>CAKKXW010000005.1:41876909-41943782 GCA_920937365.1 Sphaerophoria rueppellii | reverse complement strand
CTTGAAAACAAGTTCAGTTGCCAATTATGCGGACAGATTTTCAAAATTCTATGCATCCTGCAAACTCACGTTAATCAGTACCTGGATGGACACTAATTTATTTTTTTTCCTTTCTAAGTTTTATTGTTAGGATTTAAGCTGTTGATGTTTTAACTCAACATTATTTGACATATAGTTTATTTCATTTATTTGTATTATTCTAAAGCATAGCAAAATTTATTGCAACAGCAATATACAATTAAGGAATATAACTGTTTGAAAATGTTTTCCAAATGAAATGCTTGTTCGTTTGGTGAAGTAATTATTATTACAGAAACCATTGTTATTTAGGGCATACAAAATAATATTTCAAAACTAGAATATTATATTCAAATAAAGATTTGTGAGCAGAAGATCGATCGCTAATCGCTGTTTCTTTGGGTTCAGCTTAAGAGGCTAAGAAAGCATTTGAGTGGTTTAGGTATAGCCCTCTCTAGATCAACTAGGAAAAACTACACAACACTCTCATCATCCCAGTCCTGTATGGTGTAGAAGCATGGACACAATTGGATAAATGAACTGTTTCGAGAAAAATGTCTTGGGGTTATCTATGACCACTGTGCATTGTTGGATATTTTCGGTTGGCCAATGAAAACAATTCTTCTAATGCCTGACAGAAGTTCCTCGGTGCGTTTATAATCGTTAATGGGCCATATCTACCTTGAACCAATGCAGTCTGTTTTCAAGACTCCCAAAGCAATCCTTACTACTTCCTCAGCTAAAAATACTTGGTTGGATCTCATCCTGCCCAGTTCGTCAGCGATTTTGAACCTAAAGCTTACCCATCTTGAGTTGGAAATAATGTTATTCGTATTGATTACGCAATTAGGACCGAAGAAACTCGAACTAGCGAAGTTTTCTCAGAAAGTTTGGCATTTTCAGAAGCAGGTAGTGAAATTGCCAAGTTTCTGACAACTTTTTTCCTGAAAAAATAAAGGTGCCGATCGGAATAAAAGACATTGTATTTTTTGCATATGGGAAAAATCTTTCGATAAAAAAACCCATCTTTATTGGCCCACAAAACGGAACAGGTTGTTTATTCCATTAGAAAGTTGTGGGCTAACCCTCTGAGGTACTCCCCAATCGTCCTCCCTTCTCCCTCCTGCAGATCTGTTACAATTCGGAGGATTCGTTCGTCCGCCCGAACGTACTTGGTCCTTTTTACAGGTGGTTCTTCCCCGCGGACAAACTGTTCGTAGAGCTTGTCCCGTCCACTTTGGATTCTCTTGAGAGCTTGGATAAATTTCCATATTTCGGGATGGTCGTCCCCAAACTCTACCTGTAGTAATGTAATATAACAATGTTATGATTAATGCATAATGTCATAATGTAGAGTAAAAGTGTAAAAGCAACAAACTTGACAAAGCCTATAATGTGTTAATAAACTAAATAAAAAATTAACCAACCTGCATCCTTCGGTGCGCTGCCTCTACGTGGTTGTTGGTTCTTCCAACGCCAGTTATTGTTCTTACATAAACGTTCCACAAACTATGTGGAAACAAGGGCATCCTTCTACCTCCTGTTATCGAAGGTCGACCAAGGTAGTTATCCTCGAACCAGTTTAAAACTGGTTCCAGTCCTTGGGGACTTTGAAGCACTAAGTCGCTGAAGGCTTCCTCCAAGCGCTCCGGTGGTACGAATGCCATCGCCGCGACTTTCCGTGCTGATAGCGCGAATTCAGCGTCGTCGTTGTACTTTGGCAACAAATGTTCGGCGGCCAGTTTTTTCTTTAAATTCTTTACAAAATGGAAGAAACATCCTTCCACTGCGGCATTGGGAAAAGCGGCCCTTACCGCATTTATTTCGGCCAGCTCAAAATCACAGCTTATGGCGTCAGGTTGGAGTGCTGGCCAAACCTGCTTCAATGCTCCGAAAAATTGCGTGTAGGTTTGCTGTGTTTTGTTCGGAAGCAAACCGTACGCCACCGGAAACACGAAGCCGCCACTTCTCTCCGCCATCACCACAAACACTTGATAGAAAAGCCTTGGGGCAATTCTAAATGAGCCATCGATGAAGAGCTTCTTCATACGATCGGCCCAATTTGCGTTACTTGTCCTTCCGAAGATTATAATTCGGTTCTGACAGTGAGCCCCCGAATCAAACAAGAGAAAATTCTCTGCTTGATCAGGCCCAGTCGAGTACCGGCATATATCCTCCGGAAGAACAAGCTCGGCTAGTGAAGTAGGGTTCGGTGGGACACTGCAGGCTACGGTGCGCTGCCTTTGAACCATCTTTTTCAGGGAATCGTGGTTTGGCAACTTTCCTCGGACAGCCTCCGACTGTCCCTCGTATGCACCATTTAAAATGGTGGATGTTGACTCCAGCGTCGTTGCCGCCCTCTCCCTTACATTGGACACAATCTGTAAACAAAAATCGAACCTTAATTATTGCGAGCTTTTAAAATGCATATTCTATATTTGGCTTAGAAATTACTTTTATTGCAAAATAATGTTTGCTGGGTCAGCTAGTAGAATAAAAAGTATTGTGCATAGGTACACAAAATGATTGAAATGAATGAATGAATTAATGCATACAAGGAAAATCATTCAAATCGGTCCAGCCGTTCAGGAGGAGTTCAGTGACATACACACGTACAGTAGAATTTTTTATACAGGGTGATTCACGAGCGTTGTGCCAAAAAGCTAGAGCGTGTAGGTTGAGTTGAGACAAGAAAAAAATCGTATGGGAATAGACCCCCCTCCCATACGATTTTTTTCTTGTCTCAACTCAACCTACACGCTCTAGCTTTTTGGCACAACGCTCGTGAATCACCCTGTATAAAGATTTTTATAAAAACCAATCTATTTATGGTTTTGATCCTTGCTACTTTCGTTAGAAAGAAAAAATTCCTTGCATACTTCAAAGCGCTACCATCCTTATTAAAACAAAATTTTTAAATAATCACTACTACCTTTTAGCACAGATAATAAATTTATATAAATTTATTATCTGTGCTTTTAGTATATCTTAAATCACTACTACAATCTATTCCATACGACATACCTTTGATACGGCTACTTGGGCAGCATCACTTCCATGGTTGTGCTGTCGAATTTCTTGGACGACAATGCCAGACTCTACTAGGGTATGAAGTCTTGCATTGCATCCAAGAGCGGTCCTTTTGTCGCACCTCCAAAAGTCCTTGGTGCGGTCTACACTTCTCTTCTCGTAGTTAAGCGAATGGCCTTTATGTGCAATTTTTTGGCCATTTCTTTGAGACTTGAAGGCGTCCATTATTCTGCAAATACATTTAGAAAGGTAAATTATGTGGACAAATTGGTTATTCGTTTAAAAATACTTACCGGTTTATACGACGAAAAAAGTTTATAAAAAACGCAAATGCTGATTGAATTAAGAATGAAGCAGTTAATCTAAGAATTGAAAATTCATAAATCAAATGACAAAATAAAACACTGAACTTTACTTACCGGTAACTGCTGTTTATATTATTTATCAAAATCACTAATATCAAATATTAGATTAAAATCCGTGGTGTGTAGTTGGGCTTGTTTTTAAAAAACGTGTAATCACAAAGAAAATATTCAATTGCAATGAATTTATAACAACGAGGAACCAAAATTCAAATTCAATCGCGTTTAAGCCTACTTGATCAAAATAATTTTTCGTTTCAAGGTACATTTTTCTTAGAGAAATTAAATAGTATATGACATTAGATAAAAAGACAAAGGGGGGTATATCCGAACGGTGGGTAGGGGAAATCGCTCCTTTCCTAAATTTTCCGAGGTTTGCACCAATATTTTCTGTTTTTCCATTTGGAAAGCCAACTATAGAACAAATACACTTTAAATTACAAGCAGAATTTGCCGAGATTTCATATTTGATCTTAAAGCTTTTGTAACTGTCGAAATTCTGTAGGAGTAAACATGCCCCTCAAAATTGTATGATAACCTTTCTAAGACATTTTTTGGAATAACTTCCAACATTCTCGATCGTACTTAATCGAAAAAATCTTATTCTACATTATCAAAAGGCCTGCTAGGTAGGACTCAGATGATAATTTCTATTTGCTACAAACTACAAGCTGCCGTTTCATGTTCTAGTTATAGTTCTTATCTTTACATGACTGTAAAAGTCATAATGGCTCAAAGAAAACGTTATATCTTGCAAGGATATACGTATCTTCTCGGACAGCCAAGCCGCTCTCAAATCTCTCGCGTCTGTCTCCACAAACTCTCAAATAGTCCACGACTGTCGATCATGTCTGAATGAGATGACGGACCAGTTTAACATTCACCTCATTTGGGTGCCGGGCCACAGAGATTTCCCGGGAAATTGCAAAGTCTATGAGCTCGCCAAAAACGGAACACTTCTGCCTACCGTTAGACAAAGACATAACATAGGAACAGCACTTGCTACATGCAAATATCTTCTCAAAAAATATGCTCTAGAATCAACAAATGCTAGATGGTCACAGGGTACCACCTGCCTAGCAACCAAACAAATATGGCCAAGCATAGACCTGAACGGTCAAAAGGCTTGAATTCCCTGAGCAGACAAAATATAAGCTCTTCAATTGGAGTCATAACATGACACTGCCTCATAGGAGACATGCTTTGAGGTAGGGTCTACACAAATGACTTCTGTAGAAGCTGCATGGACGAGGAGGAAGAGGAAACAGTCAAACACCTTCTATGTGCATGTCCAGCACTCTCCAATAGAAGGAATAACTATCTCGATAATCCCTTCTTCGATAATACCAGTGAACTGGAAACACAAGTTGTCTCTCTAACTTCATTTAAAGTACGAAATGGTTTGTTTAAGTTCATTACTATAAGTAAGGATAAATTTTATTTTGCGGTTTTGGAACCGAGATTTAGAAGATAAGGCGCTCTGCGTCACACATATGTTAACAACTATTTAATATTTAAGTTTAAGATAAATGCAAATAAAGTAAAATTAAACCACTAAAACATTTAGCCAAAATTATATGAACAATGTTTTAATATATTCTAATATGTTAACAAAGAATACAGTTTCCAAGCTGCAGAGCAACGAATTTTCAACAGAACAAAATTATCCTATTTATATAACTATAAATATGTAGTAAAATATTAAGTGCATTCTCTTATGCAAAATCAGCGTACTCTTCGTATGGAACTTCTTGTCGCAAACATTGCAGCCGTATTGTGGATTCTTGCCACAAACCGATTTCATGTGTTCGGCCAGAATTGACCGTGTCGAGCACAGCTTACTACAAATATAGCATTTATGCAGCAGAAGCTTCTTCATGTTGGTCGGCTTGGAGTCTGGTTTGCTGTGCAGTTCGTCTTGGTGTTTTCGCAGCGATATATTGTTGGCAAGGTTCACGTGACACAAATGGCAAAATGTTTCGTCTAAGGGAGTATAAATTAAAAACAAAACTGTGTGTAGAAAGAGATTCGCCGAAGAACTCACCCGAAATCGACGATTCAAAAACTATATCAGGCTTTAATTCAAATGTCTTGCCCTCAAGGTCATCGGCGCTGTGAGCAGTCAACAGGTGTTTCTTGAAGGGCCGCACATGAGTATATATTTTTCGTCCAAGGCATTCGCAACCATACTATAAACTTGAGTATCGTCTAGGATTGGGAAAAACAAGGAACACGGTCGATCACGCACTTCAATTCGAGAAGGGTCTTGGGTGGTTCATCGCCACCGGTGGGCTTCCAGATGACCACACTTGAAGCAACCTGGATTTCTGCGTGGACGTAAATGTCAGTGGGACGCATGTACTGTACCTGTGGATGACGTTATGCTTTAACGAACTTTACGAAGCACCCACAATATCTTACCTCTTAACAATCAGCTCGTTTTGCTGTGCATCCCGTTCACCAATAAAAGATAGTTCTCTGAACTGAACAAAACTACTCGAACCAATACACCTTCCTTGAGAGTTTGCTGAGTCTTCCGCAGCAGATTTCAGTGCCTTCTGCGAATCATCAATTGTCTTCTGTTCCTTCTTCGCTGCACTTCGTTTCTGGTCGAGCATTCGCCCAGGCCGACAGTGCCAAATCAACATCGACCTTCATCGTTGGGATTTAATCTTCATCATCCTTTTCATCATCGTCATCATCATCACCATCACCCTCGTCGTCGTCATCGGAGCCTTGGACGCGATAAGGATCGGCGAGAAGCAATGAGATATGATTGATTTCCAGTTTCACCTGCTCAATCGTATTGGCTACTGGATCTCCATTCACCTGAGCAGCTTTGACCAGATCATGGTCAGCGATCATGAAGTCATAGTACTTAACACCCAACAGACGTTTCAACAAATAGTAGGAGGCTTCCAATTCAGTGTAGATTTCCGACAAATGACCAACAGCGCCCAATACTTGGCCAACCAATCGATCAGCACGGCAGAGTGTCGGATCAATTTGTGTGCCCACACCAATTAATCCTCCGGGAACGGCAAATTGCAATTCGTTTTGTTCAGTATATAGGGAGACAATTCTTGAGAAAATTGGTCGACATGTTACATTGCCCTCGGAATCTTTCGTAACAACACCTGGTCGCACTTCGATTTCCTGACCGATTTTAAGAACTCCACACAAAATCGATCCACCCGCAACGCCACCCTTAAGGTCATGTACTTCACAACCGGGTTTATTGACATCAAACGAACGAATGACAATCAGTCTCGGTGGTGCATCGAAATTCCGCACTGGAACTGGAATCTTATTGACAATGTACTCGCAAAGTACCTGGAATGAATTTAATTTAATTACTTGATCGTTTACTTATTTAATGTGAATTTTGTTTGCCTTACTTCAATATTGTATTTCATTTGAGCTGAAATTGGGACAATAGGACTTCCCTCAGCAACAGTACCTTGAACGAACTTCACAATAACCTCATGTTGTTCCTTGGCTTGACTCTCTGTAACCAAATCGATCTTATTCTGAAGAATAATCATATGCTTCAGTTTCATGTTTCATGGCTGCTAAATGTTCTGCAGTTTGTGGCTGGGGACAAGATTCATTTCCTATAAAATTGAATTAGTGGTTCAATGGATTGTAGTTTAAGGAGTAAGTTGAGATTGTCTTACCAGCAAAAGCAAAGCTGCATCCATAACAGCGGCACCGTTCAACATTGTTGCCATAAGAATGTCGTGACCGTAGGGAGAAGAAATTCGTATTTAAACATTTCACAAATTGTTTCCATAATACACACTCTTCCTCTAGACGTGTTGGGATTTCTTCATTTATGGAAGTCTGCATCCGAAATGTCTCAGCTAAAATGCTGAACATGGTTTCGGGAATGATTTGGATCAATTTACGAATTTAGTTTTATTTGGAAACGCGACGAAAGGTTTCCATTTTGCCTGATTAATTCTCTAAAGAATATCGGCATTAATTTATTAAAACTGAAAACTAAAGAAAAATAAACTTTTTTTTTGTAAATAAACAATTTTCCGATAACACAACACTACAACAGTTTGACAGTTCTTTAAAAATTGATTAACGATTTGGTCGGTAAATTATTATTGATAAGGCACTACATTATCTGCTCTGGTGGCGAAGTGTCCGGTGGCGAACTGTCCGGTGGTGAACTGTCCGGTGGTGAACTGGCGGTGGCGAACTGTCCGGTGGTGAAGTGGCGGTGGCGAACTGGCGGTGGCGATGTGGCGGTGGTGAATCGGCGGTGGTGAAAAGTCCTGCTTCGAAAGAGAAAATGCCTAAAAAATAAACATGAAAAAAATATACTAAAGTGTGTGGCACCCTGTCATGTCAGCTTTCCAAATAAAATGCTAAAATAAATTGAACTACTTCCAACTTCGCATTCCCATACAAAAATCTGCCGTTTGATTTGCTTCACATTCGCGATTCGCAGTTTTGAGTCTGAAAAAAAAAATAGTCGCTTTGGCTAACGAGGTTTTAAAATTTGCTAATATTAAAAACCATTTACCATTTCCGATCAAAGTTGTAAAACAAAAACAAACAAAAAATAAGTAATTTCGTCAGCTAAATAATAGTACAACCGTAAACAATGTATAAATCGAAGAAGGAATTGGATCAGCATGTACGAAATTCGTTGGCAAAATTACGAACAGAAAATGAGGTAAGGACTGCATAATAGTTCAATTTTTTATCAATTTATTGAAAATTAGTTTTGTTATAAACGTAATGCAGGATATTTTCATTAGTTTTTGTTTCCGTTGTTGAAGTAACAAACGCAATGCAGTTGATATTGCAATTGCGAAATACAAATAACGGCAGCATTCGGCTAATGGCGGGCTGTACATAAGAATGCAGAAATTAGGTTGTAATTAAAGATAGTTGCATTAAGAATATTCATTAAACAGGTCCGAAACGTGAACTCACAAGGAGCAATTCTGTTTATTTGTCTGACTATAAGCTTACAAACTTCCAAAAATAAATATAAAGTTCGAATATCAAAAATAAAGATTGATGAGGAAAAATTGAGGTTATATCGATCAGCTCCGTCTTCCATTCAATACTCTTGTAGTTGGGAATGCAGATTCACTATCTGCTTCATGGTGAGATGTTTTTTTTTTAATTATGGCGTTTTTAATTGTCAATCAGGAATCTGAAAAAAGTATTCTGGTTTTAAAATCAGAAGGGAATTCTCTTCTTTTCAGAATCAAAACTGTCACTGCCCAATTGAACGCATTAAGAATGCCTTTTTTAACTTCCAGATTGCTCATTAAAAACGCCATTTATCTTAATATTCCACTCATAATTGTAAGGTTACTCAACTTGATGGAGAGGATTTGGGAGTAAACTTCCATTTAGTGTTGCAATATCTATATCTGGGAAACATCCCCAAGTTCTCTCGGAACTCCTACAAAATGCTTTAAATAGGCTAACAAATTTGGCTAAGCAATGTGGCTTGGACGTCAATCCACATAAAACAGAACTAGTACTCTTTTCGAGAAGGTACAAAATTCCTCAGATTAGCCCACCCAAGATTAAAGGAATACAATTAAGCTTTTCCGACCAAGCTAAATATTTAGGCCTCATTTTAGACAAAAAACTAAATTGGAAGGCAAATATTGATGAAAGAGTAAAAAAGGCACTTTTTACTTGTAAAAAAGCCATAGGATCAAAATGGGGCTTCTCCCCAAAAATAACCCACTGGCTATACACTTCGGTAATCAGACCAATACGCATTTATGGAGTTGTCGTATAGTGGACCGCCATGGACAAGATGGTAAATCTAAATAAGCTCATCAAAGTCCAGCGGTCAGCAGGTATGTGCATCACAGGAGCACTTCGCTGGAAGTGCTTTTAAGCCTAACACCTCTTGACATCTTCTCCAAAATGGTGGCAGCCAACTCATGTGTGAGGCTTAGAGCCACCTCTCAATAGAACAGTAACAATACTGGTCATACTATTATTCTAGACAATTTCAGATCTATCCTAGATCGCCTAGACTATACCACCCCAAAAATGGTATTCGATAAAAGCTTCCATGTCTCCATCCCTTCAAGATCTTCCTGGGAAGAAGAGAGACCCCTGGAAGACAATGCAGTACACTTCTATGCAGACGATTCAAAGACCGATTACGGAGTTGGAAGTGGTATCTATTCGGAACAACTGAATCTCAGTCTGTCATACAGACTTCCCAATCAATGTAGTGTTTTCCAGGCAGAAGTAATGGCGATTAAAGAGGCACTATCCTGGCTTAAAAAAAACGTTATATCTTACAAGGATATACGAATTTTCTCGGACAGCCAAGCCGCTCTCAAATCTCTCGCGTCTGTCTCCACAAACTCTCAAATAGTCCACGATTGTCGGTCATCTCTGAATGAGATGACGGAACAGTTTAATATTCACCTCATTTGGGTGCCGGGCCCAGAGACATTCCGGGAAATTGCAAAGCCTATGAGCTCGCTAAAAACGGAACACTTCTGCCTAATGTTAGACAAAAACATAACATAGGAACACCACTTGCTACATGCAAATATATTCTCAAAGAATATGCTCTAGAATCAGCAAATGCTAGATGGTCACAGGGTACCACCTGCCTAGCAACCAAACAAATATGGCCAAGCATAGGCCTGAAACGGCCAAAAGGTCTGATTTCCCTGAGCAGACAAAAGCTCTACAACTGGAGTCATAACAGGACACTGCCTCATAGGCAGACATGCCTTGAGGCTTGGGGTCTACACAAACGACTTCTGTAGAAGCTGCATGGACGAGGAGGAGGAGGAAACAATCCAACATCTTCTGTGTACATGTCCGGCACTCTCCAATAGAAGGAATAACTATCTCGGTAATCCCTTCTTCGATAATACCAGTGAGCTGGCAACGATCGACACAAAATGTCTCTCTAACTTCATTAAAAGTACAAAATGGTTTGTTTAATTTCATTTCTCTCCCATGAGTAACCTCATTAGTGGTATCACAATGGACCCTTGAGGTCTAAGTGAATCAATGACATCCGGGCAGCCACTCCAACCTAACCTAACCTCCATTTAGTGTGGTGTAAACTAGCAGTCCTGGTACCTAATCAAATTCAAAAATTTTCTTTTCCCAGTCAATGTATGGTCCTGCCAATTTACCTGTAGAGTAAAGGTAACACTGTATGCCAAAAGTGCTCAGTGAGAACATGGAAACAGCTCTTTAAAGTTGGTAAATGGGCCACTAGATGTGGACTTGGAGTTAGCCCGAACAAGACTGTACCGATGCTATTCACTACCAGAACTAAAATACCCTCCTTTTGTCTTCCAACATTAAATGGGCAATCACTTACTCTATCCAACAAAGCTAAATATCTAGAAGTAATCCTGGATCCAAAACTTAATGGAAAAGTAACATAGAAGAAAGAGTAAGGAAAGCTAGCATTCTTTTCCACCAGAACTTGGCCAGAACTAGACAAAAAATACAATATTGAAAAGAGTACAAAGAACTGTCTGCATTTGAAGTAGGGGAACAATAAGATCTTGTCTCACTGAAGCACTAATGATCATTCTGAATCTGCAGCGCCTTAAGGCTAAAGGAATCTGGTATGTAGATTAGAACCCTTTTGAATAAGTACCATCTACCTACATAACACCAACCTTTAACTTTGGAAAATAGTTTAAGGTTGACTTGCCGTCCAGATTGAATTGGAAAAGTAACAATCCAACTTAAGATTATGACATCACCTTATATACTGAGAGCTCCAAGATGGAGCTTGGTGTTGGAGCTGGTTTCTTCTATGAAGACAGTTACATTGACTTCAAGGTGGCGCTTACAGTCGTTAGTGACTTGGCGATCAATCAACAGTGCTCTTAGCCAGCTAGCTCACCGACAGCAATACCAGTCTGCAGTTTTTTGCACTCGAGTTGATTGAGGTCCTCTTCCACTTGAGTGCGCCAACCTGAGTCGCGGTCTTCCTCTCACTCCTACGTCCCTCGGCGATAGTGTCGAAGGCTTTCCGGCCGGAGCATTGGTGTCCAGTCGCTCTAAATGACCGACCATCTGAGTCTCTGAGCCTTGCCTCTTCTGGTCTAGTCCATGTCGTTCGTACATACGGCCGATAAGTTCGCTGTTGTCATCTTCTTCGACCATTCCCCTTCAATGCACACGGCGGCCAAAGATAACCCGAAGAACTTTCCTCTCGAAACAGCCTAGGCACTTTCATCCGATTTTGTCAGTGTCCATGCTTCTGCACCATACAGCAGGACTGGGATGATGAGTGTGTTGTACAGTTTCACCTTAGTTGCTCGGGAGAGGGCTTTTCCACTCAATTGCTTTCTAAGCCCGAAGAAACAGCGATTAGCAAGAGTTATTCTTCGTCTGATCTCGGCGCTGGTGTTATTGCCCGTGTTTATAGCGGAGCCTAGGTAGACAAACTCCTCTACTACCTCGAAGTTGTATGTGTTTATTGTGACATTCTGTCCGAGCCGTCGGTGTTTTGTGTCCTTCCTCGAAGACAGCATATACTTTGTTTTTCCCTCATTTACCGCTAAACCCATTTTTGCCGCTTCTGTTTCAATTCTCACCAAGGCGCCATTGACATTACGCTGTGTTCTTCCCGTTATATCAATATCATCGGCGTACGCGAGAAGTTGAACAGATTTTTGGAAGATAGTGCCTCTGGTGTTGAGGTTGGAGTTCTGCACTATCTGCTCAAGAACGATGTTAAAGAAATCGCGCGGCAGTGCATCGCCTTGTCTGAATCCTTTTTTGAAGTCGAAAGATTCCGTTAGCTCGTTGCCAACCTTGATGGAGCAGCGTGAGTTCTCCATCGTCATTTTGCACAAGCGAACGAGCTTGGCAGGGATGCCAAAACTAGACATAGCTTTGTACAGTTCGTCTCTGTAGATGCTGTCATACGCGGCCTTAAAATCGATGAAAAGGTGGTGGGTATCGATTTGGAGTTCATAGGTTTTTCCAGGATCTGCCGCAACGTGAAAATTTGGTCGATGGTTGACTTTACTGGCCTGAAACCACTTTGATAAGGACCATAAGGATTGGTCTTCAGACGTTCACATATTACGGCAGAGAGGATCTTATAGGCGATGTTAAGTAGACTGATTCCTCTGTAGTTGGAGCAGTTTAGAGGATCCCCCTTTTTCAGGACTGAGGTTCCATTCATCGGGCATGCATTCCTCTGACCATATCTTACAGATGATTTGGTGCATGCTCCTATCTAGCTCGTCGCCTGCTGCTTTGTTGGATTTCAGCTGGGATATAGCGGTTTTCGGTCATCTTTATCGAACAACTTTTTTTGAGTTGTCATTTTCGGATTCTAACCTTAGACTAACTTCCTGGGGAGACAATGAACAATGCACTGTTCTTCCAATTTCACTGACTTTGTTCCGCCTTAGATTAGTTATAGTATGTTAAAAAATCTTATATACATAATTCTCCTGTGCGTTTGTTTGTGACCCTACTCCTCCCAAAGTACTGAACAGATTTTTCGGAAAATTGGTGGGTGTGATAAGGTCCATCCGAGACAGGTTCTGTTTCATAATTGGACCGGGTATGTAGCGATGTTCACAAGTTTTAGACAAATTTAATGTCTGGTGCCCGAAATGGCTCATATTCTAATAACGGGGTAGCGTGTAGAGGGTAGTGGGGTAGCGGGTAGTAAGAGGCGATTACCGGTTAAGCGGGTAGCGTGTGTAAGGCTAGGCGCATATTGGGACGCGTCTAAAGTGTGTGACGTGACCTGACAACGGTTGCACGACATGATTATAGAAACATGTCATGCCGTCCTCCGCAAATTGATTCGCGTGTCTCGTGTCAAAATACATATCTATATTAATCAAATCACAAAATGTTAATGCAGGGCAAGAACATCTCAATGAATTCGTCAAAAGTTAACTATTTTTTTAATTTTTTGAGTTCTGATTCTGAGGAAGAATACGAGGAGGAAAAACTTTTGCTGATTTCATTGAAGACCAAAAATTTAAAATCCCAGAATGCAAAATATCTTTCAAAAAGAAAAAACCAACGACAATTTAAAGGGTTTTTCAATAAGAGGTGTTATTTTGAATAGCCCGCTATTTCGGTAGCTGTCACTTTTGAAGCTGTCATTTTTTGACGTTTCACAAGTAGAAACTACACCATAAATTAAAATTATTAAAATTATTAAAATTCACTACAAAAATGGTGAAAATTTAGCATAGACGGTTCGTAAAACTGGAAAAGTTTCCGGACCGTGTTATCTCTCGAAGAGGTGATCACAATTGGCCACCGAGATCTTGTGGTTTAACACCTTGCGACTTCTTCCTTTGGGGCCACGTAAAAGATAAGGTCTACGCCAACAGCCCAGCGTCGATTCAAGATCTCAAAGATGGAATTCGTGAGGCTATCGAGGACATAGAGCAGCCACCTTGCGATTTGGTTATGGACAAATTCATGAAAAGGATATGGTCCTGTGAGCGTGGTCGTGGCGGCCGTTTGGCTGATGCTGTGTTCATTAACTGCATACCTTCCTCCTTATAATGAAATAAACATCCGATCATTTATTTTAAAAAATTCCATTTTTCTTTGAATATTATTTTATTTTTGACATAAAAAAAAAAACAAACTCATAGCAGTCAAGAAAAACTGTGTTTCAATCACTGTGTCACGCGATTTCCGGAAAACGCTCGTCAAGTCATGTCATGTCGTTCTATCAATATGCGTTGTCCTGTTTAATTATATTGTTTACAAAAACAAGTGCTGTGTAGCGTCACTCGTGTGGAACGCGCCCCAATATGCGCCTAGCCTAACTATTGGGTAGTGAGTAGCAGGGTAGCGGGTAACATGGTAACTGGGTATAACGCGATAGCGGGTAGACGGTAGTGGAGAAGCGGAGAGAGAGGAACGGGTGGTATTGAAGCGGGCTACTAAAAGTCTAGGTGTTTTTATATTGATTGAGGCAGTACGAAGTCTGTCGGGTCAGCTAGTAGTCACATATTTAATTGAAACTTAACAGACGTTATGATTTGTTGTTTTCTAAAAATTAAAAGTGACTAATTTCAACAAATGATTTCCTTTTACTCCCAGAAAAATCTTCGCAGCTTTACCATAGCCAAGTTGTACTTCAATATTAACGAGTACTCAACTGCAGAACAATATATTTCATCTTATCTTTCTATCAAAGACGACAACGATCAAGCTCACAAGCTCCTTGGCAAATGTTACCTGCAACAGAAAAGGCATCAGAAAGCTCTTGCAGCATTCCAGCGTTCATTACAACTGAATTCAAATCAACCAGATCTTCTTGGAGAAGTTTGTCAATTATTGTTGGACGATAAAGATCTCAACACTGGCAAAGCAAAATATTGGTGTGATTTAGCTGAACGAGAAAATGTCAAGCATGATGCCGTATTCAGCCTGCGTCTCAAATTAATGAGTAAAGATAATCTTGATACCAATCAAGTGGAACAAATGATTCAGAAAGAGATTTCATTGCGTTCTCACGATGTTAACTTACGTATTTGTCTTGTACGTCATTTGCTCGAACAGAATAAGACTCTCGATGCTTTTCAATATATTTACCAATTGGAAATGGCTAATCATGGTATGTTGTCACAAAGTCCTGAATGGTATAATGTGGTGTGGATGCTTTTGGGAAAATACGAGCAAATACCAAATTCCGTAAAAGACTGGCAATTCTGGCTGTTAGTAATAACGTGCTTAGAACGACAAGTCTATTTGAGTTTTTCCAATACTAATATAACGGAAACGGCGAATTTACTTTTCCGATTTGATCAGTATCTGTTCAAAGTGTCACAGCTTGTTAATACATTGAATCAACAAAAAGAATTAGTGACACGCTTTATGGATCACTATCAGGGTCAGTTGTGCTTGTATGCGGCTTCATTGATATTCAAAAGAGAGTTAATTCAAAATAAATACAAGTCCAAAGAGACGATTAAAACTTCTCTGCCAATATTATTGTTAGCTTATCAAAGTACCGGGGGGCCGGATATAAAAGAACAATGGATGAAACATTGTGATCAGCATGGTTCTCAGCTGCTTCAGCAATGGAACAAAGAGGCAGCATTTCGCTGTGTACAGGTAATGATTTTCAGATCCCTTACAAGAATTGTATGTTTGAATTTGTTCGTTTATTTTAGGCTGGACGAACTCTTCTTGCTTGCTTGGAAGAACATCAAATCACCAATAAGATAACTGATGAAACTGCAATTGGTGAAATTCGTAAAGTTTGTGCAGATACAAATTGGCGACGTGGCGTATTTAACCAACTTTTTTGCAACAGCGACCAAAAGGTTAAAGAGAATACTTCGCACTTCATGCGATGCTCTAAACTTGCAACGCCAAATTATAAACTTCCAACTTATGCAGAATTAGAACAGCACGGTGAAATAGCACAGTACTTAAATCCGCAGTCCCTTGAACACATGGTTTATCTGTGTTTGGGAAATGATAATTTGGCTCATGTAAGAGCAAATTTTTTCAGTGAATTCAATTTTTCTACTGATAACTTATCGTGTTGTGGAGCAGAAACACTAAATCAACTTGATATTGAGACTTTTATGTACGCCACTACTTTGCAGGTAGAAAGTCTTCTTAAGATCGAACGTTCAGGTAATGACTGTTACCATCAAGGCAGTGTTCCTAAACCGAAGGTTTTGCCATTTGTAAATATGCGACATCAATTATGTACTGAAGAGCAAGCCGATTGGTGGCAATCTGCCTATCAAGTGTATAAGAATTTGGCAAATGAAAATCTTGCCGAAATACGCGCAACCCTGCAATATGGTATTGAGGTGGTTCGCGGCATTAACGGGCCAAAAAGTGATATGCTGATTGTCTTTAAATTAGGCAAGATATTCGAAACTCGAGCTTCAGATGCAAGCAAGCCTACTGAAAAGGCTATGCTTGAAACCAGAGCCGAGAATTTATACAAACATGCTCTAAGTATGCTTAAGATGAACAATAAGGGAATTTTGGAACCATTCAAGAGATATTTTAAAATTGCAAATTGCAATAATTCGTCTCAAGAACGTGAAATCTTAATATTAGCGGAAGATGCCACAAATTTTTTGGCAGTCAGATACTTGAAAAACTGCGAATATGAAGATTTAATTGAAGAATTCAATGGAATTGAAGTTCCGTTTGCGACTTATTATCAATCCGAAGCCTACCGCAAACTAGACGAGCTCGCAAAAGAAACACCGAAAAAGAACAAGGGTTTGTACATAGACAAAGCAAATGAATGTCTCAACCATACTCAACAGTTGTTAAAGAGCTGCAAATTCGATCCCAGTCATCCCCTAAATTCGGTGGTTCATTTCAAATTAAAAAACTTGCAGCAAATAAAAAGTAAATTAATGAATGAACAAAACTACAACTGCAGCATATATGAAGATGCGATTAGCGAATTAAGTGTTGGTGACACAAGCATTAGATCACGCAGAGAAAATTCAATCGGCTCACCACGAACAGTTGAAATTGAGAACATGGTTAAGCAGTTTACGAATGTAATGATGTCCGTCAAAACGGATTTGGGTAACACCATTGAAGTTCATGGAAATGACATTAAAGACATTAAAGATAGATTGAGTCTTATCGAAGATATGTTAAAAAAATTGACTGTTCAAAATCGTGATGAAGATGCAGCCGATGCGGAGGCAGATGCAGCCCTCGAGGATTTATACATCATAGAAGATGAGTTTCAAAGTCAATTGAATACGAATCAACAACAACAGCAGATGCTAAATAATATGTATGGATCTAATTATTCGCAGCCGCATTCTATGGGACAAAGATTGCACACACCAACAGCTGTTAATTCGGGAGGAATGGTTAACGTTCCAGGTGCTGGAATTCCATCGTATAATAATCCCTTGTACGGAAATTATGCAATGAATTACTATGCACAGCAGTTAATGATGCCACCACAACCACAGCCGTCTGCGGCACCACCTATTATGGGAACACATCAATCACAACTCCGTAAGTAAATTATTAAATTATTGAAAACTAGATAAGGCGACTCCCTTCGAAAGCTTTTCGCAAAATTCTCCTTAATTCAGTTAAGATTTTGTCTAACCATTTGCACTGAGAAATTCAGACGTATTTATTTTTTTATAAACACTCCATTGCTCTCTAATGTAGATGTTTGAATTACGGATTACAGTAATTTCAAGTACTTCCTCTCGATTTGTAGTTACACCCGGTGGCTTCTCGTTAATGGTCACGTTTTCTGTTCGGTCACAGGGTTGGGAGAAGAGTGAAGACTGCTGCTTGCAGCCTTTTCAATTGCCTTTTCCTTGCTTAGATTTTTTACCCGAGAAATCCCCCTTGTCACCGGGCCACAAGCGACAAGAGACCCCATGAGAAGAGTGCCAAGCGAGTTGGATGATATCTGAATGTGCTTCCGAGTTTCGTTTTCTCTCAAGCTTGCTCGAGTTAAAAGGTCTGCGTCTGACGGTTATTTCGTGCACTTTGTCTGGGAACGAACCAAACAACGCATGGTTTACTTACTAACTTACTTAACCGTCTTCCAATTCATGTAGGATCTCAGCATGAGACACAGCAGTTTTCCATCGGGAACGGTCCCCGCATGCATTCTCCAGTCGTCAAAACGCAGCACTCTGTCATATTCAGTTACTCCGTCTATGTACCGGTAGTTCGGTCTTCCTGGTCGTCTCGAACCTGGGGGCTACGAAGTCCATTCGCTAGATGTGGCCGGGCCAATGTAGTCATATTTTCTCGGCTTTCTGTACTACATCCACCTCTTGATGCAGCTCGTACAGTTTGCTTATCGTCCAGTACTTAGTTCCATAGAGAAGGGTTCGTAAAATCAGTCCTGTGTAGTAGGCACTTTGCATGAGTTACACTCCCGATAAGGCCGGATATTTTGCAAAAAGTGGCCCTATTGTTGCCGTCACGCCAGAGGCTTCTTTTTAATTAGATCTTGAGGCTAACTGACCGGTGACGGATTCTTTCATACAGGATGTGGAACTGCAACGGCAAAATATGATAAGCTCATTAAACTCTGACTTACACAGCATTGTATAATGGGGAATACAAAATCGTGTAGAGTTTAATGCTTCGAAAACTCAATGCTGTCTTGTATCGTTGAAGCGAGATAAACCCGCCCTGCCATTGTCCATGAGTGGCACTTGCATCAATGAGACCGAACATCTCGAGATTCTCGGTATGTGCATTACTGACCGCCTTTTATGGAATGAACATATAAGCGATGTCGCCAAAAATGGCGCAATATGTTAAGGTTTCTTGAGACGATGCAAAAATTTGTTTCCCTTTTGATCTGGAGGTCATTCCGTAACTTTGAAAACGACTATCGTCCAAACGATTGTCGTCGACGATATCGTCTCAAATTTGCTTCACGTAAGTTGATCGTCATCGTCTCGTCCATCGTTTTTTTTGCCTCTACATTTTGAGAGCCACTAAAACTCTCAAACTGTGAATGAAATGTCATCGGCTTGTCAAAAAAAGACAATTTGAAATAGCTGTGTCCAACAAAATGCAATTTTTATTTACTCGGGATCTTTTTGAATGGAAAAGAATTTAATGGACAAAAAATTCAAACATCTATGTCTCAATTCAACTTTTTTTTTAAATAAAAAACATTTATACACAAAATTTATAAGTGTGGAAATGTGATTAAGTGAGTATTAACCTTTCTTCAACACAAACAATAAAACGCGTAAAATTCTATTTTGGGATTCGGATTAGAAAATGAACATGCCTTGTGTTTTCTATTTATTGGAACTCGTATGTTCCTTACTTGTTGTTTTTTTGTTCATTTGTTGGTTTTTGATTGATTATAAATAAATCATTGTTACTAACATTTGGTTAGGAAGATCAAATGGATTCGATTTATCCCTTAATTGTCTTCGCATTTTTATGATTTGTTTTTTTTTTTTATTATTCTCATTATTTTGGTTTTCTAACATAAGTACATTCATTCGTCGAAACATTCCGATGCACTCTAAAAACACAACACAAAACAAATTTGATACATAAATTACAGTGAGTTGCTATATTTCAATTTACAGTCGCTTACAAGTTTTACATTTTGAATTTTAACCTTCAAATGTATGAAAAACGATACCTACTTAGCTGTCGTTCAAATTCCATCGTTTTGACGATATCGTCTTGACGATAGTCGAGATACGGAAAGCAAATGTCGATCTGAAAAAACGATATCGTCTGGACGATAGTGATTTTCAGAGTTACGTGAAGCGAGTCGATCGTCGAAACGATATCGTTTCGACGATATCGAGATACGGAATGACCCTCCTGGCTATCATCTACAAAACGTACATACGTCTTAAGCTTGAGTATAACTGTCATGTCTGGGCTGGTGCTCCAGTGACATACTTAAGTCTTCTGGACAGTATCCAAAAAAGAGCATTCAAGATGATTGGTGATCATACCATAGTCGAGTCATTTACATCGCTCGAACATCGGCGTAATGTCACATGCCTTACCCTATTTTACCGTTACTTCAACGGCTTATGCTCTAGTGAAATAGCCAGTTGCATTCCTCCCCTTAAGATATTCCACCGTAATACCCGAGCCTCCAGGAATGCCCATCAGCTCACCCTTGAGCCCAACTTCGGACGTACAGTCATGTACAGAGAATCGTTCTTTAGCCGTACTACTCGAATGTGGAACTCGCTTCCACACTCTGTCTTCCCCAGCTATTGCAATAATAAAGAATTCAAAACCAATGTTGACCGACATCTCCTTTTACATTCTCTACCCCTTCCCTAATACTCGCACTGTGCTCTTGGCATATAAAGAGTAATGAAAAAAGCCCTTGAGTGCGCGTTGATTATAAAAAAAAGGTGCTTACGTTCTTGTTCGAATAGTTGGGATATTTTACACTGTCTGGAAGTGAAAGTGAGCGAGAATAAACACAAACGCTTAGAACTAGCAACAAATTAGTTGTAGCTGACACTGTCAAGTTCAATTGCCACGGTATAAGCTCCATCCTCTATCTCTGTCAATTTGACTAAATTTGGTTCCTACATTCAAATCAGTCCCTGTCCAACCAGCCGTACGGGACCATACAATGCTGTCGAGTCAAAGATCCAAACGTTCGCGCACTCACTCTGACAACGTAGATAACCATCGGTCGAGGGAGTTATTGTATATTACTTCTTTAAGTAACTAAACTTATAGTCCTAGACTAGATAGTGAAGACAAATTTTCATAACCGAAATGTTTTTATTATTCACTGTCTAAGCAGCGTGAAATTTTGAAGCGTGTTTAAATAGGCAGGCACGCAATACGACTTGGTGTAGCCTCAAATGACTTTTGCAGGAGCTGTATGGACGAGGAAGAAGAGGAAACAATCTCTCACCTTCTCTGCACATGCCTTGCTCTTTCACTAAGACGCAAACTTCATCTGGGAGAATACTTTTATGATAATCCCAGGGAACTAGCTAAAAAAGATATCAAATATCTTCTTCGCTTTATAAAAAGTTCAAAATGGTTCGACTAGTAAGAAGTAATTCTTTAGATTCATGGGCCTTTTCTTTTGGCCTAAGTGTGCGGATTCTGTATCCGCAGCCACTTTAACCTAACTTAATCTAACCTTAAATATTTTGGTGTATTTTTTTTTTTGTTTAGCTGTCAAGAAGAAGTTGCAAACAAATATATAAGCTTTTCGATTATTTTATTATAAACTCGTTCTTTTTCAGAAAATCGTAACCCGTTAGGAATGTCTTACATGGATTCTCAGATGAACTTTAATTTGCCCGGACTAAATCCATCCTTGTTAATGCAACCAACAACACTAGATTCACGATCATCCAATATTTTCGGTTTACTTGGTCAAAATTCTCAGCAACAACCTCAATTATTGCCTCCAGTACAACAACCACCACCTTCGTTAGCTCCTTCAATGCAACAACAGCCACAAATAGTTGGACAGCCAATACAACAACAACAACAACCACCACCACCGCCACCAGCAACACAATCTACAACACTGGCACTTCCATCAGCTGCTCCAATAACATTCAACAAGTCTCTTAACAACACACCTGTTGAAAAAGGGCCACCGGTAAATGTTGTAATAACTTCTTCTGATCCATTGCCGACAACAAGTGTTACAATGCAGCCACAACCGGCTCTAAGTGTAACTATTCCTTCGCATCACATTAAACCGAATTTGATCTCTACAAAAACAACAACTAACACTAGCTTCCCCATGATCGGAACAACATCAACAGTTACATTTTCAACATCGATAACATCACCATTTAGCATGAAGTTCTCTTCACCATTAACCACAACAACTACAGCAGCAGCATCATCAGCAGTAGCAACAACAACAACAGCTACAGCCAGTCCCATGACATTCAGCTTTAGGCCACCATCACCAAAAATCACTGACAATAATTTGAACAAAACCAACGACAGCAACACATCTGATTTGCACAATAGCGAACATGAAGTAGAATACGATCCTAGGCCAGATTTCAAACCGATAATCCCACTTCCCGATGAAATAGAAGTCAAAACTGGTGAGGAAAATGAACAGGTAATGTTCTCGGCACGTTCGAAGCTGTTCCGTTTTGCAAACAAAGAATGGAAAGAACGTGGTGTTGGCGACTTGAAAATTCTCAAAAACAATGACAACGGAACCTCTCGAATTCTTATGCGTCGTGATCAAACACACAAAATTTGCGCAAACCATCGCATAACAAGTGAGCTTAATTTAACAAAACCCAAAAATAACGCCAAAGGATTTATATGGGCAGCAAATGACTTTGCCGATGAAGAATTGAAACTAGAAAAATTCCTAGTTCGTTTTAAGGATGTAGCAATTGAAAAGCAATTTGAATCTGCTTTTAATGTTGCACGCAATGAAGACATCGAATTATCGAAAGGAACAAATGCCCAAATCGATATGAAGTCGAAAAATTCTGCTCTCGAATTGGCTAAGACTTTCAAGACAAGTACACCAACAATCAAACCACCCGAATCTACCAGCAACACACTAGGAAATACCAAATCAACAGCAAAACCCATAAATTTGTTTGCAGGTGGAAACAAAGGTGAAGAAACAAAATCACCATTTGAAAATCTAAATTTCTATACTCCGAAAAATGGAACCGAAAATAGATTTGATAATTTGTTTGCTAACATTAATAAGAGCCCACTTGGGATTGCCAGTGAATCGTATTACACACCACCTCATGGAGGCAATGAATCAAAAATTGAAGAATCAAAACCAGATAACAATCATAATAAATCGGACAATGAAGATGAATATGTTCCAACAGCTCAATTCCAACCGGTCATTCCATTGCCTGATCTTGTTGAGGTAACAACCGGTGAAGAAAGTGAAACTATCCTCTTTGAACATCGAGCAAAATTGTTCCGTTTCGATAAAACAACAAGCGAATGGAAGGAAAGGGGAATTGGTAATATTAAAGTTTTGCAGGACAAAAACGATGTTAACAACGTTCGATTAGTGATGCGTCGTGAAGTGATACATAAACTTTGTTGTAATCAGCGTTTATACAAAGACACAAACTTTCAATACAGTAAAAACTCGAAAACATCACTCATGTGGGTTGGACAGGATTATTCTGAAAATGAACTACAAACAGAAACACTAACAATTCGTTTTAAGACAGCTGATGCTTGCAAAGAATTTTTGGATACTATAACTGCAGCTCAAGGTAAAATGACGAACGCTGCCAATGAGAAAAACGCCGAGAAAACAGAGAATCTGAAAACTACAAGTGATGCATCTGATTCCGTTGTAAAAGGTTTTGGTGATAAATTCAAGCCCAAAGCTGGATCATGGTCTTGCCAACAATGCTACACTTCGAATACGGCTGATAAGCTTTATTGTGCATCATGTGAAGCTCCTAAAGATGAGACTGTTCCTAAAAAGGGTTTGTTGGATGCGTCGTCATCCTCCATCACTTTGTCAAAACCAACGTTCAATTTTGGCTTTTCAAATGCCAACAAGTCCAATAATGCAGCAACTGCAACACAATCATTTGTAGCCACTGAAGCTGTGGAATCAGCAAAACAAACATCTACATTGGGATTCGGTGATAAATTTAAACCAAAAGAGGGTTCATGGTCTTGTGAGCAGTGTTACACTTCAAACACCGCCGAAAAACTGCATTGTGCTTCATGCGAAGCCCCCAAAGATAAAACTGTTCCTAAAAAGGACACAAATAGTAGCTTGGTACTGACTGACAGCAATTCATCTAAATTCACATTCGGATTTGCCAATACTGCTCAAAAATCAACAGCTGAAGTAAGTGCAACTGGTTTCGGTGACAAATTTAAACCGAAAGTCGGTTCATGGTCTTGTTCGGAGTGCTATCTTTCAAATGCGGTCGATGATAATTATTGCAAAGCGTGTGACAATCCAAAAGACTCAACTATACCCAAAAAAGATCCAGTCAACATATTGGCACCATCAAATCCATCAGCCAAATTTAATTTTGGTTTTAAGGCAGTTGCTGGCAATACAGCAGCCTCTGAAAGCGTAACACCATCGTTTACTTTTGGAAAGACAACAGGAAATGCCAATATTTTTGGCAGCAATTTGGAC
The DNA here is from genome assembly GCA_920937365.1 of Sphaerophoria rueppellii. Classification (NCBI taxonomy): domain Eukaryota; kingdom Metazoa; phylum Arthropoda; class Insecta; order Diptera; family Syrphidae; genus Sphaerophoria; species Sphaerophoria rueppellii. The sequence goes on along the minus strand of CAKKXW010000005.1, from coordinate 41,919,764 downwards.
AGCTCTGTTTCGACAAATATATTTTCATCCAAACTCGGTGAATCGAAGACTTTTTCATTCTCGCCTGCAACAAGCACAACAACCGAGTCAGCTAATTTGTTGACAACAACTGCAACAACAACCGGTACGATGGCAAAGTCAACGTTTTCATTTACTCTGCCATCTAAAACAATTGACTCCAGCTCCAATCCAGATAAAGGAGTTTCAGGCAATGAATTTTCTTTGGATAAAAAAGACTTTAACTTTGTATTGAAGCCTCGAACCCCCAACAAAGCAAAGACGTTGAATACATCCGGAGGCGCGGCTGACGATGATGACAATGAAGTGGTAGAAGAAGAGGAAAACAATACTTATTTCACTCCGGCTATTCCACTTCCTGATAAGGTAATGTTGTTTTTTTATTTCCTTTTAAGTAAACTGTTTCATTTGTTTTGGTTTTTTTTTTTTTTTATTCAGATTGAAGTAAAAACTGGTGAGGAAGACGAAGATGTTGTTTACACACATCGTGCAAAATTGTACAAGTATACTGATTCTGAATGGAAGGAGCGTGGCCTCGGCGATGTGAAGATCTTGCGCCATAAAGTCACAAAGAAATTGCGTGTTGTAATGCGTCGTGAAATGGTTTTCAAAATCTGTCTTAACCACGTGCTAAACAAAGATGTTATTTACAAAAATAAAGACGAAAAATCGTGGCTGTTTGTTGTGAACGATTACAGCGAAGGTGAAGTAGAAGTTAATAAGTTCTGTCTAAGGTTCAGAACTAGTGAAATTGCTGATAATTTCATGAAAGCTGTTAAAGATTGTCTCGCTCTCGACGATAACACTAAACCAATAGACGAAGCAAGCACTGGAAGAACTGAACAACTACAGGAAAGCGGTAAGTGACGTTTGTTTAAGTTTTTATTTTCCGATTCGACAGCTCGTCGCAAAAATGTTAAGTTGGCAAGAAAAAGAATAAATCGTTCTGTCACTATTGTTCATTTGTAATTGTCTAGAAGTTCCAAGGGATAAGGAATACCAATCTTGTCTAGATAGATATAAACAAGCCTAGGTAACTTACTTACTCAACCTGCTCCCAATCTCAGCCTGAGACACTGCAGCGTTCCATCGGGAATTCTCCACAATCACCAAACCAATCGTGACTTGAAATTCGTTGGTCTTTTCCAGGATTTGCCTCTGAATATTTGGTCTATCGTTGTTCTTCCTGGCCTAGAGCCACAGAGAGAGGTTAAAGACACTCAGAGCGTTGGATAAAATTTTGTATGCAACATTAAGCAGGGATATGCCTCGGCCTCGGCCTCGGTGTTTTTTTTATGACACAGGATGGCTTTTTTGTCGATAAGGCATATGGAGCTTATGGATGAGTCAGTGAGGATGCGTTCTTCCTTCCTTTATTGATGACCTGGTGCATGTGGTTCGCCAAAACACCTCCTCCCTATTTAAAGAATTCCGCAGCTATGCCATCCGACCCGGCGGACATTATAAGCATTCAGCAGCTGTTGGAAGTGCTGCTTGAAAACGTCTACAATTCGCTGTGTTTCGGTGACTAGGTTTCCTTCACTGCTTGGAAAAGTCGGTGTTCCGGGTGAAGAAACGTCGAGTGTTGTTCTTGGCCCGTGACTCTTCTAGATCTTTGAACAGAGAAAGTGCGGGTGCTCTTTTCTCTCTCCTTTTTGTTCGGTACTCTTCTCTTGCTGCTCTAGTTTTCAGTTGCAGCATCTGCAAACGTGCATTTTCAATAACGCGCATTCATCATCATACCACAGCTTCTTTTTCGGGGGTGGCTGGTAATCTACATTTTTAATTATTTCGCGGTATTGGTTTCACAAGGTGTTAACATCTGTGGTATTTGAAAGGACAACGGAGAGTCTCTCACTCAGGCGCTCACTGTAGTGTCTGGCATTCTTCGGGGTGCGCACGTTTAAGATGTTACATGCGTGTCTTGCGCCGATTAGCACATGTTCGATTTGATTGGCGGTTTGACCATTCGAAGATCGCCAGGTTGCTGTGTAGATCTTTCGTCTTGGAAACCTAGTGCTGAGCTGCAGCAGTCTGTTGTTATTGTCTCTTGTTACTTCGTGGAAGCTGTGCTATCCAACTTATCCGCCAAAGATGTCTTCCTTCCCGATTTTTGCATTGAAGTATCAGAGTACGATTTTGAGGTCGTCCTCTGAACAGGCTCCGTAGACTCTATCCAGGCGTTCGTAAAAATCTTCACTGCTAGACTCCTCAGCATCATCGGTAATATCATGTGGACTCTTTGATGACAGCTATAATAAATGTCGCAATCTTTTCTTTTCGTTGTTCCTGATCCTATCCATCGTATTTCCTGGATCGCAGCAATGTCTGGATTATACTGCGTGAGGACAGATTCAAGTTTTTGAGTTGCACCTGTTTGAGTTGCACCAGGTACAAACTCAATTCGAAGTCCGTTGTCTTTCCGGGTGGTTGTCATTTGATGAAGTCATTATCCGCGACTGTACTTGTCTCTCCATAACTTTCAGTTTTTTTTTTACTGTGGAGCCCTTCTCACCAACCTCCAAATTTGTACTTCCTTTGTTTTCGTGCTGTTGTTTTTGCGTTTGGAGGTAAACTAAGCACTTGGTGTGTAACATACAACCCCCGATCCTACAACACCCAACCACCTATGTTATGTGGCATTGAAGGCTGATCTTGAGTAGGCCCCCATCCAACAGGCTGCTGGACCCTATCGACCTGTGTCCAGCACGCCAAGATGGTCATCATTTTTTTTATACTTTGCACCCACTCAAGGGATTTTTATACCCTTTCTATGCCAGAGACACAGTGAGTGCATTAGGAAGAAGGGAAGGGGTTGGAAAGGAGGTGTCGGTGTAAATTGAATTCTTGAACATTGTAATGACTGGGAAAAACAAAGTGTGGAAGAGAGTTAAACATTCGCGTAAAACGACTAAAAAATGATTCTCTAAACTTGAGAGTACGTCCGAAGTTGGGCTCGAGGGTAAACTGATGGGCATTCCTGGAAGCGCGGGAATTACCGGCGAATTTTAAAGGGGAGGAATGCAACTGGCTATTTCACTAGAGCGATTTCCGAAAAAGTAACGATAGAACAAGGAGAGACTCGCTACGTTGCGACGGTGGTCTAAAGGAGTGAATGCGTCAGTGATCTCTCTATCACCAATCATTCTTACAGCTCTTTTTTGTATTCCATCCAAGAGGCTTAAGTAAGTAGCTGGACCACCAGCCCAGAGATGTGAATTGTACTTAAGCTTTGGACGGATATAGGTTTTGTAGATAATAGCCAGATCAGACGGGCAGACAAATTTTTTTGCACCGTCTTAAGAAACCCAAACATCTTGCGGCATTTTTGGCGACATCGCGTAAGTGCTCGGTTCACAAGAGGTGGTGAGCGATGCACATACCGAGAATCTCGAGATGTTCGGTCTCGTTGATGCAAGTGCCTCTCATGGACAGTGGCAAGGGGGGTATATCTCGCTTCAACGATACAAGACAGCATTGGGCTTTCGAAGCATTAAACTCTACACGGTTTTTAATTCCCCATTGGACAATGCTGTTTAAGTCAGAGTTTAATGAGCTTATCATAATTTCCTGTTGCAGTTCCACATCCGAAGAGGAGGGATGTGAGTCTGGAAACGAATGTGAGAAGCTAAGGGTACTACAGTAGTGTCCGTAGCTCAGTGGTTAAGTGCGTTGGCTGCTAAGCAGAACGTCGTGGGTTCGAGTCCTACTCGCGTCCATAGTTTTTATTTCATGTTTCACGGACACTGCCTCTTGCGAAGAACTGACAAAACTTCCAAGAGTATCAATCTGTCATGAGAAAGTGCATCTCAACTTTGCCTTTCGGAATCGGCGCTAAATTGTAGGTCCCCTCAATTCTTCACACGCATCCAGAGAATTGTTGGAGAGAGTAAACCACTTAGGACTTGGCTCTTCAAGAGCTGTCGCGCCAATCTATTTTTATTTTTTTTAAGGGTACTATCGTCTGCGAAACAATTGATTGGAATAGAAGTTACAGACAAGAGATCATAAATGAAAACGAGGAAGAGGGTCAGAGACAAAACGGAGCCCTGGGACACACCAGCATTTATATTATGGGTTTCAGACTTGAATCCGTTCAATACAACTTGTATTGTACGGTTCGAAAGAAAGTTTCTAATCCAACGAAGGAGGGACTCATCAATACCGAAAGCACGCATTTTCGATAAGAGAGCCTGGTGCCAAACTCTATCAAATGCCTTTGAAATATCAAATGCAACAATCTTACTTTCTCCAAAACGATTTAAAGATTTGTTCCACTGTTCGGTGAGATAAACTGTTGCTGCGAAAGCCGTACTGCCGGTCATTAAGAAGCTTTCGTTCTTCAAGATATTTCTTAAGCTGATAATTTATCAGTGTTTCCATGACCTTAGGAAGAAGGGACGTTAATGCAATCGGACGATAATTGGAGGGAGAGGAGGATTCGCCTTTTTTGGGTATAGGCTGGGCTGGACAAATGCTGTTTTCCAACTGCTCGGAACGAGCCTAGAAGAATAGGATAGATGGAAAAGCTTACGCAAGGGTTTTGCCAGCGTGGAAGAGCACCTCTTCAGAACAATAGCGGAGATACCATCCGGACCAGCGGATTATGTTGAGATCCTTTAAGACTCTCGCCACAGCACGAGTGCGGAAGAAGATTTGTCCCATGGAATCATAGCCGCGCTCAAGAACTGGAGGAGTCACTGCCTAGCAAAAGGGTTCGCTTTCGCGAGCGAGCTTACAACTGGAGTGTCATTGTCAACGAGCGTTGGAACTGAGGAAGAAGAAGAATTCTTCATATTTTTTACAAATGACCAAAAATTGTTACTGCCTTTGAAATCTTGTCGGGTAGAAAAAACTGTTGATCTGCGTTGTTCCTATTTTTTTTTTCTTTGGACTGAACGCGTTGAATGCAAATTTTCTTTGACTCTCTTCATTTTTATCATGCAGCCTATTTGGCTATTTCCATCTAAAAACTTGTCACAATAGCAATTTTTTGTTTTTTATTCCAGATGTCAGCTCGTCAAGTAAAGAAATTAATATTTCGGACGAAAGTAAACGAATAGCTGATACATTGCTGCTACCCTATAGCTTCTTTGATGAATCGTCTATTGTGGATTGTCCCGGATGTATAGGATGTGATCCGGATAAATTCGTTTTTCCTGACTCAACATCTTTACCATCTCTTAAAAATCAGACAATTCCACTTGATTCGACAAATGTCTCCATACCTAAGCCCAGTAGTTGGGGAATAAAATTTGAGTCTTTTAAAACTGAGCCATCCAATGTTGAAAGCAAAAGTATTTTTGGTGGCTTGCCTTCGGGTTCAGGTTTTTCATTTACTGAAGCTTTGAACAGCATAACCAATAATACAACGCAAAATTCGAACTTTGTTTTTGGCGGAGGAAACACTGGTTCCAATCTTTTCGGAGGTAAACTTTATTTTTTCGAATTCTGACCTGCGTAATAATAATAATTTAAAATTTGTTGTGTTTCCCTAGATAAAAATGTGTTTGGTAGTACTCAATCAAACGGAACAAGTCATTCGTTATTTGGAAACAAATCAAATCCACTGGCCAAATCGATTCTTCAAAATTCATTATTTGAGGGACAGCAAAAAGATCAAGACCAAATCGGACCAGTAGTATCAACATCTAATAACGTTACAGGAACTTCAGAAGGTTTCAATTCAGCACATGTCACTTTTGGAGGCTCAACTAATAGTTCGGTATTCGGTTCGAAACCATCAATTTTCGGGGGTGGACTACAACATGGTAATGTCCTAAACACGACTACCGGTACCTCAGTAAAACCCACATTCGATAAAACTGGAGGAAATCTTTTCGCAAGCAGCCAACCAACATTTGCAGATTTAGCTAAGCAAACGCAACTGCAACAATCTGCGTCGACCGATTTTGCTGGTCTGCCATTCACAAATAGTCTATCATTTGCAGATTTAGCTAAGCAGACAACAACACAAGATAAATCACCACAACCTCCAGCGACGGGCGGTTTTATTGGTTTGACACACACAAATGCATTCAGTAATTTTAAAAGTCAAACCGATAATGCCGATGAAGCAGATCCTGATCCACATTTTGAGCCAATCATTCCTTTGCCAGAAGAGATAACGTTATCAACGGGCGAAGAAGACGAAACTGTAATATTTGGCGAACGTGCAACGCTATTTAGATACGATCAAGACAAAAAGGAGTGGAAGGAAAGAGGTAATTTGAGTTTAAAATGTTAATCAGTTTTTGAATCCTCATGTAATTTTTGTTTGTCTTATTTTTTTTAAGGGGTTGGACAACTGAAAATCTTGCGTCATAAAACAAAAGACACTTACCGCATGGTAATGCGACGTGAACTAATTCACAAACTAGTGCTTAATCATGGAATAGGAGCTGACTTTTCCTTCAAACCAATGGGTAACAGTCCAAAGGCTTTCATTTGGGCTACTTTAAACTATGCCGAGAATGCTGAAGGTAATCTTGAAAAGCTATCCTGTCGGTTCCGTCAACCTGAGACTGCAAACAAGTTCAATCAAGTTCTGTCAAATTGCTTAGAAATAGTAAAAAACCGACCCGAGCTTGAACCAGAAGCAAATTAAAATATTCAAATATATTCAATTTGTTTTCAATTATTTGGAAGTTTTATATTTCGTTCAATGTAAATATAAACCCCAAAATAATTGAAAACAAATTGAATTTGAACATGAATCTATTCAACCAATTACAAACGTTTAGCCTTTCACCTACCTAAATTCATTTATTTGTTTAAACTATGTTTAATGATGTATACGCGTTAATAAAAAATGTTTGATTCCGTTATAACAATCAATTGTAAGTGTTAGTTGTAAACCGTTAAGCGGTCATGAGTTTTTTTCTTTTAATCCTATGTTATTTTCGTATTATTTTTAATGAAATATAAATTATAGTTTTCATAAAAATTAATTCTTTCAATTCAAAACAAACCCCTTCTGCTCGCAATCGCGCTTGAATTTGAACAATCGATTTTAACGATATAGGAGAACCGGAAAAATGTATGCAAGCTGGCCAAGGAACCAATAATGACATGATATTCTGTCCTATCGAGGTGACCGTCGGAGCGGAATTTTCTCCGAATTTTGCTTCGAGGTAGTTCACCGACAAGCAAAATGTCTCCGATTCGGAAGAAATCGGAGAAAATTCCGCTCCGACGGTTACCTCGATAGGGCCGATGTCCGATCGGAAGTTTTATTTCCTTCACCGTACCCGATTCGTACATAAATTAGTGACGCGTACCGACGTACTTCTTTGACTTTTTGTGCACTGATCAATTGGAAACCTACGTACGTTTCACCCTCCAAAACCTCAAAACTTATTTTTTTCATACACACACCCTTGCAACAAACTTGCTTTTTATTATGTAGGCAATTGTATCAATATTGCAAATTCTTTTGCCGCATTCGAATCCATTTTATTTTTTTTTTTTTAACTTAAAATACGCTGCAAATTGTACAAATTTCAAATTTCCGACACTTTTTTGTGTCGGAGACAATCGGACGCAAACAGTAAGTAACACATCGCCATGCATCGCATGAAATCGCGAAACGTCGTTCTCAATTTGAAATTCCAACGCAGATTTCAAATTTTTTCGTAGATGTCTACGATTGAACTGTCCGACGGTACACGGTGGTAGAAAAATCGTAGAAATTGTACGAATCGGAGAGAATTTTTGTCCGATCGGGTACGGTAATAAGGCTGTATATGAATGGACATATTTTTTTCTGATTTTTGACTTTTGCTATGGCACGAAGTCGCAAATCGCTGTGTGGAAAAAGTTAAAACTGCTACAGAGATTGTCAGTTTCTTTGTCAATCGTCTTTATAAAATAATTTCCTTGGAAGTCGTTTTTCACCAGCTACATAGCCAAGATCGACACGGCCAGCACAACGGTACCCCTGGACCCTTAAAGGCTGAAACACAAACAAGCTTTAGCTTCGGCTTCGCCTGACATTTACGAGTCCAGCCATAGGATTTTTAATGCATGCTATCACAAAGAAGCTTCGACCTCACGTTTCGTACGTAATGTTACGTAACGTGAGTCCAAACGGAAGCTCTAGTTCCAATATTCTGAACATTTGCTGTAATTTTTTCTAATAGGTTGGAAGGTATAATTGGTATGTAGAATTGCTGAAACAATCTTACTACGATGCTAACCTGTGAATATATTACTCTAATATAATTCCCAATTATTATCCACCGCAGATATGTGTTTTGTTATTCTTTTCAATACATTTACCAAAAATTCGTTGAAGAAATTTTTGAGAGCAATAAAGAATAATTGAATGCATTCAAGCATCTTATTCCATCTTACTTACTTAAGGTGGCGCTATAGTCCGTTGTGGCACTTGTGGCCTCAATTAGTCTCAGATCCAGCTGGTCGCAGTCCTCTTCCCGTGTGTCTCGGAGCGAGCTTGGTGCCCATTCGCTCTAAATGACCGAGCCATGCGAGTCTCTGGACCTTGACCACTGATCAGTTATAAGAAGATTGGAAACCTACCTACGTTTTACCCTCCAAATACCTCAAAACCTATTTTTTTCAAACACACATACTCTTGCAGCAAACTTGCTTTTTATAATGTAGGCAATTGTATCATTATTACAATAAAACGCATACTCTTACAGCTAACCTACTCCCTTAGCTTGTATTACACGCATACTCTTACAGCTAACCTGCTCCCTTAGCTTGTAGGCAAATGTCATTTTGACAGCAAGCTTTCCCATCTCGTTATAACTGATCAGTGTTCTTGATGGAATAAGAAAGAAGAAGAAGATAGAAAGGCGACTTTTACGGGTTGTACAACGACATGAACCTAGCCAGAAGGGTCAAGGTCACTGATCAGTTATAACAAGATGGGAAGGCTTGCTGTCAAAATGACATTTGCCTACAAGCTAAGGGAGCAGGTTAGCTGTAAGAGTATGCGTTTTATTGTAATAATGATACAATTGCCTACATTATAAAAAGCAAGTTTGCTGCAAGAGTGTGCGTGTATGAAAAAAATAGGTTTTGATAAAGAGACAAGTAGTAAAGTTACATTTAAAATAACGAATGATATGACGAATAAAATCACGAATAATTTATTCGTGAATAAATTAGTGGCTAACAATTTTTTATTCGAATAATTATCTAGATAACAATCTGCGTTATTTGTTAAATGTACCTTTGTACATGTTAACTTGGTGATTGTTTCATTCTTTATCCAAATCCAACTGGCTTTAAGCAAATTATGCAAATGCCAAATTAAAATTGTCCGTCTTATATACATATTTATATATTTTGGGGGCCTTAAAGGGCAAGTGTCCGTAGCTTAGGGGCCAGTTATAGCAATCATTGAAATCCATCAGGAAAAATGTTTGAATGGATATTTAACTAAGTTTTCTTTCGATTACTAATGCAATTTATATACCAATCGACCGGAAAATTCTTAAAGAATTTTTTTTGAGAATAAAATATAAGTTCGCAAACTTATTTTTCGTTAAAAATGTATTTTTCTATTTTCCGTACGGAAATTCGTTTTCCTGAACAGCTGATGGATTTTTGTCAAAAAATGAAACGAATCGTTCCAATGTTTTGTGTTTCATTTTTAAATAATTCCAATGACAGATTTCTGTCAGGAAAAATTTTCCGGCTGCATTTCAATCAGGAAATATTTTGGCGGTGGACAAGTGACATTTTTTCAATGACGTAAATTTCCTGATTGCTATAAACGCTCATCAGGAAAAAAATTCAGATTCCTCCTGTTCCAATTTTTCCTGATGAAAACCAATGATCGCTATAACTGGCCCCTTAGTAGTTAGGTGCGTTGGCTGCTAAGCAGAACGTCGTGGGTTCGAGTCCTACTCGTGCAGATAGTTTTTATTTCATCTTTCACGGGCACTGCCTCTTGCGAAGAACTGACAAAACTTCCAAGAGTATCATCTGCCATGAAAAAAGTGCTTCTCAACTTTGCCATTCGGAATCAGCGTTAAACTGTAGGTCCCCTCAATTCTTCACACGCACCTAGAGAATTGTTGATGAGAGTAATGTCGTTTTTAATTGGCAATCTGGAAGTTAAAGAAAGCATTCTGATTGCGTTCAATTGGGCAAAAGTGAGAGTTCTGATTCTTCAAAGAAGAGAATTCCTTCTTATTTTAAAACCAGAATGCTTCTTTTTAGATTCCAGATTTCCAGTTAAAAACCCCATAAGCCACTTAGGTCTTGGTTCTTCAAGAGCTGTCACGCCACTCTATTTATTTATTTTTAAAGGGCAACCAAAATAATTTCCTTTGCACCAAAATCCACAACCAGTTTTTGCTAAAATCCTTATACAATTTATCGGCCTGATAAATTTATTTGGCTGCACCAATGCTTTTCATTGTTTTTATTAACTAAAATTGTGTTTGCATACCATCCCTGTATTCTGTCAGTTTATTTTTAAACTGAACGAAAAAGTTTCATTGGTGCAAGTAAGACAGCAATATGAGATATCAAACTCGAAAAGTCAATTTATTTTGTTGATAAAAAAAAATCAAACCATTATTATTTTCAAATAAACTTTGAATACAAAAAAACTCGCTTTTAAAATTTATCTGGAAGAAAATGGCATTTTATTTTATTTGCTTGATTGTCGGCCTTTTAAAACTAAAATTGGTTGGCACAACCGATAAATATGCCGTTTTAAAATTTACCGAAGCAATACAAATTGAAAAGCGTTTGGTGCAACTGGCCATAAGTGAACTTAAGCTAATGTATAAAACCGGAAGAAAATTTGCTAAAAAAGTAGGCTTGGCCTTCTCTTCTTCAAATTGTCAAATTCACTTAAGCAATGAGCGAATGAAACCGCACTAGTAAGAGTAACAGTTGAACGAAAAGTAAACGAACGGTTCTTAAGTAAGACTGTGTGCGAATTGGGTTAAAAAGTGATTAAAACTTGACGTTTGGTTAAATTTTGACACTTCGCATTAAATAAAATGTGTTGAAAATTAGATTAGCTGCGGAGCAGGTTAAAATATGACAGCAGTGGTTAAAAATTTATCCATTTTTAACCACAATTCATCCAATTCGCACACGGCCTAAATTATGGTTTGCTCATATGGTTCGTGGGTATTCGGTGGTTCACTTAAGCGTGCTTGCGTGAGCAAAATTGTATTATAGTTCAGCCTTAATTTTTTGTCTCTTTGTTGTATAGAAGCAGCTGATCCGAATAACTCGGAAATTTTCGCCCCGAAAACAGAGTGGAAATTCACTGTGGCGAAAAAGAGCGGCATCGAACAGCTCAATGAGAAATCAGAGCGAACTGGAGCGCACATCGAGGAACAAACCTATAATTTATACGAAAAGAAACAGTTTAACATAGATGTCGCCTCTATACAAAAACATACAACGATATTACCAGCATATTATCTTACCATAAATTAGAATCCATGTTATTCATGGGGAAAATGAATTCCAAAACGAAAAACGGAGTGTATACACAAATATAATTAAGAAATAAATATTAAAAAATAACTCAAAATAAAATATGTCTATCTTTATTCAACAAAACTTAAATTAATAATAAATAAGGTAAAAATGAATGTAAACAAAGTACCTTAACAACTCTTGAATTTTTCTCACAATTTTTGACAACTTTCTGTTCTGTGCTCTGCTTTTGCATCTCATTCTCAAGTAAAATGACAGTAGATAAAGAGGACGAAAAAAGAGGCGAAATGGGTTTTTTCTTGTATTTGTACTTATTTCAAGCGAATGTGTTTGTTGTGTTGTGTTGAAAAATTCGGCAAAAATATAACGAAACAAGAAAAAGACGAAGCTGCTGTATCAGTCAAGGCAGAAATGGAAACATTTTTGAGTTAAATAGTTTACTAAGCACACATAACTTTTGCAAGTGAAGAAATTTAAACTGAATTCAAATGGTCATATCCCGATTATTTTAATGAAAACAGAGAGGCAAAAGTTAAAGTTAATCAATGAACCAGGAATTTCGTCTGCGGGATCGTATTGTAAGATTTTAATTACACCAAAAAGTCTTCAAGGAACGAAACCAATAATTACCAACGAGCCTTGCTGTAAGGTAATACCTACATATTTCATTTTCTTCTACACATAATTCTTTTTTCTCATCAATTATGGAATAGCGCTTAACCAACAAAACTATTTTCTTGTTTGGCCAGTTGCACTATGTTCTAAGATTAATTTCAAGGGATTATCACACCGATACAAAAAAAAAAAGCTTACGGCAGCACAGCAGTTGGGAATAGGACTTCTATAGTGTGAAGAGAAAATCCCAAGTGGTAACCGCTTAAGTATAGTTTTCATTATCCGCAGACAACATAGGAGTCTTCATAGCCTCCCTGAAACATATTTTATACAAGTTCTATTTAGGCTAATTCCAGAAGTTCGTCTTTCATTAGAACAAGTTAACCCTTAACTAACAAGGTATACTTAAATATGTTTACAATTCTTTGAAAAGAAGTTTTGCTGTAGCTAATATTTATTTTTGTCAAAATAATGTATTTTTGAAATGCGCAATTTCCTTACGATATTTTCTAATCTTACATATATTCATACATGTAGATTGCATGTACACCATAAAGTGGTGGATCGTGGGGATTCAAGAATATTCTTCATCCCAGACTCGTTTTTATTGTAATACACCTAACCTTACATGCTTCCATTCATTTCGCCGAGAGGAATGAGACGGCCATACCCGCAGTTTATCAAACAAATTAACGAAAATCGTTCATAACATATGAAATGAAATAGCTAGAGTTTCGTGTCTCAAAGATTGTACACTGAGAAAGGAATAAGTTTTGCTAAGGCCTATTAAAATAGAGAAAAGACAATTTTGCACTTGAAAACTTGAAGTTTGTAGACACCTGTAAAGGTCGAACTCTTGTTGAGGTTTACGTTAAATTGTTTTCATTCTTCTGGCGCCCTATCTTCTTTGAAGGAGATGAGTTGAAATGTGCCGATAATTACCGATTCAAAACGGCAAAGATGCCTTTCATCTATGATAAGATGAGCTAAAGTAGGAGTAGCTGTTAGGACAGGGGCTTCATCTTTTACTACTTTATGAAGATAAAGTCATGAGAAGTTACCAGTTATCTATAGGTTTGTTTGATGTGCGCTCTGGGTCGCTCTGATTTCTCACTGAGCTGTTCGATGTCGCTCTTTTTTCACCCCGGTGGATTTCCATCGTGTTCGATGTGTATTCAGTGCTCGCACCGGGAGGGCTCTCAATCGCCCCAAGTTTTTTTCAGGTCGAGAATTTCGGAGCTGTTCGAATCAGCTGTTGCTATACAACAAAGAGAAAAAAAAAACTGAGCATTACTAACGCGGTCGATGTGAAACCAAACCCCAGTTTTTTGACAACTCCGTTCACAGTATGGCAAGCACCGGAGCTCCCCGGGCCGGTTACATCGAACAAAACTTATAATATTAATGGCGTTTTTAATTGGCAATCTGGAAGAAAAAAAAAAGTATTCTGAAAGCGTTCAATTGGGCAAAAGTGACAGTTCTGATTCTGAAAAGAAGAGAATTCCCTTCTGATTTTAAAATCGGAATGCTTCTGGAACTAGATTCCAGATTGCCAATTAAAAACGCCATAAGTAGAAGTTATTTTGATTACAGACTTATGTCAGTTGTCTACTTGTTCTTGCCCTTATTAACCTTTAAGCCTTCTTTGCTTTAGTATCGAGGCTCATGGTGTTTTTAATTGACAATCTGGAGTCTGAAAAGAAGCATTCTGGTTTTCTTCTTCTTTTCAGAATCAGAACTGTAATTTGTGCCCAAATGAACGCTTTTTTAACTTGCAGACGCCATTACAAAAGCATCACTTACATCACACTGTTGTCGTTTTCCGTTTTTCGCTGACGATAGTACCCTTAGCTTCTCATATTCGTTTCCAGATTCACATCCCTCCTCTTCGGATGAGGAACTGCAACGGCGAAATATGATAAGCTCATTAAACTCTGACTTAAATATCATTGTACAATGGGGAATAAAAAACCGTGTAGAGTTTAATGCTTCGAAAACTCAATGCTGTCTTGTATCGTCAAAGCGAGACATACCCCCCTTGCCACTGTCCATGAGTGGCACTTGCATCAATGAGACCGAACAGCTCGAGATTCTCGGTATGTGCATCACTGACCACCTCTTGTGGACCGAGCACTTACGCGATGTCGCCAAAAATGCCACAAGATGTTTGAAGACGGTGCAAAAAATTTGTCTGCCCGTCTGATCTGGCTATTATCTACAAAACCTATATCCGTCCAAAGCTTGAGTACAATTACCACCTCTGGGCTGGTAGTCCAGCTACTTACTTAAGCCTCTTGGATGGAATACAAAAAAGAGCTGTAAGAATGATTGGTGATAGAGAGATCACTGACACATTCACTCCTTTAGACCACCGCCGTAACGTAGTGTGTCTCTTCTTGTTCTATCGCTACTTCTACGGTAATTGCTCTAGTCAATTAGACAATTCGCCCGTAATACTCGCGCTTCAAGGAATGCCCATCAGTTTACCCTCGAGCCCAACTTTGGACGTACTCTCAAGTATAGGGAATCATTGTTTAGACGTACTACGCGAATGTGGAACTCTCTTCCACACTCTGTCTTTCCCAGTCATAACAATGTTCAAGAATTTGAGACCAATGTACACCGACACCTCCTTTCCAACCCCTTCTCTTCTTTCTAATGTGTTTCTGGCATAAAAAGGGTATAAAAATCACTTGAGTGCGAGCAAATTATATAAAAAAAAAAAAAAAAAAATCGGCAGTCCAGAAGTATTCTGAAACCATTCCATTGGACTGACTTTGACAGACGGAATGCTTCTGAGAAGAGCAGAACTCTTCCGTTTTGATATCAGAAGCGTCCGAATATGACATTTTCATCATAACCCGTTCCATTGGAGGCAGAAGAAGAAACGTCAAAAAAAGACCAATGGAAAACGACATGTGTTCATCCAATTATGCTGATGTCATGAGGTTTGCACACATTTTTGTTCAAGATTTGATGTCGAAGAATGTGGAAGATTTGATTGCAAAATGACTTGTCTAAAACCTTATTGGCATCAAAGGCATTGTCGATTTCTTTTCGGGCAGAAGGGGAGTGCCTCTGATTTGCGAGGATATTTTTGCCAATGACAATCATTTTGGACAACCACAAATGTTAGTTTTCAGATATTGATACAAAATTTTGATGTTGCATTTACTTACTTAAGGTGGCGCTACAGTCCGTTGTGGACTTGGGCCTCAATCAACAGTCTCCGCCAGCAAGCTTGTTCCCTAGCTAGCAGTCTCCAGTTTTACACTCCAAGTTGATTGAGGTTCTCCTCCATTTGAGTGCGCCACCTGAGTCGCGGTCTTCCTCTCCTCCTACGTCCCTCGGGAATAGTGTCGAAGGCTTTCCGGGCCGGAGTATTGGTGGCCATCCGTTCTAAATGACCGAGCCATTTGAGTCTCTGGACCTTGACCCTTCTGGATAGGTCCATGTCGTTGTACAACCCGTAAAGTTCGCTGTTATATGTATCTTCATCGCCATTCCCCTTCAATGCACACGGGGCCAAAGATGACCCGAAGAACTTTCCTCTCGAAACAGCCTAAGGCACTTTCATCCCATTTTGTCAAGGTCCATGCTTCTGCACCATACAGCAGGACTGGGACGATGAGAGTGTTGTACAATTTTACCTTAGTTGGTCGAGAGAGTACTTTTCCACTAAATTGCTTTCTTAGCCCAAAGAAACAGCGATTAAAAAGAGTTATTCTTCGTCTGATCTCGATGTTGCATTTGATAACTTGAAAAACATTGGTTGGTAAAAGTATATAGCAATTGCCAGAATCGAGGTTAAGTTAGGTTAAAGTGGCTGTCTGGGATGGAGTGACACTTAAGCCAGTTGTTGGTTCATTGTGGTACTACATTAGTCTTCAGGCTTTCTCCTAAGCTCAATGAAACCAATTAGAGTTGCTAACGAATCGTAAAAGACTCAGAATCAAGCATTTACATAATGCAAATAACTAGACATAATTTTAAATTTCACTTTTGCAGACCCAATACTAAAATGTCATCGTGTCAGGATTCAGTAGAAGATGAAGATTCAATACCACCACCAGCGTACGAAGAAATTAAACACGCAGAGCGTGAAGCCATTGAGGACGAAGTATATGAGAGTGAAGAGTTTTGGGATGAATCATATAAATTAAGAGCCATCGAAGAAAGCAATAAGCTTCTAAAAGGAAACAAAATCAAACCTCCAAATAGAGTTGTGTCTGAATGCCCAGCTTCGAATGCTACAATTGATTTGCAACAAAATATTCCTACACCAATGGAAGAAGATAGTGAGGAGATAAGCTACGATGAAGCCGATGATACAGTCACAGAAGATGATGATGCAAATTCAGAGAGTACTCACATAACAGGTGATAGTGTTGGTGTTGGTGAACTTTCGAAGGAAATTCCAACATCAACAACAATAAATGATTCGATTACTCCTACAAACTTTGTAGCTAGTCCTCAAGCAGATCAAGCTCATACAAGTATCGAAAATAAAGAAGATACGCTTGACAATGGCAAAGCGGCTGTTGTAATCGGCAATAAATTGAAATTAAGCATTGATAAGCAGTCTGCTTTAGCAGTTTCGACGGTCAAGCTAGATGAATCACGAAGTAGTACACCAACCAACGGCAAGACATCCAAGGAATATAAAGCACTCCAAAAATCATTTATCGAATCCAAGGTCTTAGCCGAGTTTGTAAGCGAAACAGAACGATCGAGAAAATCTCGAAAGGTTCCACTTAAATCAGATGATTCCAATACAAATGCAGACAATGAAAAATTTCGAATTTGCCGAGCACGCAGTAAGAGCTGCACAAAAACAGTTCGCCCTGTGATTTCACTCAATAGCAGTGTTCCACAAAGATGGCCGTCTGATGAAAAATTGAATCATAAACGCGAAAATATGCGTTCGCAGAATACAGAATTTGTTCAAAAACAAATGAAGTTCTTGAATCGAGTTAATCACGATCAAGCTAATGAAGAAGTAATGTCTGAAACTTCGGATGGGGAGCAATCGCTAAATGAGAGCAGCAAAACAGCTGGTTCGTTGGAATTAAAAGATGACTGCTGGCAGCCACCGCCAAAAGTAATTTAATTGGAGGATATAACATTGGCGAGTAAAATATATTTGTTGTTTCTTTTGTTTAGAGGGGAGCGGATAGTTATTGTTGGAAGTGCAGAAAATGTGCCGATCTTATTGCTTGTTCAAAGTGTCCTAGGTCGTTTCATCCTAAATGCGTAAAACTTAGCCAACAGTTACCAGTTCCTGATAAACCCTGGACATGTCCTGAATGTGTCACGTTGGAGAATTGTATTAACGGAAGCAAAAAGTATAAACGAAATAAGAATATCAGTGAAATTTATAAGAGAATAGGAATAATTAAGCTGTCTTTTTTACAGATCCAAGAAAGAAAATCTACCCATAGATTTACTCAACCACCTTTTGTTGTTTGCTCTGAAGAGAATGAAGGAAGTTAAAGGGGTAAGGAAGTTTTTCATCATTCTTGATATCAATTATTTCTTATTAAGTTTAATTAGATGACGAATGATATGTCCATTCAATTTTTATTGAAGGGGTGCAAGGCTGGAAAGTTAAACATTAAGAGCCCGTATATGTATGCTGTTTTTGACACCGCGGTGTGGCAGAGTTTGACTTTCAGCAATAGTACTTACTTATGGTGGCGCTACAGTCCAGGTCAGACCAGGGCCTCACCCAACAAACTTCTCCAGCCAGTTCGGTCCTTAGCTAGCTGTCTCCAGTTTCGCACGCCAAGTTGGTTCAGGTCCTCTACCACCTGTGTGCTCCACCTGAGTCGCGGTCTTCCTCTTCTGCGACTTCTTTCCGGGTTGGATTCGAAGACTCTACGAGCCGGAGCATTATTTTCCATTCGCTCAACATGACCCAACCATCTAAGTCGTTGGACCTTAACTTTTCTGGCTAGGTCAGTGTCGCTGTACAGCTCGTACAGTTCTTGGTTGAATCTTCGTCTTCATTCTCCATTAATGCAGACAGGACTAAAAATCACTCGAAGAATTTTTCTCTCAAAGCAGCCCAAAGCGTTTTCATCAGATGTTGTCATGGTCCATGTCTCTGCACCATGGTTAGGTTAGGTTTAGCGGGCTGATGGTTGATGTTGTCACCATCACACTTAGATCAATGTAGATCCATTGTGATACCCTGAAGTGTTGTAACTTCCTGAAAAGTAAATAACCTATGAATTCTGTGGTTCGATTAACCATTTAGAGGCCTTGGCAAAGTTTAGTAAGCTTTTGCCTGGCAGTTCTGATAATTCCTCTAGTTCATTGAAGAAGAAGTTGCCTAGAGTTTTCTTTCTGGTAAGACAGAGTGAAGGACAGTGGCAGAGAAAATGAGCAGTGTCTTCATGCTCATTCTCATCACCACAGCCTCTACAAAGGTCATCCGTACTGAGCCCCATCTTCTTCTTATGGTAGCCGAGTAGGTTGTGTCCTGTAATAATGCCGATAAGGGATCTTAGGGAGGGTTTGTTAAGAGTTAAAATCCAATCGGATCTTTTCTTATCGTATCTAGGCCATAGCTTTCTGGTGTTAACACAGGTTTCTAGGAGATTCCATCTGTTGTTGGATTTTTGAATGATGATTTTTCTGACGTTATGTTTCAGTTCACATAACGGGATTCCTATATGATGGTCTATGAGAGAGGGTTCCAGTGTAGAGCCTTCCCTTGCAAGTTCATCTGCCTTTTCGTTGCCTGGTACATCACTATGGCCGGGAACCCAGCAGAGACTTACGTTATGCTGTGTGCCAAGAACCTTTAGCTCTTCGCGACAGCAAGAAACAAGCTTCGACTTGATTTGAGTGGCAGAGAGAGCTTTTATTGCTGCTTGGCTATCTATGAAAAAAGTGATGTCCGCGTGTGATATCGCCATCATGGATATATGTTTAGCAGCGTTTTTCACTGCCAAGATCTCAGCTTGGAAGACGCTGCTATGGTCGGGGAGCCTGAATGATTTGGCAAGGTCGAGGCTTTCGGAGTAGAAGCCTGCACCTACTCCATTATCCATTTTAGAGCCATCGGTGTAGATGGTAATGGTTGAGTCGTTAGTGTAGGGCACACTATTTTCCCAATCGAGTCTATTGGGGAACCTAGTACTAAAAGATTTGTTGAAATCTAAGTAGGGGGTCATATAATCTGTGCAGATATTGGTATCTACGTATTTCGTAAGAATAGCTGCGTGCCCGCTCTGGCTAGTTTTCCAGATGTTAGTTTGGCTGAGCCTGAGGGCGCCGTTTGCTGCTGATTCTTGGACGAATAGGTCTAATGGGGGGAGATTGAGGATCGTTTCTAAACCCGCAGTTGGGGTAGTCCTCATCACACCACTAGTACAGATGCAAGCCATTCTTTGTACTTTGGTAAGTGTTTTTAAATTCGTGGATTTCTCCAGCGCTTTCCACCAAACCAAGCTGCCATAGGTTAGAATCGGTCTGACAATGGCAGTGTACATCCACATGACTATTTTTGGGTTTGGTCCCCAATTTCTACCCAGAATCTTGTTGCATGAGTAGAGTGCGATCGTGGCTTTCTTATATCTTTCTTGGATATTTGGACCCCAATTGAGTTTTTTGTCCAAAATAACTCCGAGATATCTCGCTCGGTCGGAGATTTTTAGAATTGTGTCATCTATTTTTGGTATTGCAAACGGAGGGATTTTCCTTCTGTTTGTAAAAAGAACCAGTTCTGTTTTAAGGGGGTTTACATTAAGACCGCATTTCTTGGTCCAGTTGCTGACCCTTGATAATGCGCTTTGTAATTGTTCGCTAATAGTGGTAAGGTATTTACCCGTCGCCAAAAGCGCTAAGTCGTCAGCGTAGGCTACCACTACTATACCGTTATTCCTAAGTTTTATTAGGATCTCGTTCATCACTAAGGTCCATAATAAAGGTGAAAGAATTCCGCCTTGTGGGGTTCCTCTGGATGCGTACATCTCTAAGTGTGCGTTACCAAGTTCACCATGTATTTGTCTGTTTTTCAGCATACACATAATCCATTTGATAACTACTTTTCCTATGCGTTGATCATTAAGTGCTTTCTCGATTGCATTGCTGTGGACGTTATTGAAGGCTCCTTCAATGTCCAGGAATGATGCAAGAGTGTATTCCTTAACGTCAAGTGATTTTTCTATGGTTCTAACTACGCAGTGTAGTGCCGTTTCTACACTTCTACCTTTTGTGTAGGCGTGTTGAAAAGGTGATATAGTTTCAGGTTTTAAATTACTGCGGATGTATATATCGATAAGTCTTTCAAGTGTCTTGAGTACAAAAGACGTGAGACTTATAGGTCTGAAGTCTTTGGGTTCAATGTGGCTAGGTTTGCCGGCTTTTGGAATAAAGACGACTTTTACCTCACGCCATGTCTTGGGAACATACCCCCATTTAATGCTACTTTGAAAGATGTTTATCAGGTGTGGAGTGATAAATTCAGAGCTCTTTTGCAGCATCATTGGGAAAATGCCGTCTAGGCCCGGCGACTTATAAGGGGAGAAGGATTTAATAGCCCAGTTTATCTTTTCTTTCGTTATAAAATCCGTAGGGATTTCATATTCGAGGATTAAGGAGTAATCTGGTTCGCGTTCAGGGCTAGGTTTGCTGCCTGGGAAATGTGTTTCAAGCAGGAGTTCTAGACTTTCGCGACCTGATTCAGTCCAGCTATTGTCAGGTTTCCTTAGGGAGCCTACAGAAGTAGAGGTTTTCGAAAGGATTTTCCTGAGCCTAGCTGACTCGTTGGTGCTCTCGATATTGCTACAGAAGTTTTTCCACGAGCTCCGCTTAGCTCGTTGGGTTTCTGTTTTGAATTTTCTTTGACTAGTCTTATAATAGTCCCAGTCAATTTCTAGTCTTGTTCTTTTAGCAACATTGAAAAGTTTTCTCGTTTCCTTTCTGATGTTGGTTAGTTCTGTTGTCCACCAGGGTGGTTTATTGTTTTTCTTCACAGTCGTTTTGATTGGACAACTGATTACAAACGCCTTTCGCAGAGTCTCAGTGAGATCTTCTGTTGCCTTCTCTAGACTGTCTGGTCCTAGAATGGCGTCGGTGTTAATGTGCCTGATATTGTTACTTATTTCCCTATTGAAAATAAGCCAGTCTGTACGCCTAATATTTCTAAAGGGTGTTTGCTGGCTATCAACGTTAGGGATATAGAATTCAATGAGACGATGGTCAGAAAAGGAAGGTTCTTCTAAAACCCTCCAATGATCAATTTGACAGGAGTCAGAATTATTCGAGAGGGTTATGTCTAGCACCTCTTTCCGATTTTTCGTAACAAAAGTGGGTGTATTACCACGGTTAGCCACACATAGATTATTGTCTATGATGAATTGAAAAAGGGATTCACCTCTAGTGTTAGTATCGGTGCTACCCCATTGCGCATGATGTGCGTTGGAGTCGCACCCTAAGATAATATTGAAATTTTTCTTACTTGCGAATGATACTACTTCCATTGTTATATCCGCCGGTGGTCCTTCAACTCCATCATAGGGCATGTATGTGGAGGTTATTATGAGCGTTGGTTGCTCCTTACGTTCAAATATGACCGCGGTCTGGTCCATGTTGCTATAAGAAGTTAGGAGAAAAAGATTAAACCGTTTTCTAGCTAATATACATGTTCTGGGGTTACTATTTTGGCTGTCACAATTTGACTTGTACAGCATGAGGTCTTTTGAGTTTAGGCCCTTGATCCTGCCACCTACAATCCAGGGTTCTTGAATTAGGGCCATGTCGTATTGCCTACTCTCCATGAGGTAGACCAGGTTGGCGCTGGCGGCTTTACTATGTTGAAGATTGATTTGTAAGATTTTCAATTCCATTTGCATAGTAAAGATTTGTTCATCGCCTTACTAACCTGTTTTCTTTTATTTGATATCAATCTAAGTTTGCATCTGGTAATCCCGACGCGCACTTTGAAGTCCACTTTCCTCAGTAGTGGTATTGATTTATGGACAAGCCTTACCATAACTTCGGTGCCTTCGCTGGTCTTCTCGCACTTAACTATCTCCCAGTCTTGGCTAAGGAGGTCATTGTTGAGAGATATGATATATCTCTCTATGCGATCATTTGGTAGGGTTGGACCTTTCACAAGTAGTACGCCAGTTGGTCTGGAGATATTTTTGATCTCCTTCACGTCAATAAGGCGCAGATCTGCATTGGGCCATGGTGCCGAGGTGTTCTTGGTGAAGTCTTGAAGCCACTTGAGTGTGGCTTCGTTTTCACAGTCCATTACTTTGAACCCATGGATGGTAGTTAAATTACCGAAGAGCGGGGGAGGCCTGTTTTTCACTATGGCCTCATTGACTTCTTCCAGGATTCTGAGCTCCAGAAGTTGCCATTCATCCTCGGACAGCTTCCGTGAAGGTTTACCGAAATCGGCAATGGCAACTTGTTGCCCCTTTACGGTTGCTCGGGAGATCTTAATCCTCTTAGTTGCCTTATTAGGCGAGGAGTCGGTCGGGGAAAGTTCATTCCTTGTTCTTTTAGAAGAACCAGGTTCATCAAGAGGTGTTTTTTCCTCCCTACCTGTCGATGTTTTTTGTGTGTCTAGTTCTTGTCCCGTAGCGTTAGTCTGTAAGCGCTTTTTGGATCTTTCCAACGCTGCCTTCTCATTTGCAGTCAAGGACTCTGGTGTCCTATTAGCAAAACGGCGGACAATCCTCTCAGCGTTTCGTCTCTGTCGTCGTCTGATTTCTTTGTCATCTCTTGTTTTTGCCTTACGTTTTGACGTTCTCCTGTCTATAACCGTGGCTACACTGTTGATCGTTGTATTAATCGTACGGTTTTCGGGTCCAGATTCAGTGGTCATGTTAAGGTCAACGCTGAGGCTGTGGCCATTAGCGTTGTTTACGCATTCCCTATCATCTTTCTCCTCATCGAGAGTCTTCTTCTCACCTACCTCACTGCTCACTGATATCGGAGCGATCAGCAGCGGATCGGTAGGTGGTACGGTAGACGACTCAATGTTTGTCCGTACGACCTGTCCTTCTTGATTGTCACCCTCTTGAGGAGTGGCTGCAACCGTTGATGGGGGGCACCCTTCCTTACGCTGTATTGTAACAGCGATGGGGGCAGGTGGTCCCATCACGGTTTTAACGCTCGTACTCCCCGAAGCGAGAGGTTCTGGTGCTAGATTAGCGGGGTGCCTATCTTTTCCCAGACCCTCCCTATCCAGAAAAGCACGTGCGTTATGCAGTCTTTTCCTCTCCTGCTCTGTCAGCTGTTCCCAATCTAACTGTCCTAGTCTTTTAACAGTCCTCTTACTGTTCGTAATACGACACCTTCTTGATGCCCTTGATACGTTTGAGAGATTTGAGCTGGCTACCGAGCAGACTTCACTGACGTTATCATCAACGTCGATTTCGCTGGCGCCATCTCCCATACCAAGGTTTAAGAAGGGATTCAGGAGAAGATTTTCCTCTTCTTCGGTTAGACAATTGTCCTTCATAAAGCTCATACTGAGGTTTTCTGTCTGCTTATAATTTTCTAAAACTGAAAAGAGAAATGAAACTAAAAAGAGAAAAGAAAAAGAAAGAAGAAAAAGAAGAAGAAGTTTCGAAATTATAAGTTGAGTCATAATAAAATAAAATTTTTTGAAAGGAAAAATTGTCACTGGCGACTTCTCCTCTCGGTATTGAGACCGCGAGGCAAAGCCTAAGCCGATAGCCGTGACTTCTACCGACTTTATAGCGTATATCCCCGCTATGGTTTTGTTCTGTTTTTTTAATTCTTCCATATTCATAGGGGTGGGCCTCTCTTAGTTTGCTAAAACCTAAGTTGGTGGTTGAGAGTCTGCTCAAGAGCTTGAATCTGCAACTTAACCTACTTGAAGTTCTCGCGTAAGCCTCCTCACCAACGGCAAGGTGGAGACCCGTCGAGGAGGTCTCTGCACCCTACATGAGGACCGGGATGATGAGGGTTTTGTAGTGTCACTTTAGTTACTCGGGAGAGGACTTTGCTACTCAATTGCCTTCTAAGTCCAAAGAAGCAGCGATTGGCAAGAGTGATTCTTCGTTTGATTTCAGCGCTGGTGTTGTTGTCTGAGTTGATAGCGGATCCCAGGTAGACAAAGTCCTTAACTACCTCGAAGTTAAATGTGTCTATGTTGACGTTTGCTCGAAAACGTCGATGTTGGTAGTACTTTCTTGGTCTTGCCTTCGTTAACCGCTATACCCATCTTCATGGGTTCCGTCTCAAGACTCAAAAACGCTCCACTGACATCAAGCTGTGTTCTTCCAATTATGTCAATGTCGTCTGCGTATCCTAGTAGCTGGACGGACTTTTGAAAGATTGTGCCTCTGGTGTTGACATTGGAGCTTTGCACAATCTTTTCAAGAATGATGTTGAAGAAGTCGCATGACAACGCATCGCTTTTCTAAAACCTTTTTTGACATCAAAAGCGTCCGTTAGGTTTTTTCCGACGATGAAGGAACAGCGTGAGTTTTCCATTGTCATCTAACACAGACGGACGAGTTACTCTGGGATTCCAAAACTAGACATTGCTCTATATAATTGGTCTCTATAGACGCTGTCATACGCGGCCTTGAAATCGATGAAAAGGTATCGATTTGAAGTTCCTGGGTCTTCTCCAAGGTCTGCCGTAGGGTGAATATTTGATCGATGGTGGACTTTCCGGTCTGAAGCCACACTGGGTTACTTTCTTACTTATATAACCGGCTCTCAATTCTTGAAGGATCTCAGCCTGAGACACTACAGTCTTCCATCGGGAACGGTCCCTCGCGTGCACTCTCTAATCACCAAAACCAAGCGCTCTGGCATCCGTAATCATTTGATCCTTGTACCGTATTTTCGGCCTTCTTCACGAACCTTGGGGCTGCTATGAGAAGACTTTCTTGGCTTGAGCCTTGTCGTCAATTTGCTCGATTTGGCGGAGGAAATGTAGTCGTCTTTTCTTGGCTTTCTGGACTACATTCACATCTTGGAACAGCTCATACAATTCGCAGTTGAACCTTCTTCTCCATTCACCATCGTCGCTTACGGGACCGAAAATCCGACGAAAAATTTCTCTTTTGAAAGTGCCCAGTATCATTTCCCATTTTTTACTTATCTTCCATTACTCGGCGCCATAGAGTAGGACTGGTAAAATCAAAGTCTTCTATAGTAGGCACTTTGTCTTTCGAGTGAGGAGTTTTGAACCCAGTTGTTTTGCCAAACCGAAGCAGCAGCGGTTCGCTAGGGTAATTCTTCTTCGGATCTCCACTAAGGTGTAATTTGTAGGATTGATATTTGTTCCAAGGTATGTGAACTCCTAAACTACAACTAAATTGCTGCTACCAACAATGACGTTTTGTCCATTGTCGTTCCAGGTCTGGTTGCCATTATAGGGGTGTCGTTATCCGAGGCTGTACCTGTCTCTCTCATAACTTTCCAGTTTTTTTTTTTTTTGTGGAAAGGTTGTTAGCCGCTCGCACTAACCTTCAAATTTATAGGGCCGTTGTTTAAGTGCTGGTGTTTCTCCGTTTGCACTCGAACTAGCAAGTTTTGCAAGTTACATCTAGTGATATAAACCAGTACCCGGTGGTTACCGCTTGGAGGCAAAGTAAGCACTTGGTGTGTAGGAAAAAATACAGATCCTACAACACCAACAACCACCAGCAAAAACTATACGGACGAAAAATAGCCCTTTATGACTCCATTATGGGCTTCAAACTCCTCTTTAGTGTAGAACGTGTTTCATATCTGTAGGTTTAACCAACATTTTATTACATAAATTGGGGGTGTATTGCCTTAACCTCCTCAAGAGTTAAATGCAACAAAGCTTATAGACTATTCGAATGCACATACAAACTTAATGTACGTGTTCACATGCAAATCTATCTATTAAATTGATTAATCTGTTTACTAATTACATAGTAAATGCATCAAATGTTAATTTAATTTTGTTCAATAACCTACGTATGTATGCTTGTACATTTGTACATCTATTTTCGACAAATCTATTTTTTTATTAATCTATTTCTATGTACATAGCTGTGAATGTGTCATGTGTTATGTTATATTTCTTCTCTTTCATTGATTGAATATTTAGTGTGCTCTCATTCTCTCCCTCTCTCACCTTTATTTAAATAGCTAGCATTCTGCTTCTGCAAAATGCAAAACTGTTCATTGCTGTGAGTTTGGGAAAATGATGCTTTGATTTGCTTTTTCGTTTTTCCATTTTTTTGAATTGCTTTGTGTGTGAAGTGGAGACGTGTGTTAGTTGCGGCGAATTCAAATATGACTTGTCACTTTCGTTAAGTTTTTTTTTTCGTATGAAAATAATCGAAACGTGTCAACTCGGAGCTCAGATCGAATAATGTCAAAGAGAACAGAGAGCGAGAAGTATATGAACTATGAAGCAGTGCTGTCGTTTTAAAAATTTCACGGGGAGTAGTTTCGAATTATTTTGAGGATTATTTTCAATATTTAAGTAGAATAATTTTTCAAGGTACGTAGCCCGATAAATCGCCTCCGGAAAAAAAAGTATCACTTGTGGTCTTGCAGATCGTTTTGAAGTTTTAAAAATTAAACAATTATTTCTTGTAAATTTTTGGGAGTTTTAAAACTCAAATTTTGTGCTTGTCGGATAGTTTATTCACTCGAAGGATTTTAACCTTAAATTTCTATTTAAATTGTCTTCATTAGCGGCTGTCACTGTTAAATTAACCACTTTTAGTTTTTCTCAACTGCCAAAAAACTTATTTAGACCAGCAAACGTACCTACAATTTTCTGTCAGATAATTGCATACAGATAGTGCATAATCTGTATACTTTCTTACTTTACTTTTGGTGGCGCTACAGTCCAGGTCGGACCAGGGCCTCCCCCAACAAACTTCTTCAGCCAGCTCGGTCCCTAGCTGTCTGTCTCCAGTTTCGTACGCCAAGTTGGTTCAGGTCCTCTACCACCTGTGTGCTCCACCTGAGTCGCTGTCTTCCTCTTCTGCGACGTCCTTCCGGGTTGTATTCGAAGACTCTACGAGCCGGAGCATTATTTTCCATTCGCTCAACATGACCCAACCATCTAAGTCGTTGGACCTTTACTTTTCTGGCTAAGTCAGTGTCGCTGTACAGCTCGTATAGTTCTTGGTTGAATCTTCGTCTCCATTCTCCATTAATGCAGACAGGATCAAAAATCACTAGAAGAATTTTTCTCTCAAAGCAGCCCAAAGCGTTTTCATCAATCCATGTCTCTGCCCCATACATGAGGATCGGGATGATGAGGGTTTTGTAGAGTGTCACTTTAGTTGCTCGGGAGAGGACTTTACTACTCAATTGCCTTGTAAGTCCAAAGAAGCAGCGATTGGCAAGAGTGATTCTTCGTTTGATTTCAGCGCTGGTGTTGTTGTCTGAGTTGATAGCGGATCCCAGGTAGACAAAGTCCTTAACTACCTCGAAGTTAAATCTGTCTATGTTGACGTTTGCTCGAAGACGTCGATGTTGGTAGTCCTTTCTTTTCGACAGCATTAACTTGGTCTTGCCCTCGTTAACCGCTAGACCCATCTTCCTGGCCTCCGTCTCAAGGCTCACAAACGCTCCACTGCCATCACGCTGTATTCTTCCAACTATGTCAATGTCGTCTGCGTATCGTAGTAGCTGGACGGACTTTTGAAAGATTGTGCCTCTGGTGTTGATATTGGAGCTTTGCACAATATTTTCAAGAATGATGTTGAAGAAATCGCATGACAACGCATCGCCTTGTCTAAAACCTTTTTTGACATCAAAAGCGTCCGTTAGGTTTTTTCCGACCATGATGGAACAGCGTGATTTTTCCATTGTCATCTTACACAGACGGACCAGTTGCTCTGGCATGCCAAAACTAGACATTGCTCTGTATAGTTGGTCTCTATAGACGCTGTCATACGCGGCCATGAAATCGATGAAAAGGTATCGATTTGAAGTTCCTGGGTCTTCTCCAAGGTCTGCCGTAGGGTGAATATTTGATTGATGGTGGACTTTCCGGGTCTGAAGCCACACTGTGATAAGGACCTATCAGGTTGTTGAAGGGCTTCAGACGTTCACACAGCACGGCAGACAAGATCTTATAGGCGATGTTAATGAGACTTATACCTCTGTAGTTGGTGCAGTTCAGGGGATCTCCTTTTTTGAGGATCGGGCTTACGATGCTGAGGTTCCATTTATCGGGCATGCTTTCCTTCGACCAAATCATCTCCAGCTGCTTTGTACAGTTCGGCGGCTAGCCGTCTGCTCCAGCGACTTTGTTCGACTTAAGTTTAGATATCGCTATCCTCACTTCGTCAAGGTCGGGTGGGTGTAATTATTGGCCTTCTGCACCCAAATTGAATGGTTCTGTATTGCTGGCGGAGTTTTGGTCGTCGTCGCCATTATACAGCTTGGAAAAGTGGTCTTTCCATATCCTCAGCACTGACTGCGGTTCCACTACGGTGTCTCCAAAAGCAAAAAATAATCATTCCCTTTACATAAATACTCCAACCTGTTATGAATTTCCCAGTGGATACTACTTTCAAATTAAAAACTCTGAATTGAAGGTAACGTAAGTAAAGAAAAACAATCCGCAGCTTGACCTTACATTTCAACTCTTGAGTTTGTCACAGGTTGAAAAAAGTGAAGAAAATGTCTCGAAATCAATTTGTTTTTGCTTAGCTTCCCACTTTTCTGAAGAATTGATATATTTAAAAGTTCTCCAAGTTGTCCCCAAATTACAAATTTAACAACGGAACTGCACAGAAAATATCACTTCAGATTTGAAAAAGTTGAATGTTGTCATGCGACGGTAGTTTTTTGATTAAAAAGTTCAAATTTTGCTTAGAGTTCTATTTATAGTTATTCCACCAGTTGAATTTTATTTATTTCATAGCAAAATATTCAATCTAGTTTTCAGCCCTTACCTTTCTATTAATGCTTATAATTTCGTTTCTGGATGTTCAGTGTAGGTTCAAGGTTGTACCTACAAATGCAGACTTAAGTGATCCATGACAGCGTGTTTTAAAAAAATGTTGGCTCATTTTTTTTCATTTTTTCGAGTAATTTAGGTATCGAATTAGGTGTGTAGTTTTACTTACTTACTTAAGGTGGCGCTACAGTCCGTTGTGGACTTGGACCTCAATCAAGGGTTTCCGCCAGCTAGCTCGGTCCTTAGCTAGTTGTCTCCAGTTTTGCACTCCAAGTTGATTGAGGTCGCGGTCGTCCTCTCTTCCTACGTCCCTCGGGAATAGTGTCGAAGGCTTTCCGGGCCGGAGCATTGGTGTCCATCCGCTCTAAATGACCGAGCCATCTGAGTCTCTGGACCTTGACCCTTCTGGCTAGGTCCATGTCGTTGTACATCGCGTAAAGTTCGCTGTTATATCTTCTTATTCCCCTCCAATGCACACGCGGCCAAAGATGATGACCCGAAGAACTTTCCTCTCGAAACAGCCTAAGGCACTTTCATCCGTCCATGCTTCTGCACCATACAGCAGGTTTGGGATGATGAGTGTGTTGCATAATTTTACTTTAGTTGCTCGAGAGAGAGGGAAACACTCGATTGATTTCTTAGCCCAAAGAAACAGCAAGAGTTATTCTTCGTCTGATCTCGGCGCTGGTGTTATTGCCCGTGTTTATAGCGGAGCCTAGGTAGACAAACTCCTTTACTACCTCGAAGTTGTATGCGTCTATTGTGAAGTTCTGTCCGAGCCGTCGCACAGTGTGCTATTTTGCGAATCTAGGTGCACTAAAATATTTTACTTATTGAATGATTTTGTATTGATGCGTATGCGTTGAAATGTGTTTTGTTATTGCATTTTCTGCATTTTTGAAGCTTACCTGGAGTTTGAAAATGTGATTACATCTATTTAACCCATCAAAAGCTTGGTTTAAAGTTT
Organism: Sphaerophoria rueppellii; assembly: GCA_920937365.1. Classification (NCBI taxonomy): domain Eukaryota; kingdom Metazoa; phylum Arthropoda; class Insecta; order Diptera; family Syrphidae; genus Sphaerophoria; species Sphaerophoria rueppellii. Next base: position 41,889,813 of record CAKKXW010000005.1, on the reverse strand, counting down.
CAAATCAGAAACATGATCTTAAGAATTCATATGCACAATAAATGAACATTAAATTTGTGTTCTAAACTTTATATTTGTTTTGATTTTTAATTTTGCTTATCTTTTGTTTTATAAATTTTGTAAAAACAAGTATATTTAAATAATGAATAATTATAATTATATGTCATCTTCTTCAGAGCTAACATTTTCTGTTACTGGAACTTTTAACAACGCAATACATTCTGGTGGGAGAGTGTTTCTCTTTCTATGATATATTATGCTGCGGCTCGAAATGTTAGGATCTGAAAAGAGCAAAAATCGATTTAAAACGTCCCGATTACAGTTCTGCCGTGAAGTCTTTCTGCTGAAATGCTCTCTGAAACGCCTGTATTCTTTGTTGCTTGCTTCTTGGGCTTCCTCAGACAATTGACCAAGGGGTAATATACAAGCTTTGATAATTTCTTTTGAATGCATCAGTATTTTATGAATGCTTTGGGGCATGTAGTACCAAGGATAATGGAGTTATTACTTTAATACCCTTTTCTTGGCTCAACCTGGCTTTTTCAAATGTGGTAGCCCTTGAAGGAGAACAATTTGCAAGCTCCTTTACTATTTTAGCTGCATCCCTTTTAACTGATGACCAAAAACTCAAATCTGCAGCAAGTGCAATTTCGTTTGGAGTTTTTGAGTCAACCAGTTTCTTTATTTTCCTTTTTTGGACTCTAGGAGCACATTGCTCGAATGGTTTTTTTGGTCGTCCACGAATTATACTTCCACTACTTGTAGAAGGAGCATCTTCAATAAAGTGTTCAGGCAGCTGAACATCTTCATTCAACCAAGCTTCATTAAGTCTTAGAAATGTTTCAGCGTTCCGCCAACTTCTCTCCCATCTACTCATTATTTTTGAATTAAGAGAGCTAACAAATGTTTGCAGCACTCTTGGGACTCTGTCAGTATCTGCCAGACCAAAGTCCTGCATTATAAAAGCCGCAACTTTTTTGTTTCGATCTTTCTTTTTGCAACTTCTCCAAAAATCGAAAATTGCAGAATTTTTCATTTGGCTACATGAGCCGGTAAAAAAAAAAATGTATGGGGTCAGCAGACGGCCGCAAAAAAAGTAAATGGTTTCTGACACAGAATATACCAACGAAGATTTTAAGCACGATTTCACGCTGGATACATGAGGATACATTTTTAAAACTCTTCACAAAGTCACAAAACACAAATAAAAAACAGCACTTTTAGGGAATTAAAAAAACTACGATTTTATATTAATTTCTGAATGTATACAAAAAAACACTTACCCAGATAACAGATTAAATATCACAAAAAAATAAAAAAATTAATTTGATTCAAAAAAATAATAACAAACTTGACCACTCAGTTAGCAACTGGACACACGAAATGAGAAGAGCTTTGTTGTTTTTTTTTTCTCTCGCCAAGTAGATCTTTGTGATGCTGATAAGCGGTAAAAACAAGTGTGGAATTTTTTTCTTTGTTATTATTTTGTTGCTGGAGTTTTTACCTTTCTTTTGATACCAATTTCGTATTGTTTGGACAACTTTTTTTTTGGATTAAAGTGCAGCTAGATTTGCAAAATAACACACTGTGCGTCGTGGTTGGGTGTCCTTCCTCGAAGACAGCATATACTACTCGTTTTAACCTCATTTACCGCTAAACCCATTTTTGCCGCTTCTGTCTCAATTCTCACAAAGGCGCCATTGACATCACGTCACGCTGTATTCTTGCCATTATATCTATATCAAGTTGAACAGATTTTTGGAAGATAGTGCTTCTGGTGTTGACGTTGGAGTTCTGCACTATCTTTTCAGGAACGATGTTAAAGTAATCGCATGACAGTCCATCGCCTTGTCTGAATCCTTTTTTGACGTCGAACGATTCCGTAAGCTCGTTGCCAACCTTGATGCAGCAGCGTGACTTCTCCATCGTCATTTTGCACAAGTCAACGAGCTTGGCAGGGACGCCAAAACTAGACATAGCTTTGTACAGTTCGTCTCTGTAGATGCTGACATACGTGGCCTTAAAATCGATGAAAAGGTGGTGGGTATCGATTTGGAGTTCATAGGTCTTTTCCAGGATCTGCCGCAACGTGAAAATTTGGTCGATGGTTGACTTTCCTGGCCTGAAGCCACATTGATAAGGACCAATCAGATTGTTGACGGCTTCAGACGTTCACATATTACGGCAGAAAGGATCTTGTAGGCGATGTTTAGTAGACTTATTCCTCTATAGTTGGTGCAGTTTAGAGGATCTCCCTTTTTCAGGATCGGGCAAACAATGATGAGGTTCCATTCATCGGGCATGCATTCCTCTGACCATATCTTACAGATGATTTGGTGCATGCTCCTATCTAGCTCGTCGCCTGCTGCTTTGAACAACTCAGCAGCTAGTCCATCTGCTCGAGCGGCTTTGTTAGATTTCAGCCATGATATTGCGGTGTTCACTTCTTCTAGGTCGGGTTCACGGAATTGTTGGCTATCATCGTGGCCGATGAAAGGTTTCCTGTATGACGGTGGTGTTTTATTCGTCGTCGCCGTAGATTGTATAATCTACAGAAGTGGTCTTTCCAAATCCCCAGCATTGACAGCTCTTGTCCTTCTATGCAGCGCCGCTTTGTATGCCTCCTGCTTGGCTACATGGGCCTGCCTGCATTCTTCGTCAAACCAGGAGGTCATTCCGTAACTTTGAAAACGACTATCGTCCAAACGATTGTCGTCGACGATATCGTCTCAAATTTGCTTCACGTAAGTTGATCGTCATCGTCTCGTCCATCGTTTTTTTTGCCTCTACATTTTGAGAGCTACTAAAACTCTCAAACTGTGAATGAAATGTCATCGGCTTGTCAAAAAAGACAATTTGAAATAGCTGTGTCCAACAAAATGAAATTTTTTTCCTCGGGATCTTTTTTAATCGAAAAGAATTTAATGAACAAAAAATTCAAACATCTATGTCTCAATTCAACTTTTTTTTAAATAAAAAACATTTATACACATAATTTATAGGTGTGGAAATGTGATTTACTAATTATTTACCTTTTTTCAACACAAAAAATAAAACGCGTAAAATTCTATTTTGGCATTCTGATTCGAAAATGAACATGCCTTGTGTTTTCTATTCATTGGAACTCGTCGGTTTCTTACTTGTTGTTTGTTTGTTCATTTGTTGGCTTTTGATTACAAATAAATCATTGTTACTAACATTAAGGTTAGGTTAGCTTCCTAACCTAACCTAACCTACTAATATTTGGTTGGGAATTTCAAATGGGTTCGATTTATCCCTTAATTGTCTTCGCATTTTTATGATTTTTTTTTTATCATTCTCATTATTTTGGTTTTCCTAACATAAGTAAATTCATTCGTCAAAACATTTCGATGCACTTTAAAAACACAACACAAAACAAATTTGATACATAAATTACAGTGAGTTGCTATATTTCAATTTACAGTCGCTTACAAGTTTTACATTTTGAATTTTAACCTTCAAATGTATGAAAAACGATACCTACTTAGCTGTCGTTCAAATTCCATCGTTTTGACGATATCGTCTTGACGATAGTCGAGATACGGAAAGCAAATGTCGATCTGAAAAAACGATATCGTCTGGACGATAGTGATTTTCAGAGTTACGTGAAGCGAGTCGATCGTCGAAACGATATCGTTTCGACGATATCGAGATACGGAATGACCCTACAGGCTGTGCTTTTCCGACTGTTCCACCAAAGATGTCCCCTTTTCCCACCTTTGCGTTTAAAATCGCCGAGGACAATTTTAATGTCATAGCTAAGACATTGCTCGTATGTTTTGTCAAGGAGCTCGTAGAACTCGTCTTTGGTGTGGTCCATGCCCGTGGGGGCATGCGTGCATATTAGGCTAATGTTGCCGAATTTAGCCTTGATTCGGATTGTCGTGATGCGTTCGCTTACACATTTGAAGCTCAAGACTTTTTGCCTTAGTCTGCTTCCCACGACGAATCCGCATCCAAAGAGTAGCTGTTGTTGCAATCGGTAACAATCACTATAGTAAATGTCGCAGTTTCTCATCCTCCTTTTGCCCGGTCCATCCCATCGCATTTCCGATAATTGTTCAGCAGCACGCGGTCTATTAAGGGACCTAACATTCCACGTGCATATCCGAAAATCTTTGTCCTTTGTCGAATCAATAAACTGTTAATAATAATTATATATTTTTTCCAGCACGAAAGGTTGCTCGATGTTCCTGATCCAAACACTTGTCCCGCATATCGCTTGTACGTCGTAAATCCCGTAACCCTAAATTCAATTCAAGCGAAAATAGAACGGAAAGAATTTAGATGTACTGAAGAATTTGTTCTTGAGACAAAATGGATTCAGCATATTGTTCAAACAGCTTATTCAGGTAAGACCCGCTTGCCAAATTTAAAGCGATTGCAAATTCATTTCCGAATTCTATTCTCAGTTTACACAAACAAAGATATTTTGCTGGCAAAAACACTGCTTAAAGTTTGTCGCCAAGAAGCCACCGAAATTGAAACATGTTCCGAATGTTATTTAAATGCAAATACACGTAAGGATTGGTTTTTAGACGTGTGCATCAAACCGCATATTCTTTTATGGGCGAAACTAAAAGGCTTTCCATATTGGCCAGCAAAGGGAATGAGTCTTGGACCCAATTCTCTCTTGAATGTTCGTTTCTTTGGCGATCATGATAGAGCATTTGTTCCTGTTAAAGACTGCTATTTATATTCGGCCGTCGATCCTAATCAATACACTGGCAAACGATCATTTCGATCAGGTATTGCTGATTGTATAAAAGAAATTGATATTCATATTGCCAAAATTCGTGCAGTTGTTGGAGACTTTAAGTATGCTGAACCTAAGACGCCTTATGAACCACATAATGAAATGAAACAATTGGAGGAAATGATGCCAGGAGTAACTGAGTACATAAAGCGTCAACAAGCCATTCAAAAGCCTCCTTTAACACTGAAAATTATAAAAACCGCTGGAAATAATTTATCAATTATTATGAAAACAGATTCCGGAACTGATTCGGATCAATCTAACCAGGGAGTGGATAGAAGTCGCCAATCCCTTCTTAAGTCTGAGGATCAAATCCAAACATTTAAAGATAATAAACTAGATGATGGATCAATAGATCAATCTGTGAAGCCTTCCATAATATTAAAACCTTTGATTATAGCACCAAAAACATACGCCAATAAATCCAACTATGAAGTTGTTGCAAAACCAAAAGACGAATTTAATTCGTCAAAAATTAATTCCGTCATATTGAAGAGAAAGTCAGATGTCTCATATCCGTTGCAAAATATCAAAAAGCAAAAGAGCTCTGAAGAATCTCTCTCCACAGGTGAGTCAATGGATGGTGTTTTATCTTTGTCATTATTACCACAAAACCAGGAACATAAATCGGAAGAGTTGAAAGATGATTTAAAAATAAAAAGTAGCAAACGAAAGCGTAGTTCTCGGTCAAGTGAACTGTTTGCTGCAAGTGCGTCTGTTTCAAAGGATACAGAAAATCAGGCTGCTAAAGGAAGTCCACAAAACAATGACGAAGAACTGCAAAAACAACAAGTTGAACATTCAAACTCACTGGAACCGCAAGAAAAAATGCTGAAACAACATGAGGAGACGCCAATTGACCAAGCACACAAAGAGCACGCGATTGCTTCGCAGCAAGAACTTCAACAAGGAAAAGAAAAAACACAACAAGTAGAGGGACAGAAGGCACATCAACAAGAAGAAAGAGAGAAAGCAAAGCAAAAACAAGAGCAGCAGCAGAACCAACTTAAGAAAGAACAACAACAGGAAAACAAACAGCAACATCAACAACAGGAGACACAAAAACAACAACCACCAACAAAGCAACAACAACAACCACCAACAAAGCAACAAGCAACACTTCAGCAACAAAGGCAACAACAACAACAACAACAACAACAACAACAACAACAAAGCAAACAACAACAACAGGAAAAACCAGAACAACAACAACAGGAACAACTACAACAGCAATCATCAACACATCAGCAACGGCAGCCCCAACAACTACAGAAACAACAAACAAAACAACCAGAACAATCCGATAAACAACAACAAAAAACTCATCAGCTGCAACAACAACAACAAAAGTACCGACATCAACAACAACAATTACTGCAGCAACAAAAACAAATACTACAACAAGAAAAGCAACTGTTACAACAACAAATTCAAAAACAACGCCAACAACAACAACAGCAGCAACAACAACAACAACAACTCAAATCGCTACATCAACAACAACAACAACAACAAAAGAAACAACATGATCGAAACTTATTGGCACAACAAAAAAAAGTTCAACAACAACAACAACAGCAGCAGCAGCAGCAGCAGCAGCAGCAACAACAACAACAACAACAACAACAACAACAACAACAACAACAACAGCAGCAGCAACAACAACAACAACAGCAACAAAAAACTCAATTAACTCTACAACACCTACAATCACAAAAATCTGAAGAAATTACTAACAAATCTAACAAGGAAAGATGCGACTCACCATCTGAATCAATGTCAAAGCTCGTACAAAATCGCCAAGGAGTAACAATAAAAAAAATCGCTAGGAATCAAAGTGGTATTATTACGTACATTGTCAACGAAGAAAAAAGTCAAAGGCCAAATACTTGCGATAAGACGCCACCGCAACCTGCTGCAGCAATATTGCCTCCACAAAATGTCAAACAACAGCAGCAAACATATTTGTCCTCACCTCAATCAACAAATGCATCCACGTCACCACCCAAGCCAATCCAAACACTTTCGAATTCAACAACCAATTCAAATTCAAAGCCAAAAACATGTGTTCCATTGATAGAGAGACATGTCCCGCCTACAGGATTAATTCCATTTGAAGATATTAAACTAGAAAATTTTGATGAAGAACTCTTAACACCAACCAAGACGACGCTAAATAAATCAGTTGAAGCTGTACCTGCGCCAACTGTTAGTTCAAGCACCAGTCCAGTTCAAACATTATCGTCATCTTCGTCCGCAACTCCGCCTGCAATCGCAAAAACCTCTCAAAATGGCACTGATCCACTTTTAATCACTTTAGATCCGGATTCGGTGAAAAACGAAGTACTTTCCGATGATGAGACTTCTGTTGTAAATACCTCATCTCAAGAACCTGGTTCAAATCAATCTTTAGTTTCCGTTGTTGCTGGCCAACAATCACAAACAATGGTAGCAGGCAATGAGAACACCGTCAATAACACCAACAACAACCAAACGATCATCGAAGCACCTCGCATTGTTGGCGAAACAATGATCAAACGCATTGTTGTGCGTAGTTTAGAATCGCTTACAATGCAACCGCCAAAAGTTCAAATCTCAACAATCCAAACCACACCGACGACGTCTTTAACTATAAATTTAGCTTCAGCAACAGCAACGCAATCAAAGAAACAACAAACTGCCAGAGCTCGTAAATCTTTCCCCAACAAAGGTCCTAACCAATCGTCCACAATGTTGCCACCTGATGTGAGACGTTCGTTGACGACAAAAAACAGCATGGTTTACATACCAGGGGATAGCCAAAAATCTCCCATACCCCCCATAAAAACGGCTGTATCAAAAACTTTTGCTCAGCCTCTGGTAGCTAAGGTCACAATTGCATCAACAGTCGTCTCAACATCGAATACCACACCATGTCAAACAATGATTTCTATTAGTCCCGTCACAACAACAATTAGCACATCTTCAACTGTAACATTGCCCTCACCTATAGCTATACCATTGCCAGCACCTTCTGTTTCGCTTAATTCAAATGCGGTTTCAACGGTTACGCCAACGATCAATTCGAGTAACCTTACAACGACCACAGAAACAACATCAACTGCTGTAACGAATTCAATTAACCATTCAAATTATATTTCAATACAAAATGCTACATGCCCTACTCAGCAGAATTCGATTGAAACAATACAAATTGAAAATGAGATCGATAATCAACAGCGGGAAGCGGATGGTCATATTCTGTCGGGCATTGTGACTCCCAATTTGGCTGCGGCTATAACTGATACAATAGTATGTGGCCCGCCAAGGTTGACAGAAAAACCAAGCGGAGCATTGCGATCGAACGGAAATTACGGTTTTAATTCGAATGCTGGTCCCGTAAGCAGGACACTAGTCGAAAGTGCTCATAAGGTAAGTTTAAGTTTTAAATGTTTAAGTAGTCAAGAAATAAATTTGAAAATACAACAAAATATACAAATTACCACAATTAACTCACAGCAACAAAAATGTCCCTGATGTTTATCCCGTTAGAACAGAAGTTTCCGCTTGACTTTTTGAGTTCTCTTCATTCATAATGTTTTTCGTGTTGACAACTGGCTAGATCACTTACTTACTTACTTAAGATGGCGCCAGACAGCTCGGTCCCTAGCTAGCTGCCTCTCCCCCTACGTTCCTCGGGAATAGTGTCGAAGGCTTTCCGGGCCAGAGCATTGGTGTATATCCGCTCTAAATGACCGAGCCATCTGAGTCTCTGGACCTTGACCTTTCTGGTCGTTGTACAACCCGTAAAGTTCTGTTTTATATCTTCTTCGCCATTCGCGAGGAGTTGAACTGATTTTTGGAAGATAGTGCCTCTGGTGTTGACGGTGGAGTTCTGCACTATCTTCTCAAGAACGATGTTAAAGAAATCGCACGACAGTGCATCGCCTTGTCTGAATCCTTTTTTGACGTCGAAAGATGGAGCAGTGTGAGTTCTCCATCGTCATTTTGCACAAGCGAACGAGTTTGGCAGGAATGCCAAAACTAGACATAGCTTTATAAAGTTCGTCTCTTTAGATGCTGTCATACGCGGCCATAAAATCGATGAAAAGGTGGTGGGTATCGATTTGTAGTTCATAGGTCTTTTCCAGGATCTGCCGCAACGTGAAAATTTGGTCGATGGTTGACTTTCCTGGCCTGAAGCCACATTGACAAGGACCAATCAGATTGTTGACGAAAGGCTTCAGACGTTCACATATTACGGCAGAGAGGATCAGTAGACATATTCCTCTATAGTTGGCGCAGTTTAGAGGATCTCCCTTTATCAGGATCGGGCAAACAATGCTGAGGTTCCATTCATCGGGCATGCATTCCTCTGACCATATCTTACAGATGATTTGGTGCATGCTCCTATTTAGCTCGTCGCCTGCTGCTTTGAACAACTCAGCAGCTAGTCCATCTGCTCCAGCGGCTTTGTTGGATTACAGCCGTGATATTGCCGTTTTCACTTCTTCTAGGTCGGGTTCATGGAATTCTTGGCTATCATCGTGTCCGATGAAAGGCTTCTATCTGACGGCGGTATTTTGTTCGTCCTCGCCGTTATACAATCTACAGAAGTGGTCTCTCCAAAACCCCAGCATTGACTACGATTCTACTATGATGTTCCCATGTTCATCTCTGCAGCATCGATTCTTGCTCGATGACCTTGAACCAGCTGTTTTAAATTCCGATAAAACCTCCGAACTTCTTTCCTGCTGTTAGCTCTCTCAACATCCTCGATCTGACGCTTCTCATGCTCTCTCTATTTTCTCCTAAAAAGCCGGCGTTCCTCTCTCCTCTTTCGCTCGTAGAGCTCACGAGCAGCTTTTGTCCTTCTATGCAGTGCCGCTTTGTATGCCTCCTGCTTGGCTGCAGGATGTTAGCTCCTCGGAAAGTTCGAAAATCTAAAATGCTGGACAAGTGCCTTCCGTCGATCGCAATGTGATCAATCTGGTTGATCAGGAGATCTTCATGTACCTTTATGTTGAGATGAGGGAACCAGGTGCTTACGTTCCGTTATCGGAAGTGGTGTCGTGCAGGCTGTGCTTTCCGACTGTTCCACCAAAGATGTTCTCTTTTCTCAGCTTTGCGTTAAAATCACTGAGGATAATTTTAATGTCATAGCTAGGACAGTGCTCATACGTTTTGTCAAGAAGTTCGTAGAACTCGTTTTTGGTGTCGTCCTTTACTCTTCTGTGGGGGCATGCGCGCATATTAGGCTAATGTTGCCGAATTTAGCCTTGATTCGGATTGTCGTGATGCGTTCGCTTACACATTTGAAGCTCAAGACTTTTTGCCTGAGTCTGCTTCCCACGACGAATCCGCATCCAAAGAGTAGCTGTTGTTGCAATCGGTAACAATCACTATAGTAAATGTCGCAGTTTCTCATCCTCCCTTTGCCCGGTCCATCCCATCGCATTTCATGGATAGCGGTGATGTCTGCTTTGTAGCAGTTGAAAGTCTCCGCTAATTGTTCAGCAGCACGCGGTCTATTAAGGGACCTAACATTCCACGTGCATATCCGAAATTCGTTGTCTTTTATACATTTGCTTGGGTCGTCATCAGTGTATCCGTCCGTTTCCCAGGCTTTCGCAACTAAATTTTTTTCTACGTAGAGTCGGGAAGTCACCCCGACATACAACCCCCAACCTGGAGTACCAGGCACTTCATGTGATTCCAAGTGCAAGAGCCGGAAAAACCACTCCGTTTACAGCCTGGGCTTCAAATAACTCGAAGTAGCCCGTAAAGGTGTTCACCAAGTAGTTCGGCCTAACTGGAGCTGGAGACGCCACCGTTGATTCCAAAACAGAAATTCATTCGCTGCCGCTCTTGATGGGAGTGCCTTCGTGGGAACACTCCTTCGTTGTGGCTCGATCACTATCTGCTTCAAAAAAATGTTGAGGAAATCACATGAAGACGTTTCTCCTAGCTATAAGGAGTGCAAGTTTGTAAAAACTCAGCTGATCTATTTCACAACGCTTCTTGTTGGTGATCGGCAATGACACGCAATCTAGAATTATTGAAGATCTTGAGCCTCTTTGGCTTTAGTTCTCCGGAACTTTCACATCAACGCCCTAGGAACATTGTTGGTCTTACAAAATTTGAATAACGAGAAACACTTCAATTCTAGAACTTCATTGAAATCGGAAAAAACCTAGTCAGACCTATAGAATTTTCAAGTCATACTTTATGATTGAACACATTCTCGACCGTTAGCAACAACATGACAAAAAACATAAGCAAAATAAAACTGACAAATCTATTCCTGGGCCGATGTTTTCTTACAAGTATTCCTTTGAATTTCTCTCACAGATAACAGACTTCTTTATATCCGTCATGCAAGACACTGTAAGCGATATGGCAAACTTAGACATATTACCAGCAAAAGTTGCCGAGCTCCAAATGGAATTAGAAAAAAAAACTGCTGAATATGAGAGGCGCCTGTTCGAACTTAAGCAAAACACGGACACAATGCTGTGCGAAATGAAAAAAAGCATGGACGCAGAAAGAGTGCGTATTATTGCGGAAACAAGAAAACAGTGTGAAATCGAAAGAATAAACGCTGTCGAACAAACCAAAAAGAAACAATGGTGCACGAATTGTGGTCGCGAAGCAAATTCCTACTGTTGTTGGAATACCGCCTATTGTGATTCCAATTGCCAAAGTATCGATTGGAATAGACACAAATTGAATTGCTGTCAAGTTAATCTAAATCTCAATACTGAGGCACACGGACCTGGAGTCTTATATTCATCGCCAACAGTGTTGTCTACAGTTTCTACAATAACAACACCAACTATACAGACAATTACATCAACACCAGTGAGTAGCAAAACAGTTGTCAATATCTGTCCAACACAAAATTCAATGGAAATTTCATCCAATTCCAGGGCAATATGCCAATCCAACCCCTTCATTATTACCAGACCACCAAATCATCAATATCCACCACCCAGACAACAAATGAGACCCCAAATGCCACGAAGAATGGCACCAGTTCATATAATGCCAGCATTGCCTGCCCACCAGCCACCATTGACCTGGCATATAAAAGCAAAGAAATGCTAAAGCTTCCGCCCAATACATTTCTTAGAGCTATTCAACCAAATAATCAAATTTCAAACTCTCCTGTTCATCGACTTCACATACCAGTAAGTAGAGATTAGTTTCCTAACATAAATAATTCCTTTCCTTATTAACTCTCTTGATTCACATTGAAGCTTCCTATTAACACATCGGCAACAGCTGGAGGTCCACCATTCACACTTGTCAATAATGAAGGAAATTGGCACCTTTTCGGCACATTATCAACGTCAAATGTTATGGCGTCGGCGCAGATGCAAGCTTATCAAAATCCATCTCAATGTCTGGCAAACGCAACGGTAACTGCGAACCTATCGTCGGATTGCAAAGAAGTTCATTCAGTCACAGTCCGACAAAATCAATTGTGATAGCGCATTGACCATGCTCAAGATTGGAACCATCTAATCAAGTGTAAAAATGTAATTATTATCTATCTATTCCCGTTATTCCTAAATTTAAACATTATATTGATTTTAAGTTGTATATAAATGCATTTCATTACTCGTATTTGTCCTACGTAAATGAAAGAAGAACAATCCTTAACCATATATTGCGGGTTTTATAAACGAAAAATACGTACAGTATTCTACTTAAATACTTTACCGCTATTTTGAATTTAATTTTCAATAAACAAACAACAGTTTTATATTGTTCTAGAAATTCTGACTGTTAAAAAGATGAGTTTTATTAATAGAAAATGTATTATACGTTTTAGATTAAGAAACCTTGTAATCATTGAAAAAAAGAATACAAAATTATTAAACAAAGTAGAATTGTTAGCATTCATTAGACAGAAATCATATCGGGAAAGCCTTTAACCAGGCAGGTACTACTCCTATTGGAAGTTTTACGTCACAGACTTTGAAATTGGACAGTTACCTTATTCAGGTCACCTTCCAATAATTGTTTCTTTTCAACTTGATAGTTTTATGTGCGAGGATGAACGGAACATGACGTTACTTCCTAAACTAGCGTGGTCAGAGGCAAAAGGAAATAATTATCGAGAGAACTTAGAAAACTTGCTAA
>CAKKXW010000005.1:41814321-41876409 GCA_920937365.1 Sphaerophoria rueppellii | reverse complement strand
CACAACTATTAAAAGCCTGTGTAGGAGCTTTGCACATGTACCAGAACTTATGGCTAGACAACATTTTTGGACACATGGAACACCTTACCAACTCATTATTTTTAATCTTTTTTAAAATAATTACAGACTTTAGAAGATCGTTTATCCATGATTAATTAATTAATAGATACACTGCAACTGGACCGCAACAAAAACAAAGATAGACATATCGTCATTGCATACAAATTAAATAAATAAACCAAAGACTACCAATTTCAGAACTTTCAGAACAGAAAAAAAAAAAAAACGAAAAATACAGCTTTATATGTACTTATCAATCACTTGAAAAAGAAAAATATAACACAATTAACATAAAAACGAACTAGAACCTTCTTTTTAAATTTTAACACAAACGAATAGTTGAAAATACAGTAGCGCTGGCTACTGCGATTATGTTTTTAAAGTTCGTTAAGGCTAAAAACAAACCGAAGCGGACAAAACGTTTTTTCGCTCTTCCCCGGACACAGGTCCATTGCTCTTATGAGACACACAGAAACAGACACGACACGATAAAAAGTCTTGTCCGCTCGTCAGTTGCAGTAAATACATGGGGTTGTATAGGAGCAAACCACACCAAAGAAGACAAACAGTCCCGGACAAAATGTCGACGCCTAAAAGTACACACCGTCTTATGAAGAACCACAGACCAAAGTGAACAAGACAAACAAACAGATTTCGACAAACGGACATATCGGTTGCTCATACTTGGATTTGTATTTTATTGCGATATTTCTTGTTGTATTTTGTGCAATTTGGTATGGATGTTGTTGTAATGGTAAAACGAATTAAGAAAAAGAAGAATTAAGAAAAAAAGTAGAGATTTCTTGTGTGTGGATGTTTGTGGTTTCAAAGAAGTGTGCATGAAAACTCGACTAAATTTTTTCGTATGTTTACATATGTATGTAAATTGTATATACACATGAAATTCCAAAATGTGTCTGCAGAGTATACCTAGTAGGAACGCTCTCCACGTGGTTCATTTTTGTTTACATTTTTGGATCCCGTTAGGTCTCACGTACACGAGAAATAGACGGCAATGTATGTATACTGTATATTATACACATGAAATTCCAACAGTTTGTCTGTTTCTCGATAAATGTGTTTGTGCCATTCATCGAGGAATAAAGAAGCAAAATAAAATCAAGGGAAAACGCAACCTAATTTTTTTTTCAATTTTTGTCTTCTTTGTTTGTCCGCTGGCAAAACACACCGAATGCGACAAGGACAAAATATTTTGTCTTTGTCGTCCTCGGTGTTGGGTGAATTACGACACGATTTTTTGTCTTGCGACAAGCACACAGTTTATCCGCTTCGGTTTGTGTTTAGCCTAAAATGATTTCAAAATTATTTGCTCTATCTTTAAAATCTTTTTAACAAAGCAAAAAATAATTTTTAAATGTTCCCGGGCACCCGGGTATTTCTAAAATTAATTCCCGGGAATGAAAACGCCTTAATTCCCGGGACCGAAAACCCTAATCCACAGTTAGCTGTGAAACGTGCAAGGTTGCATTGTACATGAATAATGATTGTTTTAAAGACTTTCACGTGAAATCAAATTAAAATAGTATGCATGATCCCACTGTACTATGATTGTGCACATATTATCAACATCATACAACAAACGACAAGGATTTGATTGGTTGCGAACCTTAGCAAAAACCCCTGGTTTCAAAAAAAAAATATTTCAGCTAGAGTAAAGTTTGCTACTCTTTTGGAAAAATTTTCTTTGAAGCGATGAGTCAAAATTTAACCGTTTGGGCTCCAACGGAAAGCGTCATGTTTGGCGCCCACAAAAGCAGGAGCTTAATCCACGCTACACAATAAAAACTTTGAAGCACGGTGGTGGGTAAATCGTGGTGTGGGCTGCGTTTTCATGGCACGGTATAGGCCCAATAATAGAGCAGCGAATAGACTATAGCAGTGTTTTTCAAACTTCTTGAACTGGCGGCCCCCTTTATAAATAAACAAGCGACCCTCAATATATAGCCAGGAAACCGCATACAATTTCTGAAAATCTTAATTTACATGCACCTCTAAACATGGTTGAAATAATGTTGGGTTGTCAGGAGAAAGAGAAGCTTAAAAGTATTCCACTATCTAATAATAGGTCCGTTCGCGTAGTTTCTGCACTAAAATTCGTAAGACGAGACATTTTAAGGAGTGAGGTAAAATTCTCTCACAGAAAAACAAAAGTGCAAAAAAGTAAGCGAACGGGAAAACAACAAATTTTGCCCACATTTTAATTGTCAAGTTTTCTTGTATGAAAAATTGAGACTTTGAATTTGAATTTATTTATTGACGCTGTTCACATTGGATTCTTTCCTCCGACTTATCTTGACGTCTATATGTTTTTTCTCTTTCGCACTTGCTGGTAAGAAAAAGACAACAAAGTGAGGCAGGATTTTCAAACCAAACTAAAAATTTATGGATTTTTTTTGACATCTGGCATATGCCGTCAAATTAATTAGGCCAGTTCCACCTAACAAAATCTCACTGAGATCTCAGAGATTTTTTAAGTGGAAAAAAAATGAGAAATGAGATTTTTTTCTGAGATCTTTGCAATGAAAATATTTTGGATTCGATTTCTCAGTCAGCTATTTCGACATGACTGACAATGTACAACAACAATTTGTAAGGTCACCATTTTATGTCAATGAGAATTGAGAATTATGTTCCACCAAATGATTTTGCCTCAGTCAAAGTGACATTGAGATCTCTTGTGGCTTTTCTTATAACCCAAGAATTGATCCGTGAAGTAAAAGTGGCAATTTTATTCCCTTAAACGCATTTCTTTCACAAAAAAATTTAAGTTTTTTCTCGAAGGATTGATTACTCTTGAATCTCTTTTTGGAGACGGATTTACACATAATTGTAAAAGGATATTACACATATTTACTACGTGTTTGATTTTTCTGAGTTTTCTGTACAAAACGATTTAACAACTGACCAGACAACGAAGACATTCAAATAAGGGATTGTTTCGATTTTGCACATTTCTTACACTCCAAAAAGAATTGAATTTCAGTAGCAATTCTTCTTCGTCTCACATCAATGAGATGTTGTTAGGTGGAACTGGCCTATTGTCAATTTATGACAACTATAAGACGTCAAAGTGAGTCTATAGTGTTCACACTACTTTTGTGTTTGAACACGACAGATTGGCCTTACTTCAAAATAAGTCGGCGGAAATAGTCCAATGTGAACATCGTCATTTATTTGCTATTTTCAATCAAATTTGACACTTTTCACAAATCAGCCCAAAGAAATTTCTTGGGCTAAAATTCGTAGAGAACTCTGTTTTACGAAAAACTACGAAATTTTTGAGTACGCGAACAAGATTTGGTTAAATTTCGTAATTTTTCGTAAAATTGGACTGTTTTAAGAGGGTACGCGAACGGACCTAATATTATTGAGAGAAGGATAAGTGACATGGCAACTGACATTCGAGAACAGTTAATTGTAAAATTGAAGAAGAGCCAACGATTTGCATTTTAAACCTCTTCCTGCGTATTCTACAGAACAGTGTTTGTTCGACATGATTTCTAAAGTTGCCACGACTATGATCTGGATTGGACCAGGTGTATTGCTATTTGTAGCTATAGTGCAAAAGCCTGCTCGTGGACTCATAGCTAAATTCAAGTCAATAATGCCAAACGTTTCATGGACACATTGCTTCCCCCAATCGACAAGTTCTAGCTGCTAAGATTTTGCCTTCAGAATTAAATGATTTCCTTTAAGATGTCATCAAAGTTGTGAACTCAATTAAAGGAAAAGCTTTGCAAAGTAGGCTATTTAGGATCTTTTGTGATGAAATGGGTTCCCTTCACTAAAACTTACTGTACCACACTGAAGTCAGATGGCTCTCAAGAGGAAAGGTTTTGACCCGGGTGTTTGAATTGAAAGCAGAATTATTGATGTTTCTTGAAGATTCAAACTCTGGATGTGCACATTTTTTTTCTGAACCCAGTTGGCTACTTAAATTGTCTTTTCTTGCTGGTATCTTCGAACATCTGAACACCTTAAATAAAAGCCTCCAAGGAAGATAAGAAAACATTTTGTCTGCAAGAGGCAAAATCAGAGGATTCGTCTTGAAACTTTGTTTCTGGTCAGAGTTTCTGCCAAAAAAAGTGTGTGAATCCTTTCCCTGCCTTCAAAAAGCCATCGATGAAACTTGCAGAGATGAATCGGAAATTTTAAACAGAAACATATCGCTGATGACACAGAGTCTGCACAACTTAAAAGGGAAACTTTTGAGTTATTGCTCAGAACTGGTGTCTGATGGAAATGGACAAAGATGGATACTACATCCTTTCTTAGAAATGCCCGTCCAACACGCTGAACTTCCATTTGTAACAATGAAAGAAAAACTTATTGACTTAGCTGCAGATGAAATGCCTAAGCCGAATGGAGTTCAATTCCAAAGAATTTCTAGATAGAAAGGAAAAACAAATATCCAGAATTGGCAAATGAGGCCTTAAAATTGTTTGTGCCATTTTCAACGTCATATCTATGTGAACTAACACTCTCTTCAATGGTTAACTTAAAATATAAGCTTCAATTGGAAAATGACTTAATTGTAAACGTTTCAAAGATACAACCAAGATTTGAATTTTTAGTGAAAAAAACCAGGCTCATTCAGCACATTAAAAGTGTGTTTTATTTAATATTTTTTTTAAAGGCAAAATTGGTTTTCTTTCTAACTTGGTTGCCTTTGGCGGTGACCCCCTTTAAACTTCTTCGCGACCCCCCAGGGGGTCGCGACCCACACTTTGAAAAACACTGGACTATAGCACCAGTATAGGGACATCTTAGAAAACCATATGGAGCCCTATGCTGACGATAGTTTGCTATTATCGTGGACATTTATGCATGACAACGATCCTAAGCCACTTCGCCGCTAGTGAAGCAGTAGATTAGTCATAGAGAATATATAATACCTAGAGTCGCGACCTTTTCCTTCCTTGCCGAAAACACCATCAACATTTTTCTGAGGTGAACTCTCACAATCCTCTCTCCTCCTCGGCCACGCAATAAGCGGCTGAGCGGCAAGGACCAATCTCTACTCTGGAGAAATAACAATTCTTTGTTTTATTAATCTAGGACGCATTTTTCAAGCAAAAAATCAAAAGATTCGATAGACATACGTAGATATTGCCAGTATCTATCTGGAATTTTTTGTAGAGTCAAAAATAAATGATTTAATTCTCCAAACTCCGATCTTAATTGGTTAATCGGATGAACACCAAATCGTCTTCTCTTTTGTATAAGTTTAAGTAATTTGTACACGAACAAAGGATTTTCCGAAAGTAAAATACGGCGAACTGTTCTTGACAACGGCATTTTAACTACTAATCGCTCAAAAGCAGTCGCTCAGTTCCTGGCCATACGTCGCTTAGAGCTGCCACTCAGCCGCTAGCCGCTTAGCCACTCAGCCGCTTACTGCGTGGCCGAGGCCTAAGAGGTGAAACTATTGTTGAATTTATTGCAGAAATTATCATAATTTTCATTATATTAGGGTTGTCTTAGATTTTTGATTGCCATTAAAAAACCGCTTAGCGGATTTCGCTCAAAACCTAATCAGCTCTTAACAACACAGTACCGCGACCAATTTCATGACAAGACGATGAGTTCGCGAGATAATCAAGCTATCAAAAAACTGATTCTAATTTCTAACAACGTTTCTAAGTGCAAACATACTGCATACGACGTTCACATTGATATTACATACAGTAGTCTTAGATGAATTAACGTGGATTCACGGAATTCTGCGGAACGCCTTTGACAAAAGCTGTCCACTCATTACAGCGGCGAAGAAATACAATAAACCGCCCTGGTGGACTGCTGAGCTCAGTAATATTAGAAAAGAAACAAGGAAACTTTTCAATAGGGCTAAACGCACTAGACTAGAGAGCGACTGGGAATGTATAAACCAGTCAAAACTGAAACTCAAAGGCGAAACGAACTCATGAGAAACTTCTGCAGTAGCATTGAATGTACAAAACCATTCAGCGAGACTAAGGAAAATACTCTCCAAAGTAAGCACACCCATTGGCTCCCTAAAAGGACCTAATAATCAATGGACAGAGTCCTGTCAAGAAAGCCTAAAACTCCTGGTCCAAACACACTTCCCAGGATGTAACGCAGGCTCAGATAACGAGTCAACAAACAACTTATACTCGGTACTTGAAATCCCTAGGGAAATTATAACGAAAGAAAAGTTAATATGGGCTATTAACTCATTCTCTCCTTATAAATCCCCAGGCCCTGACGGCATCTTCCCCTTGATGCTGCAAAAAAGCAGTGAAATCATCACTCCACATCTGATGAACATATTCCATAACAGTCTTAAGTTAGGATACGTTCCGAAGGCTTGGCGTGAAGCCAAAGTCGTCTTCATACCAAAAGCTGGCAAGCCCAGTCACACAGAACCAAAAGACTTCAGACCTATCAGTCTAACCTCTTTTGCACTCAAAACACTTGAGAGATTAATCGATATGCATATCCGTAGCAACTTAAAGCCGGAATCCATATCACCATTTCAGCACGCCTATACAAAAGGCAAAAGTGTAGAAACAGCCCTACACTGCGCAGTTAGAACAATAGAGAAGTCGCTTGCGGTAAAAGAATATACCCTGGCTTCTTTTCTTGATATCGAAGGAGCATTCAACAATGTCCACAACAGTGCCATAGAAAAAGCACTCACTGACCTTAAAATAGAACCTACACTTATAAAATGGATCACGTGTATGTTGAAAAGCAGACAAATCCATTGTGAACTAGGAAACTCTGATATTAAGATGTACACATCTAGAGGGACTCCACAAGGCGGAATCCTCTCACCTCTTCTCTGGACTTTGGTGATGAATGAAATTCTCATCAAACTCAAGAATAGTGGTGTCAGAGTTATAGCATATGCCGACGACTTAGCGCTTCTGGCAACGGGTAAATACCTGACCACTGTAAGCGAACAATTAGAAGGCGCATTAACTATGGTCAGTAACTGGACCAAGAAATGCGGTCTCAAGGTTAACCCCCTGAAAACGGAATTGGTACTTTTCACCAACAGAAGGAAAATACCTTCTTTTGAAATACCAAAAATTGATAACACCCCACTTATAATTTCAGAAAAAGCAAGATATCTCGGAGTTATCTTGGACAAGAAACTCAACTGGGGTCAAAACATACAAGAAAGATATAAGAAAGCCATGATTGCACTCTACTCGTGTAATAGGATTCTGGGAAGAAATTGGGGGCCAAATCCTAAGATAATCATGTGGATGTACACAGCCATTGTTAGACCCATTCTAACTTATGGCAGTTTGGTTTGGTGGCAAGCTCTGGAGAAATCCACGAACTTAAAAACCCTTACCAAAGTACAAAGAATGGCATGCATTAGCACTACGGGGGTGATGAGGACTACCCCAACTGCGGGCCTCGAAGCGATCCTAAATCTCACCCCATAGACTTATTCGTACAAGAATCAGCAGCAAACAGCGCTCTTCGACTTAGTCAGACCAATATTTGGAGATCTAATCAACACGCCATACCACGATTCTTACAAAATACGTTGGCAACAATGTTTGTACGATTACATGACCCTTATTTAGACTTCAATAAAATTTTACTACAGCTTCCCAATAGAGAAGATTGGGAAACAGTGTACCTACACTAAGAATCGAACTTTACCATCTTTACTGATGGTTCGAAAATGATTACTGGAGTAGGGGCAGGTTTCTACTCAGAAAATCTTAGCCTTGCCAGTTCATTCAGACTTCCCGACCATAGCAGTGTCTTCCAAGCTGAGATCTTGGCAGTGAAAAACGCTGCTAATCAAATATCCATGATGGCGATATCACACGCTGATATCACCTTTTTCATTGATAGCCAAGCAGCAATAAAAGCGATCTCTGCCACGCAAATCAAGTCAAAGCTTGTTTCTTGCTGTCGCGAAGAGCTAAGGGTTCTTGGTATGCAGCACAACGTAAGACTCTGCTGGGTTCCCGGTCACAGTGGTGTGCCAGGAAACGAAAAAGCGGATGAGCTTGCAAGAGAAGGCTCGGTACTTGATCCCTCTCTCATAGACCATAACATCAGAATCCCTCAATGCGAATTAAAAAGAAATATCAGTAAAAATATCATTCAAAAAGCAAATGATAGATGGAACCTACTAGAAACCTGCAGTAACACCAGGAAACTCTGGCCTTATTATGACAAGAAAAAATCCGATAAGATTTTACTTCTCAAAAAACCGTCCCTAAGATCCCTCATAAGTGTGATAACGGGACATAATCTACTCGGCTACCACAAAAAGAAGATGGGGCTTAGTACAGATGACATATGTAGAGGCTGCGGCGATGAGGAGGAGCACGAAAACACAGCTCACTTCCTATGCCACTGTCCAGCACTCTGCCGTACTAGATTAAAATTTTTAGGCAACTATTTCTTTAATGAACTAGAAGAATTATCTGAACTCCCAGGCAATCGCCTACTGAACTTTGTCAAGTCTATCGAATGGCTCGACCAAACATAGAATTCATAGGTTAAATCACTTTTTCAGAAGTTACAATACTTCAGGGTATCACAAAGGATCTATACTGATCTAAGTGTGATGGTAACAAAATCAACCGTCAGCCCATATAACCTAACCTACCTAACCAGACGTATCCATCTGCAGTTGTGGCGCATGTAAATTGTAAACAAAAAAGGGGTCAATATCCTCGCTTGATATGCATAGAATGACAAAGCCTACTTTCTCATCCACGAAAATGTACACAGAGTTAAAAAAGCGCGGGAAAAACAAGTTCCTCCAAAAACTCAAATGTTTCCAATCTCCAGAAATCATTAACCGCCCCAAGACAAGAGGTAGTTTATTTAAGGAAAAAAAAAAAAAAAACAGCCAAACAAAACATCAAAATAAAGCAACAGGTTTAATTTTCTTTTTCCGTCCGATTTTCTATTCATCTTACGGAGCAATATGCCTGCATTGCTGGAATATAATGCTACTTACCAACCATCTACCCTTTCAAGACTGAGACAAGTTTCGAATCAGTCTCACACTATTTTTTTTGGGTACGTTTGTTACTTGCGTCGCGTCGTCTGTTTCGCCTTATGCAAGTTAAATACATAGTTGCCTAAAATGAGACTTCCCATAAATTGGTTAGTTAGGTATACATACGTGCATGTCTAGGATTTCAAATCGCCACACATTTTAAGGTTGTTCACCTTTCTTTTTCCCGAAATTCGTTTGGACCTCCTGTTTTTTTTTTGGTTTGCTTGTATTTTTCTCTTTTGTTTATTTATGTTTTTTTTTTTGTCGGATTGTATCCTAGGAATGACCTTTTTGTGATCTTTACTCGACGCCAACCGAAAGGTCGTTGTTCTCAATTTTAGTTTATCATCTTAAGGTTAAAGATAAAAATGTGAAAAATATAAAAAAGACCTTAGGTATGGATTTAAAGCCCGTTGGGGAACCGAATCTAAAGTCGTAGAAAGAAAACTTTACAGTTGTGAATTAACTTGATATTTCAAAGGCATTTGATAAAGTCTGGCATCTTGCTCTTTTTATCGAAAATGCGTGCTTTCGGTATCGATGAATCCCTTCTTCGTTGGATTAGAAACTTTCTTTCGAACCGTTCAATACAAGTTATATTGGACGGCTTAAAGTCTGAAACCCACAATATAAATGCTGGTGTGCCCCAGGGCTCAGTTTTGTCTCCGAGACTCTTCCTCATTTTCATTAATGATCTCTTGTCTGTTACTTCTAATCCAATAAATTGTTTTCTGACGATAGCGCCCTTAGGTTTTGTTATTTGTTTCCAGACTCACATCCCTCTTCTTCGGATGTAGAACTGGAACGGCAAAATATGATAAGCTCATTAAACTCTGACTTAAACAGAATTTTACAATGGGAATTTTAAAACCACGTAGAGTTTAATGCTTCGAAAACTCAATGCTGTCTTGTATCATTGAAGCGAGAGATACCCCCCTTGCCACTGTCCATGAGTGGCACATGCATCAATGAGACCGAACATCTCGAGATTTTCGGTGTGCATCACTGACCACCTCTTGTGGAACGAGCACATACGCGATGTCGTCAAAAATGCCGCAAGATGTCTGGGTTTCTTAAGACTATGCAAGAAATTTTTCTACCCATCTGATCTGGCTATTATCTATAAAACCTATATCCGTTCAAAGCTTGAGTACAATTCCCACCTTTGGGCTGGTGCTCCAGCTACTTACTTAAGCTTCTTGGATGGAATACAAAAAAGAGCTGTAAGAATGATTGGTGATAGAGAGATCACTGACGCATTCACTCCTTTAGACCACCGTCGTAACGTAGCGTGTCTCTCCTTGTTCTATTGCTATTTTTACGGTAATTGCTCTAGAGAAATTGCTAGTTGCATTCATCCCCTCAAGCAATTCGCCCGTAATACTTGCGCTGCTAGGAATGCCTATCAGTTTACCCTTGAGCACAACTTCGGACGTACTCTCAAGTATAGGGAATAATTTTTTAGCCGTACTACGCGAACTCTCTTCCACACTCTGTCTTTCCCAATCATAACAATGTTCAAGAATTTAAGACCAATATACACCGACACCTCCTTTCCAACCCCTTCCCTTCTTCCTAATGCACTCACTGTGTCTCTGGCATAAAAAGAAGGGTATAGCAAATCCCTTGATTTGCACCCAAATTATAAAAAAAAGGTAGGACTGAGCGTCGGAAGGTTAGGGCCTTAATAATGGGGTGAAAGCCGTGGTTGAAATCACTAAAGTTTAAATAGTTGCTCGAGTTCAAGCTCTAACACAACATTTAAAATCATAAGCTAAGACGAAGATAAAAGTATGAGATTTACTAAGGATCAAGGCATGCTGCCGAAATCGGGATCAAAATGTCCCTGAACACAGAAGGCGCCAGCATCACTTACGTTCACTTGCTTACTTACATACTAACGTGGCGCTTACAGTCCGTTGTGGACTTGGGCCTCAATCAATAGTCTCCGACAGCTAGCTCTGTCCTTAGCTAGTCGTCTCCAGTTTTGCACTCCAAGTTGATTGTAGGTCCTCTTCCACTTGAGTGCGCCACCTGAGTCGCGGTCTTCCTCTCCTCCTACGTCCCTCGGGAATAGTGTCGAAAGCTTTCCAGGGCCGGAGCATTGGTGTCCATTCGCTCTAAATGACCGAGCCGTATATCTGTACGTCATTCCTTTAAGTACAGGGCCAAATTGAGCCGAGAACTTTCCTCTCGAAACGCTAAGGCACTGTCATCTGTACCATACCGCAGGACTGACGATGAGTGTATTGTACAGTTTTCCTTATTCGCTCAGGAGGGTTTTTCCACTCAATTGCTACTAGCCCAAGGAAACAGCGATTAGCAAAGTTATTCTTCTCTGATCTCGGCGCTGGTATATTCCTGTTATAGCGAGCTAGGTAGACAAACTCCTCTACTCCTCGAAGTTGAGTTCTATTGTGACGTTTGTCCAAGTCGTCGGTGTTGGTTCTTCCTCGAAGACAGCATATACTTCGTTTTTCCCTCATTTACCGCTAAACCCATTTTTGTCCGCTTCTGTCTCAATTCTCACAAAGGTGCCATTGATATCACGCTGTGTTCTTCCCATTATATCAATATCATCGGCGTACGCGAGAAGTTGAACTGATTTTTGGAAGATAGTGCCTCTGGTGTTGACGGTGGACTTCTTCTGCACTATGTTCTCAAGAACGATGTTAAAGAAATCGAATCGACAGTGCATCGTCTTGTCTGAATCCTTTTTTGACGTCGAAAGATTCCGTAAGCTCGTTGCCAACCTTGATGGAGCAGAGTGAGTTCTCCATCGTCATATTGCACAAGCGAACGAGCTTGGCAGGGACGCCAAAACTAGACATAGCTTTGTACAGTTCGTCTCTGTAGATGCTGTCATACGCGGCCTTAAAATCGATGGAAAGGTGGTGGGTATCGATTTGGAGTTCATAGGTCTTTTCCAGGATCTGCCGCAACGTGAAAATTTGGTCGTTGGTTGACTTTCCTGGCCTGAAGGCACATTGATAAGGACCAATCAGATTGTTGACGAAAGGCTTCAGACGTTCACATATTACCGCAGAGAGGATCTTCTTGGCGATGTTAAGTAGACTGATTCCTCTGTAGTTGGCGCAGTTTAGAGGATCTCCCTTTTTCAGGATCGGACAAACAATGCTGAGGTTCCATTCATCGGGCAAGCATTCCTCTGACCATATCTTACATATCTAGCTCGTCGCCTGTTGCTTTGACAACTCAGCAGCTAATCCATCTGGTCCAGCGGCTTTGTTGGATTACAGCCGTGATATTGCCGTTTTCACTTCTTCTAGGTCGAGTTCAAAGAATTCTTGGCTATCATCGTGTCCGATGAAAGGCTTCTGTCTGACGGCGGGATTTGTTCGTTGTCGCCTTTATACAGTCTACAGAAGTGGCCTTTCCAAATCCGCAGCATTGACTGCGATTCTACTATGATGTTCCCATGTTTATTTCTACAGGCATCGGTTCTTGCTCGATGACCTTGAGCCAGCTGTTTTACCTTCCCATAAAACCTCCGAACTTCATTCCTGCTGTTGGCTCTCTCAACATCCTCAATCTGACACTTCTCATGCTCTCTCGTTCTTCTCTTGATAAACCGGGCGGCGGCGTTTCTCTCTCCTCTTGTGCTCGTAGAGCTCTCGATCAGCTCTTGTCCTTCTATGCAGCGCCGCTTTCTATGCCTCCTTTTTTCCTGTGTCTGCTTCCCACGTCGCTGGTTGTTGCTCTCGGTAACATTTACCATGGTAAATGTCGCAGTGTCTCATCCTCCTTTTGCCCTGTCCATCCCATCTCTGCTGCTTTGTACTAGTTGAGGGTCTTCGCTAATTATTCGGCAGCACTCGGTCTATTAAGGGACCTAACATTCCATGTGCATATCCGAAATTCGTTGTCTTTTATACATTTGCTTGGGTCGTCATCAGTGTATCCGCCCGTTTCCGAGGCCATGCTTTTCTACGTAGTCGGGAAGTCACCTCAACGCACAACCCCCAACCTGGAGTACCAGGCTCTTGATATTACTCCAAGTGCAAGAGCCGGAAAAACCACTCCTTTTACGACCTGGGCTTCAAATAAGTCGAAGTAGCCCGTAAAGGTGTTCGCCAAGTACTTCGGCCTAACTGGAACTGAAGATGCCACCGTTGGTTCCAAAGAAGAAATTTATTCGCTGCCGCCCCTTGTTGGGAGTGCCTTGGTGGGAACACTCCCTTGTTGTCTGGTGATTAGCAGTAACAGCCTACTCCGCTTCGACCTGTCGACCATGGGAGGCCCTTTTGCGAAAACAAGTTTCGCGATCGCATAGCTCTAAGCTTCATAGTAGTAGTTATCGTAAGCCGCTCCGCCACGTCAAGGCTTACCCCATGGAGGATAGTTAAGCAGTAATTCGGTAAAAGCTATTGTGGGTAACTTATACCCTCTGTATGGAAAATATATCAACATAATCAGTTCGGCGATCAAAGCGAACAAACAATCACTGTTTCCTTCTATAACTTTCCTTAACAATACTGTTTTTTGATAGTAATTCAAAACAAAAATAAAATTCAAATGTAAGTGCGGGCAAGCAGCAGACACTTTCAACAACAAATCTCTTTCGTGTTCGATGCAGAATATTGCCACTTAGGAACAAGCTTGCAAAACTCATTTCGTTGCCATACAATTTTGTTGTTGGACAGTGTCCAATGAAAGAAAAAGAACAGCCATAGAATGCGTTCATACTTACCAATGATTATGTAAAAGTAAAACTATGATTTAGCTACAAACTTCCGTCTAGAGTATACTCCTATCACAAGAATGCAGATCATTTCCGATATGTATATAAAATGCATGAGTTATTTTCTTAGTCTTACTTCTCAAGAACCAGTTTCAGCGTTTTATTGTAACTAGACTCAAGAAATTCCAAGGTTTTCCGTGGTTCACCTATAAAAGTACTTCTGTTGTCACAAATGAGGCCAGTTTAGCTGGCCAAGTAATTGATTCAAAGTCTTACAGAAATAAAACAAGTGGGAAGTTTGAATTAAAACAAAATTCTTTGAAATGGCGACAAGTGTGGCAACTGTCTATCTAAGTGTAAGAAAGTTTAAAATAATTTGCAATGTTCGAGTCCTTACATTTATATGAATCTATTAGGTACTTTTCCTAGCTTTATTACAACTTGCAATTGCACAATCACAAGGATATACTCAAAAGCCCGTAGCCATATTAACTGAGCAGAGGTACTTGTCTGGAAATGGACAATTTGGAGCTGCATATACTCAAGAAGATGGCATAAATTTTAAAGAAGAAACTGATGAAGATGGAACTCGACACGGAAGCTATAGCTATATTGATCCAACTGGGCAACGTCGAGAAATTTCCTACACCGCTGGCAAGAACGGGTAAGTTTTGAAAGTCAAATTGCGTTGTATTGTGGGACGTACCCATTTATCAATTTGGATTGTAGATAAACTGGTTTTCGTGTAATACACCTTTTTTCTTGTTTTCGAGTAATTGTCTTTTTGTCATATAATTAATACAAACTTTTTGTGCATATAGTTTCCAACCAAAAGGTGACCATCTAGTGGTACCACCACTACCACAGCCAGTTGGACCTCAACAATATAATGAACCCAAGATAATTGATGGATATGAAGACGGAAGCTATGACACACGCTACAATAATCCAAACTACAACAGTCCTATCAATAATAAGCCAACCTATAGCTCTCCAAACTACAACACTCGGATTTACAACTCTCCAAACAATAATGCACCTAACTATAATAACGCTCCAAGCTATACTCCACCCAAGTATAACCCTCCCAAGTATAGCGCTCCCAAGTATAGCGCTCCAGATTATGACGATCCAATCAATACGAAGCCAAACTATAACGCTCCTAACTATAACAATCCTACCTACAACAGGCCAAGCTATGTTCCGACAACAACTGAACCTCCACGCTCTGTATTCAGGCCACCTGGAACATTTACTTTAAATCGCACACCCGATGGATTTACCTATAGTTTTAAACACACATAATAATTACAGATGTTTAGTTGTAAATTTTGAAGTATAAGTGACATTATGTGATTTTAAGATGATGAACGACCTCGTGGATCAATAACACAACACTCTCCATCTCCAGCAAAAACAAAAAAGTAACCACCCCACTGTTAGAAATAACAAAGATTGATCTGGTTGTAATTATATTTATTGTTAAATGTTTAATTGTTTATTGTACCGAATGTTCTGGATCTTGTTAAAAAGCCTTCATAATTGAAGGAAGTAACAAGAATTGAATTCAAACTGAAACAGGTTTTTGGATTGATTAAAAATTTGAAATGAAAAAACAACGTTTTTGTATGACATTTTGAATTTATTTATGGTTCCACTAGCTGGTCCTACTCGCTTTGCCAATGCATCATGTTAATTCAAACTTCTCTTAACCTTCAAATGATTTGCTGACTCATTGCTTGTGATAGTTTGATCCGACTTTTTAAAGGCGTGGTATCAATGGTATTTCTTCTTGCAACGTGTAAACCATTTTTGTTTTAACAGAATGCATTTTTAGTGTTGCAATACCTCATTTTCATAACCATGACGGACCACACCAACACCGTTGTTTCGCTTTTAAGCAAAAGTCTGAACTTTTCAACGATTGAGATTTACCACCTTTCACCATATTTGAGGTTTAATATTTTTGTAAGAATGCAGACAAAAGCAATTTCAAACTTGTCTTCCTTGTCGGTGCAGAACTGGTTTCCTACTCTAGATACGTATGAGGTAAGTGGTGGGTTGGGTACGTTTGCGAACAATAACTATTGGCAATACATTTTAGTTGCTAACGCTGCCGTGTCCAGTTCAAATAAGAAACTGGCAGTTATTACACTTTATTTTGAATTTGTTTAATCACATTTAACTATTTGAGATTGTCATTTTTATTACAAATTTTACTTTGGGCGAGAAAATGTGAAAAGTGGAATAAGGTTGGTGTTATTTCCGCATTTTTACTTGCTTTGCCTGCAGGGTAAGTACTGTGTTTGTGAACAAAAAAAAAACATGTTTGTAATTTTAATTTAAAACGAAAACGTTGTGATCGATGAAATAAGAGTTTTTGTCATGCGGTTTGTTGGTCCATTCGCCTTTGTTTGCTGAGTATCATGTCGGCTTAGCTAAAAACAAGATAGCGTCAGTTTCGATGAAGTCATTACTTAAAACGGTCTGTATAATGGCGATTTTTTTTTTTTGACAAACAAAATTCATAAATTACTTGCATACTTGCAGTGTAATAGAGAGTTATATAACTATATATCTATACGTACTTATTTACTTACTTAAGGTGGCGCTACAGTCTGTTGTGGACTTGGACCTCAATCAACAATCTCCGCCAGCCAGCTCGGTCCCTTAGCTAGCTGTCTCCAGTTTTGCACTCCAAGTTGATTGAGGTCCTCTTCCACTTCAGTGCGCCACCTGAGTCGCGGTCTTCCTTTCCTCCTACGTCCCTCGGGAATAGTGTCGAAGGCTTTCCGGGCCGGAGCATTGGTGTCCATTCGCTCTAAATGACCGAGCCATCTGAGTCTCTGGACCTTGATCCTTCTGGCTAGGTCCATGTCGTTGTACAACCCGTAAAGTTCGCTGTTATATCTTCTTCGCCATTCCCCTTCAATGCACACGGGGCCAAAATGACCCGAAGAACTTTCCTCTCGAAACAGCCTAAGGCACTTTCATCCGATTTTGTCAAGGTCCATGCTTCTGCACCATACAGCAGGACTGGGATGATGAGGGTGTTGTACAGTTTTACCTTAGTTGCTCGAGAGAGGGCTTTTCCACTCAATTGCTTTCTAAGCCCAAAGAAACAGCGATTAGCAAGAGTTATTCTTCGTCTGATCTCGGCGCTGGTGTTATTGCCCGTGTTTATAGCGGAGCCTAGGTAGACAAACTCCTCTACTACCTCGAAGTTATATGTGTCTATTGTGACGTTCTGCCCGAGCCGTCGGTGTTGGGTGTCCTTCCTCGAAGACAGCATATACTTCGTTTTTCCCTCATTTACCGCTAAACCCATTTTTGACGCTTCTGTCTCAATTCTCACAAAGACGCCATTGACATCATGCTGTGTTCTTCCCATTATATCAATATCATCGGCGTACGCGAGAAGTTGAACAGATTTTTGGAAGATAGTGCCTCTGGTGTTGACGTTGGAGTTCTGCACTATCTTCTCAAGAACGATGTTAAGGAAATCGCATGACAGTGCATCGCCTTGTCTGAATCCTTTTTTGACGTCGAAAGATTCCGTGAGCTCGTTGCCAACCTTGATGGAGCAGCGTGAGTTCTCCATCGTCATTTTGCACAAGCGAACGAGCTTGGCAGGGACGCCAAAACTAGACATAGCTTGGTACAGTTCGTCTCTGTAGATGCTGACATACGTGGCCTTAAAATCGATGAAAAGGTGGTGGGTATCGATTTGGAGTTCATAGGTCTTTTCCAGGATCTGCCGCAACGTGAAAATTTGGTCGATGGTTGACTTTCCTGGCCTGAAGCCACATTGATAAGGACCAATCAGATTGTTGACGGCTTCAGACGTTCACATATTACGGCAGAAAGGATCTTGTAGGCGATGTTTAGTAGACTTATTCCTCTATAGTTGGTGCAGTTTAGAGGATCTCCCTTTTTCAAGATGGGGCGAACAATGCTGAGGTTCTATTCATCGGGCATGCATTCTTCCGACCATATCTTACAGATGATTTGGTGCATGCTCCTATCTAGCTCGTCGCCTGTTGCTTTGATCAACTCAGCAACTAATCCATCTGCTCCAGCGGCTTTGTTGGATTATAGCCGTGATATTGCGGTTTTCACTTCTCCTTGGTCGGGTTCACGGAGTTGGTGGCTATCATTGTGTCCGATGAAAGGGTCCTGTCTGACGGCGGTATTTTGTTCGTGCTCGCCGTTATACAATCTACAGAAGTGGTCTTTCCAAATCCCCAGCATTGACTGGCGCAGTGTCATAAGTCCGTAAGTCATAAGTCCGTAAAGGACTTTTGACCCACTTTGGTGGAAATAAAAAAATTTGCGCGAATTTTTTTATTTCCACACCCCAAATTGATTCTCTTTTAGGCAAAATTTTTTCCGCTCGCTTCGCATTCTTGTGGTTATAGGATGCCCTACTCTCGCCGTACTTTGACATCTCAGAGTGCAACGCTTTATTTTTTCAAAGTTAAATAGATTACTCGTACCAACTAAAAGGGTCGATAACAGAAAAGTGTGGATATTGTTTTCTGAGCATCAAAAAAAAAAAAAAAATAAAATAATAATATTTAACGAGCAGTTCAAACAGCAAATCAATAAATCGGGCATATTGTAACAAAGAGAGCGTAATATTTTTTCTTAATTCCATTTTGTATCATGATAGCTTCATAAATTATTGTATTTTTAGTCTAGTTCATAAAAGAAAAAAAAAAATAATTTTCGCCATATCTAATAAAATTTGATTTCCAAGAACTTATGGCTCTTTTTTTTGCTGACTTTTGACGTGGGTTATAAGTTCATAATCCATTTATGAAGTTTTGACCCACCTAAGTGGGTCAAAAGTCCTTTACGGACTTATGACCTACGGACTTATGACACTGCGCCGCATTGACTGCGATTCTACTACGATGTTCCCGTGTTTATCTCGGCAGGCATCGGTTCTTGCTCGATGACCTTGATCCAGCTGTTTAACCTTTCGATAAATCCTACGAACTTCATATCCTCCCTCATTTTTTTTCCTGAGAAGCCGGCGTTTCTGCTTGGTTGCATGCGCCTGACTTCATTTTTTGTCAAACCACGGGTTTGCTTTGGTTGCTGCTTGAAACCCAGCACATCAGAGGCGGCATCTCTAACTGCTTTCTGGCAATGTTGCCACTGGTCTTCGATACTTGATGTTGGCGGCATAGGGCTCCGTAAGAGGTTACTTGACACTCGCTCAGAAGAAGGATCTTACAATCTCTTGCGATTGTAGCCGTCCGACGTCGAATTTTCTTGCAGCATTTCCTTGTTTTGGCCGTTGTCAGGATATTCGTAGCACTACCTTGGCTACGACGAGGTAGTGGTCCGAGTCGATGTTAGCTCCTCGGAAAGTTCGAACATCTAAAACGCTGGACAAGTGCCTTCCGTCGATCGCAATGTGATCAATCTGGTTGACGGTTGATTGATCAGGAGATCTCCATGTACCTTTATGGATGTTGAGATGAGGGAACCAGGTGCTTGTTACCACAACATTTCGCCCCGCAGCAAAATCGATCAGCCTGAATCCGTTATCGGAAGTGGTGTCGTGCAGGCTGTGCTTTCCGACTGTTCCACCAAAGATGTCCTCTTTTCCCAGCTTTGCGTTAAAATCGCTGAGGACAATTTTAATGTCATAACTAGGACATTGCTCGTATGTTTTGTCGAGGAGCTCGTAGAACTCGTCTTTGGTGTCGTTCTTTTTCTCTTCTGTGGGGGCATGCGCACATATTAGGCCAATGTTGCCGAATTAAGCCTTGATTCAGATTGTCGTGCTGCGTGAAGCTTAAGACTTTTTGCATGAGTCTGCTTCCCACGACGAATCCGCATCCAAACAATCACCATAGTAAATGTCGCAGTTTCTCATCCTCCTTTTGCACGGTGCAACCCATCGCAATTCCTGGATAGCGGTAATGTCTGCTTTGCAGCAGTTGAGGGTCTCCGCTAACTGTTCGGCAGCACGCGGTCTATTAAGGGGCCTAACATTCCATGTGCATATCTGAAATTCGTTGTCCTTTATACATTTGCTTGGGTCGTCATCAGTGTAACCGTCCGTTTCCGAGGCCTGTTGGTGCTTCGTAACTTGATTCTTTTCTTCGTAGTTGGGAAATCAACCCGACGTACAACCCTCAACCTGGAGTGCCAGGCACTTGATGTGACTCCAAGTGCAAGAGCAGCAAAAACCGTTCCTTTTGCCGCCTGGGCTTCAAATAAGTCGAAATAGCCCGTAAAGATGTTCACCAAGTAGTTCGGCCTAACTGGAACTGAAGACGCCACCGTTGATTCCAAAAAAGAAATTCATTCGCTGCCGTCCTTCGAAGATAGTGCCTTGATGGGAACACTCCTTCGTTGTGGGGTAATAAGTAGTAACAGCCTACTCCGCTTTAACCTGTCGACCATGGGAGGCCCTTCTGCGAAAACATGTTTAGCGATCGCATAGCTCTAAGTTTCATAGTAGTAGTTACCGTAAGCCGCTCCGCCACGTCAAGGCTTACCCCATATATCTAATTAAATTTATTTGGATTGCTGCGACTGGCTTCAATTAAATTTTTAAAATAAACTAACGCCGTTTTTATTGGTTCTCATTCGAATGTGGCATAATCGGATTATGGCATAAAATCACTTTTGAATTGGAACTAAAGCCATTATGGCGTTAGGTCCTATGTCCTTCATTCACGGCACCGATTTACACATTTCTTAAGTAAAGGTTTATCTTGACGCTCTTTCCGCTTAAATCGAAAACTTTGTCGGTCTCCAATATTTAAATTAATTTAAGCAAATTTTTTTAACCTGTGAGGTAAAAAGTTTGATTTTTCAATATTTTCACTGGGGCGTATACTTGCTATTTTTCAGAAACGAAGGAATAAGTTTTAATTTGATTAAAAATTCAATGATAAAAAAGGTGTTCGTTACACTGTTTAGAAGTGAAGTACCAAAAGAAAACTATTTTGTTGTAACTGAGCTATAGAATTACGTAAGATAATAGGTAGTTGGATTATGGAATACATGAAAAATATTTTCTACTATATGTTTAAGTCCGGCGAGTATGGTGGCCAGTCCAGCAATGGCACGTTTTCAAGTTCCATATATAGCTTTACCGCTCTAGCTGAAGTATCCACGGCAAAACACCAAACAGATCTTTTATTAAAGGAAGAACCTTTTCCAGAACTCCAATGTAAGATTGCGCATTCATACGAGGTGTCAGAAATTGTAGTTCTACAGTACTAAGTTATGGCTCCCCAAACCATTACAGCGCCCACACGGCTGTGCAATCGATCCAATTGATGCTTTTAATTACGCCGATCGTGAAAATAGTATCGGACCCTCAAGTTAAACTTTTTTCATCGGGAAACTACTGTCATCGGAACTCCAAGTCATGTTAGCACGCAGAAAACAAAACGTTGCTCTTTCCGGGCTGCATCAAGGGGTGGTTTATTTTTTAACTTCAAGCGTTTTGAGTGTTTTGCTTTCGAAATAACGCGTTTAACCGTAGAAACACTTGTTTTTACACCACTTTTTTCCCTTATTTTGCGGCAGAATCGTGTGAGTTGGAAGCCAAACGCAGAATAGCTCTTTTTTTCTGTAGCAGTTACGCACTGGCGCCTCGTCCCTTCCTGTTTTTTCCATAATGTGACTCATTGCGCAAAAACCAAGATATAACTTTCCGACTTCGATTAATTTTTTTTGCGATTTCATGAATCGACGGCCCACACTCATGATATGTTTTGATTTTGGTGCTTTTCTCCTCGTTTAACGCTTTTCCGTGACTTGGATACTAAAGGAAGACTTGAAAAAAAAAAAAAAATATGTACAACAACCTGCCTTGACCTTCACACGTTGACTAATAAAATGCATTTTTTCCAAATCATTTTACATAAAATAGCAAAATTTTTCAACTGGACTTTTGCAATGCATGATCTTGCTCACCGAGAGAGTGTATAATGAGATAAAATAAATAGAAAAAAATTTAAATGGATATACTTAAAGAGAGTGGAATTATATCCACTTATACAGGGTGATTCACGAGCGTTGTGCCAAAAAGCTAGAGCGTGTAGGTTGAGTTGAGACAAGAAAAAAATCGTATGGGAAGGGGGGGTCTATTCCCCCCCGTTTAGCCGGGAGGGGCAATTTTCTGAAAAATTGACTTATTTTATAAAAAAAAATATTAAAAATCAACGGCTTCGTTTACAATACCGTGTTGTACCTTTTTGAAAAGCCAGAGATATCTTCTTTCATTTGGTTTTTAAATTAAATTGTTTTAACGAATAGTTTAAAAAATATTAATTCTCAAACTCAAAATTTTCAAAAAAAAAAAACAAAAAAATCATTTTTGAACCAAGTTTTTTCAAAATTTTATGTAATTAAGTACTAATTTTGTTTTAAAAACTCAACGCCATTATTAATTTTTAGTCGAAAACGGAAAACCAGATGCAAAAATGTCTTTTCGTTTTTGAGAAATAAAAAAAAAACAAGAACCACTTTTTTCTAAGAAAATCTTTGTTTTTATTTTAACCTATCTCGACTTTAAGTTTTATTAATTTATGAATCATTAACCTTTCTTTTAATATTTGTTCTGTAATTCGAATTTTATGAGGCCTCAATAAAGTAGAAAAGTATTGGATTTTCCCTGGATTAATCATTTTGATCATTGATAACCACTGAAAACTGACCTGAAATTTTTCTTATTATGCCTGGGGGCCATGGCCACCTGTCGGTGAAGGGTTCTACCTGTTAGGAGCTTAAGATGATTAAACCGCAATTTTTCTTGAATGAAAAAACAATAAACCGTAGCAGAAGTGCATGTCCGCTAACTGTTCTCGAGAGTATGAGTTTGACATTGTTATGTGTTGATGAGTCAATATTTCAATTGGAAATGGTTGTTTACTAAATATGCGATGCCTTTTATTCACCTTTAGGTCTTTTCCTTCAAGAAAAATTGCGGTTTAATCATCTTAAGCTCCTAACAGGTAGAACCCTTCACCGACAGGTGGCCCGGCCCCCAGGCATAATAAGAAAAATTTCAGGTCAGTTTTCAGTGGTTATCAATGACAAAATGATTAATCCAGGGAAAATCCAATACTTTTCTACTTTATTGAGGCCTCATAAAATTCCGAATTACAGAACAAATATTAAAAGAAAGGTTAATGTTCATAAATTAATAAAACTAAAGTCGAGATAGGTAAAATAAAAACAAAGATTTTCTTAGAAAAAAGTGGTTCTTGTTTTTTTTTATTTCTCAAAAACGAAAGACATTTTTGCATCCGGTTTTCTGTTTTCGACTAAAAATTAACAATGGCATTGAATTTTTAAAACAAAATTAGTACTTAATTACATAAAATTTTGAAAAAACTTGGTTCAAAAATGATTTTTTTGTTTTTTTTTTGAAAATTTTGAGTTTGAGAATTAATATTTTTTAAACTATTCGTTAAAACAATTTAATTTAAAACCAAATGAAAGAAGATATTTCTGGCTTTTCAAAAAGGTACAACACGGTGTTGTAAACGAAGCCGTTGATTTTTAATATTTTTTTTTATAAAATAAGTCAATTTTTCAGAAAATTGCCCCTCCCGGCTAAACGGGGGGAATAGACCCCCCCCTTCCCATACGATTTTTTTCTTGTCTCAACTCAACCTACACGCTCTAGCTTTTTGGCACAACGCTCGTGAATCACCCTGTATAATGAATGAAGGGGGGGGTCGTCCTATTCAAGTGAGTGGTAATTATTTTTAAAATCCAAACTCTTGAGCTTTTCAATAATTTTTTTAATTTTTCTTACAAATAAAAATATTTAATTCAATTCAATTTTAAATTTCCTTCAGCAAACAAGTGACCTTAACTTCAGATCATGAGTTGAACATATCCGAATAGTCATGCAGTTATTATTTGAATGAAAGCAGCAACAGGATTCCAATATAACAGGATTTCCAGACGGTTGGTTTTAGGTCAACCTGAAAAAGCCTTTATAAGCAAAACCTTTCATTTTTAATGCTATTTATGCACAAAATTACCAACATGGAAAGTATGGATTCAGGGTGTTCAAGATCGGTTTTCGGGATGATTATGATTGGGAGAGTTGTTTGGCCATTGTTACATCAAAATGGTAAAGCTAAACGAATTAACAAAATATGTTAGTTTGTGTATGTATTTGCATATGTACATTAAACATGGCTAAAGATATCATGATCATGAATCATGGAGGATACTTAAACACACTCGTAGTAATTTGAGCGTACATGCGAAGTCTGGACATTTCAAATGGGTTTTCCTGAGCAAAAGGTTTGTAAATGAATTTTACGATTTTATAGCTAACAATATCTTTGAACTTTTTAAAACAGGTCCTATTTTTATGAGTTCCTTGATCTACATAAGTAAGACAAGCAGGACATGTCGGCAAGGAAACATATGTAGGTACACCTCTTACCATAGGAGCCACCTGTGCAGACGATAAGAAGATATTTTGCTGAATTCCTTGAACTGAAAGAATTGTTGAGGTATTTTTTTTATTTTTATAATTTAGAGCACAATAAGCAATACAATTAATTTTTTGCTATATTTTCTAGGTAGTTCTCCTATACATATCTATGCACGATTCAAGATTGATCATACATTTAAGGGATTCTTCTGATTACTAAATTTAATATTAGAATAAACCTCATAGGCGCTCTTGGAGATACACATTATTTTCATTTATCACAGAAGTGAATAAATTTGCAAATTGGACTTTCTTTTATACTCTTTACCATAGAGAATATATAATACCTAGAGTTGCGACTTCGGGTGTTCGCTCTCTTTTCGCCTACAAGCTGCAATTTGGTCGTTTTGTACTAACCCAGTGAGAATGTGTTAGTTTTCCAATACTTTTTAAATGAGAAACTGCACCAATACATTCGCACTGAGTTAGATACAATGGTCAGGTTTGAGTCGAGGTGGGTTTCATGGACTCAGATTTCGAAAATAAGATTCCGTTGAGCTCAAAATTTTCAAAAAAAAACTTAAACAAACAAAAAAATGCATGTAATTTGAAAAATAAATACGTTATATTGTTTCTTTGCACTTTTAACATATAATTGCACTATAATTTACCAATATTTGTATCAAAAACTTTATAAATCTTAAAAAAAAAAACACAAGAGAAAATCGAAATAGTACATACAATCGTGCGTACACAGATTATCGGAATAAAAGAGAGGATTGTGAGAGTTCACCTCTTACACAGATTCTCGGACACGAATAAAAGAGAGGATTGTGAGAGTTCACCTCTTACACAGATTCACGGACACGAAAAAAAGAGAGGATTGTGAGAGTTTACCTCAGAAAAATTTTGAGGGTGTTTTCGGCAAGGGAGGAAAAGGTCGCGACTCTAGGTCACAGAGGAGGTATACCTAGAGTCGCAACTCAAGGCATTTTACTCTCTTTCGACTAAAAAAATTAAATTTGATAAAATATACTACCCAATGTAAATGTATAGGCTTTTCAATGCATTTCAAATGGGAGGCCGAACCAATACATTTGCAATGGGTAGGCCTGTGTGCTGGGCTCAATAAGGTGAAAAGCCTAGGCTCAATTTTAAAAGCCTGCGCTCAAAATTCAAAAATAAGAGTCAGTTAAATTCAAAAATTTAAAAAATAAAAAATAATTGTATGAAATTCATGTTTTAAGTATTTAAATAACAGTACAAAGTGCAGTGCATAATGTTTTTTGCTTTTTAAATGGAATTCAACTATGATTTACGAATAAATAACTAAAAAAAACACATTTAAACACGTTGGCAGAGTTTATTTCACCCTTAAAACAGTGCGGTCATGTCCTTATTTAATTTTTGTTCACCTCTTTCACAGATTCACGGACAGTGTTGCCGGAAAGATATTTTGTAAATTTAAAAAATGCATCAATTATCTGTTTAAATCAATAGCTCTTTACAGCATATTATTGCATCCACAGTACTACAAGTACTACAGTACCACAAGCCTATTTCTTTTTTTGTCTTTAATTAAAAACAATTGAGAAAAGATTCTTTCAGCAGCAGCACTGCTTTGAGGGAGGCATAATAATGTGCTCACAACAACTTTAGTTAGGTGAAAAAGGGTTTCATTAAGCGAATTTTTTAAACAAAATATTTATGACAAAAATTTTTCAATGTCTAAAAATGGTATCGAACCATAGTTTGGTTTAGAATTATTCGCCATTCAAAATCAATTTTTTCAATCATATTTTCATTAATTAAACCAGAAAGTGAAAAAAACAACCGAAGTTATGGATTCAGTTAAATTTAGTGGATCAATTCCTTGCACAGATTTTAATACCGAATTGTTACAATCAACACGGTGTGAAATTTGAACACATAGAGTTTTGAAATATTCTTTGCAGCAATTCTTGAATTTAAGGATTTCATTCCTTTCAAAACTTTGTTCTTTATAAAAAGTACAGCCTAAGCCCCAACATACACTGAGTCGATATTTTTTTAAATGTCATCGCAAAAATTTGGGTTTGATATTAAATCTTCTGTTATATATTCAGGCTTCACAAAATTTTGTAAAATTGTTTTGTAAAACGTTTTTACAAAAGACAAAAATGTTTGTATCCTTACTGTTTCTGATTGAAACTCTAGATTGAGTTGATTTGTCAACTGAAGAACATAAGATAAAAATAATAGATAAAGCTTAGCTGTCATTCAGCTCTTCTTGAATTTTATCAACAAAATCTGTATTACTGTCAGAAGACTCAAATGAACTTTCTAAAAAATAGTGAACTAATGCAGGCCATTGTTCTAATGTCCTAGCCACAACCTTTTCGAGAGCTAGCCAACGTGTAAAAACTGGTTTTAAAATTGTATGCTTTTCTACATTGTCATTGATGTGAAAAGTAAATATAAATATTTCTCAAAAGAATTTCAATATTTTGAGAGGAAATTCCGTTCTTAGAATTTTGATATAGATAAATAAATGCTGCCAAATAGAAGAAATCGGGAAGGTTGGGAATTTTTTTTTAACGGTGACATTGTACTTGGATTTTAAATATTTTTGGTTTCCTGTTTTTAAAATAGTAGTACGGGCTTAAAAGGAGGAGTACGGGAGTACGAAGGTCTCAAAAGGAGGATAATCCTCCGATAGGAGGACTTTCGGCAACACTGAAACGGACACGAAAAATAAGAGTAAATTGAGAGACTCACCACAACATTTTTTGGACAGTGATTTTTTAAAAAAGAGAGCGAGTTGCGACTCTAGGTAAATAGATTCTCTATGCTCTAGGTATTATATATTCTCTATGCTCTTTACATTTGAATTTGTTACATTAAAGTGTTACGTTGAATTATCGTTACGTTACATAGTTTGACATAAATTGCATAGGGCAAACGTTATTTCTTTAGTAACCAGAGTTACAGATTAGCAAAATGCAAAAGTAAATTGAAAAGAAAAAAAAATGTATGTGTAATATAAATTGTGTTTGTTAGGAACTATAAAGAAACATTTTCTTTTAGTAGAATACTTAAATTTCGTTTAATTAAAAATATCCAGTTGCTAGAAATTTGAGTAGCAGAAAAGTCTGAAAAGAAAAATAAATACTTTCAATGTTATTTAACCACATCCTTCAAAAATATCGATTTTCATATGACTTTATAAATTGGATGATAGAGAAGTGAAATAAAGTGATTCTAGTAACCCTTTCCATCTACGTTATTAACTAAGTACGTCTACTTTCAATTTCGCTATTGAGCAGTGCACACACGCGTCATTTTACCGCAAGTTCCATTGTTATAAAAATTTAAAATACGGAAAAATTTGTTGTTGAACTATATTTTGGTAATTTGATTTCAACTCAACAAATATATTATATTCATTTAAAAATAGTTTAAGAAAAAATTTTCCGAATTTTCTTTCATAATTTCAAATGATGAACAATATGCTTCTGTTAGCCGATGGTTAGTAAGAGAGTGCACCTCATTAACGTCGTTTCTTTTTAAGAGCATATAATTTTTGAGAAAATCACTAGGTTCTTTTTTTAAGCCTCTGTAGGCACAAGGCACAACTATGATGCGATTTGGTCACTCAAGCATGCTTAAATCGCAAGGAAGCACGGGAAGTGATGGCCTTAGCAATTCTTTTTGAGTTACCGTTATTACAGTTACAGTTATTTCTGAATAACTAGTTATTCTAAGCAGTTTCTCAGTAACTGTTATCCATATGGTTATACGAAACCTTTTTTCTACATAAACAAAAAGCAGCATTTCTGCCTAACCTACCAATTACTCATGGAACCAGTTACCCTGAGTAACTGGTTTTTTAAGTAAACAGTTACTCACTGGTTTCTTGATAATAACTGGTTTATTGAGTAACCAGTTCCTTGAGTAACCGTTACCGGATAACTGCTAGAACGATATTGAATAACTAGTTCCAGCGTCCTCACCTCTCCGCACGGGGATGGAGCCGTCTCTTACTAAGCGAGATCATGTAATTCATAAATATACTGTGACCTTAATAGCGGACCTGTTTCGTTGTGATGTCTTCTTGTGTTGTTATTTGTTATTTTTTATTCCAATTCTTACTTACTTACTTATGGTGGCGCTACAGTCCAGGTCGGACCAGGGCCTCATCCAACAAACTTCTCCAGCCAGCGCTGTCCCTGGCTTACTGTCTCCAGCTTCGCACGCCAAGTTGGTTCATGTCCTCTACCACCTGTGAGCTCCACATGAGTCGTGGTCTTCCTCTTCTGCGACGTCCTTCCGGGTTGGATTCGAAGATTCTACGAGCTGGAGCATTATTTTAGATTCGCTCAACATGACCCAACCATCAAATCGTTGGACCTTAACTTTTCTGGTTAGGTCAGTGTCGCTGTACAGCTCGTACAATTCTTGGTTGAATCTTCGTCTCCATCATTCTCCATTAATGCAGACAGGAACAAAAATCACTCGAAGAATGTTTCTCTCAAAGCAGCGTTTTCATCAGATGTTGTCATAGTCCATGTCTCTGCACCATACATGAGGACCGGGATGATAAGGGTTTTGTAGAGTGTCACTTTAGTTGCTCGGGAGAGGACCTTACTACTCAATTGCCTTCTAAGTCCAAAGAAGCAGCGGTTGGCAAGAGTGATTCTTCGTTTGATTTCAGCGCTGGTGTTGTTGTCTGAGTTGATAGCGGATCCCAGGTAGATCCGCTATCCTTAATTACCTCGAAGTTAAATCTGTCTATGTTGACGTCTGCTCCAAGACGTCGATGTTGGTAGTCCTTTCTTGACGGCAGCATTAACTTGGTCTTGCCCTCGTTAACTGCTAGACTCATATACATGGCCTCCGTTTCAAGACTCACAAACGCTGACATCACGCTGTATTCTTCCAACTATATCAATGTCGTCTGCGTATCGTAGTAGCTGGACGGACTTTTGAAAGATTGTGCCTCTGGTGTTGACGTTGAAGCTTTGCACAATATTATCAAGAATGATGTTGCAGAAATCGCATGACAACGCATCGCCTTGTCTAAAACCTTTTTTGACATCAAA
Source organism: Sphaerophoria rueppellii (assembly GCA_920937365.1). NCBI lineage: Eukaryota > Metazoa > Arthropoda > Insecta > Diptera > Syrphidae > Sphaerophoria > Sphaerophoria rueppellii. Next base: position 41,847,103 of record CAKKXW010000005.1, on the reverse strand, counting down.
AGCGTCCGTTAGGTTTTTTCCGACCATGATGGAACAGCGTGAATTTTCCATTGTCATCTTACACAGATGGATGAGTTTTTCTGGGATGCCAAAACTAGACATTGCTCTATATAGTTGGGCTCTATAGACGCTGTCATACGAGAAAAATTCCCGAATCGGGGAATATTTTTTTAAAATAATACAAGAGATATTTTTCTATTGTATATTCCGTGTTTATTATGTTTATTATTCCGATTTTTTTTTTATTGGAAGATACGGCCGCTGTCTCAATGCGGGGCTGCACCGTATTGCTTCTTGAGTCCTTCTTAAAAACTAACTACAAAATAGCGGCCTTGAAATCGATGAAAAGGTGGTAGGCATCGATTTGAAGTTCCTGGGTCTTCTCCAAGATCTGCCGTAGGGTGAATATTTGATCGATGGTGGACTTTCCGGGTCTGAAGCCACACTGATAAAGACCTACCAGGTTGTTGACGAAGGGCTTCAAACGTTCACACAGCACGCCAGACAAGATTCCAATTCATAAAATTAATGTCTGGCGAAACATCAGAGTTGGTGACACTGCGAATTGCAAGAATTTTAAATAATTTATGTCTGACAAAATTTACAAACTATTGAAAATGAAAAACTGATATTTTATTTTGAAAGCTTCTTCCGTACACATCCGTCCATTATTGTTAAGGTGTTCACTTGAAAGCTGGGAAAGGAACGTTTACTTCGGTTCTAACACCAGCTTCCGTTTGCTTCTGCTCATTATAATTAGCCTTACTTAAGCCATAATGTAATAAAGCTACGTTCGTTAAATGTTCATTCAAATTTTACAAGTGTTGAATGAAAAGCTCCCGAATGGTTTGCTCAGAAGGTTGATATATATTCGCTGGTTCACTTAAGCTTGCTTAAGTTTGTTTTTCAGTAATAAAATCCGTTCTTCTGTACCTTCAGCCTTAAACACTTATTCGATTGTCTTCAAATTAAGAAATTAATAATTTGAGAAAATCGGCGTCAGCTTTTTTCTTGTTCTTATTTTAAATTCTTTTTTAATAACGGCTGCTAAATAGATAAAATAATGCAGTTATTTTAGTAATTTAGAACCCCAATCTGCGGAAAAATTCCCAGTGGGCTAGATTTTTGTGTACAACTTTATTACTGTGCTGTTGCCTGTTATGAAGATGTAACGGCGATATTCAGTTTTTTGTGAATATTTCGCGATCTATTGCCCGGAGGTCAATAACGGTCGAGCAAAAATAGTTTATGTTGATATTATCTTAAAAAAGGCTCTAAACATTTTTCTCTAAAATTAACCGTTTTCGGAGTAGGGGACTAGAATGCGCTCACATTTTCTATACTGTTTTTCCTTCTTTCATATGAAAATCTTCAGTTTCGATTTCAGTAACAGTGTCTGACACATCGAATTGTTCGTCATTGGTTGACTCTGTTGACTCGGTTGACTCCATTTTGAAAAATCTAGTTGATAGTATGTCAAAAAGAATTCTAAGATTGGTGGAAAATAGAGGCAACAAAATTGCATATTATTTTGTTTTAATGAATTTAAAACAAAGAAAAAACAAAGAACAATAAATGCAGTTATATTTTGGCAAAACATCAAAATCTGTTTTTAATTTTTAAACACCAGGAGAGGAAAAAACGGTACTTTATTTTCTTCTCAATTTGCTTGATCAGTGATGCAACTCAATAAAAAATAGTAAGGAGTCACTCCTATTGTAGGTTTTCTTTTAAATGCATTTTTCTGGGTACGGTTATACTTATGCAAGGCACTGTAGGTTATAATCGTACTATAAGCGCGACAAAAATGCTCAAGAATCAACTTTAGTTAAATCTGCGTCACCTCACCACATGAACCAAAAATATCGAAAAATAATAAACCTACATATTTAGTATTTACCCTAACGATAGCGGACACCAAAAATTGTATGATCATTATTTTGATTGCAGCTTCAACATTGGGTACTATGACAGAAACAGAGACGAGGATAGAATCATTATGATGATGGAAGTTGAACTACCCTAATCGGGAGCACGAACTGTATCGACCGCAGAAAAGTACCAGACAACATTGAGCAATTCCACGCGTTGTAATGGCCACAGAGGAGGTATACCTAGAGTCGCAACTCAAGGCATTTTACTCTCTTTCGACTAAAAAAAATTAAATTTGATAAAATATACTACCCAATGTAAATGTATGGGCTTTTCAATGCATTTCAAATGGGAGGCCGAACCAATACATTTACAATGGGTAGGTCTGTGTGCTGGGCTCAATAAGGTGAAAAGCCTAGGCTCAATTTTAAAAGCCTGCGCTCAAAATTCAAAAATAAGAGTCAGTTAAATTCAAAAATTTAAAAAATAAAAAATAATTGTATGAAATTCACAGTACAAAGTGCAATGCATAGTGCTTTTTGCTTTTTTAATGGAATTCAACTATGATTTACGAATAAAAAACTAAAAAAACACATTTACAAGTTGGCAGAGTTTATTTCACCCTTAAAACAGTGCGGTCATGTCCTTATTGAATTTTTTTCACCTCTTTCACAGATTCACGGACACGAAAAATAAAAGTAAATTGAGAGACTCACAACAACATTTTTTGGACAGTGATTTTTTAAAAAAAGAGAGCGAGTTGCGACTCTAGGTAAATAGATTCTCTATGGCATTGTTTTTCAAACTTCCTGAACCGGCGGCCCCCTTTATATACAAAAATAAACAAGCGACCCCCAATATATAGCCGGGAAACCGCATACAATTGCTGAAAATCTTATTTTACATGCAGCTCTAAACATGGTTGAAATAATGTTGGGTTGTCAGGAGAAAAGAGGAGCTTAAAAGTATTCCACTTTCTGATAATATAATTGAGGGAAGGATAAGTGACATGGCAGCTGACACTCGAGAACAGTTAATTGTAAAATTGAAGAAGAGCCAACGATTTGCATTGCAACTGGATGAATCTACAGATGTTTTAGATTGTGTACAGCTTGTTGTATTTGTTCGATTCGAAGAAGATGACAAGATTGATGAAGAGATTTTATTTTGTAAACCTCTTCCTGTGTATTCTACAGAACAGTGTTTGTTCGACATGATTTTCGAAAGTTGCCACGACTATGATCTGGATTGGACCAGGTGTATTGCTATTTGTAGCTATGGTGCAAAAGCCTGCCCGTGGACTCATAGCTAAATTCAAGTTAATAGTGCCAAACGTTTCATGGACACATTTTTCCAGAATTAAATGATTTCCGTTTAGATGTCATCAAAGTTGTGAACTCAATTAAAGGAAAAGCTTTACAAAGTAGGCTATTTAGGATCTTTTGTGATGAAATGGGTTCCCTTCACTAAAACTTATGTCGTTTTCCATTGGCAGTCCAGAAACATTCGGAAGAATCCAGAAGCCTTCGGAAACCATTCCATTGGACTGACTTTGACAGACGGAATGCTTCTGAGAAGAGCAGAACTATTCCGTTTTGAAAAGAGAAGCGTCAGAAGAATGACAGTTTCATCATAACCCGTTCCATTGGAGGTAGAAAAAGAAACGTCAAGGAAAGACAAATGGAAAACGACATTACTGTACCACACTGAAGTCAGATGGCTCTCAAGAGGAAAGGTTTTGACCCGGGTATTTGAATTGAAAGCAGAATTATTGATGTTTCTTGACTTGAAAATTCAAACTCTGGATGTGCACATTTTTTTTTTCTGAACCCAGTTGGCTACTTAAATTGTCTTTTCTTGCTGATATCTTCGAACATCTGACATCTGAACACCTTGAATAAAAGCCGCCTAGGAAGAGTAGAAAACATTTTGTCTGCAAGAGGCAAAATCAGAGGATTCATCTTGAAACTTTGTTTCTGGTCAAAGTCTCTGCCAAAAAAGTGTATGAATCCTTTCCCTGCCTTCAAAAACCCATCGATGAAACTTGCAGAGATGAATCGGAAAATTTAAACAGAAACATATCGCTGATGACACAGAGTCTGCACAACTTAAAAGGAAAACTTTTGAGTTATTGCTCAGAACTGGTGTCTGATGGAAATGGACAAAGATGGATACTAAATCCTTTCTTAGAAATGTCCGTCCAATACGCTGAACTTCCATTTGTAACTATGAAAGAAAAACTTATTGACTTAGCTGCAGATGAAATGCTTCGAATGAAGTTCAATTCAAAAGAATTTCTGGATAGAAAGGAAAAACAAATTGGAAAATGACTTAATTGTAAACGTTTCAAAGATACAACCAAGATTTGAATTTTTAGTGAAAAAAAACCAGGCTCATTCAGCACATTAAAAGTGTGTTTTATTTAATAATTTTTTGTAAAGCAAAATTTGTTCTCTTTCTAACTTGGTGGCCTTTGGCGGCGACCCCCTTTAAACTTCTTCGCGACCCCCCAGGGGGTCGCGATTCACACTTTGAAAAACACTGGGCTATAGGATGCTTTTTATCTAACTAGCTGACTCGGTAAAGTATGTCATCCTCATTATGATCATAATCATCAATTGGATTCAAATAAATAACACTGCATTTTGACAAAATTTAGGTTACATTATTATTCTGGAGTTGATCTGAAAGGAGGTGAAATGGGGTTCGCGGGGTCAGCCGGTTAGTTAATACTTTTTCAAAAGGAAATAAATTGAATTGCTAATAGAATTTATTGAGCATTAGCTACCATTTCTATCAACTCAACATCGAAATGAATATATTATAACTTCCGCTTTGAAGGATTGTAAAAGCATAGACATACGAATTGGCAATGGTTCGTGACTAAAACCTTACTTTTTATTATTATTATTATCACACAGTTATTTAAAGAAAGTCTGTCATTTTGAGAAATCACCAACACGAAGTTAGAGAGAAGCAAAACAACAAGTTTATCCCACACACTATATACAAACAGTTAAAAATCAGGGTGGCAGTCAGTCAGCCTCAGCAGTGTCTTTTCACTGATCGCTTCTTATATCTCTTTCGTAATTTTCATATCAACGCCTTCATTTTCAACATTTTCTAACAAATCTTGATATCGAAATCGAGTAAGCCATTGTTTCTTATGTGATCGGTGTAATCAAATAAAAGACTATCTTCTTCTTCATTCTGGTTTGTAAACCTTGTTGCAACCTTTACGGATAACGGTTTTTGAAGACAATCAAATAATTTAGATTCCCACTTCGAGAGGGAAAAACCCTTTAAATTGACCGACCGTTAAGATGAGTGGTTAAAGAGGTTGTTCTTGACTAGGAAAGTATGCATACATAAAAGAATATAACATGGAATAGGAAAATTAATGCAGTAAGCTTTGGTCTCTTTGGAATTCGAGAATGTAGATAATGCTCGTTAAGGAAACTTTTGTCCCACATTTCGAAGAAAAAAGAAGTATACAAAAACTTTCCTCTCGATCGAACGGAAACAACAAGGCAATCAGATAATTAATCGTTCAATTATTTAAAACAGGTAGGTATCGACTTGAAACTGTGTGTTGCTGTAGGGTGTAGGGTTTTCTTCTGTTTACGTCAATAAATATGTACATAATGTAGGTATATTTTTTTGTGAAATAGAAATCAAATGAAGGCTCAAGCACATTTTTTTTTTTTACAAAGTGAGGTCATCTTCAAGTCGAGATGAATTAACATCTTCTTTATCTAAGACAAGTTGAACTGTCATCATAGCCTTCACGAGGTGGCCACGGATTGAAACGGATACTTATGATCCGGATAATGTTATGGGGCCAGTCCCTTCCAGAAAAGCTTAGGTCTGGGGCTAGAGTAACCACCCTCTACAAAGAAAAACATTCCTACGAATCCGACAATAATCCTCGAAAACAAACACAATTGATATAACAAACAACTACCACGGCAACAACAACGGTTTAAAGCTCTACAGAGCCAAAGATGCGCGCGCAACAGATAGCCGTTGTCTACTTACTTACTTAAGGTGGCGCTACAGTCCGTTGTGTACTTGGGCCTCAATCAACAGTCTCCGCCAGCCCGTTCGGTCCTGTCTCCAGTTTTGCACTCCAAGTTGATTGAGGTCCTCTTTTACTTGAGTGCGCCACCTGCAGGCCCGTAGCCAGAGTTAAATTTAAGGTAGGGCAACGGTCATATTAGGTAGGGCATTGGTAAATTTTGTATTTCGGTCATTCCATTATGCCTTTGAGGACATTTTGATGTTACTAAGTAACCAAAAATAATATAAAATATTATATTTGTATTGGTTATGTTCCGTGTTAGGCTTGTATTTATGTATTTGTTTCAAAAATATTTTAAAAAGCAAGCAGAATTAACGAGCCTGAAGAAATATGTTTAAAATTTTGATTCTTAGGTATGATTTTTCAATCATAATGTTAGACTATCAGACGAATAATTTCAATATAAACAAATTGATGTTCTTAGCAACAAGCTTTAATTGAGGTTTATATAAGTATTGTAAAATTGGCTTTAATTTAAAAAGAGTCTGAGTTTTTGTTGGTTTATTAAAATTAGTTAGCAATAAGATGAACATTTTGTTCTATCCCTGAATGCAAATTTTTATTTATATGCCAAAGATTATTTATAAAAAAAGTTGTAATTCACACTATTTGCAGGTTGCCCACATGCACTGTGACGTATACGTGCTGTCCGTTTACTTATGTCGCTTCAAAGGAAAAACTCACTAACTGCTATTGAAATCCTATGTAGTTTTTCCTTTGAACTGACGTTATGCTCTTGCATAAACAATGACTAAAGCGGGGCATCTTTTTGATTTGGGTTCATTCAAATCGGAGCCATTTTTGAGAAAAGAAAATCTTCTCTAATTTTGTCATATGACAAGGACCGTTAGTTTTGATCCTTATTCAATTTCCTCCTCTAGGGAATAGCCCAAACTCCTTAACTGCCAAGTTTGAAGTGAATTTCTTTAGTCTTTTGGGCTGAAGGTTGAGATAGAGACAGACAGACAGAATTGCGATGCCCACTTTCCCATCATCGTAATGAATGACATTCCGATACAAAAACGATAGTTTTAGGAGTTTCACAGTTAAATACAAGGATTTGTTAAACCAAAAAACAATATATAATACAAAAATTCGAAAAGTTTGCCAAATTTTTTTGTAAGCCCAAATAATTGCGTTAAAAAATTATACAAAAAATGAAGAAAAAATCACATTTTACATTTCAAAGTTGAATAGCGGGCGGCTTATAAAAAAAATAAAGAGAGATTTTTTCGTCAAGCGTTCAATTTTATTCAAGAAAATTATTAAATCTAGCCTTTTTGATGAACCATGAAGAAGTTATAAGATTCCAAACTCAAAAACACAATCTTTCCCATGTATAACTTTAATAGTATTTTTTTTTTCGGTAATTTCCAACAATGTTTTCGATATAACTATGAACGAAAAACTATATTTTTTTTGAATCAGTCTAATGTACATTTGTTTTAGTAAATATAATTTTTAAACAAAATGGGATATATCTGTAAGTTTCAGTTATTTAGCATGAAACTTATGTATATGATGTTGATAGGATTAATCCAATCCAAATAACGACACAAGTTGATGAAGTAAGGAACTAAATATTTAATTATAATTTAATAAAATAATTTAGCAATTAAAATAAAGGAATAATATTCATTTACCTAAATCAACAATATCAATATATATCAAAACAAAATATTAATAATTGAAAAGTAAGATTATTTATACTAGATTTTAATAAAGCAAGTGTTTTCATCAAAGTACGAGATGTGGCAAATGTAGTCATAATGGTGGCTAAGTTTGTGTAGTAGATGGCAACAAACTTACATATCTAATCATAGTTGTTGTTTAGCTTTACATAGGGTTTATTCTACGTAATTCCAATATGTAATACAAACTCCAGCTTGAACATTCAGTGACGTTTTTTGAGAAAAAAAAAACATATTTTTACTATTCGTGTTTTTTTAGAAACTTAAAACGCAGTTTTGTTAGAATTACTGACAGTATTACTTGCACTAAATTTTATCAGAATTATTAAAGCCGTTTTCGAGAAAACTTTGGAAATTACAAAAACTCCAACTTTTCATTCTCCCTTCTTCTATCTTGCATATTTAAATAAATTCTTTGTATTTTCAAATCTCCAAAACAACTTTGCAAAACAAAAATAAATTTTCACAATTTCAATAATAGTGCAAACAATCTTATTTAGTGGGGAAAAACACAATATTCAGGAGTATCATATACTATATTTGATTACTAGCTTACCCACCAAACGCTGCTTTGCCGTATACATATTAATTTTAGGAAATACTTATCATACGAAGGACATTTTTGAAAATAGGGCATTTTTAAAACTATGAATTTTTTAAAATCGAACATTTTCATAGGTAGGATATTTTGAAGGTAGATCATTTTTAATGCAGGGAGTTTTCAAAGCTGGAGCATTTTTTAAAGTGGGAAATTTTTAAAAGTTGGACGTTATTATACGTAGGACATTTTTGAGGGTAGGGCATTTTTAGGAGTCAAACGTTATCATACGCAAGTCATTTTTGAAGGTAGTGAATTTTTGGAAGTCGGACGTTATCATACGTAGGATATTTTTGAAGGTAGGGCATTTTTAATAAAGGGAGTTTTTAAAGATTTTTTAAGGTATGGCATTTTAAAGACAGGAAATATTTAAAGCTTGTATTTGTATTTGTATTTGTATTTATTTAATGGCCACTTAATATTAAGATTAACATCTTATTTATAATTAAGTTTAAATTGAGGACGTGACAGAGACAAGGTCATTCATTAACATACATTTTTTAAGATCAGCATTTTTATAAGAAGGGCATTTTTAAAGGTGGGGCATTTTTGAAGGTTGATTTAAGGTAGGGCATTTCAGATTTAAGGTAGGGCATTGCCCCTCAATGCCCCCCCTGGCTACGGGCCTGGGCCCTTAGTCGCGGTCTTCCTCTCCTCCTACGTCCCTCGGGAGTCGGGAATAGTGTCGAAGGCTTTCCGGGCCGGAGCATTGGTGTCCATTCGCTCTAAATGACCGAGCCATCTGAGTCTCTGGACCTTGACCCTTCTGGCTAGGTCCATGTCTTTGTACAACCCGTAAAGTTCGCTGTTAAATCTTCTTCGCCATTCCCCTTCAATGCAAACGGGGCCAAAGATGACCCGAAGAACTTTCCTCTCGAAACAGCCTAAGGCACTTTCACTCGATTTTGTCAAAGTCCATACTTCTGCACCATACAACAGGACTGGGATGGTGAGTGTGTTGTACAATTTTACTTTAGTTGCTCTAGAGAGGGCTTTTCTACTCAATTACTTTCATAGCCCAGCAGCGATTAGTAAAAATTATTCTTCGTCTTATCTCGGCGCGCAAAACAAAAGACAATTTTTAAGGTTTTACTCCAATTCTTTTTTCTATATATTTAGTTTTTTGAGAAAATCTGTTTTCGGCCGATGATTCCGAAACACCCTGTGAAATAATTTTCTTGAAATTCATTGGTGTAGCAGCCCTGGAAATTTGCTTCAAATTAAAAATTGTTCCGCTACCTCAATCCGTTCAAAAGTTATGATTTTTGCAACGAGATAAGTCGTTTTGGACAACTGTGCGGCGCTGGTGTTATTGCCCGTGTTTATAGATAGACAAACTGATCTACTACCTCGAAGTTGTATGCGTATGTGACGTTCTATTAGAGCCGACAATGTGTGGTGTCCTTCCTTGACGACAGCATATACTTCGTTTTTCCCTCATTTACCGCTAAACCCATTTTTGCCGCTTCTGTCTCAATTCTCACAAAGGCGCCATTGACATCACGCTGTGTTCTTCTCATTACATCAATATCATCGGCGTACGCGAGAAGTTGAACAGATTTTTGGAAGATAGTGCCTCTGGTGTTGACGGTGGAGTTGTGCACTATCTTTTCAAGAACGATGTTAAAGAAATCGCACGACAGTGCATCGCCTTGTCTGAATACTTTTTGGACGTCGAAAGATTCCAACCTCGTTGCCAACCTTGATGGAGCATTAGAGCAGGGTGAGTTCTCCATCGTCATTTTGCACAAGCGAACGAGCTTGCAGGGTATCGATTTGTAGTTCATAGGTCTTTTCCAGGATCCAACGAAGCGTGAAAATTTGGTCGATGGTTGACTTTCCTGGCCTGAAACCACATTGATAAGGACTAATCAGGTTGTTGACGAAAGGCTTCAGACGTTCACATATTACGGCAGAGAGGATCTTGTAGGCGATGTTAAGTAGGCTTATTCCTCTGTAGTTGACGCAGTTTAGAGGATATCCCTTTTTCCCAACTTTATTCTTGTGATAGATAATGCCAAGTAGCTACCCGTCTAGTGATGAAGAGTGACTATTTCGGACATTATCCCAAATTCTTTTGTCTATAGGTATTGATGTAGACTATGATCTCTGAGCAAATTTGTATGTTTGATTGAATATACAGATGGATCCAAGACAAATTATGGTGTTGGTAGTTGTGTGTATTCAGAAAATCTAAATCCAAGCCTCTAATTCCGCCACCCTAATCTTGTAGCGTCTTCCAAGCGGAAATTTTGATGATCAAAGAGGTTCTATCTTGGCTAAGGAAAAACGTGTTGTGAACTTCGGCTATCCGCATCTTCTTTGACAGTCAGGCTGCTATCAAGTCTCCCAAAGGTGTCTCAACCTCCTTTTAAACTACCCTCGATTGTCGATCATCCTTTATGGAGATTGCGCAGCAATTTGATGTTCACCTCTGTTGGGTTCCGAGCCACACAGATATCACGGGAAATTGTAGAGCCGATGAACTCACTAAAAATGGAACCCATCTCACCTAAAAGGGAAAAGATATACCGATAGCTACATGTTAAAACTTATGCTTATGGCCTTAGCCATAACAAACTCTAGATGGTGTGATTTACAAACGTGCGCAGCCACAAAACTTTCATATTAGCTCCATAATAGGTGTCCTTACGGGACACTGTTTTATAGCCAGACACGCAATACGACTTGGTGCAGCCTCAAATGACTTCTGCAGGAGTTGTATGCTCTTTCCCTAAGACGTAAACTTCATCTGCGAGAATATTTTTACGATAGTCACAGTGAACTGGCTTACAAAGATATCAAATACCTTCTTCGCTTTATAAAAAGGTAGATTCATGTGGTATCACAATGGGCCTTTTGCTTTGGCCTTCCTTTAACCTAACCTAATACAAGGATAAAGAAATTCTGATTATTTGTTCATATTATGTACATTTGTACATTCATTTATTGTTTTTCAAATTACTGTTAAATTTCTCTTCCTATACATATTAACATGACTGTCAGCAAGAGGCTAAGAGTCGAACATGGTGCATTTTTTTTAATGCATTAATTTTAAGGTGTGGGCTTTAGCTGTAGGTGACCCTTTTACTTTTTATAATAAAATTTAAATTTTTAAATAAGCATAGAAAAAACATTAATTAAAATGGATCGAACGGGACAATTTTTGGTTGATTGGAGGCTAAGGCATCTTTCGGAATTGGGCTATGAAAACGAAAACATAAATATTTTGCTTTGTTGTGGGAAAGGTGTGCTTGATACAAATGAATACCAAATACACTGCCAAGATATGTAGAAGATAAAATTTCCCATTGCACACTTAAGTGATATCTTCTTAAAAATAAAAAAACCTAGAAAATCTGCAAAACAAATCATCTACATATCGCTAACATACCGAAACCAAGTTAACAGGCTGAAGCACAGAAGCACACAATGACAACATAAAAAACCAAAATTTTAGAATTGTAGCAAATAAAATGCATGACTTTTTTGAAATACGATCGGAAATTTTTATTTTGTATTGCAATGGACTGGTGAATTTAAGTATGGCCATCAAGCATGTTAGATTTCGTTTGTTTTTGTCGGGGCGATATAAACTGCTGACTTTAATAAGCTTATTTTTTTACTTTTTTACAATTTTACTTTTTAATTCAATTTTGATTTGTATGATGTCAAAATTAGTAAGAACCAAGGAAGACGATAATAATTATCTTGAACTGAAACCTTTAATCACTGATCAGAAATAACTTATAACTGAGAGCTGTGCTTGAGGCCTTAACACTGATTGAAAAACAGGCGATACTCGTTGGTCTTGAAGTGAATGAGGACAAAACAAAGTACATGCTATCAACAAACAAAGCAACATCTGTCCACCGCCTAGGACAAAACGTCACTGTTGGTAGCAGCAATTTCGAGGTAGTTAAGGAGTTCACCTACCTTGGAACAAACATCAATCCTACAAACGACACCTTAGCGGAGATCCGAAGAAGAATTACCCTAGCGAACAGCTGCTGCTTCGGTTTGGCAAATTAACTGGCTTCAAAACTCCTCACTCGAAAGACAAAGTGCCTGCTATACAAAACTTTGATTTTACCAGTCCTACTCTACGGCGCCGAGTGCTGGACCATAAGTAAAAAATGTGCACGACTGGGTCGTACGAACTTGCTCCTGCATGCTAAAACAAAATATTTATGATTACTTAAATTGCAAAAGGCAGAGTTAAAATAAGAGATATGCTTTAAGTAATTCTGATTACACTCTTACTTACAGCTTACACTTAACTCAAAAAAAAATATATATATAAAAATAATTAGAATTTATTAAAAAAAATTAAAATTTGGAAATGTACCTCGTATATACATTTCATTCCAAAAATTTAAATGCCGAACAAATTCAAACCTTATTCTTGATTTATTGAATTTTTTTTTTGAAAATCGTCGGAGCCGTTTTTTTTTAAAATTAATTTTTTATATATAAAATTTTTCAAAAATGTCCTAAAATTAATTTGGGTATGCAGTTTTCAAGACCATGTAAATATACATATTATACATTAATTTGGATTTTTAAAATTGATCCGTTTTTGAGATACAGAATTTTGAAAAAAAAAGTTAAAAATATTTTTCAAAAATCCAAAAAAAAATTTGAATTTTTTTTGAAAACAAAATATTATTTGAACAATATATACGTACTTTCGAAAAAAAACTTACGCTGATCGGACTTTCAGTTTTCCAGAAAATCTAATAACAAAAAAACGGTTCTATGGGAGGTACCGTTTTAGAGCAATACAAAAATTTTTTTTTACATAAAACACATGAATGTTGAAAAAAATTAATTTCGAGGAAGTTTAAAAAAAATCGTTCGGGCCGTTTTTGTGAAAAAAATAAGTTTTGGTTTTTGACCAAAAAAATCGTATGGTGGCTACCCTAAATTTTGATCTTAAAACAAAAATAAAAAAAATCGGGATATGACTTTTTGCTCAAACCTCCAATTTTCAAATTTGAAGTCAATCGGACCAGTAGTTAAGCCTGTAGATGCCTGTAAACTTTCCGACAGACAGACAGACGGAATCGCCGGACCCACTTTTTTCGACTTCTCTATCATCGTAATATCATACCTCATCCTCATCTCAAATTTTTTTTTTTTTACGAATTCAAAACTTGCCATATATTCTATATGTCGCAAGTAAAAAGGGGAATTGATACTCGGCACTTTCGAGAGAAAATTCTTCGACGGATTTTCGGTCCCGTATGCGACGATGGCGAATAGAGAAGAAGGTTCAACCGAGAACTGTACGAGCTGTACTAAGATTTGGATGTAATCCGTAAGGCCAAGAAAATACGACTTCATTGGCTCGGCCACATTGAGCGAATGGACGACAACGCTTCAGCCAAGAAAGTCTTCTCATCCAAGTCTCCAGGTGTGAGACGGCAAGGAAGACCGAACCTACGGTACAAGGATCAAGTGACTACAGATGCCAGAGCACTTGGTTTCGGAGACTGGAGAGTGAATGCGAGGGACCGATAACGATGGAAGGCTGAGATCCTTCATGGATTGTGAGCCGAATAAGTAAGTAAGTAATCAAAGGCTTTGAAAAATAAATGCATTCGAATTTCTTATTCAAAACTCCGTTGAAAAATTGAGAACCGATGAGCTAGGCGAACTGAAGGTTCAGGATTGCAACAAAAATTACAGCAAACATTCTATATAGTCATTTGCTGGTGATGTTATTTTATCGTTTAAAAAGGGTAAGTAAAAAGTATCTCTGGCGGACTTTTAACCTGAAGAACAACTTTTGCATTATTTCTAAAACATAAGAGATAAACAATTTAATAATCACTCTCTGGAGTTCAAGATTATTATCATCATGGCCGGATCTAGGGGAGGGCAAACGGGGCTACTGCCCTGGGCCTCCACAAAAGAGGGGCCCCCACAAACAAATATAGTATTTTCTCAATAATTGTGTATGCACACTACAATATTTGCACAGCAATAACTCATTTATCTTACTTTTACTACCTTTCAATTTTTCACTTGTTCATACATCACTTTTTACTTGCGACATATAGAATATATGGCAAGTATTGAATTCGTAAAAAAAAAATTGAGATGAGGATGAGGTATGATATTACGATGATAGAGAAGTCGAAAAAAGTGGGTCCGGCGATTCCGTCTGTCTGTCTGTCGGAAAGTTTACAGGCATCTACAGCCTTAACTACTGGTCCGATTTACTTCAAATTTGAAAATTAGAGGTTTGAGCAAAAAGTCATATCCCAATTTTTTTATTTTTGTTTTAAAATCAAAATTTAGGGTAGCCACCATACGATTTTTTTGGCCAAAAATCAAAACTTTTTTTTTCACAAAAACGGCCCGAACGATTTTTTTTAAACTTCCTCGAGTTTAATTTTTTTAAACATTCATGTGTTTTATGTAAAAAATAAATTTTTGTATTGCTCCAAAACGGTACCTCCCATAGAACCGTTTTTTTGTTATTAGATTTTCTCAAAAACTGAAAGTCCGATCAGCGTAAGATTTTTTTCAAGAGTACGTATATATTGTTCAAATAATATTTTGTTTTCAAAAAAATTTCAAAATTTTTTTTGGATTTTTAAAAAAATATTTTAATCAAATTTTAAAAATTTTAAAAATTTAAATTGAAGTATCATATGTATATTTACATGGTCTTGAAGACTGCATACCCAAATTCATTTTAAGACATTTTTGAAAAATTTTATACAGGGTGATTCACGAGCGTTGTGCCAAAAAGCTAGAGCGTGTAGGTTGAGTTGAGACAAGAAAAAAAATCGTATAGGAGGGGGGGTCTATTCCCCCCCGTTTAGCCCGGAGGGGCAATTTTCTGAAAAATTGACTTATTTTATAAAAAAAAATATTAAAAATCAACGGCTTCAGTTACAACACCGTGTTATACCTTTTTGAAAAGCCAGAAATGAAAATTGCGGTTTAATCATCTTAGGCTCCTAACAGGTAGAACCCTTCACCGACAGGTACCCACGGCCCCCAGGCATAATAAGAAAAATTTCAGGTCAGTTTTCAGTGGTTATCAATGAACAAAATGATTAATCCAGGGAAAATCCAATACTTTTTTACTTTACTGAGGCCAATTTAATTTAAAAACCAAATGAAAGAAGATATTTCTGGCTTTTCAAAAAAGTATAACACGGTGTTGTTACTGAAGCCGTTGATTTTTAATATTTTTTTTATAAAATAAGTCAATTTTTCAGAAAATTGCCCCTCCCGGCTAAACGGGGGGGAATAGACCCTACACCTACACGCTCTAGCTTTTTGGCACAACACTCGTGAATCACCCTGTATATACAAAATTAATTAAAAAAAAAACCGCTCCGACGATTTTCAAAATAAAAAAAAAAATTGAATAAATCAAGAATAAGGTTTGAATTTGCTTGGCATTTAAATTTTTGGAATTAAATGTATTTACGAGGTACATTTCCAAATTTTAATTTTTTTAATAAATTCTAATTATTTGTATATACAGTGACGAGCAAAAGTGGTCAAATGTTCTGAATTATTTGAAAAATTGGCTAAAACTAAGAGTTTGAAATGAAAATGAAACCTTTTAAATTTTTATTATTTTCATTGTTAGTTTAAACATTTATTATTGATCATATTTTTTTCAAAAAATTAAATATTTTACAAAACAAAAAAATTTTAATTGATTTTTTTACTTGTCCAATTATGCACGTTTTGAATCAATGTTTTATTTCTAGTACTTAGTCCATAAACCTTTATTTTTTATAACTTGTGAGCAACGTCTTGGCATACTTTCCACCAAATTATGGAGAATGTTTTCTGGAATACGACACCATTCCACCTCTATTCGTTGCCATAGCTCCTGAGTATTTGATGGATGAGTTTCGTACTCCCCCAAACGTCGCTTCACAATTGACCACAAATTTTCAATTGGATTGAGGTCAGGGCTTTGTGCTGGCCATGTCATTGTCATAAACTGTTGATTTCTCAGCCATTCTGTGACAATCTTCGACGTGTGTTTGGGATCTCCATCCTGTTGAAAAGTTAGTTCACACTCGTTATAGCCCGTTGATGCAACAAAAGGTGACAAATTTGTTTTCAAAATATCCAAATATTTTTCTTTATTCATCATTCCATCAATTTTCACTAAAGGCCCTACAGAGTTCCACGAGAAACAGCCCCACGCCATCACCGACCCTCCGCCATGTTTTACCGTCTTCTGAACCTGATGTTGTTGAAGAGGTTCTCCTGGACGTGACCAATAAAAAGCTCTGCCATCAGTTCCAATTCTATTTATCTTCGTCTCGTCGGACCAGATTACTTGTTTCCATTGGTCTATGGTCCATTCTCTGTGCCTTTTAGCAAAAGCTAACCTTGCCTTAATATTCTTTGCTGATAGTAGAGGCTTCTTCGGTTTTTCTTTAGCTGTTAAGCCAATTCTTTTGAGTGCTCGGCGTGCAGTCCATTCACTTACTGACTTCTCTATGTTTTTGGCTGCTTGCTTAGGTGTTTTTGATGCACAACTTCTCAATTCCCTTTCCATCCTCCTTGCATCCAAGTCAGTTAGCAGCCGTTTTCTTCCTTTTTTCATTGGTGGAACTTCGATATTTTTGCTTTTTCTTATATTAAGCACAGAGGTTTTTGATATTTTTAAAATGTTTGCTACCTCGCGCGATGATTCACCACTTTTAAGTAAGAAAATAGCGCGGTCCACGATATTTTTACAAATTTTTTTCATGTTGACAGTGATTCTCGATAAACGTTTTTAAATGAACTTTTATTGACAGAAAACTATAAAAAAATATTATAATCTTAACTGTTGCTTGTGAAATATCAGTAAAATAAACTAGGCACAGTAGAAACTGTAGACAGAGAGAGTCGTTTAATCTCTAAAACTAAAACGTGCATAATTGGACAAATCCCAAATCGTCATATTTTTGTTTTTTTTGGTTAATGCATTATTTTTTTGAAATTTCTTATTATACATCTTGATTGCTATTTGAATAAATAAAATAAGAAAATAAAAGAAAATTGATTGTTATTGAAAGCTCCAAGCTTCAATCAATTTTTTAAACATGCGAGAACATTTGACCACTTTTGCTCGTCACTGTATGTATTGAGTTTTTTTTTTTTTTGTGAGTAAAGTGTAAGCTGTAAGTAAGAGTGTAATCAGAATAGCTGAAAGTATATCTCTTATTTAAGCACTACTTTTTGCAATTTTTGGATAGAAGTAGAGTCGTTCGGGGTAAGTGTGCGCACTTTTGACTTTGAAGAAGGATGCCATTCAAAATATAGGGTATACACAAAAGAAGTTAACTAATATCGAACCTACATGTTTCTACTATTTACTTTGAAGTATAAAACATCAATTATTTATAAACTTAATAATTTGTTTATATGCAAACCTAGACAAGTCAAATTGCGCACACTTGCCCCTATGAAGGGGTAAGTGTGCGCAGGATGTAGGGTAAGTGTGCGCAGGTAAACACAATGTAAACACTTCCTTTTAATACCTTATTTAGAAAAGTTGAGTGCACAAATATAACAGGTAAAAACAAAAAACAATTGTTTTTGGCAATAAAACGATATTTTTATTGTTAAATTAACTTTTTTTGTATGAAAAATGAATTTTTTTCACATAAACATAAAAGCAACTTTCATTCCATAAAACAGGCTGTCCATTTTTTGCAGTACTCCACTATTTCAGTTTCTTGGCTTGGAGTAAATGTGGTTTTATAATACCCTAGAGAAATGGCAGCAGTGTTCAGTACCAGGCGTTTTCTCAAGGCCGCTTTGCTGATTCCCACCTTATCTGCGGACGCACGCTTACTAGAGCCTAGATTTATGAGCCGTTTAGCTTCATCAATCTGGGCTTGTGTAACAAGCTTTTTGTTAGGATTTTTCCTCACATATGTTCGAGGCATATCTGTTTCATGAAAAAATATAATGTATATCCTCAGAAAATAAATATTTGCAGCGAAATTCAATAAAAATTAGAAACTTAATAATGTGGCTTAATTTCTGTGACTCCGAAAAATGAGTATGGGGTAAGTGTGCGCAAGCGCACACTTGCCCCCAAATGATTGCGCACACTCACCCCGAATGCACTTTTTTATTGTTTTTGCAAAAATATAAATAAATAATTGTCCAAATCAGTAAAATATCCACTCAAACGTAAAGTTCAAATAATATATTCTATAAAAAATCACTACTCACTGCATCAAAATACAAACAGAGATCACTGACACGTTTTGAAAATTAAGAAAAATTTTAGTGAAACTTACCTTTTTTTTCTTTTGTCTTTCTACGACGCACTAATTACTACAACAGCGCAAACACAACAAACCTTAATAAAGATCGGATACCTACTCAATTCTGCATTAATAAAAATTCGAATTTCATCCCCTTTTTTAAAAAAAATCGCTATGCGCACACTCACCCCGCTGCGCACACTTACCCCGAATGACTCTAATCATAAATATTTAGTTTTAGCATGCAGGAGCAAGTTCGTACGACCCAGTCGTGCACATTTTTACTATTAATAATCAATATATTACATCAAACAATGGTGAATGATGAATTTTCTGGCGTTATTACCTATAGCTCTCTCGCAGAAATTCTCAAACCCGGCAACGCAGGGTATTTTCGGCTAGTTTATGAAATATATGAAAAGATCAAGAACATAAAAAACGGTTGCGAAGAAGTTATCATTTATTGTTATCATGCGTTTGTTTGATTCTGTGTGAGTTTATTATTAATTCCTTTAGGCGATTGGAATATCATGTTCATGATCATATCATGTTCATGATTAAATGCCAATATTTAAAACGTTAATTTACGGTTTTAGCAACCGTCAATTTCTAAATTTTTTTTAATCAATTTATTCCTGATTTTTTCTCTTATTTTTTTTTTGATCATGCACATAACTGGTCAGGTTTGAATACATAACCTGCAGCTTCTCTATTCTTTTCATTTTCCATGTGCACTGCTCGTAACTCTTTTTTTGTGTTCCTGCTAATTTCTTATCTTGCTCGACCATCAACTCCACGGCTATTTTCTCCTGGTTAAATGCTTTTTCAGACGCCTTTATTTCAGTGATCGACCAGCTATGCGTTTCTCTTACAGAAAGATTGCGGGCTTATGAAGTTGTACGTTCCAGGTTTGGATTTCTCAATCACATTGAGAAGATGCGTGCTGAAGATTTGCGAGCTGCAGCAGAGCGTTTGGTGATTTAGAACCTAGTCTTGATAATGAGTTAGTTCAATTCGTGTCTATGATCGATTTATACAAGAAAGACTATGCGAAAAACCAATCTCCGGAACTGTTTTATTACCAAATCCTTGAAGACGAAAATATCAGATCTATATTCCCAAATGTTGAAATTACATTGAGAATGTATTTGGTTCTGATGGTATCGAATTGCACTGGAGAGCGCTCATTTTCAAAAATGAAAATTATAAAAAATAGGCTTAGAACGACGATGGAACAAAACCGTCTATCCAAGTGATTTACTTCGAGAACCTGGATTTCAGTGAAATAATCAACGATTTCTCGACGAAAAAGGGTCAGAAGGTTCCGTTCGGAAGTACTTAAATTTAATCTATCCTGTATTCCAATTATATTCATAATATGTTTGTTAAATAATGGAGTAATAATATATTCTTGGTTTCAAAATAAATTAATATTTATTAAAAAAAACTCGACTTTAAAAACCTGTCCATTTTACATATTTTAAAAATAAGTTGGGGCCTCCACTCCTTTGCTGCCCGGGGCCTCCACATCTCTTAATCCGGCCCTGATTATCATAACGACATGCGATAACGAGAATCTCAGACTCCGCGTACCCGAGCACCCGAGATCCTGAGACCCCGAGACCCCGAGACCCCGAGACCCTGAGACCCCGAGCACTCGAGACCCTGATATCCTGAGACACTGACTCCAACACACCGAGACCCTGAGACCCTGACACCCCATGACCCTGATACCTCGAGACCCTGAGGTCCTAAGATCCCGAGACCCAAGGTAGTAACCAAAATGAACAGTTGACGGCTTGATTATCCTCCTTTAAAAATTATCATTTTGTGTAATTGCAATTACAGTCTTCACTGAGAGAATGGGCTTTTACTATTGTTTGAACATAAGAGACTTACAATTTTTCAAAACTTCTTCAAAAAGAATCCTTGGGTTCAGCTCTCGATACTCGGCATAAACAGAAAAAAAATTGAAAAAAAAGTACCTACTTACTTACTTACTTACTTAAAGTGGCGCTTGAGGACTTGGGCCTCAATCAACAGTCTCCGCCAGCTAGCTCGGTCCTTACCTAGTCGTCTCAAGTTTTGCACTCCAAGTTGATTGAGGTCCTCTTCCACTTGAGTGCGCCACCTGAGTCGCGGTCTTCCTCTCTGAGCCATCTGAGTCTCTGGACCTTGACCCTTCTGGCTAGGTCCATGTCGTTGTACAACGCGTAAAGTTCGCTGTTCAAAAGTACCTACTAGTGCTTAAAAATACCAACACCGACTCACACCTTCGGTAGCTTAAAAATAATTATTCAATATTTATCTATCAAAATTTAATGCCCACATAATTCACTGAAACGACTTTTCATTGATCAAAACAGACACACTAAACATTAAACGTGTACGAGCGCATGAGTAACCCAGAAACTATTTCAAAACAGATGATAATCGCTGACTCATGGAAAAGAAGAGTTAATTTAACCAATAAATAATAATAAACAAGAAATGCAATAAACAACAAATCCCAAAAAGCCCGACAATCAACTACGTCACTAAACTAAAAATATACAAAATCCCCATAACTTTACACACTCGTACTCCTCCATATCTCCGCCATTTCTTCGGAAGCTACAAAAAAACACACACCTTAGCAAATGGAAGAAGATAGAACTGGAAAGACTAAAGTGGAAAAGAAGCCACCACGAAGTCGACGCTCTAGCTCGAAAACAGGTTTGAAATAAAGTTGTTATTAATGGCAATAATAACACATTGTATATAATGTACCCAGTTGAATGTATTTTTATTTTTGTTAGCTCCAACCTCCAAAGCAAATAACCCAATTCTGATCATATGTTTTTGTATTTTGTTGAATTGTTTGCTTGCACTGTCGCTCTTTTCTCTCTTCGTATCTTTTGGTTTGTTTTTTGTTTCTTATTTTTCGTTTGCAAAACACGAACTTGCCACTTGGCCAGCATTGAATGAAGCATGAATTGAACAGAAGTGAAGAGAAGATAATTTTTGAGTTTGAGTTGCAGTTTACACTTTTGCAGTGCAAATACGCAAGAACGTCGACCCACTCATGGTTTTTTGTTCGTTCAAATGTCAATGAGAATTCGATGTGTCAGGATATTCATAAAGTAGGTCAGTATCCAATTGGTTTTCATATTTTAGGTTTATTTTTTTAACTTGTTGATTTTTCAAAGAAGTTCCAATTGGACATACACGACGTATACTTGTTATATTTTTTGTTTATTAATCTTCAGGTGGTGTTGTTTTTATGTTGATTTATGGAAGAATGATAATGCTGCAAGGAAAATATCTAATTCTTTGTTTAAAATTAAATCAGAACAGACTGACAGGTGTTGCCGAATGCCTTCAAATATTAACGTTCAAGCTTCAAGGTATATTATGTACAATCGAAGAAAAGTTTTAAATTTCAGAAATAAATATTTGTGTATGCCTTTTAGAAATAGGATCGAGTTTTTGGTCAAATATTGCATTTAAAGTAGAAAATTAGAAAAACTGGTCAGCAGATTCCGTCTTTCTAGCTGACATCTGTTGTTTCTATTTGTAATATCAAAATCGACATAAAATTGTAGGTCGACCCAGCTCTCGCAAGTCGTGCTCCTGTTTATTTAATAATTCATTGACTTCATTTAAGGGGCTTTACATTAAAAAACGTGTTAATCTATTTCTGTCGTGTTGGCGGATTTGTGTAATGTGAACACCACTGAGTATCCACTTCAATGTTTTGTGTTGATTCTAAATGACATTTCTTGGCGAAATACCCAAGCAGATGCCAAACAGCTGTTGTGTGCAAGCTGTTTGGCATCACTGTGATTTGACATTTATCATAGTTTAAAGGCCCAACTATAATTGCTTAAGTGAACTTAATCTAATGTCAAAAAAATGGGCGAACATTTAATTACGTTAGCAAAAGAAGTAGACTTGGCTTTCTCTTCTTCAAAATGTCAAATTCGCCTGAGCAATGAGCGAATGACCCCGTACTTTGAAAAGTTGAACGAAAAGTAAGCGAACGTTTCTAAAGAACATTATGGTTTGCTCATAGGGTTCGTGTATATTCGGAGGTTCACTTAAGCGTGCTTGCGTGAGAAAAATTGTAAAAGGTCCGCCATCTAACGTTTTTTTTTTTCAACTAGTGCTTATTGCGTGAATGGTAACACTTAGCTCATGTCTGAATCGACAGCGATAGTTAGTTTTATCCTTCCGCTGAACGAATATGGTTGTGTATACGCTTGATCAATGCTGGGAAATATTGCAACATTCCTTGGTATGACGCCATACAAAGTCCAATTGGTTCAGGAGTTGAAGCCGACTGATCGTCCAATGTGTTTTTGCTTTGGGCCAGCGAACTGTGATCGACTTAGAGAAGATGCTGATCTTACCAAAAAATCATCTTTTCAGAAGAAGCTTATTATGATCTTGGCAGGTATGTAAACATGCAAAATTGTCGCATTTGGGTCACAGAAAACCCGCACGCATACATCGAAAAGCCGATACACCCAAAACCAGTCACTGTTTGGTGCGGATTTTGGTCGAGAGGCATAATTGGGTCATTTTTTTCGAAAATGAGCAAGGAGTGGGGGTTACAGTCAATGGCTATTGTTATCGGGGCATGTTGAACGAATTTTTGATAAAAAAATTGAAGAGGAGGATATTGACAAAATTTGGTTTCAACAGGCGGCGCTACGTGCCACACAGCCGAAGCTACACTCGATGGTTTACGCCCTGTTTTTGAAGATCGCATTATCAGCTGCAGAGTTGATGTCGTCTGGCCACCTCGGATCTGCGATTTGACACCAGATTTTAATTTATTTTTCTAAATATTTTGGGATAGGGAATATTTAAATAATATTCAGTCACTGCACATCTTCTCAAAAAATGCTTATTTATGTTTTCTAGATTATTGTATTTCGAGAAAATAGTCCTACAGAGAAGAGGTGAACCCATTTTTGAGGCCGTATTCCTTTTGCCGTATTCCTTTTGCAAAGACAAAAACTAAAATCCTTAATCAGCCAACCGACGATAGGTTAGATTAGGTTAAGGGGTTGACAGTTGATATCGTTACCATTGTGATGCCTTTGAATATTGCTATTCAAGCTAATAAAAACCTATGTGTTCAGTTAATCGAGCCAATTGGAGGCATTGACGAAGTTCAAAATGTAAGTATCTGGAGTACTAGAAAGATCTTCTAAGTCGGCAATTATTGACGAGCAATCGCCTCCTTTGATGGAGAAAGTGCGGGGCAGTGACATAGAAAGTTTGAAGTGTCTTCATGCAACTCCTCATCACCGCAACCTTTGCATAGATCATCTGAACTGATTCCCATCTTATTCTTGTGATATCCTAACACATTATGTCCGGTAATTATGTTAACAAGAGATCGAAGTGATCTCTCGTGTTATTGCATAATTCTTTCCGTTCTTTGTTTGTTAAAACAGGGCCAGATCTTTCTTGTAGTGCCGCAGGTGTCAAAGGTGTCAAGAAGGTTCCACCTTTCATCGGCCTTAACAGTTATTCTTTCTGAGATTTCCTACTTTAAATAACAGGCTGGGTTGTTAAATAGCTCACGTCAAGCGTTGATCCTAATTTTGTTAATTCATCGGCTTTCTCGTTTTCTTGTATACCGCTGCTGTGGCCTGGGACCCAACATAGTCTAATGTTATGCTGTGCGCGAAGAATATTAAGCTCTTCTTAGCAGCATGAAACAAGTTTTGATTTCAAATCAGTTGCAGTAATCGCTTTTATAGCCATTTCGCTATCAATGCAAAATGTGATACCAGTTATGCAGCTCTTGTCACTGCCATGACCTCCACTTTAAAGACACTACTGCAGTCTGGAAGCTTAAGCGAGTAAGTTTAATTGAGAGATTCAGAATAGAAGCCTGCATCTTAACCATCAGTATCCATCTTTGAGTCATTAGTACAGATAGTTATTGAAGACTCACTGGTGTATAGTATGTTATATATCCATTCCTTTGGCTTAAAATGGCACCTTGACCCGTAACTTTATGAACGATCCGAGCATGTTCTATAGAACTGTTTTTCCAGACTTTAGTCTGACCAAGTCTCAAAGCACTTTTATCTACTGATGCTTGAACAAAGAGATCTGGGGATTTTATATTGAGAATAACTTCCAGTCCCGCAGTTGGGGTGGATCTCATTGCCCCTGTAATGCCTGTGCACGAGAGTATTTGTACTTTTGTCAAAGGTGCTCTTTTCTAAAGCATTCCACCCAATCAAATTACCATAAGTTAGTATTGGACTTGTAACGAAGCGTTACATGCTTATCTACTTTGTTTTTAAAAATAAACATGCGACCACAAGCGTCATCACCTATGTTCGCCATCAACAACAATAGCTGCCACGATCATTCACACAAAATTTTGCTATTCGCAAAAATACAATTCACATTTAGTCATACCACGAAAAAGCATAAGGCAACCTGAACGAAGTTACCAAAACACCACCGCCATAGTAAGCTAGTTTGCCGTGATGTAAATATTCAACAACATTCTGCCGCCGTAGTTCATTATATTTTTATAAACCAGTCCGCCGCCATGATAAGAATATTTAGTGTGGTGGAACAATAAACCACCTGTGGAAGAAATATTCGAGTCAGCCGTTGTCTGACCGCGGAGCAGTGCAGATCGTCTTCAGAGGTAAGTGGTTTCGTAAATATTAATTCATTGAAACTTCCCCCCAACAGTGGTAAGGGGTTTCACTGATATTATTATTATTAACCACATTCGCCAGAATATTACTGTCGAAGTTCCAAGTAAATATTTATTTTCTTGGATCTTCCCCTTCCAGTAGTAAGGGGTTCCGAGGGTATTAGGCTGTTTTTCGTGCCACCAGGGCCATACTAGTACCTGCTGACCAGAGCTATTGCCTGCTGTTTAAGTGCTACCAGGGGCCATTAATCCTGCTGTTTTAGTGCTACCAGGGGCCATTAATCCTGCTGTTTTAGTGCTACCACGGGCCCTTAAGCCTACTGTTTTGCGTCCCATCAGGGGCCGTACTAGTACCGGTTGTAGTGTTACCGAATGCTTTTACTAATTTCTCTTGTATAAATGCCCAGAATCATACCAAACAGCCGACACGTCTACCACGTTATCCAAGAAGCATAAACCCGCCGTACCGTATATAATAAGCATAACCATAGAAGCATACACAACCCGACTAAGAGAAGATTATTATTAAGTTTCATATGAGTTGGTATTAAATAAGTAATAACAAAGAGATTTCTTATTTAAAAGTATAAAAAAATAATAAAGAAATTGTGGACCTTGTTGCTGAGGTTTAGTGTTTTTCTTCAGACAGAACTTTGGTGATTCGACGAGCATAACCTGGGCTGGAAATCAAAAAGCACATCACAGTTTGTTGCCAAATACATCAAACTGATAATTTTAGGGTTTGGTCCCCAGGATTTCCCGAAAATTCTGTTGCTGGAGTAAAAGGCGACCTTTCTTTGGTGTTCAGACCCCAGTTTAGTTTTTTATCTAAGATCAAATCGCGATACCTTGCATGATCAGGGATTTTAAGAGGACAGCCTTCAATTGAAGGTACTTCAAAATCGGGTATTTTAAGTTAGAACTAGTTCTGTCTTAGCTGGATTGACTGTCGGCTCACAGTTCCTAGTCCATTTACTTACCAACAAGAGGGCATATTCGGTCTGTTAACTGATAGTGGATAAGAACTTGCCAGTTGCTAGTATTGAAGACGTACATTTTAGGGCATGTTAAGCTGTTGGAAAGAAGGCTTATGAAATGTTCAACAATTAACTATGTCCCACTCATGCCAGGGCAATTGTAAGAACAGTTGAGAATAGTCTCTTTGTAGATGGGTCTCGATGAGAAGCATGTAACTCTAGTGTGAGAGCTTTGTATAGTTGACGAATGGCATTTTGTTTGTAACTATTAGTGAAGTAACGTCTTGGCCTATTGCAGTGTCTCCTAAATTGTTATATTTTTTGAAATTTGTTTATGATCTGCCTTATTTCGTTCTTCCCACGCTCAAAAGTTTGCTATGTACCAATATACCAGCTCATTGATTAAAACCCACTGTCATCAAGGAATATAAAGCAAATGAACGCGTTTGGCCAGTACCACAAACAACTCAAAGTCTAATAATATTTTTAGCTATTCACAAAAATATCTAACATTTGGCCTGACTTCAAGGCAACATACTACTTCAACTCACAGCATGCCAAACGTTGCTCTACAAGTACACAATTTCGCAATCAACCCCACATCAAAATCAAAACTCCTTGCTCTCATTAAAAATAAGCACCAAAGTATCATTGTAAACAGAAGCTCAAATCTTTGTTAAAAAAAAAAGCAAGAGTAAACCAAACAAGTTGAGCAAAAATATTTCGGTTTCTTTTTTCGTGTTGTTTGCTGCTTGATCCAAGATCTTGATGTGGAACATTAGTTTCAGTTCAAGGTCAAAAGCTCTCTTGGAGCACACGATAAATAACCATTTCACGTCAAACCAGCATGCTGCCGCGCGGACAAACGAGGGGATCACACTTACCAGAGCGAGGACAACATTTAAGCATCTATCAAACGCCAAGCAAATAATATATTAAACCAACAATCTATGGCCAATTTTCAACCGAAATGAGCGCAATCTCGCGAAGTTGCGCAAAACATCATATAAAACGCAGAAAATCAAGCTGACAAGAGAGACGAAAAACTAGGTTCTAGAGAACCTGTGCTGTCTAACCACATCATTACCAGACCAGCACCAGTGAGTCCGAAATAAGTAATCACCCACCGCACCGATCTTAACTTGCTCTTGAGTGTAACTCTTTGAAAGCTTTTTTTTTGTCTCCGTACTGTGCGGTTACGCTGCTTCGCTTGCCTGCTTGTCCAACCAATGCTGTCGAACGGAGACGGAGCTGGAATGAGCGTCCGCTCTGTACAAAGATATAATAGTGTCTATCTGAAGAGCTTGCTTCAAGTCTCCGACTTCAGGTTAATGCGCGCTTCGCCGCTGTTAACTCACAGATTGCATAACTCGCAATGGATTTTATTTATTTGCAATCGGTGTGCTGTTTTTTTTTTGCACTGCTGGGGCTGGCTGACTGGGAATGAGCCACCTCATGATGCATTTGCTGAAGCAGGTTTTAGCGTTTGGGTTTGACTAACCCTCTGTAAGTTCATTATGCACGCTGTCATGTGGTATAAAACAGAAATAAATAAAGACGAAGGTGTGCTGTTTGAATGGAAGTTGGGAAAAAAAAATCTGGTGCCGGTGGAACAACATTTTTGTTTTTGTTGTAATCGCATTTTGTTTTGTTGTTTGGCAATGCAAATGGCAAGTGTATGTACAGAAAAAATGAAAACAAAATGAAAATGTCGATGTGTTGACCTAGAAAGCGACTATATGTACCGTAAAGCATGAGTATTGAGGCGCGCAAAGTGCGAGACGAAACGACAAACGGGATCCAGAGACTTTGGTTGAGTTGCATTGAAGTTGATATTGCTGTTAGCTGAAAGGAGGTGACAAAGTCATTTAGGGTCGGTATTTAGGTTTTGTTTATATTGGGCGCCAATTGGAAAGTACGAACCAATGAGATAAGCAAAAAACGATTTAAAATGTTTAAATAATTGGAATATTTGTTGATTTTTATAGTTTTCAACATATTTTGTGACTTTCTCAGGAAGCAGCGTTTTAATTTAAAGCGGATATGTGTTAGGGCAAGTCCTTAACTTCGTGACTCACAAGCACACCACTCATATCACGGCTTGTTTTTCTGCCAATTATGAGAGTATTGTACACTTTTTCTACAATGAAGACGTTAGTTGTCTTCTACACAAGTTCGCCAAATTCATCTTCCCCAAAAGGAGTTGTTTCTTAGAAAATTTCCTATTCAAAAAATTGTTTTGAAATTTAAAAAGTAGCGCAAAAAATGTCCAACTTATTTTAAGTTATAATATTATGGAAGAAACACATTAGACGTCGTTTACTCTGGGAGCTTACTTGCTTACTTAACCGGCTTCCAATCCATGTAGAATCTCGGCATGAGACAAAGTAGTTATCTATCGGGAACGGCCCCTCACATGCATTCTCCAATAGTCGAAACCCAGCGTTCTGGCATCCGCAGTCACTTCTTCCTTGTACCGTAGGTTCAGTATTCCTTGTCGTCTCGAACCTGGGGGCTGCGAAGAAAAGACTTTCATCGCTAGAGCGTTGTCTTCAATTCGGTAGATGATGGCCGAGCCGATGTAGTCGTCTTTTCTTGGCTTTTTGGACTACATCCACATCTTGGTATAGCTGGTTCTCCATCGTTGCATACAGGACCGGAAATCCGTCGAACAATTTTTCTTTCGAAAGTGCCCAGTATAATTTCCTCTTTTTTACTTATCGTCCAGTACTCGGCGTTGGTCGCGTCGTGGAGAGCCAAAAAGAAGTAGCAGCCATTCGCTAGGGTTAATATATCTCCATTAAAATGTCGTTTGTGGGATTTATGTTTGTTCCAAGATAGGATGGTGAAATCTCTTACTACCTCGAAATTGCTGCTTACTTACCTACTTAAGGTGGCGCTACAGTCCGGTGTGGACTTAGGCTTCAATCAACAGTCTCCACCAGCCAGCTCGGTCCCTAGCTAGCTGTTTCCAGTTTTGCACTTCAAGTTGATTGAGATCCTCTTCCACTTGTATACGCCACCTGAGACGCGGTCTTTCTCTCCTTCTATGTCCCTCGGGTCATCATATGGCCCTTCTGGCTAGGTCCATGTTGTTGTACAACCCGTCATGTTCGCCAACCTTAATGGAAAAGCGTGAGTTCTCCATCGTCATTTTGCACAAGCGAACGAGCTTCGCAGGGATGCCAAAACTAGACAGAGCCTTATATAGTTCGTCTCTGTAGATGCTGTCATACGCGGCATCAAAATCGATGAAAAGATGGTGGGTATCGATTTGGAATTCATAGGTTTTTCCAGGATCTGCTGCAAAGCGAACATTTGGTCGATTGTTTGCTTTCCTGGTCTGAAGCCACATTGATAAGGACCAATCAATGTGGCCAAAGGCTTCAGGTGTTTGCATGTTACGGCAGAGAGGCGATGTTAAGTAGGCTGAATTCTCTGTAGTTGGCGCAGTTTAGAGGATCACCCTTTTTCAAGATCCATTCATCGGGCATGCATTCTTATGACCATATCTTACAGATTCAATTCAATTCAATTTATTTTATGGTATGGTAAATGTACACAAGATACTTAATCCTATATTGTACAGATTTTTTGGGAAGAGCCTGGATAAGAAATAGACATACCTATATATTTTAAAACAAGAACAAGAGCAAGAAGAAAAGTTACATACTTCATTTTGATTTATGAGAATTATTGTAAGCAAAAATTAAAAATCAATAAATTTCAATAATATTTTTAACTTAATTATTAATTAAGTTTAATATTAATTATTAATTAATATTTTTAAATTAATTAGTCATTAGCTTATACTTAAAAACAGTTTAACAGAATGAATCCAATAAAGATAGTTGAAACTACACGTTTATTTGAGGACAAATACGACTTTTGAACATTGATACAGTAGGTAACACCTGAACATTAGGCGGAAGTGAGTTCCACTTTTTTACCATCTGAACAGGAAAAGAATTCTCCATTACTGCTCGGTTCCATCGAGGAATTAAGAAGTTTTTATTTCTTAAAGACGATGTACGATGAAAAAACTCATATAGATAAGATGGTTTTTTAACAAGGTTTTTTTAAAGAAAAATATAAGTGATCTGTAATCCACATACTCACCCAATGTACAACCAAGCAATCTTAATTTGCATTGAGAAACATGACTAAAACTCGACAGTCCAAAAACATACCGAACACAATCATTAAAAGAAACATTCATTCAGCGATTGCTCTCATAATCGAATTTAGGGTATTTTAATCGTCCTAATGTAAAAATAGAAGTAGAAGTGTTTTAAATAATCTAAGTTTCAAATTAGGGGGAATAAGGAACGCAGTTAATCTTAAAGATCGTAACCCGCTGTAAATCCTACTATAATCATTAGCTTTACATGATCACAGCACTTCAAGCCGGAGTTAATTACGATACCTAAATTTTTGGCCTTTCTAACAATTGGCAGAGTAGATCCATTCAAATAGATAGGGTTGATGTCACAAAGCTCAGGATTCTTGTAGAAATACATACATTTTGACTTATTTGGGTTAAGAAGAAGCTTTTTGTTAACTGCCCAACTATTTATAAGTCCTAGATCTTCATTGATACGGACTATAAGGTCTTCAGTCAGACCTATAGGACGACTTAAATACAACTGCACATCGTCTGCATACAGATGAATCTAAGAACTAAGACTAATTCCAGCCAAGTCATTAATAAAGAGTGCAAATATCAGGGGACCCAATATTGATCCCTGGGGGACACCTTTAGGAAGCAACAAAATATTAGACAACATTTCTCCTATTCTAACACACTGAGTACCATCAGATTAGAACTCTCTGACAGGAGATACAGCTGACCTACAAAACGCAAACTGAAATGTAAGCTTTTCTTCAAGGATTGTGTGATCAACGCAGTCAAATGCCTTTGAGAAATCCAATAGGGCAAGTACAACAACATTGTCTTTGCCAACCTCAGTTCTAATATCAGATGTGATTTTGAGCATAGCAGAGTCTAAGGTGTGATGTTTGCGAAAGCCAGATTGCAACTGAGAGAGACGATTTTGAGATTCAATATGTTCCAGTATTTGAATGTAAAGGGTTTTTCAATAGGGACGCTACAAAAGTAGACCGATAGGCACAGCAAACGACGCCATATTTTTTCCCGCTCTCTTGATATTTCTCTTCAGTAAGGTTTGCCATTTCATCATGGAAATGTATACGATCCAACAACGAGTCAAAATTATTAAAATTTACTACCGAAATTCGGAGTCAGTGGTCAACACTTTAAGAGCGCTACGTACAATTTATGGTCGTCATAATCGTCCTGCCAGATCAACAATTGAGCGTCTAGTGGAAAAATTTGAATCCACAGGCTCAGTACAAAATGTTCCCGTGCCAGTGAGACAGAGAAGTGCCCGTAGTGTCGAGAATATTGCTGCCGCTAGCGCATCAATTGCGGAAGACCCAAATCAGTCTCTCACACGTCGTTCTCAAGCGTTGGGCATCTCTGTGACGTCGTTGTGGCGAATTTCGCGAAAAGATCTTGGCCTACATCCTTACAAGATCAAATTGACGCATGAACTGAAGCCGCTTGATCACCAGAAGCGTCGTATGTTCGTGAATTGGGCTGAGCAACAACTTGAAAATGATCCGGATTTTCATCGAAAAATCATCTTCAGCGATGAGGCTCATTTCTGGCTGTGGATGGCTTCGTCAATAAGCAAAATATGCCTTATTGGTCAGGCAGCAATCCACGTGTGCTTCACGAGGCACCATTACATCCCGAAAAAATCACTGTTTGGTGCGGTTTACATGCTGGTGGTGTCATTGGGCCGTACTTCTTCCGTGATGATCAAGACCGGCACGTTACTGGGAATGGGAATCGCTACCGCTCAATGCTAACCGATTATTTTTGGAATGAATGTGGCTTCAACAGGACGGTGTCACATGTCACACAGCGGACCAAACAATCGAATTATTGAGAACGAAGTTCGATGAGCGCATTATCTCCAGAAATGGACCTGTGAATTGGCCGCCTCGTTCATGCGATTTAACGCCGTTAGACTATTTCTGTGTGGCTATGTCAAATCTATGGTTTATGCAAACAAGCCAGCGACGATTGATGAACTTCGTACGAATATCGAAAGTGAAATTGCAGCAGTATCGGCCGAATTATGCTTGAAAACCGTCGAAAATTGGGTTCAGCGTCTGGACTTCTGCAAGCGTGCCCGTGGTGGCCATGCATAAGAAATCGAGTTCCATACATAATGGCATCAAATGTACTTCCACAGGAATAAAGAATTTCATTGATATCCAAAGAAAACTTTTGTAGCGTCCCTATTGAAAAACTCTTTAGATAGCACAGGCTGGTTCGTTAACGAGTCGGTCTACGTTCATCGACAACTTTGAATAGTGTCGATGCTAAATGCAGGTTTTCTTTTAAATGCCTTTTATTCGGATGCGGTTATATTTATGCAAGGCACTGTTTTAAGACATTTCCAGATTGTAGACAAATAAAACACCAGTAGCCATTCTTTTTCATCTTTGTTATAATTAATGTTATCTGTTTCAGAAGTTGACAGAACACAAGACTAATTTTGACAAATTACCGAATTAATTCCGCTTAAAGCAACTC
>CAKKXW010000005.1:41769987-41789683 GCA_920937365.1 Sphaerophoria rueppellii | reverse complement strand
GCGAAGGAACAACGGGTACACCGCACAGCCATACGGTTGTTTTTGACCCCATGTATGTGTAACTTTGTGCGGATCGAAACACATTTATTGGGGTAACGTACGTAGTACACCGCCGAGGTCGCTTGTACTGCTTCATAGAAATTGAGATCGTTCGTTGTTCGTTGCGTCTAGGAGAAGCAACATTCGTTATCGTTACACACTCAAAAAGGGCTACGGAAGAAATCATCATCATTGCTGTTTGTTTTGTTTTATCATAGTTCATAGAGCCGTTTTCGTCTCCTTCAGTTCTTCTGCGTCCATCACTATCCTCTATCGTCTAACGTGTACTTCGTCATGTTCGCTGGAGCCGCCACATGATGCATGCAATGGGGTTATTTACACAAAGCTAGGCGTGTTTCAATGTGTATGTACCCCAGTTTTTGTTGGCATACCGACACGCCACATGGGCAACAAGGAAGCGTCTTGTAATGATATTCCCGGGAAAAGCAGGAAAAAAAAAACAGATCGTTGAAATGGGGGAAAAACAGTTGATTACAATTTTCAAGACCGTACACAAGGGGGTTACGTTGGTCACTCATTCGCCCCTTGACTATTAAATGAAATTGAATGGAATAGAAATAAAAGGAAGCATACGTTTTTTTGTGGATGGTTAAAACTTAAATTTAATAGTTTATCATATTAGCGGACACAACGGAATTTATGATGAGAAAGGAGTGAAATTTTGTGTGAATTCGAGAAATGTTTAAATTAATAATCTGATCCACCTTATGCTGGAGAAGGAGAGGTTTTAAAAGGAGGTATCGGATTTATTGCTTCTGATCTTGAGAGGGGAAAACAGACCGTGGTACAGA
Organism: Sphaerophoria rueppellii; assembly: GCA_920937365.1. NCBI lineage: Eukaryota > Metazoa > Arthropoda > Insecta > Diptera > Syrphidae > Sphaerophoria > Sphaerophoria rueppellii. The sequence goes on along the minus strand of CAKKXW010000005.1, from coordinate 41,788,832 downwards.
ATTCTTAAGAAAGATCAGCGAATCTCACGTCGAAACCCGGTATATTTTTATCGGCTTCTTGACTATGCAGATGCCATCGACATCATTAGCTACTCAAAAAGAGCTCTGCTAGCAGCTTTCATAGGCGAAACTCTTTGAACTTGAATTGAAAAGCGACAGAGCAGAAGACATGCTTTTAATATCAGCAAAACACCATCTGTTGTCCCCCAAGATAAAACGGCCTATTGGTAGCAGCAATTTCAAGAAAGCTAAGCAGGACACCAATGCTCTGGCCCGGAAAGCCTTCGACACTATTCCAGAGGGACGTAGGAGGAGAGCAAGAACGCGACTCAGGTGGCGCACTCAAGTGGAAGAGGACCTCAATCAACTTGGAGTGCAAAACTGGAGACGACTAGCTAAGGACCGAGCTAGCTGGCGGAGACTGTTGATTGAGGGCCAAGTCCACAACGAACTGTAGCGCCACCTTAAGTAAGTAAGTAAGCAGTTCTCTTGTGTTCGTGGCTTTGTGGTTAGATGCGTTGGATGCTAAGCAGAACGTCGTGGGTGTGAGTCCTTATCGTGCCTATAAAGTTTTTATTTCATCTGACAAAACTTCCAAGAGTATCAATCTGTCATGAAAAAAGCGTTTCTCAACTTTGCCGTTCATACGCACTCAGAGAATTGTTGATCAGAGTAAACCACTAAGGCCTTGGCTCTTCCAGAGCTGTCGCTTCACTCCATTTATTTATTTACTAACAGTTGCCCGAGACTTCGTCCGACTAACCCCGTCCACCGACCAGAGATGCGTCTTGACTTGTACATCATACACACATGGGGCTATTTTGTTGCGAAGTTATTTTAAAACAATCGTCTCTATCTCAGTCGAAGCCTTCAAATATGTATATTTTTCCCCGTTTTAGGAACACGTTCACGTTGAATAGCTTTAACCCTTCTTCGATAAATGGACTATTCAATACAAAAAGAATGGTCAATTTGATTAAGCAGTTCCTGAGATAAGCGCTTTAAAACGCAGGAAAATGAACATTTTTTGCCGTTTTGTCCTCAGTTTCCACAGATTCTACGCTCCTTTTGGTCGCAGCTTTATGTTATGTTATGTAGCCTAAGGCCTCGGCCACGCAGTAAGCGGCTAAGCGGCTGAGTGGCAGCTCCAAGCGACGTATGGCCAGGCACTGAGCGACTGCGATTAGTAGTTAAAATGCCGTTGTCAAGAACAGTTCGCCGCATTGAACTGTCGGAAAATCGTTTGTATGTGTACAAATTACTTAAATGTATAAAAAAGAAGACGATTTAGTGTTCATCCGATTAACCAATTAAGATCGGAGTTTGGAGAATTTAATCATTTATTTTTAAATCTACCTAAATTTCCAGATAGATTCTGGCAATATCTACGTATGTCTATCGAATCTCTTGATTTGCTGCCTGAAAAAGTGCGTCCTTTGGCCGTCTTTACTTCTTGCCGCTCAGAACAATTAAAACAGGTTTGGTTGCTGAGCGGCGCCGCTTAGCCGCTCAGAATTTTGTTTCGCCGATCGCTCATAGCGTGGCCGCTTCTATGTGATTTCATATGTTTTAATTTTTTTTCCGCTCAGCCGCTTAGCCGCTTACTGCGTGGCCGAGGCCTAAAGCTTTCCTCGATTAATAGACTATCCAACACTAAAACAATTTTACAATTCGAACCAGTAGTTCCTGAGATAAACTTTATTTAGGCAAAGTTTGGTTTTAGTCATATTAGCCATTTTTGCATTATTGCCAGGGGAATTGATATTGGGTTGACAAAAACACCCCAGTCTGGAATATGTCCATGTTCCAGCTTCCAGTCCCCAAGAAAAAGTAGATGAAGAAGAACGCCCACAGGATGCTGTCGATGGACGCCTATCAAAGAGCGGCGATCCTGCATTGGGAGTCGGATAAGTAGATAAGTAAGTAGGAACAAGAGGTCCCAAAAATTTCAATTACCTACTATAGAAGACTTGAATTAAATTATAATAAAAATAAATATTCAAGAGTTAACAAAACACACATGAACTGTCCCTCTCCCCCCAATAATATCTTCTACATACGGCCTTGATTTCCCTACCATTGTATGAAGGAAGGATTCTGTTGAAAATCGAAGAGGAGAGTTTCTTCTTTAAAACAATTAAGTGTGTGTGTGAAAGTCTCCACTTTATTAGGAGGAGGCAAATAAAAAATAAATCTCCACTCAGCAAAGTAATATTTAAAGTTTCCCCTTTCTTTCTTTAGATCGACTTCTTTGAACTCTTATCCGTTTTCTTACCAACCAAACCACTGCTTCGTTCGGTTATACTTTCTTATTGTAACGAGATACAAAAAGAGTAGATACAATTTGTTATCTTTTGGTTTTCGTTTTCTTCTTCACATTTTGTTTGTGTACTTTTTGTGTGTGTGTAATATTGAGGTTTTTGAGAATTGAGATCATCGTCCATATCCATATAGAATGTTTGTGTAGTGATTTGTATACAGATTAAATAATTTGATAGTGGTGGTGGTTTGTTGACTTTGGATTGGATTGGAATATTGATTTTCTCTTTCTCGTTTCGATTCAAAAAAGGATTAAGGAATAAGAAATTGAAACGGATTTATTTTCAATGTTTTTCTTTCAGTTTAGTTTAGTGGATTGAGAATGTTTTGTCATAGAAGTGCTATGAAATATGAGGACATTGATCTTTTCTTTTTTTGTAACAACAAGCAATCAGTAGGAGCGGAGCGGAGAACGATAACTTCAAATGGAAAATGCTCTGAATATACTATCTAACGGATTTGGAATCGTTATGGTTCAGAGTTTTTTCTGCATTTATTGACTTTTAAGACTATTAGTAAAATTTGGTAGGTAGGAAGGAAGGTAGGTAGAAATGGCTGTCCTACAATTAGCGCTGAGTGCGCCGTTTTGAGATTCGTGAGATTCTAAAGAATGTTCCGCACGTAAAATCTGAGAGTTCCTCTATATCGTTGAAGAAATCTTTACCCAAGTAGAGTGCTCTTTTCCTAGCCAAGGCCGCACAATGGCAAAGAAAGTATGGGACCGTTTCTTTTTCGTCCTGGTTCTCACAACTACTACAGAAAGATCAGCAAGCTCATTTATAGGCCAATGCCCTGTGCAGGTAGCAACAATCCTGGCTATGTCATGCCTTCGTTTGGAAATTAAATTGATTGATCTTGGTTTGTTATAGGTGGACCAGGTTTTCCTAGATATAACGCAACTCGTTAAACTATTCCACCTATGATTTGCTTCTGATGTGTATTTGGTCAGGATATAGCCCTTCACAACTCCAAGAGAAGCATATACTCTCACTGCCAGTGAGTTGTGAAGGGCTGATCCTTACCTAGCTAGCTCATCTGCCTTCTCATTTCCCTCATAGATCCTATGGTCCGGGATCTAGATTATAGAGACGCTCATATCAAGGTTCTTGAGGGCTTCTGCATTACTAGACCAGTTTAGAGGATGATAAGGCTAAATCAATGGCTTTAATAGCTGCCTGACTGTCTGTTAGTATAGCTACATTTTGGTTCTGTCGGCTATTTTTAACAGCTATACAAGCTTCCCTTTATCGCTAACAATTCTGCCTGGAATACACTGGCAAAATCGGGAAGTCTATAGGATTTTGAAATCTTAAGAGATTCGCCGGAGTCACCTGCACCAACACTGCATTCCATCTTCGAACCATGCGTGAACATAGTTGTGTCGAAGTCTTTCGTCACAACGCCTTCCTCCCGGTCGATTCTTGACGAGAGCAAGACTCAAAACTTCTTTGAGGTGTTTAGGGTAGGGATGCAGTAATCGGTTCTTGTGGATAGGATGTCTGATGGTATCAGGGTTGTTTGGTGCCCGTAGGATCTAGTTTTTAAGCAGCCTATTTCTTTTAGTCTCAAGATACTGCAGGACACCTGATATTTAATAAAGAGGTCAATCGGAATAAGGTCCAGGATGACGTTAAGTGTATCCATTGGACAGAACCTGATTGTCCCTGATATCCCTACGCAAGCATTTCTCTGCACCTTTGTGAGCTTTGCTGTGAGCAGGCCACCAAACAATGGAACCATAAACAAGTATCGGTCTTACAACCGCTGTGTATGTCCATTTTATCATTTTTGACTGGAGGCCCCACTTTTTTCCGAAGGTTTTGTTGCAGGCGTAAAAGGCGACACACGCCTTCCTTACCCGTTCTTCAATGTTGAGCTTCCAGTTTGATTTGGTGTCTTGTATTACGCCCAGATAGTGTTTGTGCGTTTAACCGAGGTAGAGTGAAAGGTGGCACATTGGCATCATCACTGTTAACACCTAGTCCACAGCACGCGGCCCAGGTGCTTACTTTCTTTAAAGCCGTATTAGTTATGTCACTGATCACGCTTGGAAATTTTCCTGAAACTAATGATACATGAGATACGTATGCTCGAAGAGGTTAAGGAAGATAAGTACATACAATTTGGCTGGCTTTAATTCTTCAATTTGGAGGTTTCACTATATCAAATATGGGCGGTAGATAACCTGGACAATACTAGAGACTGAGCTTGATAAAATTGCGACGCTCTTTGGTAAAGCCGCGGTCCGACCTAGACTTAAGGAAACCGTATACAATAATTGTTTCGTGAGAAAATTGTTCTTGGTGCTATACCTTTTGACCCTTCGCCCTCAATCCTTTATTGAATAAATAAAAAAATAAAAATGTCTATGCTCGTTCGCCCATCATGTGAACAGTGGAAAAATCACTAAACCACGAAGTGATTTTAATTTCCACTCGAAAGCAACAGGGTTGACAACCCTCACCCAATTCTCATTTCCCACAGATTTTCCATTCAGTTCATGTACGAAATCAACACATATACTTGCACAAATGCCTGCACTTCATGCGAGTGATCTACAACCGGAAAATATACCTTGTCCACGCTTCAGCAGCTAGGCAACAATTACCACAACCACCACCACAATAATTCTGATCGTCATTTTTCCACCGAGTACAGGAAAAGCAACTTTTCAACCGTCATCGTCAAGGGTACTAAAATATACCAAGAGTATTGCTATCTTTCTACTCAAACAGCATAACTATTCGAGACCTTTTCATTGCTGTGCCGTTTTTTCCTTTGATATACACAAAAGTAACCAACCCGCCCGTTTCTAAAGCTCTTCGTCCCGTTCCGATTATTGTTTTTTTTTTCAGTTGTGTGGGCATCCACAGTTATAATAGCGTTGCACAAAGAGTAATAGGAAAAAAACGCGAGGGTGCTGCTGAGATAAGAAAAAATATGAGAAAATTGTGTGGGTACCAGTATTTTCAATCCCATAGTTGCGCCGCCGCGCCGCCACCGCCCCGTTATCGTTATTTAGTTTCGTTGCTTAGTTTCCTTTATTTTTTGGGGTGATTCTATTTTCAATTTATTCAGACTTTCAATTCAAATGTCAAAGAAGCAATGCAAACGTCGTTACATTTTTGAATTTAAGCATCGTGAATCCCGTTTAAGGGTGCGCCCTCACATAAGATATTATGTTGAAACTGGACGAAAGAATATCTTCTATTCGCTGTGCAAGAGTAAGGCATTGTTGTTTTTTTTTTGAGTAGGTAATTACAATTCCGTGTCAAAGGAACGTATCTCTTCTTTACTATCTGAGTTTCAGAAATTTTTCGTAATAAATAGTCTTGAACTGATTTCCAAGAAGCAAGCAACTGTTGCTTTGCTGTTCATCCCTATATTCTTCGGTCTAACGATCCTTATTTATGCAGTTTTTATTGACCCCTAGTACTCACCCTTGGTTTCCCTTTTTCAGTTGCTATTACTTCCTGTCTAGGCGAGAGGGTCTGATGGACATTCAAAAGGCACCGGAAATTAGATGCAAATTTAATGTGGGACTCAAAAATACTAAAATTTTGCTTTCCATTCATTAACCTTTTTGAATTATTCAGTTTAGGGTAATTATATTCGTTGTTAGGGGACGAGAATGTGTAACTACAAATGCATATAGATATACCTACGATAAAAGGACAATTCTTTTAAGTCACACTCATGGGTAAAATTATGAGGGCGAAGGATGTGTCAAATAGAAGAAGTTTGAACTTTGAATTGACCAATTTTTGAATATGTATTTACATAAGTTTGTACCTCCTTCGTACATCAAGTTATAACTTGATACCTAATTCTTATGAAATTTTATTTCAAAAAAGTTGTTCTTTCAGATTCAACAGCTCTTCATTATTTTTTTGATCTTCAAATAATGCTACTAGTACATATTATGCATATCTTGTCTAAATGAAAATGGGCAGAAATGTTTTCATCCGTTTTTATTTTGAAAAATAATGTTCAAGAGATGCCTTAGATCGTTCTAGAACCAATTTTCGACTCGGTGGATTATTTCGTTCTTAATGGCTGCCATGATGCCTCAAATGTTAGCATCGAGCTCATCGAGGGTCTTATGTTTATTCACAGAAACCTTTGACTTAACAAAGCCCCATAAAATTAGCCTAATTATGTTGAATCGCATGATCTTGGCGGCTAGTTGTCAAGGCCTTTTCGAGAAATCAACGATTCACCAAACTGTTGACGTTTGCTGTGCTGCATTTTGAGCCGCTCTGTTGAAAAATAATACCGTCACCATCGATATGATCAATATGGGTGGATAAAAATTCGGTCAATATTGCCCGATAGTGCTCGTGCTCGCCCTTTACAGTAGCAGCACGGCTAGTTATGTACGGTAGGGCCAATAATGCCATCAAACAGTGGTTCTTTGTGGATGTAATGGCGATTCGTGGATTACTTGTGTATTTGACTTATAGTAAGCTTTACTCATGACAAGTGACACCTATTCGTCATTTTGTTGGGCGTCAAATTTCGCCGCCAAAAACGTTTAACGAAGTGTTACATGCTTTCATATGAGCCATTCAAAATACCGAAGTAATATCTAATTAACCTTGAGTCCATACAAAAGTACACCTCATGTAAATTATTTTCCCATATAGTTCCCGCATTCAGTATTAATGTAATTACATCGAAGTTATATGCGTCTATTTTGACGTTCTGTGCGAGCCGTCGGTGTTGTGTGTCCTTCCTCGAAAACAGCATATACTTCGTTTTTCCCTCATTTACCGCTAAGCCCATTTTTGCCGCTTCAGTCTCAGTTCTCACAATGGCGCTGTTGACAACACGCTGTGTTCTTCCCATTATATCAATATCATCGGCGTACGCGAGAAGTTGAACAGATTTTTGGAAGATAGTGCCTCTGGTGTTGACGTTGGAGTTCTGCACTACCTTCTCAAGAACGATGTAAAAGAAATCGCACCACAGTGCATCGCCTTGTCTGAATCCTTTTTTTTTTACGTCGAAGGATTCCGTAAGCTCGTTGCCAACCTTGATGGAGCAGCGTGAGTTCTCCATCGTCATTTTGCACAAGCGAACGAGCTTAGCAGGGATGCCAAAACTAGACATAGCTTTGTACAGTTCGTCTCTGTAGATGCTATCATCAGCGGCCTTAAAATCTATGAAAAGGTGGTGGGTATCGATTTGGAGTTCATAGGTCTTTTCCAGGATCTGCCGCAATGTGAAAATTTGGTCGATGGTTGACTTTCCTGGCCTAAAGCCACATTGATAAGGACCAATCAGATTGTTGACGAAAGGCTTCAGACGTTCACATATTACGGCAGAGAGGATCTTGTAGGCGATGTTTAGTAGACTTATTCCTCTATAGTTGGCCCAGTTTAGAGGATCTCCCTTTTTCATGATCGGGCAAACAATACTGAGGTTCCATTCATCGGGCATGCATTCCTCTGACCATATCTTACAGATGATTTGGTGCATGATCCTATCTAGTTCGTCGCCTGCTGCTTTGAACAACTCAGCAGCTAGTCCATCTGCTCCAGCGGCTTTGTTGGGTTTCAGCCGTGATATTGCGGTTTTCAATTCTTCTAGGTCGGTTCACGGAACTGTTGGTTATCATCGTGTCCGATGAAAGGCTCCTGTCTGACAGCGGTGTTTTGTTCGTCATCGCCGTTATACAGTCTCTCCAAATCCACAGCATTGACTGCGATTCTACTATGATGTTCCCTTGTTTATCTCTGCAGGCATCGGTTCTTGCTCGATGACTTTGAGCCAGATGTTTAACCTTTCGGTAAAACCTCCGAACTTCATTCCTGCTGTTGGCTCTCTCAACAATCTGACACTTCTCATGCTCTCTCTTTTTTCTCCTGAAAAGCCCGCGTTCCTCGATCCTCTTTTGCACGTAGAGCTTACGAGCATCTCTTGTCCTTCTATGCAGCGCCGCTTTGTATGCCTCCTGCTTGGCTACATGGGCCTGCCTGCATTCTTCGTTAAACCAGGGGTTTCGTTTTGGTGGCTGTGTGCAACCCAGCACATTAGAGGCGGCATCTCTAACTGCTCTCTGGCAATGTTGCCACTGGTCTTCGATACTTGATGTTGGCGGCATAGGACTCCTTGAGAGGTTACTTGACACTTGATCAGAGAAGGATCTGGCGATCTCTTGCGATTGCAGCCGTACGACGTCGAATTTTCTTGAAGCATTTTCTTGTTTTGGCCGTTGTCGGGATATTCATAGCACTACCTACAGTAAAATACTAGCGTCCTATTTATCACTTTACTTACCTTCTTTTTATCCTACCCGATGATACAGCTGATTTGATCTGTAATAGGTGGGGAGCCCCTATACAAGAATGCTCCGTCATCGAGCTTACTGAAAGTTTTGATTTAAAATAAAAGATAAAACCAAGACACTGCAGAATGTGGTGGCTTGATATCTCAGGATTTTCGATGTGAGTGGCATCACAACTTGAGCCAGTCTTCCAGAATGGAATCAAAATCGTATCAAACTCATGGGCTGTGGAGATCTGAGATATTTCGATTTGTAAAGGGCTACTGCCAATGGCTTGCCAGAAGTATTAATGGCCGAGTGCCAAGCTCGACGTTGTTACAAGGGAAAATATTCGGTGCAGTGAATTAACGCCCATGGCATTAACGCCCGCGGGTGTTAATTCCAAAAACAACCGGAATTTACCCCCGCGGCTGTTAATTCCTTTTTGAATTGGAAATAAGGCCCACCATAAAAAAGAATTAATGCCCGCGGGTGCTAATGCCAATTGGAATTGGCACTTAGACCCGCGAGTGTTATTATCTTTTGGAAGTGATCATTTCACCTTCGGGTGTGAACACTTGCGCGAATTTCATTTTAGGACTTACTTATGATGGGTCATTAGTCCAGAAATCAAATTCAGGGCCTCCGACCTTCGCGATTAACTTTAAACATTTTGTAAAATAATAAAATAAGTGAACAGTTTTTACATATTTTAAAGGTTTTTTCTGTGCATAATGGCTGAAACATACCATGTGCGGCATGCTCTAACTCTATGTGACGTTAAGAAAACATTTTCCAATGCAAACGTTTTTCTGCACTCTGGGATGTCAAAGTTCGGTGAGGGAACGGTATTCTACAAGCACAGTATAAGTGAAGCCAATATCATCTTATTGCATCTATCTGTCAACTAAAATAACAGAGCTGTTTCAATTCCATTAAAAGTTGCATCAGAAATATGGATGGACACAAGCGGAAAAAATGTTGCCCAAAAGAGAATCAATTTGATGTGTGGAAATAAAAAAATTCGCGCGAAATTCAAGCTCGTTTTGATTTTACTGCGAGCGGAAAAAATTTTGCTCAAAAGAGAATCAATTCGTGCAATTTTTTTTATTTCCACACCCCAAATTGATTCTCTTTTGGGCAAAATTTTTTCCGCTCGCTCCGCTCGCAGTAAAATCAAATCGATCTTGAATTTCCTGTATCAGCCTCAATGAATCATTGAAATGCTTACAAAAATCTTTCTTTGCATTACAGGATGTGTAGTGGTTGCTTTTCCAAATAAAAGGAAACCTCAACAGGTTTTAAAAATTAATTGCTCTGACAGTTTTGTCGACCGCTTATAAAGAAACGTGGTCCTATTTATTTATAAGATTTTTTTGTAGTTGCATTTAATGTGTAGATATACATACAGGAATTTCATTTTTTTGTTTTTTTTTTAGCATCCACATTCTTTGTATCACTTTTTTTTTATTTGGGACTTTTGTCCCATCAAAAATAAAATTTAATTGTGACTACTGACCTCCCATAGTGGGTAAATAATCCCTTAATCGAATTCGGCACTGATGACCCTCCATAGTGTGTTAGAAGTTCCGAAAACCATTTTCGGGACTTCTGACTTCGGGACGAGTTTCAATGCGCCAAATTTCTAATCAAAACTGATAAACCGAAATAAGGCATTTATTATTAAGTAAGGTATTATTTCAAAGTTTCAATGGAAACAAGACCGCAACCCTTGTAAGGGTCTAATTTCCATAAGAAATGGAAATAAGGACCTATGCGGCCTTGTTTCATCGGGAGTTATTTAACGTCACCATATTAAGGTATTGCGTTTTTTTTTTAATTTGTTTCACGTGTGGGTTTTATTTCCAATTAAAATTGGAATTAAAGCCCACCAAAAAAACGAATTAACCCCCGTGGGTGTTAGTACCATTTAAAAAAGGAATTAACAGCCGCGGGGGTTAATTCCTTTTGTTTTTGGAATTAACACCCGCGGGTGTCTCTTGGTGATCAATAGAGAATCACTGGCTCCACTGGCCGCAACCGAAGACGTGATTAAGTACGGTTTCGACGAAATCATGGCCCGTATTTACAAGAAAAACGAATACTCGCTAAATGCAACCCTTCCAGAGGCCCCTCGGAAATGGAAGTCTATGTAACACCACAGATGGAACCATCGCATTCCTCAGCCTCTAACAAGCCATCCGACGTGGAAGCAGATCTCGCAGTCGACAGTTATTCCAACATGGAATCTGAAGACTCTTCTCAATGCATTACTCTGAGCGAGGAAGTCCTACTACATTCCTCTTCAGACAATGAAAACGTCGATAAGACAGCTGTGGAGGTTGATCCGACTAAAAGTAGCAATGCTATGATTAGTTCAGATTAATCTTTATCACGCCATCATTGCTGCATTAACCTTGATATAACATCGTCCTCAAACAGGAGTCGTGGGTCTCAAAATCCACCATCAACGGGCTCAGGCCAATGGGCCTGCACACACGGGATGAATTATTTTTGGACTAAAACGGGTTTGACTCTTTAGTCCAAGCACACACGATCGGGCACATTTTGCCAACGCTGGTATAAATTTTGGCTTCCTTACTTTCAAGCTGCCGAAGCCCTGAAAGTATTGCGGTACTGTATTATATTATGAACTACACTACTGTAATTCATAAAAAATCTGCTTCCACGATACTTTTGGCAGCTGAAGAACTGAATAATAAATAGGGGAAAATTTGATTTAATTCCAATATATTATTTGAAGTTATTAAGTGTGTCCAATAAAAAATTTGTCATAAGGTTCAGAAAGACCATTGATCATTGAAATTTCGTGTTTTCTTCAATGGTTCTTGTCAAGAACTACGAGCAAACCCTCGGCTAGAAAGCAAAAAAGCACACCACTGCCACAAACAAAAGAACTAGACTTTTGTACCCCGCTACCCAACCACTATCTGCTACCCGATTACCCAACTTCCAACTAACCAGCTGGGGATTTCTTCTACTCGCTACCCCACTACCCGCTATCGCGTTACCCTCTACACCGTTAGCACTCTACCCGCTACCTACAACCCACAATCCGCTACTCGCTACATGGCCATATCTCATGAACAGCTTCGTCGATTTTCTAAAAAATACCTATACTCATCTACACTCCCTTAAAATTTTGTAAATAGGGGTCGGTGAAAGAAGGGTAATTTAGGACTAAATATATTTTTCAATTCCACACCAAAAAAAATGTGTCCAAAAAATAAAAAAAAAATGTAAAGGGTGTAAAAATTAGTTATAAACCTATTCTCATACCTACTATGAAATTTTATCAAAATCGGTCAAGTCGTTTCGGAGGAGTATAAACATTAAAACTGTGACATAAAATTTTTTTTTTGATTTTTGATGTCGGTTTCACGATCGGTGTGATGTGAGTGGCCGAATGCCACACTGGTGATAGTACACTGGTGTACTGGGCTGTGTATGGGCCCTTTAAGTCATCAAAACATACGGTAATTTACAACTTTAACTTAGGTTTTGGTTATGATCGGTGAATGTTAACCCAGCTAAAAGCACTTCTGTTTCGTGTATATTAAGAAGTCATATGTGGGATATATGAATGTTATAACTTATACCACCGTCTATGTATGTTTGTGTGTAATGTTCGTAACTTGATAGGTACGATCCTCTTTTTGTTAAAAAAATAAATAAAAACATTAACAAACTATATTAAGTCACATTCTTAGGGTCAAGAATAAGAATGCGTTACAGTTGACATACATTCTTGAATAACCCACTGAGCTGCAGGTGCTGCTGATGCACTCAAAAAATATGATAATAAAAAACTAAACAAACATAACAAAATGGAATGACCTACTTTTGCTTCGGCTTTCTTAAACCTCATCATAAAAAGGTACAAGCCCAATCCGATTTCCTTCACGAACTTAAAAATGCATTCAAAAATCAAAATTTCCCAGACCAAACACCAACTTCTAACCGAATGTATTTATTTTTTCTCAAAGACCGATTTAAAAATCTGAAACTTTCTATAAGCTGTAAACTTAAGGTTTGTTATCCGAAAATTAATGTGGCCCTCAATAATGTCAGTGACTTCTTCTGCCTTTCATCCTGTTTTCAAACGAACCACAACACAATAAAAGCACTGCCTACCTACGCCTAGCCCACAAATGAATTTCATTTAAATTTATCCCAAATAGAAAACGAGTTTTTTTTCGACATATACCTATCTACCTCCAAACCCATTATTTGTTATTTAAAGTGGTTCTTACAAAATAGGTGAACCACACTTCCTTGCCTAGAGCTAAAACATACAACAAAATTCCTATATGTTCCTAACGCTCACGTTGCGATGACGGCACCGACTGTTGTGCGCGCCGCCGCGCGCTGTTGAGACCACTTGTTGCTTCTAACTTTTGGATGAAGATAAAAATTGTTAAATAAAAATGTGTGCTGTGTGGTACACTCGCGTCGTCGTCGTGATGTGGCAATACCAGAGCCTCAACCCTAAAGCCTAGAGTGATGTTGTAAAAGCTTCAAACAACCTAGAGGTAGGTAGGTAGGTAGGTATGTATTCAGTCTTACAGCAAATAAAACGTGTAAGCTTTGGTTTGGAGTCAACGAAGCAAAGAACAAGGTGCAAGTAAAATTGAAAAATTGATGGCCTTAAGAAGAACCAAGGAAACTAGACAAAGACCATCAAGAGCATTGCGTAACATTTCTCGACGAATTCGACGAACATAAAATAGAGTTTGTATTTTTTTTTCCATTTTTCCATTTGTTTGAAGGAATCTGTTTGCTTAGCGTTGCCGTCTATCATTTTTAAAACTAAGCTAAGTTTTTTTTTATCTCTGAAATATGTTTGGGTCCATAGTACGAACCCATCAAGTTGTGCCTGTTCCTCAATTAATGTGAAGACCTCAAGGATAGCTTTTTGAGTATTTGCGAGTGACCAATGATGTCAATGTCAGTTTCCTAACCAAAAAACAAAAGTTCTCTAGTATTCCGGAGAACATTGAAATAGGTGGTGGGAAGTATGAAAAAAACATGTCTTTTGACTTGGTTGGATTTGTAGATAACTGTGTTGCTGAACACATTTAGATGTTTAAAAAGTGACCTGGGTAGGATTTTGTGCCCAATGCAAAGGCCAGGGCCAACAACCGCTCATGTTACATTTCAGCTTTCCAATTTGATCGAACTGGGCCGAAATAGACTTCTTTCTCATTATTTTCACTCGTGGACCTCATCCAACAATCGTCTCCAGCCAGCTCGGTTCCTAGCAAGCTGCCTCTATCACCTGTGTGTTCCACCTAAGGTCCTCTTCTGCGACGACGACGTCCTTCCGGGTTGTATTAGAAGACTGTACGAGCCGGAGCATTGTTTTCCATTCGCTCAACATGACCCAACCATCTAAGTCGTTGGACCCTAACTTTTCTGGCTAGGTCAGTGTCGCTGTACAGGTCGTATAGTTCTTCGTTGAATCTTCCTCTCCATTCTCCATTAATGCAGACAGGGCCAAAAATCACTCGAAGAATTCTTCTCTCAAAGCAGCCCAAAGCGTTTTCATCGAATGTTGTCATGGTCCATGTCTCTGCACCATACATTAGGACCGGGATGATAAGGATTTTGTAGAGCGTCACTTTAGTTGCGCGGGAGAGGACTTAACTACTCAATTGCTGTCTAAGTCCAAAGAAGCAGCGATTAGCAAGAATGATTCTTCGTTTGATTTCAGCACTGATGTTGTTTTCTGAGTTAATAGGGGATCCTAGGTAGACGAAGTCCTTAACTACCTCGAAGTTAAATCTGTCTTAGTTGGCGTCGCTCCAAGACGTCGATGTTGGTAGTCCTTTCTTGTCGACAGCATTAACTTGGTCTTGCCCTCTTTAACCGCTAGACCCATCTTCCTATCCTCCGTCTCAAGACTCACAAACGCTCCACTGACATCACGCTGTGTTCTTCCAATTATGTCAATGTTGTCTGCATATCCTAGTAGCTGGATGGACTTTTGAAAGATTGTTCCTCTGATGTTGACATTGGAGCTTTGGACAATCTTTTCAAGAATGATGTTGAAGAAATCGCATGACAACGCATCGCCTTGTCTAAAACCTTTTTTGACATCAAAAGCGTCCGTTAGGTTTTTCCGACCACAATGGAACAGCGTGAGTTTTCCATTGTCATCTTACATAGACGGAGGAGTTTTTCAGGGATGCCAAAACTAGACATTGCTCTATATAATTGGTCTCTGTAGACGCTGTCGTACGGGCCTTGAAATCGATGAAAAGGTGGTAGAAAAGGTTCCTGGGTCTTCTCCAAGATCTGCCGTAAGGTGTATATTTGATCGATGGTGGATACTTTCCGAGTTTGAAGCCACACTGATAAATACCTATCAGGTTATTGACGAAAGGCTTCAAACGTTCCCACAGCACGGCAGACAAGATCTTATAGGTGATGTAAAGGAGTCTAAGGCACGGTGCACACACGCGATTTTTGTCGCGGCGATATCGCTGCGATATCGCAACTTTTCAGTGCACACTTGCGACATTTACCGCAGGTTTCAATCTTTTTAGTTTGAGTTTTTCTTTCAACCATGGAGGTATACAGGAAGAAAAGAATTATTTTCGCGTACCTCGTGCATAAAAATTATGTTCGTAATAAAAAGAAATGCCGTTACTGGGTGCATCCGTTTAATGACCATCGGTTAACAAAAGGAATGTTTCACACATCGTTTCAAAATATGCGACAAAATCCGGAACATATTTTTAACTATTTTCGAATGAGTGTAAGATCTTTTGATGAGTTGGCAGCCAAAGTTTCACGAAAAATTAGGTCTCAGGATACATATATGAGGTTATGCATACCTCCAATAGAAATGCTTGCTGTTACTCTACGGTAAGTGATATTTAGTAAACAAAAAACAAAAATTAGATAACAACTATGTTTGTATGTTATTTTAATTATAAATAATCAGCTTGGTTCATAATTTATATACAAGAATCATGTTTTGATTCTATCAAAACAATGTAAAACAAGGCACAAATGCGATTTTTGTCGCCGCGATGTCGCTGCGATATCGCAGAAACTTTTGCGACATTTAACCGCAGAAATGTCGCAGAAGTGTCGCAGAAGTGTCGCTGCGATATCGCAAGTGTGTGTGCACCACTCCATTTGATTGTGAGTACTTTATGTCGTAAAAGCGATATCGCAGCGATATCGCCGCGGTAAAAATCGCGTGTGTGCACCGGGCCTTATACCTCTGTAGTTGGTGCCGTTCATGGGATCTCCTGAACATATCTCCAGCACATAGGTCCTATTTAGGAATTGCAAGAAGTGGTGTTTGAATATTCCTGTGTAACTGTATACACATGCTCTGTTACTGTTTTTAGGTGCTATACTCTTTTCTGGTTAGACTTGCTTTGCCTAATTGGTAGGGCCTCCAAGCATCGGATTCGAACTCACACTGTTTGTGTGATTTACAGTCTACGCAAAGTACTTCTAAGTTCCATTTCATTGGCACCTAAAATTTGATTTCGAACTGTTCCGTTCCGTAGACAATATTTGTCAACCATTTTAATAAAAAACCTTCACCCTTATTTCACAGGTAAACTAATCCGTGGAATATGAGTTAATCCATAGGTTAACAATTTTCATTGATAAAAATAATTTGTTCCTGGAATAGTGGAGTGACGTTTACCTAAAATTCCCTTTGGAAATTTACATTTTTTTCTTAATCCTTCGCTAATTCACGGTGGAATTTGTTAGTAAACATTAGTCAAAAGAAATTTAAATTTATTAAAAGCATTTTTTAATGCACAGAATAAGTTGTTTGTGTTAATTTGGCTGTATGAGATCAGCAAAATTAAGCTGAACGGCATCGCCGGTCGCCACTCTCCAATGTTTCTATTCCAATAGTCTTACTTTTTTCTTCATGAGAAAAATTTAACTTACATTATGGTTTATCCATCGTTGGTTATATTATGTCTGAAAGCCTTTACGAATTTAAAAAAAAAATGTGTCTCGCTTATAGTATTATTAACTGCACGAGGTGTGCATCCGCCTGCGGATGTAGTCAGGCTTTTGCCATAAATGGAACTATGACCATGAGGAGTTTTATTATTACTATTTTTTTGTTGTTTTTGTTATGCGGAGGATGTTAGATTGTATGATGGGAATTTTGAAATAACAAAATAATGCGAACATTTTTATTTAATACAGTAGAAGAGTGAATAGGAAAATGATGATGAAGACAAATAAATTGTCTCGTTTTTTTTTTAAGGCCATATTTGGGAAGAATAGTTTATGTTGGGAATAGGGTTGTTTTTCAGCGATATTGTTGTGTTAAGTTTTTTGTGCTTAACAGTATTGTTGTTCTTGAATTGTTCTCTTTCTTATGCAGCAAAAAATTAGATATAAATTATCTTATATTTCTTATTGAACTTATTAGAAAAAATTGACTTAATGTATAAAGTTCGTAATATTTAGTATTGTATTTGGCATTGAACCTTGGTTTTCTTATGCTGTTTTTTATTGGTACCCAATCCAGGAGAAGGAAAAAACTCCCCGATCCGGGATGCCAAGTGAATACCTAAGCAAACAACTAATTTTCAATTCTGCAATTTTTTTTTAATTTATCATTTTGCTTGCGAAGAAATTCAAGAATCACAATTTTATAAGGAATTGCATTGCAGAAGCTTTATTTTGGATTGGTTGTATTGCGTTTTGACCAGAAGAAAATACCCCACCATCAGAACATCCATCTAGAGGTTCGACCCGAACCATTTGGGGAAATTAACCATCTTATGCAATTGATGACCTGTTTTTGCTGCTTCAAAGTCTTAAAACTGTGAGACAAAATTCTTCTTTTCTTTTCGAAGATTCAAGTTGTATTGGTTGGCTTCAATAAAATAAATGCTAATGTGCCAACAGGACCCCGATCTATCTGTGAATTTCTTATTTCTTATTAGTGTCCTGTCCGAAAATTCCAATTCTATCACCTTATTGCTATTGTTTTACTTACGTTCATATCATTTCGGTAGTGGATTTTCAATGGTAATCTTTGATAAGCTCATATAGCCTGGTTTTGATAGCGTATTAAATGGGAAGTAAGAAATTGTCTATAAAATTTAATCTGTCGAGAAGACAGTAAGGAACCTGAACATCTTGAATTTCTGTGTAAAATAAACGTCTAAGATTGATGATCTAGAAACAGAGCAATTAAAATCTATAATTAACATTGCCAGAAAGCAGTAAGAGATGCCACCACTAATATCCTAGGTTTCGCACAGCCATCAACCTCTGGTTTGACGAAGTATGTAAGCAGGCCCATGCAGCAAACCAGGAGGTATACAAATAGCTGCTCGTGAGCTCCAAGAGCAAAAGAGGAGAGTGGAACGCCGGCTTCTCGTTAAACGAGTCAACAGCAGGGATGAAGTTCAGAGGTTTTATTGGAAGGTTATCAGCTGGCTGAAGGTCATCGAACAAGAACCGATGCCTGCAGAGATGAACAAGGGAACATCATAGTAGAATCGCAGTCAATGCTGGGGATTTGGAAAGACAAAGAACAAAATCCCGACGTCAGACAAGAGCCTTTCATCGGACACGATGATAGCCAACAATTCCGTGAACCCGATAAAGAAGAAGAAAAACGACAATATCATGGCTGGAATCCAACAAAGCCGCTGGAGTAGGATAGTCTAGCTGCTGAGCTGGATTGGAGCATGCACCAAATCATCTGTAAGATATGGTCAGAGGAATGCATGCCCGACGAATGGAATGTCTGAAGCTTTTTGTGAACAATCTGATTGATCCCTATCAATGTGGCTACAGACGAGGAAAGTCAACCATCAACCAAATTTTCACTTTGCGACACATCCTGGAAAAAACCTATGAACTTCAAATCGATACCCACCACCTTTCCATAGATTTTAAGGTCGCGTATGACAGCATCTACAGAGACGAACTGTACAAAGATATGTCTAGTTTTGGCGTCCCTGCCAAACTCGTTCGCTTGTGCAAAATGACGATGGAGAACTCACGCTGCTCCATCAAGGTTGGCAACGAGCTTACGGAATCTTTCGACGTCAAAAAAGGATTCAGACAAGGCGATGCACGGTCATGCGATTTCTTTAACATCGTTCTTGAGAAGATAGTGCAGAACTCCACCGTCAACACCAGAGGCACTATCTTCCAAAAATCTGTTCAACTTCTCGCGTACGCCGATGATATTGATATAATGAGAAGAACACAGTGTGATGTCAAT
>CAKKXW010000005.1:41567888-41747988 GCA_920937365.1 Sphaerophoria rueppellii | reverse complement strand
TCAATTTATGTGAAAACCTCAAGAATAGCTTTTTGAGTGTTTACTATTGAGCAATGATGTCAATGTCAGTCTCCTAGCCAAGAAACAGAAGTTCTCTAGTATTCCGGAGAACATTGAAATAGGTGGTGGGAAGTATGAAAATATCATGTCTTTTGACTTGGTTGAATTTGTAGATAACTGTGTTGCTGAACACATTTAGATGTTAAAAAAGTGACCTGAGTAGGATTTTGTGCCCAATGCAAAGGCCAGGGCCAACAACCGCTCATGTTACTTTTCAGCTTTCCAATTTGATCGAACTGGGCCGAAATAGACTTCTTTCTCATTATTTTCACTCGTGGACCTCATCCAACAATCGTCTCCAGCCAGCTCGGTTCCTAGCAAGCTGTCTCCAGTTTCGCACGCCAAGTTGGTTAAGGTCCTCTTTCACCTGTGTGTTCCACCTAAGGTCCTCTTCTGCGACGACGACGTCCTTCGGGGTTGTATTAGAAGACTGTACGAGCCGGAGCATTGTTTTCCGTTCGCTCAACATGACCCAACCATCTAAGTCGTTGGACCCTAACTTTTCTGGCTAGGTCAGTGTCGCTGTACAGGTCGTATAGTTCTTGGTTGAATCTTCCTCTCCATTCTCCATTAATGCAGAGAGTACCAAAAATCACTCGAAGAATTCTTCTCTCAAAGCAGCCCAAAGTGTTTTCATCGAATGTTGTCATGGTCCATGTCTCTGCACCATACATTAGGACCGGGATGATAAGGATTTTGTAGAGCGTCACTTTAGTTGCGCGGGAGAGGACTTTACTACTCAATTGCTGTCTAAGTCCAAAGAAGCAGCGATTAGCAAGAATGATTCTTCGTTTGATTTCAGCAGTGATGTTGTTTTCTGAGTTAATAGGGGATCCTAGTAGACGAAGTCCTTAACTACCACGAAGTTAAATCTGTCTTTGTTGACGTTTGCTCCAAGACGTCGATGTTGGTAGTCCTTTCTTGTCGACAGCATTAACTTGGTCTTGCCCTCGTTAACCGCTAGACCCATCTTCCTGGCCTCCGTCTCAAGACTCACAAACGCTCCACTGACATCACGCTGTGTTCTTCCAATTATGTCAATGTCATCTGCGTATCCTAGTAGCTGGATGGACTTTTGAAAGACATTGGAGCCTTGGACAATCTTTTCAAGAATGATGTTGAAGAAATTGCATGACAACGCATCGCCTTGTCTAAAACCTTTTTTGACATCGAATTTGTCCGTTAGGTTTTTTCCGACCATGATGGAACAGCGTGAGTTTTCTGTTGTCATCTTACATAGACGGAGGAGTTTTTTCAGGGATGCCAAAACAAGACAGTATTCTATATAATTGGTCTCTATAGACGCTGTCATACGCGGGCTTGAAATCGATGAAAAGGTGGTAGGAATCGATTTGAAGTTCCTGGGTCTTCTTGAAGATCTGCCGTAGGGTGAATTTTTGATCGTTGGTGGACTTTCCGAGTCTGAAGCCAGACTGATAAGGATTCATCAGGTTGTTGACGAAGAACGTCAAACGTTCACACAGCACGGCAGACAAGATCTTATAGGCGATGTAAGTGAGACTTATACCTCTGTAGTTGGTGCAGTTCAGGGGATCTCCTGATCTCCAGCACATAGGTCCTATTTAGTAATTGCAAGAAGTGGTGTTTGAATATTCCTGTGTAACCGTTTTAGAACCCGAAGGCTACTGCCTTAATTTTTTTGAAGAACCTTCGAATGATGTTGTCGGAACGTTACTCTTCGAGCTCTCTGAAGTGAAAGGCTTCACATGCTCTTTTTCTTTTTTTTTTGGGTCTTTACTCTTTTCTAGTTAGATTTGTGTTGCCTAATTGGTAGGGCCTCCATTCTAAGAATCGGATTCGAACTCATACTGTTTGTGTTACTAGTTACAGTCTACGCAAAGTACTTTGTAGTTCCATTTCATTGGCACCCATAATCTAATTTCGAACTGTTCCGTTCCTTAGATAATATTTGTCAGTCTTAAACCTATGCACTTTTATTCCACAGGTAAACTTACCCATAGAATAAGAGTTAATCCATAGGTTAACGTTTACTTAAACTTCCCTTTGGGAATTTACATTTTTTTTAAATTTCTTCGCAAAGCCATCCTTCACGCCTCACGGTATAATTTGTTAGTAAACATCAGTTAAGAGACATTTTATTTTATTAATAGCATTTTTTAATTTGTCCGCAGAATAAGTTGTTGATCTTTCTCTTTTCTATTTGTGTTAATTTAGCTGTATGAGATCAGCAAAATTAAGCTGAACGGCATCGCCAGTGGCCACTCTCCAATGTTTCTATTCCAATAGTCTTACTTTTTTCTTCATGAGAAAAATTTAACTTACATTATGGTTTATCCATCGTTAGTTATATTATGTCTGAAAGCCTTTACGAATTAAAAAAAAAAATCTGTCTCGCTTATAGTATTATTAACTGCACGAGGTGTGCATCCGCCTGCGGATGTAGTCAGGCTTTTGCCATAAATGGAACTATGACCATGAGGAGTTTTATTATTACTCTTTTTTTGTTGTTTTTGTTATGCGGAGGATGTTAGATTGTATGATGGGAATTTTGAAATAACAAAATAATGCGAACATTTATTTAATACAGTAGAAGAGTGAATAGGAAAATGATTATGAAGACAAATAAATTGTCTAGTTTTTTTGTTTTAAGGCCATATTTGGGAAGAATAGTTTATGTTGGGGATAGGGTTGTTTTTCAGCGATATTGTTGTGTTAATTTTTGTTTGTGCTTAACAGTATTGTTCTTCTTGAATTGTTCTCTTTCTTATGCAGCAAAAAATTAGATATAAATTCTCTTATATTTCTTATTGAACTTATTAGAAAAAATTGACTTAATGTATTAAAATTCGTAATATTTAGTATTGTATTTGGCATTGAACCTTGGTTTTCTTATGCTGTTTTTTATTGGTACCCAATCCAGGAGAAGGAAAAAACTCCCCGATCCGGGATGCCAAGTGAATACCTAAGCAAACAACTAATTTTCAATTCTGCAATTTTTTTTAATTTATCATTTTGCTTGCGAAGAAATTCAAGAATCACAATTTTATAAGGAATTGCATTGTAGAAGCTTTATTTTGGATTGGTTGTATTGCGTTTTGACCAGAAGAAAATACCCCACCATCTGAACATCCATCTAGAGGTTCGACCCGAACCATTTGGGGAAATTAACCATCTTATGCAATTGATGACCTGTTTTTGCTGCTTCAAAGTCTTAAAACTGTGAGACAAACTTCTTCTTTTCTTTTCGAAGATTCAAGCTGTATTGGTTGGCTTCAATAAAATAAATGCTAATGTGCCAACAGGAGCCCGATCTATCTGTGAATTTCTTATTTCTTATTAGTGTCCTGTCCGAAAATTCCAATTCTATCACCTTATTGCTATTGTTTTACTTACGTTCATATCATTTCGGTTGTGGATTTTCAATGGTAATATTTGATAAGCTCATATAGCCTGGTTTTGATAGCGTATTAAATGGGAAGTAAGAAATTGTCTATAAAATTTAATCTGTCGAGAAGACAGTAAGGATCCTGAAAATCTTGAATTTCTCTGTTAAAATAAACGTCTAAGATTGATGATCTAGAAACAGAGCAATTAAAATCTATAATTAACATTGCCAGAAAGCAATGAGATGCCACCACTAATATCCTAGGTTTCGCACAGCCATTAACCTCTGGTTTGACGAAGTATGTAAGCAGGCCCATGCAGCAAACCAGGAGGTATACAAATAGCTGCTCGTGAGCTCTAAGCGCAAAAGAGGAGAGTGGAACGCCGGCTTCTCGTTAAACGAGTCAACAGCAGGGATGAAGTTCAGAGGTTTTATTGGAAGGTTATCAGTTGGCTCAAGGTCATCGAACAAGAACCGATGCCTGCAGAGATGAACAAGGGAACATCATATTAGAATCGCAGTCAATGCTGGGGATTTGGAAAGACATCTTCTGTAGACTGTATGACGGCAACCGACGGCGAACAAAATCCCGACGTCAGACAAGAGCCTTTCATCGGACACGATGATAGCCAACAATTCCGTGAACCCGATAAAGAAGGAGAAAAACGACAATATCATGGCTGAAATCCAACAAAGCCGCTGGAGTAGGATAGTCTAGCTGCTGAGCTGGCAGATTGGAGCATAGCACCAAATCATCTGTAAGATATGGTCAGAGGAATGCATGCCCGACGAATGGAATGTCTGAAGCTTTTTGTCAACAATCTGATTGATCCCTATCAATGTGGCTACAGACGAGGAAAGTCAACCATCAACCAAATTTTCACTTTGCGACACATCCTGGAAAAAACCTATGAACTTCAAATCGATACCCACCACCTTTCCATAGATTTTAAGGTCGCGTATGACAGCATCTACAGAGACGAACTGTACAAAGCTATGTCTAGTTTTGGCGTCCCTGCCAAGCTCGTTCGCTTGTGCAAAATGACGATGGAGAACTCACGCTGCTCCATCAAGGTTGGCAACGAGCTTACGGAATCTTTCGACGTCAAAAAAGGATTCAGACAAGGCGATGCACTGTCATGCGATTTCTTTAACATCGTTCTTGAGAAGATAGTGCAGAACTCCACCGTCAACACCAGAGGCACTATCTTCCAAAAATCTGTTCAACTTCTCGCGTACGCCGATGATATTGATATAATGGGAAGAACACAGCGTGATGTCAATGGCGCCTTTGTGAGAATTGAGACAGAAGCGGCAAAAATGGGTTAAGCGGTAAATGAGGGAAAAACGAAGTTTATGCTGTCTTCGAGGAAGGACACCCAACACCGACGGCTCGGGCAGAACGTCACAATAGACACATACAACTTTGAGGTAGTAGAGGAGTTTGTCTACCTAGGCTCCGCTATAAACACGGGCAATAACACCAGCGCCGAGATCAGACGAAGAATAACTCTTGCTAATCGCTATTTCTTTGGGCTATGGAGTGGAAAAGCCCTCTCCCGAGCAACTAAGATAAAATTGTACCACACACTCATCATCCCAGTCCTGCTGTATGGTGCAGAAGCATGGCCCTTGACAAAATTGGATGAAAGTGCCTTGGGCTGTTTCGAGAGGAAAGTTCTTCGGGTCATCTTTGGCCCCGTGTGCATTGAAGGGGAATGGCGAAGAAGATATAACAACGAACTTTACGGGTTGTGCAACGACGTATGACCTAGCCAGAAGGGTCAAGGTCCAGAGACTCAGATGGCTCGGTCATTTAGAGCGAATGGACACCAATGCTCCGGCCCGGAAAGCCTTCGACACTATTTCCGAGGGACGTAGAAGGAGAGGAAGACCGCGACTCAGGTGTCGCACACAAGTGTAAGAGGACTTCAATCAACTTGGAATGCAACTGGAGACAGCTAACAAGGACCAACTAAAATGGCTGGCGGAGACTGTTGATAGAGGCCCAAGTCCACAACGGACTGTAGCTGAAATATCGTTTATGAATTAGATTAACGTACTTTCGTTGACTGTTTGCTTGACGGGCTTCTTTCCTAATGTTTGCAGTGTCCTTGGCATAAAAAGGGTACCAAAACTTGATAAGAAAAAATCTTTAATAGAAGTTTATGTGTGTAAATAGTACAACAGAAAAATCATAGGCATAGGTACATACAGATGTGAATGAAATTTTATCCACACGTCTCTTGAAACCTTTATGGACTCAGGCTATAAGCTTGTATAACTTTTTTATTTGTTTAAATCTGTGATTTTGTGTTAACTGTGTAGGGTATCGAACCTTTCGCGCCCAACACATTGGAAATTGTATCGAAAACTTCTGTTTAAAGTTCTTTGCACTTCAACCATGTCCTTACATAATCCTGTTTCGCCATAAGACTTCGTTGTAATCCGAACTAACTCTATGGACAGGAAGAGCTCTCTTCTGTGAGTAACGATAGTTTGGTTAATCAGTGTACATTGTACAATCCTTAAAAGGATTTCATTCAAATCCTCTACTATCTTCGAAGCCTTCGTATTTCCATGTGAACAAATCTACTGCATCAACCTAAATGAACCTCAAGTCTCAAGTGTCTATCCGATTGCGTTTATTAGAGATTTTCCTGTATTGCATATTCTTCTTTGTCATCCATCGTCATCACTCATAAAACCTGACCAACGTCAATGCAAGCAGACACGTTTGTTGCGGAAGTAAATACAAAACGTCCATCAGAATCAGCTCAGGCTTCAAAAGTATAAGGATTAGGGCAACTATATGAAGACGTGTTCCTCGCTCCTATTTCATATAAATAGACAGATACCATTCGGGACGTATAAAGAAGACCATTGCACCGTGTACGACGAACAAAACGAAGGTATAGTATCTAATATATGCCTTTTGCCTTCATTGCCTTTGGACTTCTGCAGGAAGTTAAATGTTGTAATGATGAACGCGCGTTACACGTGAGTTGTGCCACATGCAGCCGTAGGTAGGTCTAGGTATAGCAAAAGGCTCACCTCAAACTCTCTCCCATCTAAGGTTAGAATTTCCTACAATGTAGGTACTTATATGTTTGTATATATTTTTTGTGTTGTTGTTTGATTTTTTATTTCTTTTGTTCGTCTATTCCTGGCTTAAAAAGTTGACTGCACATAAAAATGTTCACATGTATGAGTGTTGAAGAATGTTTGTTTGAAGGGCTTCGGGAGGTGTTTAACCTTTATTTTATTTTGTTTTTGTATTTTGTATCTCCTTTCTCACAAGTGTCCCATCTGTACAATTAACGTTTGCTTGAAAATGGAATTTCTCAACGAAATGCCATGTAACTGTTTTGTATTTGTAAACATGAGCAAAGGATGATATGAGGTTTTTTTACGGCTCTATCTTACGGAAATGTTCAGCCAGGCTGGCTTCTCTTGACAAAGATGGGCTTATAGGTATTACTAATTCAAGCACTTAAAGAAGTGTTGAATTAACACGTTTTGTAAGGTTTGACGCCATACAAGATCACCAATCAGGAACATCGAACAACTTGTTGGTTTTATTTCGTTGTAAATTCTGTGAACTTGTAGGTTCTACATTTAGATTTTGTAAGCATTTTTTATTGAACCGTTCCAGGAGTGAAAAGCTTTGGAACCATGCTAAAACATAAGCAACTAGCGGTCCATCCTGGTTTCCTATGGGTGGTCTTTTGGTTCAAACTCAGTATGAATGGATTTTATTCGTTGCGTAAGCAAGCCAAATTATTTGTTTCTTTACGTTTTTGCAGGCCCAATGTTTCTTTTTAAAAATGCAGCAAAGCAAACAAAGTGTATGTAATGTCAAATGGATTTTTTATAAAAGAAAACAAAATTCACATTTTTCTTCCGAGGCTTTAATGTCAGTTGCTCTGCAACGACCAACCTTGACCGAAACGTTCTGACTATTCTCATTTTTATGAATCGACAATCGTAGGTATTATTATTATTTCAATTTATTATTATTATTACAATTTTGATTCTTCAGACGTCTTTTCGCCAAAATCGTAGCACAATTTAAGCTGCCTTAGGGTAAAATTACATATTTTGGATTGAGCGATCAAGTAGGTATTACGTAACGCAATTTATGAAGATTGTTTATCCCCCTTCTCCCCTTGTAACGCGCCATAACGTTTTTCTGTACCCATACCCCCTCTTTAAACGTTACGTAATACTCGTTTTTACCCTAAGGTCACTAAGAGCTATGTAACTGCCTGTTGCGAAGAACTGACAAAACTTCTAAGAGTACCAACCTATGATGAAAAAGTGCTTCTCAACTTTGCCGTTCGGAATCGGCGTTAAATTGTAGGCCCCCTCAATTCTTCGTACCCACCTAGATTGTTGATGAGAGTAAGCCACATAGGCCTTGGCTCTTCAAGAGCTGTCGCGCCACTCTATTTATATTTTATAGTTTCAACTGCCTTTGCGGTAATAATCTTTAGGGGTATTCATGGGCCGGTGCACTCAAAAAGTGAAAAATTGCGATTTTTTTTTGTTTGTTTGTAAATCCAGAACACACTGGAGTAACTTACTTACTTAAGGTGGCGCTACTGTCCGTTGTGGACTTGGGCCTCAATCAAATCAACAGTCTCCGCCAGCTAGCTCGGGCCTTAGCTAGCTATCTCTAGCTTTGCGCTCCAAGTTGATTGAGGTCCTCTTCCACTTGTGTGCGCCACCTGAGTCGCGGTCTTGCTCTCCTGCTACGTCCCGGAAATAGTGTCGAAGGCTTTCCGCGCCAGAGCATTGGTGTCCATCCGGTCTAAATGATCGAGCCATCTGAGTCTCTGGACCTTGACCCTTCTGGCTAGGTCCATGTCGTTGAACAACCCGTAAAGTTCGCTGTTGTATCTTCTTCGCCATTCCCCTTCAATGCTCACGGGGCCAAAGATGACCCGAAGACCTTTCGTCTCGAAACAGCCTGAGGCACATTCATCCGATTTCGTCAGGGTCCATAATTCCGCACCATACAGCAGGACTGGGATGATGAGCGTGTTGTACAGTTTTACCTTAGTTGCTCGAGAAAGGGCTTTTCTACTCAATTGCTTCCTTAGCCCAGAGAAACAGCGATTAGCAAGAGTTATTCTTCGACTGATCTCGGAGCTGGTGTCATTGCCCGTGTTTATAGCGGAGCCTAGGTAGACAAACTCCTCTACTACCTCGAAGTTATATGTGTCTATTGTGACGTTCTGCTCGAGCCGTCGGTGTTAGGTGTCCTTCCTCGAAGACAGCATATACTTCGTTTTTCCCCCATTTACCGCTAAACCCATTTTTGCCGCTTCTGTCTCAACTCTCACAAAGGAGCCATTGACATCACGCTGTGTTCTTCCCATTATATCAATCATCGGCGTACGCGAGAAGTTGAAAAGATTTTTGGAAGATAGTGCCTCTGGTGTTGACGTTGGAGTTCTGCATTATCTTCTCATGGATGATGTTAAAGAAATCGCACGACCGTGCATCGCCTTGTCTGAATCCTTTTTTGACGTCGAAAGATTCCGTAAGCTCGTTGCCAACCTTGATGGGACAGCGTGAGTTCTCCACATTGATAAGGTCCAATCAGATTGTTGACGAAAGGCGTCAGACGTTCACATATTACGACAGAGAGGATCTTGTATGCGATGTTAAGTATGTAAACATGTCAAAATTAGTTCGACGCTGATATTTGTCATGACCAACAATTAATGCTGTTCAGATATGTTGTTTCAATGTGCCCTTGGTGTAACTGGTGTTGGTGGTTGAGGTTCTGCAGAAAGCTCATATGGACTTAGAGGATATTCAATGGCAATATTGAAATCGTTTGAACTTTGTTGATCGTATAACTTAATAACCTCATAGCGGTGTTCCTCTGGTTCTTCTTCTTTCGATTTTATGTATTCTGGAAGCTCATATGTAGCGAAGGAAATACGACCTTCACTCCTGTCACCAAAAATTTCTATTCATCATGTCGTAGTACGGACAGATTTTAGAATTTTCGCTATAAAGAGATAAGGAAATCAAATTGTTATCTCAATAGTTGTCTTACCTTTAACAGTACCAAGTCCCTTTTCTGCTTCCAGGAGACCAGCACCAGTTGTTGCTGACGGGTAACTGAAGTTTTCAAACTTCTCCCACGCGGGGTAGCGTGGTAACGGTGTACCGGGGTAGCGTGGTAACGGTGTACCGGGGTAGCAGGGTACCAGGGTAGTGGACAACAGTTAGAAGTAGCAGGTAGAGGATATTAGGGTAGCGGGTAGTGTGGTAGCGGGGTACAAAAGTTCGGGTATTTAATTTATCGATTGAGGCAGTACGAAGTCTGCCGGGTCAGCTAGTACTAAATAAATAATAAGTTTTTTAATGCGCAACACCTGCATATTTTGATTTTCCTAAAATTTTGTTCTCCTCCAACGAAAAGGTCTGCCAATTTGTGAGAACAAATTGAAAATGACAACCAGACTAATTCAATCGAGGGATTCACCGTTAAAAGTAAATGAAAGGGGTTGCCAATTTGGGAGTTTTGATTCCGTAGTTTTGTATTGAAAAACAAACAATGTTACGTAACGTCTTGTAAGTAAGACCTCCTCCCGCCACTGTAATGCTTCGCATCTTCAAATGCGGGTCACGTTTAAACAAGTGGACCAATCAAGGTTTGTTTTAAATGAAAAAAGAAAACAAAATATTCTCTGGAAACTTTTCTCCAGTTTCATTTGTTTCCTTCTATCATTTTTCTTTTTTGTCACTGGGCTGGAATTGCGTTATGCACGCATTCAGTTCAGTTGTAGGTATACCAAGTCATCATAACTATCTATCTATTTTAGTCGTAGATATATTTTTGTAACTCAGTTTTGTTTTACCGTTTCTCTTCTAAATTTCGAATTCCATGATTACATCTCTACGACTGACACTATGATGAGCAACGGTGACAACGCAATAGGTGATGCGAGGATGAGAAGGAAAAAGGAAAAGCCACATAACCGAACAGACACAACGATGCGACGAAATCGCCTGTCATGCCGCCATGTGTGCAAGATGGGTAAAAAGGGTTCTTGAACTTTAAAGAGGTCACCTCACCTCACACACAAAACGTAAAGATACCTGTCTACTACACCGCCTGCCTATCAAGAAGCTTAGATTATTTTACGTCTTGTTTTTGCCTTGGCTAGT
Source organism: Sphaerophoria rueppellii (assembly GCA_920937365.1). Classification (NCBI taxonomy): domain Eukaryota; kingdom Metazoa; phylum Arthropoda; class Insecta; order Diptera; family Syrphidae; genus Sphaerophoria; species Sphaerophoria rueppellii. Next base: position 41,737,370 of record CAKKXW010000005.1, on the reverse strand, counting down.
GGCTTGTGTGCTAGTCTCAGGTCCCGAGCCATTGATACCAGTAACTAGCACTTCTATGCAGCAATGTTGTTGGTTTGATCGTTTGCCTGTTTGGTTAGATACCAGCTGTTTAGCTTGCTTGCCTTGTGCTCTATCTCTCCTTCTTTTAAGTTTGTCTATTTCTGATTGCTTTTTGTTTTTTTTTTTGTTTTCTCTCTTTTGCCAGTCTGTCTTGTGGAGTATAAAGTTCTCTTTTTGATGATCTTAAGCATTCTAGGCCGAGTTATTTTTTTTGGTAGATATTCATCCGCCGATTCTAACTGGGATTTTGTAAGTGTACGAGATCAATTTATAACCGGAACAAGTTCCAGTAATATAGCAATTACTTCCTCTTCACGTAAATACTCCTGTAATTTTAACACTTAAGCTTAGTTTCTTGTTTTCAATGAAGAAATTAAGAGGAAGAGCACATGATGTTTCCTGTTGGACAATGCGAAGGTACCTGCATCTAAATTTTTATTGACAAATTTTTCAGCCAAAAACCAAAAGTTAAAATTTTCTCAAAAACGACTCGACTACGATTCTTTTTTAGTCTTTTTTTTATTATTATTATTGCTTGTGAGCTTAAAAAGTCAGTTCTAAAGTTCCACTTTTCTGCATTTCTAAATAAGGAATGCTGGGCCTTAAAATTCCAATATCCTTTGATCGAGGATGATTCGCTGGACGCCGATTTCTCCGAAAATGAATTGCATTTAGCTTTACATAAGGCAAAAACAACAACAAAAAAACAATATATAGAATACCTGTTGAATTCTTCAAGTTTGCTTCGACTGCCTACTTACCTGCACTTTTGAAATGCTACAATACCATCTTCCAGACCATGCCTTGCCCTCAACTTTCTTATCCTCTGTTATCTTCCCACTGTTTAAAAAAGGAGACCCTGCTGTCCCAAATAACTATAGAGGAATTTCCTGAATTTGAACTCAGCAATGAAGCTGTTTACAAGCATGCTCTTTTCCAAACTTTCAGACTGGGTTGCTGGTAAACATAAACTAAGTGAGCTTCAAGCTGGTTTTAGATCTGGGTACTCGACAAAAGACCAAGTATTTCGGCTTTCAAATATCGTGGAATAACATCTTCGGCAAAGTAAAAAACTATACGCTTTCTTTATCAATTTTAAGGCGGCATTTGATAGCATAGATAGAGAGGCTCTCTTTTATAAACTATCATATGGGTATCGGACGAAGACAGTCTCTCAGTTCTCAGATAACTTTAGTTCCTCAATGGGTCTTAAGCAAGGCTGTGCTTTGAGTACTCTCCTGTTCACTCTAGTTATTGATGACTTGGTGGAGCATGTTGGAGGTGGGGTGAAGATCGAGGATGAAACGATACCGGTCCTACTATACACTGATGACATCGTGCTTTTTACAGAATTACCTACTCGTCTCCAAGATATGATAAGGAAACTGGAGAAACATTGGGTCACTTGGAACTTATGAGTTAATCTCGAGAAACCAAATACATTGATTTTTGGAGAGGACTGGGAACTCTAGTGAGGAGAAATGGAACTATCAAGGTCAGAAGATTGAAGTAGTCAAAGATTTGAAGTACCTTGGAGTAACTATAAAAAGTAATCCCTGTATGAAAAAGCATACTGCTAAACTTCAAGAAGCCAAAGCTGCATAAAGCTAATAAAGCTATACATCACTCTTTCAAGCAGTGGCCAAATCGATCATGCTATATTCAACACAATTGTGGGGCTATAAAGAACATGAGGATGTTGAAAAGTTGTTTAGGTTCTTCTTGAAAAGTGTTTTCTCTCTCCCTTCGACGACCCCAAACTACATGGCTCATATTGGTACAGGGCTACCTCCGCTATTTATTGAGACCCTTAAAACCCACAATTTTGTGTTGAAACTACAACAAATGAGCTCCTCGAGACTGATTAAGAGAGTTTTATACTATCTGATTTCAGACAGACTTAACTTTGTCAGAGTGGTTTGATATTTCTAATTCTCAGGAATAAACATTTGAATTAAATCTTGAAGATCAGCCAGCTTTGAAACGAATATTATATCAGTTGTTGATGAAATTAGATGAACAATTCCATCAGAACTTCATCAACCAGGTTAAAGCATCGCAATGCAGAGAGTATTACAGCAAACTGCAGTTTGACCGAGGTTCTCGAAATTATTTTAATGACAGAAATTCTACGGAGATGATAGCTTTTATACTGCGTGCAAGAGGGGAAATGCTTCCTCTCAACTTCATTCCTCACAGACCAGACCTGCCTCTCGAGTGCGAAGTCTGCAACATGCACGCTAGAGAAAACGTGGCACACTTTATTGGATCTTGTCCAATTTTACAAGAAATTAGAAGAGATATCTTTGGAAAAAAACCAGCTGATCTCAGTCAAAGTTATCCAAATTCTAAATGGCATAAAAAGCTGGGAGAATTTGTACAAATTTGTTCTTTGACCCCCTCCCCCCCTCCATTCCCTAAGTATGAACGTTTTTTATGGACGAGCCCTATGTGTAATAACTAATAACTATGAAGTTTTCTTATTTTTACCTGATGAAAGCAACATAAATAAAAAAAAAACTCATTTATTAGTGACTGTGCAATCATGAAGGGTGGGGTGGGGTTACTTGTGCGTAGTTGCATTGCTGCCAAAACCCTTTTTTTATAATTTGCACCCACTCAAGGGTATACCCTTTTTATGCCAGAGACACAGTAAGTGCATTAGGAAGAAGGCAAGGGGTTGGAAAGGAGGTGTCGGTGTACATTGGTCTTAAATTCTTGAACATTGTAATGACTGGGAAAAACAGAGTGTGGAAGAGAGTTCCACATTCACGTAGTACGGCTAAAAAATGATTCCCTATACTTGAGAGTACGTCCGAAGTTGGGCTCGAGGGTAAACTGATGTGCATTCCTAGAAGCGCGAGTATTACGGGCGAATTGTTTGAGGGGAGGAATGCAACTGGCTATTTCACTACAGCAATTACCGTAAAATTAGGGATAGAACAAGGAGAGACATGCTACGTTACGACGTAGGTCTAAAGGAGTGAATGTGTCAGTGATCTATTTATCACCAATCATTCTTACAGCTCTTTTTGTATACCATCCAAGAGGCTTAAGAATGTAGCTGGAGCACCAGCCCAGAGATGTGAATTGTACTCAAGCTTTGGACGGATATAGGTTTTATAGATAATAGCCAGATCATACGGGTAGAAAAATTTCTTGCACCGTCTTAAGAAACGTAAACATCTTGCGGCATTTTGGCGACATCGCGTATGTGCTCGGTCCACAAGATTAGGTCAGTGATGCACATACCGAGAATCTCGAGATGTTCGGTCTCATTGATGCAAGTGCCACGGACACTGGCAATGGGGGTATATATCGCTTCAACGATGCAAGAAAGCATTGAGTTTTCATGAAACTCTACACGGTTTTTAATTCCCAATTGGACAATGATGTTAAAGTCAGAGTTTAATGAGCTTATCATAATTTGCCGTTGCAGTTCCACATCCAAAGAGGAGGGATGTGAGTCTGGGAACGAATGTGAAAAACTAAGTGTACTATCGTCAGCAAAACAATGAATTGGATTAGAAGTCGCAGACAAGAGATTATTTATAAAAATGAGAAAGAGGGTCGGAGACAAAACGGAGCCCTGTGGCACACCAGCATTTATATTGTGGGTTTCAGACTTGAATCTGTCCAATACAACTTGTATTGAACGGTTCGAAAGAAAGTTTCGAGTCCAACGAAGAATGGATTCATCGATACCGAAGGCACGCATTTTCCATAAAAGAGCAAGATGCCAGACTTTATAAAATGCCTTTGAAATATCAAGTGCAACAATCTTACTTTCTCCAAAACGATGTAAAGATTTGTTCCAGTGTTCGGTGAGATAAACCATCAAATCACCAGTGGACCTGCAAAAAGGTTCGCTTTCGCGAGCGAGCTAACAACTGGAGTATCATTGTCAACGAATGTAGAGAAGAAGAAGAGTTCTTCGTAATTTTTACAAATGACCAATCATTCTTACTGCCTTTGGGACATTGCAGTATTTTTTGCCTTAATTTTTGGTCATGCAAAAATTTGGTCCGTCGAATGTAGGCATTGCAGGTCTTCCTTGCTTGTTTAAACTTGTTCCGGTTTTCCTCAGTTGGGTGGGCTCTATAACACCGGAACTTTACTTCTTTTTCCCTGATAACCTCTTTACAGCTTGAATCAAATGATGACTTTTCATTGGCTTTGATACTTTTAACCCTATACGGGATAAAAGTTTTCATTCCCAAAGTAATCATATTTGTTCTGAAGTCTACGTCACCCTAGTGACCTGACCAGTTAAGGATCTGGAAAAAATTGTTGAGACCGTCCCAGTTGGCTTTCTCGTATTACCACCCGGTTCTCTTCGGAGCTCTTTCTCTAACTGGATTATGGTCTGATCTGCCTAGAGGCGTTAATACACTGAGAGTGTATTTATCAGGGCCAGACGTAAGAAACAAGTCAAGAGTATTTTCCGCTTGGCCATTAATGTCCGATATTCTAGTGGGCTGGGTGACAAGCTGAGTAATTATCTAATTACCTTACCTCTTTAAGGGAGAGTAAAACCTGGGGTATGAATGCCTATGGGTAAATTAAATCAATAAAAAACAAATTCACATCAACGGTCAAGTTAAATCATGATATTTCTAAAACATGGCAGTGGCGTCTTTTCATACCTTATTTGTGTAACAAAATGAAAAAAAACAAAAACAATAACTGCCGTACCTGCTGTACCACTTTGAAGAGTCAAGAGTACTCCTTTCATTTTTTATTTAAATTAACCCGTTCTAAAGAAATAGTTCTAGGAAATATTAATGTCAAAACTCAAAATGTTGAAAAATATTGTTTTTTATTTCTTTTCTTTTTCAAAATTGTATGTAGAATTTTTTGTCTACAGTCCTTAAACAAAAATATTTTAAAACTTGATATCCCAAAATATTTAGTACGCATAGGCCATAGATACACAAGATGATGTAGGTGTCTTTCTTGATTAAAAAACACAAACAAAATTGTAGGTTTATTTAATCTGTTTATTAAGAAGTGACGGATGGAACTTCCATATAAATGATCAAAGTATAAGCTTTCAGCTCAGGGAATTCAACAAAAATATACATATTCGATATAATGTTGTGTTAATTTACATAAATTAAGTTTCTCTTCGAATCTAAAACCCCTTTTACCCACCACCTAAGAGGAATGTATACCACCTATGCCTTATACAAAAAATAAACGGGATTTTATTTCTTCACCGATCAACAAAGCAACAGGAGTTTAGAAAAACTTTGTAAACATCATGTCCATAAGTCATCTTGCTAAAAAGCTGTAGATAGGTATTTTGTTTATTAAGAAAAAAAATAACTAAGAAAGAGATTTCGTCTTAGTATAATAAATATGTATTTGTATGAACACATATGTATGCAACGTGAAGGGTTCGTGGTATGTGGAAATACCCATCTAGAGTTATTTGTCAATGGCCATCTTCATCTCAAGCACCACAATCGTAAAACGACAAACGGACTAACCTCAAATACCCCGAAAGCCCCTTGACTTGACTAAGTTTTTTTTTTTACGACCATATCTACCGCAACGCGGTTTATGGAATTCCTTTTCTATTACTTAACCTCGATAGAGAGCTGAGTTTTTTTTTCTGTTTATCTATCCTATTGCGCGGTGGTAGTAGAATGGAAAGCTTTTTTTCAAAGCGTGGCTTGAGATTGCATGTTAAGCCCAATATAACTATAAATAGTTGTGAGAAAGAGGGGATGCCAATCGAGGCTACAGAATAATAAAGGTACGGGCCGGGGTCCATCTAGGTCCATCGCAGAAGGCTAACATGTTGGTTTGCGTTCCCACTGCTTTTGAAATATCTATCTTCTACATGGTGGCTGAGAGAGGGAAAAAATTAGATACAAATGGTGTTGGTAATAGATGAAAAAGTATCTGTCATAGGGTTCGTCCATGTTAGTTCATGGCATGTAGGTTTTTTCTACATTACTCATACATAGAGCAAGGCAACAACAACGAGGAGGGAGAGAGTGGGTATCAGGGTATATTCATCCATCTCCATCGGATCTCTGAAATGCTAGCAGCAGTGAACGTTAGAAGAATATATGTACACAACAAAAACAAAAACTTCACTGGAACCAAAGTCATCCATCCATCTTTGAAGAGTGTGAAACTTTGGAGGTTTCCAAATCAGGCTCAGATGATAGAAGATATACCATGATGCTGTGAAATCGACGACGACGGTGTGACGCACGCGACGACGACGACGTGACGGACGACAACGATACAGCGGTAAAGTGGCTGACGTGCTTAACGTTCTTGTACCTGTCGCTTTAGTATCTGAGAAGCTCAAACGCAAAAAGAAGATTGCATTTTTTTTTATCTCACTGTCATCGTCGTCGGTCGGTGGTTTTATGAGCTCGTTTGTTTGTATCTTTTTATATTGCTTTTCCATAAGATTCTGTATGTCTATTTGACTTCTGGCTTAGAAATGATTTTCTGTATGCTAAAAAAAATTAGATTTCTATAAAGCTTCGCCTCCTGCATCAAAATGAACACATTCATTAGTCGAAAAAGAAGATAACAGCTTAGCTTACTCCGCAGTTTGAAGGTTGTTGTTTTATAAAATGACAAATTTTCATGACGGACTTTAAATCGAAAAGGGTTTTCATCTAGAATACGGAAATTAAGGAAATAATTGCGATGATGATTTACTGAAAGAATTTAATGATTAGTAAAGCATAAAACAGTGCCACCTCAATACTTGATTAAATTTTTGTATTAGGGTACTCGGGGCGTATGCGTAACATTTTTTTTATAAAATTTTTTAAGTTGGATGCAGTAACGAAATTTCAAAGTGTCTTAATTTGCCCAGAGTTTTCTTCAAATTACTTACTTACTTAAGGTGGCGCTACAGTCAGTTGTGGACTTGGGCCTCAATCAACAGTCTCCGCCAGCCAGCTCGGTCCCTAGCTAGCTGTCTCAACCCGCGGTTGTTATTCTCTTTTGAAAGTGACACTTAAACCTGCGGGTGAAAACACTTGGGCTTGCATCGAGACGAAACCAGGCAAGAACTTTGTGAGTCTGTTCCAGGCCTCTTCATAATTGAACAAATCTCTTCTCTGTATCGGTCTGGTCTCATAGTCAGCCCCATAAACAGCATTTGGAATTAAAACACAGACTTACCTTTGATTCATAACCTTGAATTCTGTTTGTAAATTGGATATCTCTAAATGATGATACACGATGATAGCCAACAATTCCGTGAATCCGACCTAGAAGAAGTGAAAACCGCAATATCACGGCTGAAATCCAACAAAGCCGCTGGAGCAGATGGTCTAGCTGCTGAGCTGTTCAAAGCAGCAGGCGATGAGCTAGATAGGAGCATGCACCAAATCATCTGTAAATTGGGTCAGAGGAATGCATGCCCGATGAATGAAAACTCAACATTGTTTGCCCGATCCTGAAAAAGGGAGATCCTCTAAACTTCGCCAACTACAGAGTAATCAGTCTACTTAACATCGCCTACAAGATCCTCCCTGCCGTAATATTATGTGAACGCCTGAAGCCTTTCGTGAACAATCTGATTGGTCCTTATCAATTTGGCTTTAGGCCAGGAAAGTCAACCATCCACCAAATTTTCACGTTGCAGCATATCCTGGAAAAACCTATGAGCTCCAAATAGATACGCACCACCTATTCATCGATTTTAAGGCCGTGTATGACAGCATCTACAGAGACGAACGGTACAAAGCTATGTCTAGTTTTGCTCTGCCAACTCTTCGCTGAAATGCGATGGAACTCACGCGCAAGTTACGACATCTTCGACGTCAAAAAAGGATTCAGACAAGGCGATGCACTGTCATGCGATTTCTTTAACATCGTTCTTGAGAAGATAGTGCAGAACTCCAACGTCAACACCAGAGGCACTATCTTCCAAAAATCTGTTCAACTTCTCGCGTACGCTGATGATATTGATATAATGGGAAGAACACAGCGTGATGTCAATGGCGTCTTTGTGAGAATTGAGACAGAAGCGGCAAAAATGGATTTAGCGGTAAATGAGGGAAAACGAAGTATATGCTGTCTTCGAGGAAGGACACCCAACACCGACGGCGGACAGAACGTCACAATAGACGCATACAACTTCGAGGTAGTAGAGGAGTTTGTCTACCTAGGCTCCGCTATAAACACGGGCAATAACACCAGCGCCGAGATCAGACGAAGAGTAACTCTTGCTAATCGCTGTTTCCTTGGGCTAAGAAAGCAATTGAGTGGAAAAGCCCTCTCTCGAGCAACTAAGGTAAAACTGTACAACACCCTCATCGTCCCAGTCCTGCTATATGGTGCAAAAGCATGGACCTTGACAAAATCGGATGAAAGTGCCTTAGTCTGTTTGGAGAGGAAAGTTCTTCGGAAAGTTCTTTGGCCCCGTGTGCATTGAAGGGGAATGGCGAAGAAGATACAACAGCGAACTTTACGGGTTGTACAATGACATGGACCTAGCCAGAAGGTTCAAGGTCCAGAGACTCAGATGGCTCGGTCATTTAGAGCGAATGGACACCAATGCTCCGGCCCGGAAAGCCTTTGACACTATTCCCGAGGGACGTAGGAGGAGAGGAAGGCCGCGACTCAGGTGGCGCACTCAAGTGGAAGAGGACCTCAATCAACTTGGAGTGCAAAACTGGAGACGACTAGCTAAGGACCGAGTTAGCTGGCGGAGACTGTTGATTGAGGCCCAAGTCCACAACGGACTGTAGCGCCACCTTAAGTAAGTAAGTAAGCAGTACTCTCATGTTCTTGGCTTTGTGGTTAGATGTGTTGGCTGCTAGGCAGAACGTCTTGGGTTCGTCCTCGTCCTTAGTTTTTATTTCATCTTTTCACGGGCACTGCCTCTTGCGAAGAATTGACAAAACTTTCAAGAGTGTCATCTGTCATGAAAAAGGGCTTATCAACTTTGCCGTTTGGAATCAGCGTTAAATTGTAGGCCCCCTTAATTCTTCACACGCACCTAGAGAATTGTTGATGAGAGTAATCCACTTAGGCCTTGGCTCTTCAAGAGCTGTCGCGCCACTCTATTTGTTTTAATTATTTATAATTTTTTTGAAACGTTGAATTATAATAAAAATTTGAACTTCTGTTTTTTGTTTTTTTTTTTTTTTGAGACTTTGGAGGTGTCCTCTTTTCCTTAATTCTATATCTGGTCACCCTTATGTATGTAACGCAATTTTAAAATACCTGGGTAACAAAATTCCCACACACGCATGATGCACAAGTCATAATGCTACTCTGGCCGGTGGACGAGGGAGAGGCACAAACGAAAAATGCTCTGTAAAGTTTTTTTTTAAACACAATCTTGTAAATATAAATAAAAATTTTCACCATAGAGGAATTGAGTTTGTCAATTTGCTGATTAAGACGCGCGGGGGGTATAATCCTTCTGTTTTTGGAATGAACACCAACGGGCGCTAATTCCATGGGCGTAAATGCACTGCACCGTACGAATCTCCAAAATTTTCCTTACAAAAACATTGATTGATTTCAAGGTATGCAACTTAGACGATCGGAATCAGCTGAAAAACATCTCTCGAAAATTGTTTCCTTCAAAGCAAACCAAATCCTTTTCATCATTTTGTTGTCTACGGCCATGTCTCGCAAGAAGACCGAGATGATGAGGGTTTTATAGAGAGATACTTTAGTTGCTCGAGAGAGGAGCCTTCTACTCTTATGCGTTCTTATTCCAAAGAAGCAGCAGTTAGCAAGATTGTTTTTTCGTTTGATATCGGCATTTTTGTCTGCATTTAAAGTGGATCCCAGGTAGACAATGCAGTCCTTAACTAAATTGAACTTAAATCTATTTACATATTTTGAAGTTCATTCCAAAACAACGATGTTAGATGTCTCCTTGAAGCCACTTGAGCTTTTTGTCCTTGTCTTACACAGATGGATGAGTTTTTTCTTGGGTACCTTAAATAGGCTTTTCTGTGTATAGGTTAGGTTAGGTTAGGTTAAAGTGGCTGTGAATACAGAATCCACACACTTAGGCCAAAAGAAAAGGCCCATTGTGATACCACATGAATCTAGAGAATTACTTCTTACTAGTCGAACCATTTTGAGCTTTTTATAAAGCGAAGAAGACATTTGATATCCTTATTAGCTAGTTCACTGGGATTATCGTAAAAGTACTCTCCCAGATGAAGTTTGCGTCTTAGTGAAAGAGCAGGGCAAGTGCAGAGAAGGTGAGAGATTGTTTCCTCTTCTTCCTCGTCCATACAGCTCCTGCAGAAGTCATTTGAGGCTGCACCAAGTCGTGTTGCGTGTCTGCCTATAAGACAGTGTCCCGTAAGGACACCTATTAGGGAGCTAATATGGAGTCTGCTTTGAGATAGCAAGTCTTTTGAGCGCTTTAGGTCCAGTGAAGGCCAAATGCGTTTTGTGGCTGCGCACGTTGGTAGATTGTGCCACCTAGAATTTGTTATCTTTAAGGCTGTTTCTCTTAGCAGAAGTTTACATGTAGCTATCGGTATACCTATCTTTTCCCTTTCAGGTGAAATAGGTATGACGGTTCCATTTTTAGCGAGTTCATCGGCTCTACAATTTCCTGAGATGTCTCTGTGGCCCGACACCCAGCAGAGGTGAATGTTAAATTGCTGCGCCATCTCCATAAGAGACGATCGGCAATCGAGGGCCGTTTGAGATTTGGTTGAGACACCGTCAAGAGATTTAATAGCAGCCTGACTGTCAGAGAAGATGCGGATATCCGAAGTTGATATCACGTTTTCTCTTAGCCAGGAGAGAACCTCTTTGATCGCTAAAATTTCCGCTTGGAAGACGCTACAATGATTAGGGAGGCGGAATGAGATGCTTAGATTAAGCTTTTCTGAGTACACACCACTACCAACTCCATCACTTGTTTTGGATCCATCTGTATAAAAATGAATGCTTTTGTCATCCAGAATTTTATTGTCTTCCCATATTCATCACTGGATGGAATGTGTATAGCTTTAACCTTTTTGCACGATAAATTTTAACTTTGGAATGAGGTCAAGAAGTTGATTATGTTTATACAGATTTTTGGTGAAAGCTTTCGACCAACTCTCAGGCAATCACAAAATTCAAACCAAAAGCACATGGCTTCCCTCCTTTTTGTATCACTTATGAAGTGAAATTCAGGCATTATATCTCTAAAGCATTTTTTGCTAATTGGGGAGTTCCTCAGGGTATCCATTTAGGGCCTCTACTTTTCAATTGAGCTATAAACAAGAGTAACAGTTAACAGATGTAGCTTTGCTACTTGGCTCTATATCTTTCAATCATCTGGATGGCGGTTCTTATAATTTACGCAGGACATGGTTCAAATACCAAACCATCGTACCAATTTCGGATTTTATAAGCCTTGACAAGTAAGAGTAGGCTTTCAAACTGCAAATCAGAGTTATTCGATTTTCATTTTTTTTAATGTAAATTGTCTTGGTTTTGAGTGTTTATTGTCACTAACAACTAACACTGCACTAAGTGATGAGCCGGTGTGGTAAGTCATGGCCTATTCTGCTGGCAAAACATTGTTCATAAGGCTGAGCTTTCTATATTCTCTCTCCGACCAATTACAATAGTGTAAACAAAAAATAAAACCGAATGAGGTTTTCACGAATAAAATGGTCCAAACATGAACTATGAAATTCAAAACACGATATTTGTATATTTATTTGTTGCTCAAAGTTTTCAACAGAAACCGTTTTTCCCAATTCAGTAAAAATGCTTTGTTTAGATGATACGTGTGTAGGAAACCCCATTGATTCTGTTTAACGTTTAGATATCAAATTTCCAAAGAAATATCCCAATAAAAAGCCCTGGCAATACCCAAAGGGCTTCGAGCCCACATTTTTCGTGTTCTGTGTAGCACAACTATTTGCTTCTGTGACTGGCCTGCATTTAGAAAACAAGTTTACACATCATGTGTGTTGATATAGACCTTAAACAAAGTATCGAGGTATGTACTACACATAAATGTTATAAGCGAGAATCCACTAAGGCTATAGAGTATCTGCATATACATAGTCCTCTGTTATCGCTTTTCATATCTAGGTCAATCGGATTGTCACTATTATTATTTGGTTTAATTAATGACTGATTTAAATTAACTCTGATTTTAAAATAGTCGCGCTATGCGATGCTAACCAAATAGTGTACATTTTAAATCAGAGAGGAAACGTTAGGATTATCTACTGTTTTGTGTTTGAAAAAAAAAAATGTAAACAAAACGCATTTCTATGCATAATTTATCTGAAGATTCGATTTTCTCTTAATACTCTTTTTTGATTTCTAGATTCGACAAAAATTGGGAACAAAAAACGCATAAGCACACGATAAATACCTACGAAAAAGAAAGAGAATTTAACAGGAACTACAACGACTTTTAAGCCTAATCAAAATATTTCAATGTTTAAGAAGTATGTTTAAATTGCAAGATTTTTGTAGATATATTGGAAGCAAAGCTGAGAGAGGGATGCAAGTTAAAACCTTTGTTTTTGGCTTCTTAGCCAGAGAACTGAAAAACCCCAGTGCATTGCATGAACGAGTTACAAGGAGGAGCAAAAGAAGATTAAAATTTTGTCTTTATTTTACTTAACAGGCAGTGACGAGACATTTGTCGTAAGAAACAGCTTGCTAAAAGCTCTCTTCGGCACTATCTGAAAAAAAAAAAAAAAACAAAATAGTCAAGACTCAAACCAAAGATCATTCTATGAGGATATTGTGTGATGTGATTTTTGGTTTCCAGCTTATTGAAGAAAACTCTTAACATTTTCATATAGGTGTTCTTAGCTTTTTGACAAAAACTTTTTTTCAGATACATATATACTAGGTGACCGGAGAGACTTCGTACTGCCTCAAATAAAAGACTTTTGTACCGCGCTACCCAACCACTACCCGGTACTCCATTATCCCATTATCCCACTACCCTTACCCGACTACTCTTTACCCGCTACCCCATTACCGTTTACCACTCTACCCGCTACCCACTGCCCGCTATTCGCTACCCGCAATCTTCTACTCACTAAAGGGTACACTGCTCCCCGCTATCCTGTTTTCGGGCTACCATGCTACCCGGTAAACCACTACGCTGGCTCTCATGAACAGCTTGGTCGATTTTGTAAAAAATACTTTAAACCCATCTACATAACTACCCGAACATTCCCTTAAAATTTTGTACATAGGGGTATGTGGTAGGAGGGTAAAAATGTAGGACTAAATGTATTTTTCACATAATTCCATACAATGAAAAAATAACAAACAATGTCTTGGGGTAAACCACCCTTCAAACTTAGGGATGTAAAAATTTGTTTAAAATTTCATTAAAATCGATCAAGCCGTTTCGGAGGAGTATAAACACTAAAACTGTGAATACCTACATATAAAATTAACAATTATAACTGCTTGTAAATAAAAGAATTAATATTATTTCTAGTGATAATCTGTTCTGATCACTGCTCTATCCCTAGAGGTCGGCCTGTGGTTGCAGGTCCTTGGACACAAGACTTACGGTGCGGTTAATCGGGGATGATACCCTTAATGGCGGCGGATCGGTAAGTATATAGTATAATAACCCGCTGGCACGGATCAGCAGGAACAATGCACCTGGTGGCACTTAATACGGACGGTCGAAGCACTAGTCGTGGATCAGCAGGTATAAAAGTCCCTGATGGTTATCAAAAGGGACGGATAGTTTTCGAGATTGGAACCCCTTAGGCTAAACACAAACCAAAGCGGACAAAACGTTTGTTCGCTCTTCCCCGGACACAGGTCCATTGCTCTTATGAGGCAACACACACAGAGACAGACACGACACGATAAAAAGTCGTGTCCGCTCATCAGTTGCAGTAAATACATGGGGTTGTATAGGAGCAAACCACACCAAAGAAGACAAACAGTCCCGGACAAAATGTCGACGCCTAAAAGTACACACCGTCTTATGAAGAACCACAGACCAAAGTGAACAAGACAAACAAATAGATTTCGACAAACGGACATGTCGGTTGCTCATACTTGGATTTGTATTTTATTGCGGTATTTCTTGTTGTATTTTGTGCAATTTGGTATGGATGTTGTTGTAAGGGTAAAAAGAATTTAGAAAAAGAAGAATTAAGAAAAAAGAAGAGATTTATTTTGTGTGCATGTTTGTGGTTTCAAAGAAGTGTGCATGAAAACTCGACTAAATTTCTTCGTATAAATGTATGTAAATTGTATATACGCATGTAATTCCAAAATGTGTCTGCAGATTATACCTAGTAGGGACGCTCTCCACGTGGTTCATTTTTGTTTACATTTTTGGATCCTGTTAGGTCTCACGTACACGAGAAATAGACGGCAATGTATGTATACTGTATATTATACACATGAAATTCCAACAGTTTGTATGTTTCTCGATAAATGTGTTTGTGCCATTCATCGAGGAATAAAGAAGCAAAATAAAATCAAGGGAAAACGCAACCTATTTTTTTTTTCAATTTTTGTCTCCTTTGTTTGTCCGCTGGCAAAACACACCGAATGCGACAAGGACAAAATATTTTGTCTTTGTCGTCCTCGGTGTGGGGTGAATTACGACACGATTTTTTGTCTTGCGACAAGCAAACTGTTTGTCCGCTTCGGTTTGTGGTTAGCCTTATAGGGGCGCTACAGACCAGGTCAGACCAGAGCCTCACCCTACAAACTTCTCCAGCCAGCTCGGTCCCTAGCTAGCTGTCTCCAGTTTCGCACGACAAGTTGGTTCAGGTCCTCTACCACCTGTGTGCTCTTCCTGAGACGCGGTCTTCCTCTTCGACGACGTCCTTCCGGGTTGGATTCGAAGATTCTACGAGCCGGAGCATTATTTTCCATTCGCTCAACATGACGGACCTTAGCTTTTCTGGCTAGGTCAGTGTCGCTGTATAGCTCGTACAGTTCTTGGTTGAATCTTCGTCTCCATTCTCCATTAAAGCAGACAGGACCAAAGAAAAAAATCACTCGAAACATTTTTCTCTCAAAGCAGCCCAAAGCGTTTTCATCAGATGTTGTCATGGTCCATGTCTCTGCACCATACATGAGGACCGGGGATGATGAGGGTTTTGTAGAGTGCCACTTTAGTTGCTCGGAAGAGGACTTTACTACTCAATTGCCTTCTAAGTCCAAAGAAGCAGCGATTGGCAAGAGTGATGCTTCGTTTGATTTCAGCGCTGGTGTGTCTGAGTTGATAGCGGATCCCAGGTAGACAAAGTCCTTAACTACCTCGAAGTTAAATCTGTCTACGTTGACGTTTGCTATAAGACGTCGATGTTAGTAGTTCTTTCTTGTCGACGCATTACCTTGGTCTTGCCCTTGTTAGCTGCTAGACCCATCTTCCTGGCCTCCGTCTCAAGACATAAAAACATTCCACTGACATCACGCTGTAATCTTCCAAAAATGTCAATATCGTCTGCGTATCCAAGTAGCTGGACTGACTTTTGAAAGATTGTGCCTATGGTGTTGACGTTAGAGTTTTGCACAATCTTTTCAAGAATGATGTTGAAGAAATCGCATGAAAACGCATCGCCTTGTCTAAAACCTTTTTTGACAACGAATTTGTCCCTTATGCTTTTTCCGACCATGATGGAACAGCGTGAGACAAAACTAGACATTTATCTATATAATTGCTCTCTATAGACGCTGTCATACGATGAAAAGGTGGTAGGTATCGATTTGAAGTTCATGGGTCTTCTCCAAGATCTGTCGTAGGGTAAATATTTGATCGATGGTGGGCTTTCCTGGTCTGAAACCACACTGATAAGGACCTATCAGGTGCTTCAGACGTTCACATAGCACGGCAGACAAGATCTTATACACAAGATCTTATAGTTCAGGGGATCTCTTTTTTCGAGGATCGGGCATACGAGGTTCGGGCATGCTTTCCTCCGACCAAATTTTTGCAGATGAGCTGGTGCATGCTCCTAACCAAAAAATCTCCAGCTGCTTTGTACAAATCGGCGACTAGCCCATGTTCTCCAGCGGCATAACCGAAATTGTTTGCGTGAGTCGTCATCATTTATTCCGTCCGTATACGAGGCTTGTTGCTGTTTCGGAACCATGTCTTCTTCATGTGGCAATCACCCCGACGCACGACCCCAAACCTGGAGTTTAACTGTAAGACGAAAAGTCGGCCAAACCGCACCTTATAGACCTGGGCTGCGGATATGTCGTAGTAGCCCTATAAGGTGTACACTAAGTAGTTTATTCTGACAGGAACTGTAGACGCCACCGTTGATTCCATCTTAGGAGTTCTGCCACTTCCGGCCGCCTTTTGAAAAGGAAGCATGCCTTAGTGGACGCATACCCTTCTCTCTCTCTTTGCTGGCGCCAAAAACTACCCACTAGGGTTGGAACCCCATCTTCGGTTGAGGTACTGGGCAGCCGATGTTCACCGCGAGGAGGCGGAGAGTAGGAGTTGATAGACAGAGGTTGCTGTAGACGCTTGTGTCTCCTTGAATGCACGCGTCTACCCTTCGAAAATCATATTCATGTCCTTCAAAATGAAATGCATATCATACCCCTAAAAATTTCGTATTCTCACTGTTCAAGTTCGAATTAAAAATTAGTTTTCCTTAAATAAAAACAAAATAAATCAAAAATTATAAAAAAGAAAAAGTAAGGAAAAACAGACGTTTTTCTTATTACTTTGTATGTGCCAATACTTGGTTTTGAAAGTACATATCGCAGTCAACCTTATATTTTAAGGACACTAACTTATAAACGTGAATCCAAAAATTTGTTTCCCCTATTTATTGAACTGATCAATCAAGTTAAAGCACTACCTTGCCATCTTGCGTAGGATTATGTAGATGCGACGATCTTTAATGGTATACCTGTTGGTTCTTCAGTTAATGTTCGATTGAGCTGCCATCATTCCTGTCCTCGAAACCCGTTTCGGTTTCTATAATAAACCAAACAAAAAATCAGATTAAAAAAACCACAGCCACTACGAAAACGAATCCTTTTCATGAGAAGGTGGTTGAGATCCTTTTATTCATTCAAGGATATTCTTCAGGTGTGCCATACAAATTACACATACATTACGGGAACGAAACTTGCTTAACCAGTTAGTCCTTCATCGTTATTTTTTATGTAACTTCGTCTAAAGCTGGAGTGGGTAGGACTCTCGAGCAACCTATATGAGAAAAAAAATCAAACCGCCATCCACCGGAACAGGTTATTTTCAATGTCCATGTTCAGTTCATGGCTTTGCCTGGGACGTGAGTAGGTATAAAATTATTTTTTTTTATCAAGGATATGAGATAACTATGCGCGTTCAAAACTGTGGGAAACTTTTGTTGAAAATCAAATGGGAAAGGAATTATAAAACAATAACAACAACAAAAATTATAAAAAAGAGAAAACCTGTTGAAGCGAGAGAAAGTCGAAAAGATTGGTATGCACAGGTGTTCGTGTTGGCCATTAAGGATATAAAATTGAATTCATAACTGGATTGATATTGTTAGTTTCAGTAATTGCCGTGTAAATACTTGTTGGGAAAAATTAAATGGGGGTGAATTTCGTGTATATTGTATTTTATGATTCAGATGTCAAGGAGGTGTATGCTATACTTGAAAACTTATAATGGGAAAAGAATATTCAATAGTATGGGCATTGACTTATTTAAAGAAAATTTAAATGAGAAAAACGTTAAGGGTTAAAACAGCCTTGATGTGAAAGGTTGGAAATGCAATAACAATGAACCAATAAGTCTTCAAAAAACAGCCTTTGTCCAGCCTCTACCCAAAAAAGGGGAAAGAAGGGACGTAATTGCAATCGATCGAAATTTAAGTCATGGAAGCGCTGATAAATTAGCTAAGGAAATATCTTGAGGAACGAAGGCCTTCGTAGCAATAGGTCTACTGGTTATTTGAGGGTTTATCTCACGGAACAGTGAAACAAATCGTCAAATCGTTTGTGAGAAAGTAAGATTATTACAGTCCGTTGTGGACTTGGACCTCAATCAACAGTCTCCACCAGCCAGCTTGGTCCCTTACTATCTGTCTCCATTTTTGCACTCCAAGTTGATTGAAGTCCTCTGTGCTCCGCCTGAGTCGCGGTGTTTCTCTATTTCTACGACCATCGGGAAAAGTGTCGAAGGCTTTCCGGCATGGAGCATTGGTGTCCATCCGCTCTAAATGACCGAGCCATCTGAGTCTCTGGACCTTGACCCTTCTGGCTAGTCCATGTCGTTGTACAACCCGTAAAGTTCGCTGTTGTATCTTCTTCTCATTCCCTTCAATGCACACGGGGCCAAAGATGACCCGAAGAACTTTCCTCTCGAAACACTAAGGCACTTCATCGATTTGTCAGGCCATGCTTCTGCACCATATAGCAGGACTGGGATGATGAGTGTGTTGTACAGTTTTACCTTAGTTGCTCGAGAGAGGGCTTTTCCACTCAATTGCTTCTTAGCCAAAGAAACGCATTGCAGTTATTCTTCGTCTGACTCGCTGGTGTTATTGCCCGTGTTAATAGCGGAGCCTAGGTAGACAAACTCCTCTACTACCTCGAAGTTGTATACGTCTATTGTGACGTTCTTTCCGAGCGGTCGGTGTTGGGTGTCCTTCCTCGAAGACAGCATATACTTCGTTTTTCCCTCATTTACCGCTAAACCCATTTTTGCCGCTTCTGTCTCAATTCTCACAAAGGCGCCATTGACATCACGCTGTGTTCTTCCCATTATATCAATATCATCGGCGTACGCGAGAAGTTGAACAAATTTTTGGAAGATAGTGCCTCTGGTGTTGACGGTGGAGTTTTGCACTATCTTCTCAAGAACGATGTTAAAGAAATCGCACGACAGTGCATCGCCTTGTCTGAATCCTTTTTTGACGTCGAAAGATTCCGTAAGCTCGTTGCCAACCTTGATGGAGCAGCGTGAGTTCTCCATCGTCATTTTGCACAAGCGAACGAGCTTGGCAGGGACGCCAAAACTAGACATAGCTTTGTACAGTTCGTCTCTGTAGATGCTGTCATACGCGGCCTTAAAATCGATGAAAAGGTGGTGGGTATCGATTTGGAGTTCATAGGTCTTTTCCAGGATCGCCGCAACGTGAAAATTTGGTCGATGGTTGACTTTCCTGGCCTGAAGCCACATTGATAAGGACCAATCAGATTGTTGACGAAAGGCTTCAGACGTTCACATATTACGGCAGAGAGGATCTTGTAGGCGATGTTAAGCAGACTGATTCCTCTGTAGTTGGCGCAGTTTAGAAGATCTCCCTTTTCAAGATCGGGCAAACAATGCTGAGGTTCCATTCATCGGGCATGCATTCTTCCGACCATATCTTAAAGATGATTTGGTGCATGCTCCTATCTAGATCGTCGCCTGCTGCTTTGAACAGCTCGGTAGCTAGACCATCTGCTCCAGCGGCTTTGTTGGATTTCAGCCGTGATATTGCCGTTTTCACTTCTTCTAGGTTGGGTTAGCGAATTGTTCGCTGTCACCGTTATACAGTCTACAAAAGTGGTCTTTCCAAATCCCCAGCATTGACTGCGATTCTACTATGATGTTCCCTTGTTTATCTCTGCAGGCATCGGTTCTTGCTCGATGACCTTGAGCCAGCTTTTTAACCTTCCGATAAAACCTCCAAACTTCATTCCTGATATTGGTTCTCTCAACATCCTCGATCTGAGGCTTCTTATGCTCTCTGTTTTTTTTCCTGAGAAGCCGGGCGTTCCTCTCTCCTCTTTTGCTTGTAGAGCTCACGAGTAGCTCTTAGTTTTCTATGCTGCGCCACTTTGTATGCCTCCTGCTTGGCTGCATGGGCCTGCCTGCATTCTTCGTCAAACCAGTGGTTTCGTTTTGGTGACTGCGTGAAACCTAGCATATCAGAGGTGCCATCTCTAACTACTTTCTGGTAATGTCGCCACTGGTCTTCGATACTTGATGATGGCGGCATAGGACTTCTTAAGAGGTCACTTGACACTCGATCAGAGAAGGATCTGTCGATCTCTTGCGATTGTAGACGTCCGACGACGAATTTTCTTGCAGAATTTCCTTGTTTTGGCCGTTGTTGGGATATTCGTAGCACTACCTTGGCTACGACAACGTAGTGGTCCCAGTCATTCATTGTTGGTTTATAGGAAAGTTCGAACATCTAGAATACTGGACAAGTGCCTTCCATCGATTACAATGTGATCAATCTGGTTGACGGTTGATTAATCAGGAGATATCCATGTTTCTTTATGGATATTTAGTTGCTACCACAACATTTCAACCCGCAGCAAAATCGATCAGCCTGAATCAGAGAGTTCTATAGCAATTTTTCTTCCAAGTTAGTTTATTTTGCCAAATCGTCAGAATTTTGCAATCTTATGCTTATCTTCGCATAAACCACTGCACCCAGTTTTTCCATTTCGATGTACAACGAGTTCTATCTATTCTATAAACGTCCGCGTCGAGAAGATATCAACCACAGCCCTTAAGGAGTAGCGTATGATGCCAATGTGCAAGAAGTTGAGCTCTGATCAGATAGCAGACACTTGCACACAGGGGTATTGTTTCTTTTAAACCATAGGTATGGAATTTTTGAACCCAATGCCGCATATAACCCGA
This sequence comes from Sphaerophoria rueppellii, assembly GCA_920937365.1. Classification (NCBI taxonomy): domain Eukaryota; kingdom Metazoa; phylum Arthropoda; class Insecta; order Diptera; family Syrphidae; genus Sphaerophoria; species Sphaerophoria rueppellii. The sequence goes on along the minus strand of CAKKXW010000005.1, from coordinate 41,716,735 downwards.
AGACCAAGCTCCTCGAATATTTTTGCCTACAAACCATGGGCGTTACGAGCTCAAGCCTTCGGAGACGGAGATAATACCATAAAAACTCCAAGCAGTTCTACCCGAAGCATTTAACCATACAAACGGAGCTTGGCTTTGCTGATCCCCTGGTTTATGGGGGTTAACAGCTTTGAGGAGAGGAAGATGAATTTGTTTTAATATTCTGAGGCCTGGAATTTCATAACAGGTATGGAACTCTCCAGAACTTTCATAGCGAAAACGACATCCCTGCTTGTACACTGGCTGTGTATTGTCTCATTGAATGCTGGATTAGTTGTTTTCGAGATTCTTAGTTTAGGTATCACCAGCAGATTGATATTCTCATAGGATGTAGCGTTAACACGCGTTTCAAATTGACACATTTTTCTTTACTGGAACGAAGCGATAACGATTCGAAAACCCTATCTCCGACTTATAGCTTTGTACATATTTACTTGAGGCAATAAAACGACTTCAACAAATTTAGAGACTCCGAAAAGTAAATAGGATTTCTTTAATTTATTTTATTTACTTCTTTCAAGATTCTGCCCCATAAAAAATAACGTCCCTACGTGCATCGTGTATCAGTATCCCCTCAAAGTATCGCACACAAAACAAAATGCAAATTTTTAACTCTTGGCAAAACTATGAAGAAAACAAAAATATTAACCACTTACCAGTTCAACGCAAGGCACTTGGATGTGTTGTCAATCTTGAAAAAGCAAAGAAAACCAAAAAAAGATATGAAAACAACTCGTATGTCCTCGTACGAGCAACCCTAACTGCCAGTCGCGATCCCCGACCACCCGTCGACGATTAACAGAGCTCCACAAACCGCACGTAAGATCAATCCTTCGTCTTCTTTCAAGAAACACAAACAGTGCGAGATATAAAAGCAATTGTTGAATTTCACGTCCGTGTCGTTGTCGATCGTCGCGTCGTCGTCCGTCGGTCGTCGTGTCGGTTGTCGTTGCTGAACAATCCCATCCACCCTAGTCTCAAGAAAAGAGCATAACAAAAAGATACAACCGAAAGGGTGCTGAAGCGGGGGCTAACCATAATGGCGACGACGACGCTACCTCTTCCCAGAATGATGATATTCCACAGGAATTTTGTTTGTCGTCTTGCGCTCCCCTCTTTTCTACTCGGTGGATACAGTAATTCTTCTTACACTCATTCAGATTGGTCTGAGTGTGTGAGAATTTATTTACCCAAAGACAGCAAATATCCTGTCTCTTAATGTCTCCCCACCAGGTCCCTCTTGTATAATAAAAATTTACGCTTGGGGAATGAGCAATCTTAAAAAAAAAAGAAACACCACAAAACCCATATGAAAAAGGGGGAGAAAGATTAATTGTATTTTTAGCACTGAAGAGGATAACTTGAAATTCGAACGAGGATCGTACCTTTATCAAGCTGAGGATGTGAATCTGAATTCTGAAGTCAATGTTAAAGTCAACAAGAAAAAAAAAATGATGAAACCTCCACCGAACGTGAATTTTATTTGTTGTTTTCTTCGAATATCTTTTGTGGAGATTGTCTTGTGTATATTTATGTAGATGGGTATTGTTTCGTCCTTGTGTGAGATATTTAACGAAAATATTCCTTATTCTTTATACTTTATGTGTATTTTTGGGGATCGTCAGTTCGGAGATTGTATAAACCGCAAACTGTACATAAATGGGGACAGATAAAGGAACGAAGAAATGTAAAGTCACATAAAAAAACTGATCAGATAAGTTTTGACACAAGAATTACTTTTTGAACAGTCATCATCGCGTCCGTTGATAAATAATTCGATAATGGTTTTGCATATTAATTAAGTCAGGAACTTTGCTGTGTATGAGTAGGATATGTGGAATATTTCAATGTTTTTGCTGACCAAACATGAGATTCTTTTTTCCCCAAGTGAGAAGAGAGGGTACTTATGCAAAAATTCTCAATCGTTGCTGGGACTCAAAATTTGGAGTATGTACCAGGAAAGGATTTAATGCTAACACTTGATTTGTTATTAACTATTTTTAATTTCGATTGTCAACATATTTCTTAGAAGGAAGGAAGGGACTTTTGTTCTGTCCATTTTTTTTTTCTTTTTTTTAAATTAAACTAACTTAAGGAAGACACCAAAGACAGGTTCTACGAGCTCCTCGACAAGACTTATGAGCAATTCCCTAGCTATGACATTAAAATCGTCCTTGGAGATTTTAATGCTAAGCTGGTAGAGAAATCTTTGGTGGAATAATCGGACCAAATAGCCTACACGACACCACCTCCGATAACGGATTTAGGCTAATCGACTTCGCTGCGGGGCGAGACGTAATGGTAGCAAGTACGCGATTTCCATGTTCCCTTGTGGATATCGACATGTGCACTGAAAAAAATAACCGTCATCATATTTATGAACGGCGTTCATCAACTGAAAATCATCACATGGATGATCTTTTCATCTTATTGATGAAGAAATAATATGAAAAATAAACTTGCCTAATGAACCGTTCTTCAATATGAAGAATCTCATTTCATCAACTTTTTATCTACATGTTCTATACAAATCTTTGAAGGGGAAATTTCATAAGTTCATCAAAACTTTTCATGTATATGATGACCCCAGATTCTAATGATTTTTCTTCATAATGCTGAATGCAATCATCATATTGATGAATAATTCTTTCGCATTTATAAAATTCATCATATTGATGAATGCATTCAGCTTTGATTTCATCACATTTATGAAATTCATCATATTGACGATTTAATGAAAACGTTGTAAATGTCCAAGCACTGATGCTGACACGTGGTATACTCTTGAGCCATTCAGTTTGTGGCTCTTGTTGTATAGAGTATAAAACCTGAAGTTCTCGTGGCAAATATAAAGATTAAACAAATATAAAGTGAAAAGTAAAAATTGAAAATAAAAAAATATAAAAGAATCCGTATAAGCACAAGAAAATTGAAACTTAAAAAAATGTACAGGAAGGAAAAATAAGAAAAGAGGGTAAGTAAAATCGTAAAATTTTATATTGAAAGAGTAGATAGATACTTTTTTAAATTCGTTTTAATCTGCATACAATATTTGTAATATAATTTTATTTCCTTGCATTCAATTTTTATATTAATTTTGGGAATGGACATTGGACATACATACATCATTGTCAATAGAAAAAAACGCATGGATTAAAGAAAAAAATCTTGAAGAAAGTTCAAAGAAAGTAAAAATTATAAATCGAGGTAAGTTAATGTGTTCATTATCTTGTCATATTGATGACTTTATAATTTCAGTTTATCATTTCATTACTATTATATTCTCATATTCGCTTTGGGAATGGAAACAAAATATTACTAAACTATACATGGAAAACAGGAATCAAAGACTTGGATAGCAGAGTAAAAGTTAAAATACGAGGTAAGTTGTTTTCATATTGTTTTTCATATTCAAATTTTCATTGGAAATTTAGGCTTATTACTACTTGATCTATCTTAGCTTTGATTTAATTTTCTTACTAAGAAAAGCATTCAAAAATTTAATAAGGTTTGTCTAGCTTTACTCTTATCTATTTTTTTTTTATTAATTTCAGTTCCGTAGGCTGAATCTGGCTGAAGAATCTTTTGGCTCGCTTGCTCCCAACAAAATACGACGAATAGTATATGGACCCGAATGGATATTGTAGTATGCCTAAGTGAGGATTTTTAAACTGACTTTTTAAATAAATTTAATGCTTTTAGTTATTAAATCGCTATTAAATTCAATTTGTGTCTTTATTATTTGCTTGGGAAGATTTATTGCAGGTAGTACGTCGATTAAGTTCTCAAGATTGATGAATAGTATTTATCAAATTGATGAAGTTTATGAATATTGTTCATCTACTTGAAGGAATGTGGTCATCATATTGATGAATTCAAATAACAATATTACTAGGTTAATCATAGTATTGAAGAAATTTTTTCATCATGTTGATGAATTTTTCATAAAATTGAAGATGCTCATCATATTGATGAATGAGCTCATCACTTTTGTCAGATAAAATTTCAAAAAAATTCATCATATTTATGAACGTTTTCGTCAACATGAAGAACCAATTCATCATTTGATGAAAAATTTGAGGGGAATTTTTTTCATCTTATTGACGAAACAAATTGATGAATGATGTACAAGATTCATCAGTTAAAACTGTCATCATATTGACGAACTGTTGTTCATATTTTACATGAAAAGGTTCAATGGACTAAAATTGAGGAATTTTTCATCATATTGACCACGTTTTTCATCTATATTACCCACCGATTTGGTTCAGTGTGGGAAGTCGATATCCACAAGGGAACATGGAAATCTCCTGACCAATCAACGGTCAACCAGATTGATCACATTGTGATCGACGCACTACACTTCTCTAGCATGCAAGATGTCCGCACATTCCGAGGTGCCAACATCGACTCGGACCACTACCTTGTTGTAGCCAAGGTACGAATGCGGATATCCCGCTCAAGGCCAACACGCGAAAAGCTAGGAGGAAATTCGACGTCAAACGGCTACAATCGCAAGAGATTGCTAGAATCCTTTTCCGCTCGTGTCTTCGAAAATCTCCTCAAAGTCTTGTGCAGCACACAATATAGAGAACCAGTGGCAACACTGCCAAGCAGCCATCAGAGATGCCGCCTCTGAAGTGCTAGGGTTAACACGGCCACCACAACGAAACCCCTGGTTTGACGATGAATGCCAGCGAGCACATGCAGCTAAACAAGAGACATACAAAGCGGTCGGCTGCAAAGAGGTCACGAGCAGCTCGTGAGAGAAAAGGAGAGTGGAGCATAAACTTTTCAGAAAGAAAAAAAGGGAGCATGAGAAGCGCGGTGATCGAGGAGATAGAGGATGTCACAACAGGAAACGAGGTTCGAAAGTTCTACAAAAAGGTGAAACAAACCTCCAGGGCTTATACACACCGAACTGAAGCCTGTAGAGCTAGAGACCATCATGGGATCATCGTAGTAGAACCGAACTCAGTGCTGAGGATATGGAAAGACCACTTTTCAGTGTGGCTTCAGACCCGGAAAGTCCACCATCGATCAAATATTCACCCTACGGCAGATCTTGGAGAAGACCCAGAAACTTCAAATCGATACCTACCATCTTTTTATCGATATCAAGGCCGCGTATGACAGCGTCTATAGAGACCAACAATATAGAGCAATGTCTAGTTTTGACATCCCAGAAAAACTCATCCGTCTGTGTAAGATGACAATGAAAAATTCACGCTGTTCCATGATGGTCGGAAAAAACCCAACGGAAGCTTTTGATGTCACAAAAGGTTTTAGACAAGGCGATGCGTTGTCATGCGATTTCTTCAACATCATTCTTGAAAATATTGTGCAAAGCTCCAACGTCAACACCAGAGGCACAATCTTTCAAAAGTCCGTCCAGCTACTAGGATACGCAGACGACATTGACATAATTGGAAGAACACAGCGTGATGTCAGTGGAGCGTTTGTGAGCCTTGAGACGGAGGCCAGGAAGATGGGTCTAGCGGTTAACGAGGGCAAGACCAAGTTAATGCTGTCGACAAGAAAGGACAACGTCGTGTTGGAGCAAACGTCAACAAAGACAGATTTAACTTCGAGGTAGTTAATGACTTTGTCTACCTGGGATCCGCTATCAACTCAGACAACAACACCAGCGCCGAAATCAAACGATGAATCACTCTTGCCAATCGCTGCTTCTTTGGACTTAGAAGGCAATTGAGTAGTAAAGTCCTCTCCCGAGTAACTTAAGTAACACTCTACAAAACCCTCATCATCCCGGTCCTCATGTATGGTGCAGAGACTATGGACTATGACAACATCTGATGAAAACGCTTTGGGCTGCTTTGAGAGAAAAATTCTTCGAGTGATTTTTGGTCCTGTCTGCATTAATGGAGAATGGAGACGAAGATTCAACCAAGAACTGTACGAACTGTGTACAGCGACAAGAAAAGTTAAGGTCCAACGACTTAGATGGTTGGGTCATGTTGAGCGAATAGAAAATAATGCTCCGGGTCGTAGAGTCTTCGAATCCAATCCGGAAGGACGTCGCGGAAGAGGAAGACCGCGACTCCGGTGGAGCACACAGGTGGTAGAGGACCTGAACCAACTTGGCGTGCGAAACTGGAGACAGTTAGCCAGGGACCGAGCTGGCTGGAGAAGTTTGTTGGGTGAGGCTCTGGTCCCTGGTAAACTAACTTAAGAGGTATTCGGCTAGGAACTCAGAGTGGAATACTTAGGTTTATGGTTTAGGTTTTCTCCAACGACAGAACTGTGCCAAGGATATTTTGTTATTTAACAACAGAATCTCATAAACAAGACATTTTATCATTTTGAAAGCAGTTGATACCTACATGTTTTTTATAGTTACTAAAAGGAGATTCTTAATTTACATAATCTCTCAACTTTGAAGAAATGTTCATACTTCCTCGAAACAATTTAGTATCCAAAAGAGATGTACCTCTTGCTGCAGGTAGCATATAACTGAAGAAAAACATAATTTGCATTGCACTGTTTCACAAACTTGCTCTATTTAAGTTGCTATGCTTTATCTATTATCTATTTGACAATATTCGAAAATTATCTTTGATTTTTTGTTGAAAACTAGAAGTTCATTATTTGTATCAATTTTCCGTTTTTCCACTCATCAGATTTCAAGAGACGAACTAAGGTGAACTAAGAAGTTCTTCTTGAACCTACAATCATGTTCTGTATTCATTCCAAGATTTTACCAAAAACTGTTTTAGGGGAAATCCCTAGCCCTACGTAGGTACGATCGGTATGATTTGACATGAAGGAGGAATCGTACTTTTCCTGAAAACTTTAAGCTTGACAGCATTTTAATTGATGAGGAAATGAAGTTAGCTACGATTGGTGGTAACTGATCTCGTTTAAGCTGTATGAGTTGGACGCGTGTCTTTTTTTTTTTTGGTCGGTCGATCTTGTTTTTGATGGTAAGTAATTCAATTTCCTTAATTCTAAGCTTTTGATACCCTAAATGTTATATTGTAGTGCACCTGCACTTGAGTAAATCGTATAGGTAGAAAATCTAATTTTCTCTGCGATTTTATTAGTAAATATCATTTAGGATTTTTCCAAAAGTAGATTGAAAGGATTGACATTTTTTCTTTTGTAGGAGCAATTGACATATCCAAAATCATGGAATGTAAATAAACTTGCTGGAAAAGCTTGGCTTACAGGTTTTATGAGACGAAACAGTTGCCTAAGTTTAAGCTAGCCAGAAAATACGACTTCGGTACGTTTTAATTTCTTAAAAAAAAAGTAATAATGCAACTTTTTTGTCAAACTCTCTCTCTTTCTGTCAAAACCCTATAATGTCAGTGGGTGAGTTGACAATTTGGAATGGTTCAGAAAAACGTCTATAACTCAGATAAAAATATTTAAATCGATACTTAAACGATGTTTTTATATTGCCAAAATGATATTTTAACAAATGCAATTTTCTAAGACATGAAACTGTACTTGGAAAAGTTTGTTAATGTGTCAAATCATGTCAAGCTAACCCTACTCTTTTAATTTCAAAATATGCAAACCTTATGCACTTCGCGAATACCACTGAATTACAAACTATTTAAAACACTTGTTTGAAAACAAAAGAACCAAAGGTCAGGAATTCCCTTTTCTATTTTTGTCTATGAAAATAATTACAAGTGGAGCAGAAGTGCGTTAAGAATTTCTTTCCAACCGGCAAAATTACTACGCATACGAACTAGGAAATTATCTATTTCACGCAATGAATAATGGAATAAATGAATAAAAAGAAAAACGCTCCAAAGTTGAACGAACCTATATTCTCTCTGGGATTCTCTCAACCACACCAACAAAATCACATAACATCTTTGTACTCTTTGTGTTAGGGACTGACTTTTCCCTTATCTGCAAAGGAAGATCACATAATGTACTTTAATTCGAAATTTTTATGAGTTGCTTTCAAGGAGTATCTACAAAATGTTTTATTTCTTTTTATTTCAATTTTTGGTCTCGGTGGTCTGATTCCTTTGAAATTTGAATTTCAGTTCTCAGTTAAATGCACTTTGTGTTGCCTTCCAAGGTAAGTGCCCTTTCCTTGAACATGCGTTAAATTTTTACAAATAAAAAAAAAATAAACACAAAATCGTACTGGACAAGGTCCACATCAAATCATTAATTTTTTTGACATGACAAATTCCGGACAGCGTATGTTCTTGTTCTTTTGATGTTGAAGAGAGCAGGACACATTTGATTTGTGCGCAGTTAAGGTGGGGTTAAGAGGTGACTTGATTGTTTTTTTTTTTTTTAAACAAGACATTTCAGGACGAAATAGCGTCGAGAAAAATATGTGAACCATCATACAACTACTTTATTTGTGCTTGTTACCAAAATGGAGCATCATCTTTTAAACGCTAAAGAACAGGGCTCTCTATCTTATAACACTAACTACAGAACGGACTTGACCAACACCAACAAGCAGTGCATACGATCGTACTTACTGATGACTACGCGTCACGTTAACGATATTAGAAAAACCTAATTGTAATCAGTGCCGGTTTTAGGCGATGGCGACTCAGGCGGTTACCTGGGGCGTTGCGATCCAGGGGGCACCGCGTCAGTCACAAATTCTGAGGTTGTCAAGCTCGAAATCAAAAAAATTCATAGGAAACTCGAAAAGTTTCATGAATTTCATCTTGTGTTGTTACTTACTTACTTACTTAAGATGGCGCTACAGTCCGTTGTGGACTTGGGCCTCAATTAACTGTCTCCGCCAGCTAGCTCGGTCCTTAGCTAGTCGTCTCCAGTTTTGCACTCCAAGTTGATTGAGGTCCTCTTCCACTTGAGTGCGCCACCTGAGTCACGGTCTTCCTCTCCTCCTACGTCCCTCGGGAATAGTGTCGAAGGCTTTCCGGGCCGGAGCATTGGTGTCCATTCGCTCTAAATGACCGAGCCATCTGAGTCTCTGGACCTTGACCCTTCTGGCTAGGTCCATGTCGTTGTACAACCCGTAAAGTTCGCTGTTGTATCTTCTTCGCCATTCCCCTTCAATGCACACGGGGCCAAAGATGACCCGAAGAACTTTCCTCTCGAAACAGCCTAAGGCACTTTCATCCGATTTTGTCAGGGTCCATGCTTCTGCACCATACAGCAGGACTGGGATGATGAGTGTGTTGTACAGTTTTACCTTAGTTGCTCGAGAGAGGGCTTTTCCACTCAATTGCTTTCTTAGCCCAAAGAAACAGCGATTAGCAAGAGTTATTCTTCGTCTGATCTCGGCGCTGGTGTTATTGCCCGTGTTTATAGCGGAGCCTAGGTAGACAAACTCCTCTACTACCTCGAAGTTATATGCGTCTATTGTGACGTTCTGCCCGAGCCGTCGGTGTTGGGTGTCCTTCCTCGAAGACAGCATATACTTCGTTTTTCCCTCATTTACCGCTAAACCCATTTTTGCCGCTTCTGTCTCAATTCTCACAAAGGCGCCATTGACATCACGCTGTGTTCTTCCCATTATATCAATATCATCGGCGTACGCGAGAAGTTGAACAGATTTTTGGAAGATAGTGCCTCTGGTGTTGACGTTGGAGTTCTGCACTATCTTCTCAAGAACGATGTTAAAGAAATCGCATGACAGTGCATCGCCTTGTCTGAATCCTTTTTTGACGTCGAAAGATTCCGTAAGCTCGTTGCCAACCTTGATGGAGCAGCGTGAGTTCTCCATCGTCATTTTGCACAAGCGAACGAGCTTGGCAGGGACGCCAAAACTAGACATAGCTTTGTACAGTTCGTCTCTGTAGATGCTGTCATACGCGGCCTTAAAATCGATGAAAAGGTGGTGGGTATCGATTTGGAGTTCATTGGTCTTTTCCAGGATCTGCCGCAACGTGAAAATTTGGTCGATGGTTGACTTTCCTGGCCTGAAGCCACATTGATAAGGACCAATCAGATTGTTGACGAAAGGCTTCAGACGTTCACATATTACGGCAGAGAGGATCTTGTAGGCGATGTTTAGTAGACTTATTCCTCTATAGTTGGCGCAGTTTAGAGGATCTCCCTTTTTCAGGATCGGGCAAACAATGCTGAGGTTCCATTCATCGGGCATGCATTCCTCTGACCATATCTTACAGATGATTTGGTGCATGCTCCTATCTAGCTCGTCGCCTGCTGCTTTGAACAACTCAGCAGCTAGTCCATCTGCTCCAGCGGCTTTGTTGGATTTCAGCCGTGATATTGCGGTTTTCACTTCTTCTAGGTCGGGTTCACGGAATTGTTGGCTATCATCGTGTCCGATGAAAGGCTCCTGTCTGACGGCGGTATTTTGTTCGTCGTCGCCGTTATACAATCTACAGAAGTGGTCTTTCCAAATCCCCAGCATTGACTGCGATTCTACTATGATGTTCCCTTGTTTATCTCTGCAGGCATCGGTTCTTGCTCGATGACCTTGAGCCAGCTGTTTAACCTTTCGGTAAAACCTCCGAACTTCATTCCTGCTGTTGGCTCTCTCAACATCCTCGATCTGACGCTTCTCATGCTCTCTCTTTTTCCTCCTGAGAAGCCGGCGTTCCTCTCTCCTCTTTTGCTCGTAGAGCTCACGAGCAGCTCTTGTCCTTCTATGCAGCGCCGCTTTGTATGCCTCCTGCTTGGCTGCATGGGCCTGCCTGCATTCTTCGTCAAACCAGGGGTTTCGTTTTGGTGGCTGTGTGAAACCCAGCACATTAGAGGCGGCATCTCTAACTGCTCTCTGGCAATGTTGCCACTGGTCTTCGATACTTGATGTTGGCGGCATAGGACTCCTTAAGAGGTTACTTGACACTCGATCAGAGAAGGATCTGGCGATCTCTTGCGATTGTAGCCGTCCGACGTCGAATTTTCTTGCAGCATTTCCTTGTTTTGGCCGTTGTCGGGATATTCGTAGCACTACCTTGGCTACGACGAGGTAGTGGTCCGAGTCGATGTTAGCTCCTCGGAAAGTTCGAACATCTAAAATGCTGGACAAGTGCCTTCCGTCGATCGCAATGTGATCAATCTGGTTGACGGTTGATTGATCAGGAGATCTCCATGTACCTTTATGGATGTTGAGATGAGGGAACCAGGTGCTTGCTACCACAACATTTCGCCCCGCAGCAAAATCGATCAGCCTGAATCCGTTATCGGAAGTGGTTTCGTGCAGGCTGTGCTTTCCGACTTGCTTGTAGTTAAGGTGTCTATAAAATTTCTTACAAGCAAATGAGAATCGTTGCGTTTTAACTTAGTGACTTGAAATGTTAACAATATTTGCGTAGGAGGATTACACGCAGTTATTCTTTCAAGCATAAATTCCACTTTTTCATCAACTTGCAATATTATAAGTGAGATACAAGTTCCATCCTTTTTAATACTGGAGAAAGAATTTATATAGTTTATAGTAAAAAAGGGCGCCAAATTATTGACTCGGCATGGGCGCCAAGATGGCTAAGGCCGGCCCTGATTGTAATTCTATTTCCCAAAACCCCATCTCGCCAGAAACATCGGCTTCCTTAAAAGCAAGAAAGTAAGTAATGTTAAGTTACAACAATGACTTTTATTGTATGTTCAAAATGTCGACTATCTACCTTACCTACTCGACTTGTTGCTCAAAATCCAAACAAACACTTAGTTCAACGACCCTAAAAGACACACACTCAAAACCCCATAGAAATCCAAATATCAGCTCCAACAGAAAGAAGTACGAGCACCAGCAAGGAGTTTCTTTTCATGCCACATCCCGATCTTCAAGTCGACCGCAATGCCATCCAGTCAGCACGTAAAATCAGTCTCACGTGCACATGCGAAGATCTGTAAACTGAAAGAAGACCACTTCGAAGTTAACAATAGCGAGGGTAAGTGATGAACTGACTACAAAAGAAGAGATGATGTTGCTTTCAAGGAGGACGCTTTGTAACGTATTGTAGCCATTGAATTGACTTGCTATCCTCGCAAAAGGGCTGGTTGCTCTTCGTTGGCTCCACGTTAAAGTCAAGAATTTAAAATTAGAAGGACGCACATTAAACGCCGGCCGCATGCAGGGCGAAGAAAAGAAGCAAACCGATTGTGCAGAAATATAAAGCAGGATAACTTTTATGTTTATTTCTCAATATCCTACGAAATGATTCTAAATATAGACCATAGTTAATGGAGGTGGAACATAATCTTTCAAGGATCCATATGTAGGCCGTCAATGGAAGAGGATGTGCAGGGGTACACCATCAGCATCACAAATGCTGCTGTCGTTTTTGGAGTTGAATGGGGTGGGGAGTAAGGGAAAGAAAATCTCATTATAAATAACTGCCATGCCACAGACACATAAAAAGGATGCATCCTTTTTCTATTTTTAGTTTCAACATCCAATCCTTTAAGACCCTCCTCGATCCTCAAAAAGAAACAATCGCGTTGGTTTTTATGGACGCGATATGGTGGCGTGGGTTGTTTTTAAATGTGTCCGCGTCATTTTTGTATACACTTTTTGCTTTATCCTCGATCGGATGAGGCTCTTATGTGCGCTCTATCTTTATACTCGAACTCCATATATCTTCGTTTCATTCCCTTCAGGGGACACGAACCGAGTGTTCCTGTGCAGGAGAGGACTTTGCTGTCTTTTGAATCGTCTAATCGCATAGCACACAATTTTGTTTGTACATGATACAAACGTTTAATGTAAACGTCGGACGAGGACATTGCTGAGCGTTCGACGCAACAGACAGGGGGAAGTGACCATCCCGATCTTTCGTCTTTAGCTGTCTTGCTCAAGGAAACAATTTCGAACGATTCGTTCGGGAGGATATCAAAATCTTGCCGATGGAAAAGGAATGCTTGGAAGTGACTCAACATTTTTGTTTACCAAGAGTTGAGAACGAAATTTCAAAAAGGATTGTAACAACGTCAAGAAAAAAAAAAACAAGGAGATACAAAGTAAATAAAAATGGTTTTTTGTATGCCATCCATATCCCTGTGCGCACAGGTAGGGGAGTAAGTCGGCAGACAAAGGTACGTAGTTTGGAACTGGTTACACAAGTTGAATCGAGGAGTTGAGATGATTTTTGTTTTTTTTTTTTTTTTATAGAACCTGTTTGGATGTCGAGGCTGTGTCTCCTCTTCAATATTTTATGCCCCAAGTGTCCTTTTCGAGGAGCTCTACGTTACGATGATGGCCAAAAAAGGGAAACTTTAATAAAAAGTAAATTCTTAAAGGTAGGTACATAAACTATATGCTGTCAAGATAGGTAAGTGGATTTATGCCACATCTTCCTTCTTCATTATAATGCATACAGCACATGGGTAGATATAGGACTCTGAAATGAAGGACTTCTTTGGGTTTTATTTATTTATTTTTTTGTTTACAGGATAATTGGGCAGGTTTATGTTTTGATTTTATTCGTTGGACTGTACCTACTGTACTGAACAATGAACACTATCAAATAAAAAAAAAAAAACCAAAAAAGAAAATGCTCATCTGCATTAAAGAAGGAAAATTGTGAGGAGAGAGTTGTTCAAAGGTGATGTTGTTGAGGTTCTGAAAAAAATTCAGAGTGTAAAGAAAAGAAGGAGAATTTTGACCAGAAATTCGTTTTGTTGGTCAACTGCAAGTCTCCAGGATAAGTTTCTATGCGAACGATTGGTTTGACACAAAATAATATATTTGCAGTTGGGGATCACATTCAGAATCACAATCCATGTACCATTTTGTACGTCTTCTAAAAATGTAAAAAATCAACTTCCATAATGCCTGAGTAAACCGAGTCCTCCTGGGCACAGTCATTTGCCTTGCTAAAGCCTCTTGTGAGCAATACAGTCGTTTCATTTTCGAAGCGTTTGTCCTAACTCGACATACAGTGCGTTATTAGTTGAATGGACTTGCGCCTCAACCAACAAACCTCTCCAGCCAGCTCGTTCCCAAGCTACCTGTCTCCAGTTTCGCACGCCGAGTTGGTTGAGGTCGTCTTCAACTTGCGCGCACCACCTGAGCCTTGGTCTTCCTCTACTGCACCTTCCCTCTGGGGTGGATTCGAAGACTTTATGGGCCGGAGTATTGCTGTCCATCCTCTCCACGTGACCAAGCCATCTGAGTCTTTGGACTTTCACTCTTTTAGCTAGGTCAGTGTCGCTGTACAGCCGTACAGTTCGTCGTTAAATCTTCTCCTCCATTCACCGTTTATGCAGACAGGACCATAGATCTTCCGTAGAACTTTTCTCTCGAACCGGCCTAGGGCGCTCTCATCCGTTTTTGACAGGGTCCATGCTCTGCACCATATAGCAGGACGGGGATGATGAGGGTCTTATAGAGCATCACCTTAGTTGTTCGGGAGAGGGCTTTACTACTCAATTGCTTTCTTAGCCCGAAGAAACAGCGATTAGCAAGAGTTATTCTTCGTCTGATCTCGGCGCTGATGTCGTTGTCCGTGTTGATAGCGGAGCCAAGGTATACAAAGTCCCTAACTACCTCGAAATTATATGCGTCTGTCGTGACGTTTTGTCCAAGACGTCGATGTTGGGTGTCCTTTCTTGATGACAGCATATACTTTGTTTTGCCCTCATTGACCGCTAAACCCATTTTTTCAGCCTCTGTCTGTATACTCGCAAAAGCACTGTTGACATCACGCTGCGTTCTTCCAATGATATCAATGTCATCAGCGTACGCGAGTAGTTGCACAGACTTCTGGAAGATAGTGCCTCTAGTGTTGACGTGGGAGTTGTGCACTATTCGTTCCAATGATATTGCATCACCTTGTTACATAGAAGCGTCGTGGGTCGTTACCGACTTTAATGGAGCAGTGCGAGTCCTACATAGTCATCCTGCTCAGACGAATGAGTTTTGTAGGTTCGCCAAAACTGGACATGGCTTTATACAGTTCTTCTCTATAGATGGTGTCATACGTAGGTGTCGATTTGGAGTTCTTGAGTTTTTTCCAGGATCTGCCGCAGTGTGAATATTTGATCGATGGTGGACTTTTCTGGTCTAAGGCCACACTGATATGGACCTATCAGTTTGTAGACAAACGGCTGCAGGCGTTCACATAGTACTGCAGAAAAGATCTTATATAGGCGATGTTTAGGAGGCTGATGCCTCTGTAGTTGGCACAGTTTAGAGGATCTCCCTTTTCAGGATCGGGCAATCAATGCTGAGGTTCCATTCATCGGACATGCTCTCTTCCGACCATATTTTCCAGATGAGTTGGTGCATGCTCCTAACCAAGGCATCACAACAATCTTACTTCCTCCAAAACGGTGTACGGATTTGTTCCACTCTTCGGTGAGATAAACATTCAAATCACCACTGGACCTTATGCTAGAAATTCGTACTACCGGTCATTAAGAAAGATTTCGTTTTTCAAATATTTTTTTTAATCCAATTTAATTCCATTTTTTTTTTTAATTCGACCCGATAACGGATTTAGGCTAATCGACTGCGCTGCGGGACGAGACGTAATGGTATTAAGTACGCTTTTCCAACATCTCGATATCCACAAGGGAACATGGAAATCTTCTGATCAATCAATCGTCAACCAGATTGATCACATTGCGATTCCGAGGTGCCAACATCGACTCGGACCACTACCTTGTTGTAGGCAAGGTACATATGCGGGTATCCCGATCAAGGCCAACACGCGAAAATGCTAGGAGGAAATTCGACGTCAAACGGCTACAATCGCAAGAGATTGCTAGATCCTTTTCCGATCGTGTCTCAGAAAATCTATTCAGAAGTCCTTTGCTGCCAGCACAAAATATAGAGAACTAGTGGCAGCACTGCCCAGCAGCCATCAGAGATGCCGCCTCTGAAGTGATAGGGTTTACACGGCCACCACAACGAAACCCCTGGTTTGACGATGAATGCCGGCGAGCACATGCAGCTAAACAAGAGGCATACAAAGCGGCGCTGCAAAGAATGACACGAGCAGCTCGTGAGCTCTACGAGCACAAAAGGAGAGAGGAGCATAAACTTCTCAGAAAGAAAAAAAGGGAGCATGAGAAGCGCGCGATCGAGGAGATGGAAGGATGTCACAACAGGAAGGAGGTTCGAAAGTTCTACAAAAAGCTGAAACAAACCTCCAGGGCTTATACACCCCGAAATGAAGCCTGTAGAGACCATCATGGGAACATCGTAGTGGAACCGCAGTCAGTGCTGAGGATATGGAAAGACCACTTTTCCAAGCTGTTTAATGGCAATGACGACCAAAACTCCGTCAGCAATACAGAACCATTCAATTTGGGTGCAGAAGGCCAACAATTCCACCCACCCGACATGGACGAAGTGAAGATAGCGATATCTAAACTAAAGTCGAACAAAGCCGCTGGAGCAGACGGGCTAGCCGCCGAACTGTACAAAGCAGCTTGAGATGATTTGGTTAGGAGCATGCACCTGCTCATCTGCTAACTTTGGTCGGAGGAAAGCATGCCTGAATGGAACCTCAGCATCGTATGCCCGATCCTCAAAAAAGGAGATCCCCTGAACTGCACCAACTACAGAGGTATAAGTCTCCTTAACATCGCTTATAAGATCTTGTCTGCCGTGCTGTGTCTGTGTGAACGTTTGAAGCCCTTCGTCAACAACCTGGTAGGTCCTTATCAGTGTGGTTTCAGACCCGGAAAGTCCACCATCAATCAAATATTCACCCTACGGCAGACCTTGGAGAAGACCCAGGAACTTCAGATCGATACCTACCGCTACCACCTTTTCATCGATTTCAAGGCCGCGTATGACAGCGTCTATTAGAGACCAACTATATAGAGCAATGTCTAGTTTTGGAATCCCGGAGAAACTTGTCCGTCTGTGTATGATGACAATGGAAAACTCACGCTGTTCCATCAGCGTCGGAAAAGACCTAACGGACGCGTTTGATGTCAAAAAAGGTTTTAGACAAGGCGATGCGTTGTCATGCGATTTTTTCAACAACATTCTTGAAAAAATTGTGCAAAGCTCCACCGTCAACACCAGAGGCACAATCTTTCAAAAGTCCGTCCAGCTACCAGGATACGCAGACGACATTGACATAATTGGAAGAATACAGCGTGATGTCAGTAGAGCGTTTGTGAGCCTTGAGACGGAGGCCAGGAAGATGGGTCTAGCGGTTAACGAGGGTAAGAACAAGTTAATGCTGTCAACAAGAAAGGACTACCAACATCGACGTGTTGGAGCAAACGTCAACATAGACAGATTTAACTTCGAGGTAGTTAAGGACTTTGTCTACCTGGCATCCGCTATCAACTCAGACAATCAACACCAGCGCTGAAATCAAACGCAGAATCACTCTTGCCAATCGCTGCTTCTTTGGACTTAGAAGGCAATTGAGTAAGGTCCAACTACTTAGATGGTTGGGTCACGTTGAGCGAATGGAAAATAATGCTCCAGCTCGTAGAGTCTTCGAATCCAACCCGGAAGGCCGTCGCAGAAGAGGAAGACCGCGACTCAGTTAAAGCACACAGGTGGTAGAGGACCTGAACCAACTTGGCGTGCGAAACTGGAGACAGCTAGCTAGGGGCCGAGCTGGCTGGAGAAGTGTGTTGGATGAGACCCTGGTCCAACCTGGGCCACCATAAGTAAGTAAGTAAGTAACCATTTAAGCGCCTTAACTCAAATTTTACTCCTAAAATTTATGAAATTTAACGAAGTTTGTTCTAACATCAAAGTGTCAATAAATTGATTCTTAAATAGCGATTTTAGTTTTTAGAGTCAATGTTAATTGTCAATATTGTTCAGATTCTGCTATTTCGTATTTCCCACTCAGAAAAGAAGTCTTCTCTTGCAGAATTAAATTTCCTACATTTAATTTTAACCACTCGCCCTCTGATTTAGCGCCCCTATTAGTTAAATTGTGAGCTGACTTATTTTTAAAACCAAGACAATCCCACCCCAAAAACTCTTAATTCTTTTTTATTAACAGTCCATGGGGGTTGACTGACAAATCGCTTTAAGGGATCGAGATACAAATTTATCTATGTTCAAAACGCACTCGAAATGTACTTTTGTACCAACTTAGGGGTTGATGACAATTAAAAAAAAAAAAAAACACACCAAAGAGAAAGAAGGAAATCCTTCATTTGATTCAATATTGGGTTTTGTTTTCCAATTTAAATTAAGCGGGGGTAACAAACTCTCCCGGATTTCAAAACATATGCTTCTTCATGCTGGTTGGTATCCTCGAACCGAAAAATGAATAGAAAATTCCAGTTCAGAGAAAAAAAGATTGAAATATGCACAAGGAGTCCATTGTACCCACACAAAATGTTTATACAAAGTCAACGTTGTTAGATATATAGAAATCTCTCTAGAGGCATACTGCACACAGTCAATTGAGGATAATGCTAGTATTCTACGCGCTGAGCATCCGTCACTGACTAATATTCCATTGTACAAAGGCCTTTAGAAATTATGATGGAATAAAATGTTTTTCTGATCTGGTGCGGCTTATGTGTACGCTGTGTGAGTTGCGAGAGCAGAATATAGATCTTTTCTTCCACTGATCGTGACCGTGCGTTGTCGTCTTGTTGGTTTTGGTTGTTTTTGACTTTCATCATTTTGCCACGCGGGGTGACGAGTTCAATGGCCGATTTTAAAAGAAATTAAATGCTCCTTTCAATTCTTCTTAACAACTCCTTTCACATTCCTTTCGTTCGAGGGATTGTAGTTGGGAGATTCTAGTTTCCTTTCTTTATTGTTGTCCAATGGATAGAGGTTGATTTGATATACATTCATATCATGGGTGTATGAAGATTTATGTTATTGTTGCAAGTAAAATTCTGGTTCTGGTTTGTTTATGTATTTTCATGCCAGTTACGAAAACATAGGCTTGAAAAGATAAGAGTCCAGAAAGATGTAGGTAATAGGTATATATTCTTCTGGCGCTATTAGGTATTCGTCACCAAACTGATGAACCCTTCTGAGTTGAGTATCAAACCAAGAGATTGAGTTACTTATCCGGCTCACAATCCATGAAGGATCTCATCCTGAGATACTGCAGCCTTCCATTGTAAACGGTCCCTCGTATGCACTCTCCAGTCGCCGATACCAAGCACTCTGGCATCCGCAGTCACTTGGTCCTTGTACCGTTGGTTCGGTCTTCCTCGTCGTCTCGAACCTGGGGGCGGGATGAGAAGACTTTCTTGGTTGTAGCGTTATCGTCCATTCGCTAGATGTGGCCGAGCTAATGTAGTCGTCTTTGCTTGGCCTTCTGGACTACATCCACATATGGGTACAGCTCATACAGTTCTCGGTTGAACCCTCCTCTCCATTCGCCATCGTCGCTTACGGGACCGAAAATCCGTCGAAGAATTTTTCTTTCGAAAGTGCCCAGTAGCAGCACTCGGCGCCGAAGAGTAGGGCTGATAGAATCAAAGTTTTGTATAGCAGACACTTTGTCTTTCGTGTGAGGAGTTTTGAACCCAGGTGTTTCGCCAAACCGAAGCATCAGCGGTTCGCTAGGGTAGTTCTTCTTCGGATCTCCACTAAGGTGTCGTCCTCGTCGTGAACTCCTTAACTACCTCGAAATTGCTGCTACCAACAGTGACAAATTTTCCTAGGCGGTAGACAGATGTTGCTTTGTTTGTTGATCGCATGTACTTTTCTGTCCTAATTCACTTTAAGACCAACGAGTTTTGCCTTTTCTTCAATCGCTGTGAAAGCCTCAATCAAAGCTCTCTTGGATCGACCGATGATGTCTATATCGTCCGCATTACCTAGGAAGTGGGTGGACTTGTTGAAGATAGTGTTTTCCGTGCTTACACCTGCCTTGCGCACTATCTGCTCCAGGACTCTGTTGAAGAAGTCACATGACAACGCATCTCCTTGTCTAAACCCTGCGCATGTTTTGAATAACTCGGATGAACTGTTACCCATTTGCACGTGCATTGTTTAGCGTCATGCAGCGCAGCTGGATCACTTTGTTCGGGATCCCGAATTGCTCTTGGCGGTGAATGCTATCATAAGCAGTTTTAAAGTCGATGAAAAGATGGTGGTTTCGACTTGAAATTTGTTGGTCTTTTCCAGAATTTGCCTCAGAGTGAATATTTAGTCTACCGTTGCTCTTCCTGGCCTAAAACCACACTGGTACGTGCCTATTATTGTGTTGCAGAACGTTTCAAGACCCTCACACAGTACGTTGGATAGGATTTTGTATGCAACATTAAGCAGGGATATGCCACGGTAGTTTTCGCATGACATAGGATCGCCTCATTCCTTCTTTTTGTTCGGTACTCTTCTCTTGCTGCTTTAGTTTTCCGTTTCAGCATCTGCAAACGTGCATTTTCCGTCTCTCTTTTCAATAACGCTCATTCATCATCATACCACGGGCACTGATCAGTTATAACAAGATGAGATAAAAAGCAAGTTTGCTGCAAGAGTATGTTTAGTGTATGGTCATTCATTGAGGCTTTTTCGGTAGTGGTAAAACGTAGGTATGGTTTGCAATCTTGTTATAAAACGTGATCAGTGCACATCGTTGTTTCTTTTTCGTGGGTTGCTCTATTAACCTATGGTGGTCTCGGCTACATTTTTTATTATTTCGCGATATTGGTTTCACAAGGTTTTTTCATTTGTGGTATTTTGGAGGACGGCGGAGAGTCGCTCACTCAGGCGCTTACTGAAGTCTCTGGCATAATCCGGAGTGCTAAGGAAACCGATGTTGAACTTCTTTCTTTGGGCCGAACTTGTTTTCTTGTCATTTGATAGTCAAGCTCTAAACGTATCCACTACCAGAAAGTGGTCAGAGTCGACATTTGCTCCTCCGAAAGTGCGCACGTTCAAGTTGTTGGATGCGTGCCTTGTGCCTTAGCAGTTAGCACATGGTCGATTTGGTTGGTGGTTCGACCATCCGGTGACCGCTGGTTGCTGTGTAGATCTTTCGTCTTGGAAACCTAGTGCTACTTATCACCGTGTTACGAGCTGCAGCAAAGTCGATTAGTCAGAAGCCGTTATCTGTTGTTACTTCGTGGAGGATTTGCTCTCCAACTAGTCCGCCAAAGATGTTTTTCTTCCCGATATTTTCATTACTTTATGTTTGATCTAGTTAAACCCTTAAATTTAATCTAATCCGGTCAATACTCAAAAGACCAACCCGACTACTCATTATCAAGTGCTAACTGAAACCAATAGAACTGGTTCTCCTGCTTCATGCTATCAATTCGGTTCCGTTCAAACACAACCCTACTGAACAGAAGACGTCTCAATTGTAAATGAGCTGTCGATCCACGGTTCTTTGACTGAAAAGGTAGATTAGCGGCACCGCGAATTAGTCTAGTATCAGCCCGCATCTTCATATTTAAAGAGGAATGCCTTTGGTAGAGTGAAGCCGCTCAAGCGTGCAGTATTAAAATATTCGTCGTTTGGAAAGACTGCCCCTATAGCTTTCGCAATGTGACCTCGAACAAGGTATATCACGAAATTGTGAATTGTGAGCCGGGCCCCGTTGCATAGAACCTCGTTAGAAGATTCCGGCTTCCGACACAAACCGAGAGAGCACCGAAGACATTACTTCTCGAACATCCGGATCTTCTCCATTTGAAATAGTACAATGTTGAACCACACTCGGCTGCCATAAGCGATCATTGGCCATATGAGGGCCATGTCACGAATTTACTCTGGGACCAAGCCGACTGCTGTGAAACATCCGTTTAGTCAGAGCGATGGGTCCTCTGGCCCTAGCCAAATCCTTTTCGAGATATCCTTGCATTAACCCCCAGCATAAATTTGACTCCGAAAGTTGAAAAAGTTGTTTGAAGCCTCAAAAAGTCCAATGAGGACACGGCACATAAAACGTATTGTACGAACCATATAACAACCAGCTATGTTTGCCGCATTACCGTAAATCCATTTTACGGAGAGATTAGTACGGACTGATATATTCAAATACAATGTTCAACTACTAAATCGCTGAAAACTGTACATAATACGACTTAAAGTGGTTCCGAAAAGTTGAAAACTGTTTTTTTTCATGATCCGGCAACATGTATTATATCCAGTCCCCAAAGGCTATTTCCTAGTATAAAATAAATAGAGTGGCGCGACAGCTCTTGAAGAGCCAAGGCCTAAGTGGCTTACTCTCATCAACAATTCTCTAGGTGCGGGTGAAGAATTGAGGGGACCTACAATTTTACGCCGATTCCGAACGGAAAAGTTGAGAAGCACTTTTTCATGACAGATGATACTCTTGGAAGTTTTGTCAGTTCTTCGCAAGAGGCAGTGTCCGTGAGAGATGAAATAAAAACTTTGGGTCCGAGTAGGATTCGAACCTACGAACGTTCTGCTTAGCAGCCAACGCACCTAACCACTTAGCTACGGACACTACTATTTCCTAGTATGTCTACTTAAACTAGAACCTACAGCTATTTAGTTTAGGATTAGAAGCTTGTTTTTAATTTGTATCTTTTTGTATCATTTTACCACCAAACAATTTACATACTTATTTTGTCATGTCTTACGTAATGTTTATATACTTTAAAGTTTTTTTTCTATTAGAATTAAGATAATTTCATTTACAAAATTCCAATTTGACATTCATGTAAGCACTTTTAAAATTATTTTTACAAGAAATTTAGCAAAATTTACAAAAAAAAATCTCTTGATATGTTCTTAAGTTGGAATGACGCAATATGTGTTAAACACTTCCTCCAAAAATTAAAATTCAAGGAATCAACAAGTCTAACAGGCCGAAAGAATAAAACTTGTTGCATCTTACATGCAACTCGTCAATGAACAAGAAAAAGGTTAATTTCATTATTAACATTATTAATATAAGGAACTGGATAATGTGGACATTTCGTTTACGAAATCAAAAGAAACACGATGACACACATTGTCCAAGCCATAACTAACATTGTCACTTCCTCGTGTGACATTTCAATAACAAACACTGTTTTCGCCGCATTCATTTTAAAAGGCTTCTTCTGAATTCTGCTTCAATGGAAGTGAACATGAATATAACAATGAGTATGAGTATGACCAAGGAAAGGTCGAAGGTGACTCAGTGTCAGTAGTCAGTACCTACTCTGGGGCAATGGTTTTGATTTTTCTCTCTGAGACACGATAATGACATGAGATGATGGAAGTCACGAAAAATGTACGCAATAATTTAGAACTGCTATTCTTACTTTAGAAAGAATAGCAAGGAAAAATATTCCTTGTAATCACATCAAATGAAATCAACAGGTTTATTGAAGATACGGCTCTAATAAACTTATACGGAAAAGTTTTGCTGATTTTTTAACACCAGATATTTCTCTGCAAAACTCGTGTACCTGCCTATAGATGTTGTCATTTCTGGTCTTGAAATCGACAAAAAGGTGGTTTGTGTTGATTTGAAGACAATAACGGAATCTCCTCATCAAGGCCACACTACAAAACATCAGCATAACAGGTGCACAGCACAGCCCCTACCGATGATACTGAGCAGTCTACCAAGGAGGATTTTTATGACCTCCTGGATAGAGCCTACGGATCCTGTACGATCATCTTTGGCGAATTAATTGGAAAGCACAGCCTCAACGAAGTTACAACAGATAACCGCTTTCGACTAATCGACTTTGCTGCAGCTCGTAATACACTGATAAATAATAGCACTAGGTTTCCAGCACGAAGATATACACAGCAACCTGGCGATCTCCGGATGGACGAACCACCAATCAAATCGACCATGTGCTAATTGGCGCAAGGAACGCATCCAACATCTTGAACGTGCACAGTTTCCGAGGAGCAAATGTCGAATCTGACCACTTTCTGGTAGTGGATAAGTTTAGAGCTCGGCTATCAAACGACATAAAAACACGTGCGGCCCAAAGATAGAAGTTCAACATCGGCTGCCTTAGCACTCCAGATTATGCCTGAGTGAGCGACTCCCCACCGTCCTCCCAAATACCACAGATGTCAACACCTTGTGGAAACTGTGGACACTGTGGACACTGTGGAGCCAATATCGCGAAATAATAATAGGCTTCCAGCCACCCCCAAAAAAGAACCCGAGGTATGATGATGAGTGCGCGTTATTGAAAAGAGAGACGGAAAATGCACGTTTGCAGATGCCGCAACGGAAAACAATAGTACCAATACAAGAGAACCGAACAAAAAGGAGAAATGAGAAAAAGACTGCGAAGGAAGAAAAGAGCATCCGCCGTTTCTCAGCTCAAAGATCTAGAAGAGTCTCCGGCCATGAACAACACCCGGCGTTTCTATATAAGATCAAATCAATTACGTTCTGGTTTCAGAACCGGGACGCAGGTTCTTCGAAACAGTGAAGGAAACCTAGTCACCAAAGCACAGGTAATTGTAGATGTTTTCAAGCAGCACTTCCATGAGCTGCTGAATGTACAAAATGTCAAGCGAGCCAATGACGAAAAAGAAGCAAGACCAATCAATGAAAACCCAGTCCCAGCCCGCAACACAGAAAAGGTAGAAAGAGTGATCCAAAAGCTGAAAAATAACAAGTCCGCCCGATCGAATGGCAAACCTGCGGAACTCTTTAAATATGGAAGAAGTGTCTTGATGAACCACATGCACCAGGTCATCAACAAAGTGTGGGAGGAAGAATGCATTCTCACCGTCTGGTCGATATCTAAGCTCCATGTCTACAAAGAAGGCAATCCTATGTCATGCAAAAACTACCGTGGCATATCTCTGCTTAATATTGCATACAAAATCCTATCCAACGTATACTGTGTGAGCGTCTTAAACCTTTCTACAACACAATAATCGGCTCGTACCAGTATTGCTTTAGGCCAAGCAGAACAACGATAGACTAAATATCCAGACTGAGCCAGATTCTGGAAAAGACCAACGAATTTCAAGTCGAAATCCACCATCTTTTCATCGACTTCAAAGCTGCTTATGATAGCATCCACTTATAATGGCGACGGGATCCCGAACAAACTGATCCAGCTGTGCCGCATGACGCTGAACAATACGCAGTGCTGTGTGGAAACGGGTAACAGCTCAGGGTTTAGAAAACGAGATGCGCTGTCATGTGATTTCTTCATCATAGTCCTAGAGCAGATAGTGCGCAAGAAAGGTATGAGCGTGGAAAACACTATATTCAACAAATCCAGCCATGCGGACGACATAGACGTCATCGGTCCATCCAAGAGATCTGTGCTTGTGGCCTTCACAGCCATTGAAGAACAGGCGAAACTCTTTGGCCTTGAAGTGAATTAGGACAAAAAAGTACATGCGATCAACAAACAAAGCAACATCTGTCTACCGCCTAGGAAAAATTGTCACTGTTGGTAGTAGCAATTTCGAGGTAGTAGGTCACCTACTTTGGAACAAACATCAATCCCACAAACGACACCTTAGTGGAGATCCGAAGAAGAACTACCCTAGCGAGCCGCTGCCACTTCGTATTGGCGAAAGATAAAGTGTTTGCTGTACAAAACTTTGATTTTACCAGTCCTACTCTACGGCGCCGGGTGCTGGACGATAAGTAAAAAAGGGGAATTGATACTGGGCACTTTTGAAAGAAAAATTCTTCGACGGAGTTTCAGTCCCGTATGCGACGATGGCAAATGGAGATGAAGGTTCAACCGAGAACTGTATGAGCTGTACCAAGATGTACATGTTTAGTTTTTCTAAATGATTTCATTAGTTATAGTAAGTTGAGGATTAAACTGCTTAAAAACTATACTTGGATTAAATGTGTGGACTATTTCTGTGTAATGGATAGAAGTATAGAAATTTTAGCCAGCAAAGAACAAGCAATCAGAACGTCTTGACTGCAAGATTTCTTCATACCGATACCCTTATTGTTTGAGTTGCAATTATCTGAATTTAAATTTCCTTGCTATAAAGTAGGTTAGATATCACTACGTACCTATACATTTCGGGTGTTCAAACTGGCGTACATCATCATTGTGAATCTGTTTTTTCTACCACACTCCACGTATCTTATAAAAAACACATTTTCATATCGATCCAACCCACATTGGTTTATATGCTACCCTTAGATAAAAATAATAAAATAACCCCAAAAAGAAATTGATGTATGGACACTGGAAGTGCACAGAGACGATATGAAGAACGCTTAACATCGTTACGTATGCACATCAACACAAACAAAAAACAATCATTAATTTACATGCTCGTCGTCCTTATATTCCAATTAAAGATGCATTTGGGACGACTAACCCGCAGGAATGCAAACCAAACATCAGTCTTTGTCAACGAAAATAATTAAAATCAATTGAAAGGAATCCCAATCCAATCTACAATGCTGACAGAATGTATTCAAGGCTCGTTATATGCTTATTTTCTAAATTGATTTCGATTTAATGGCGCGGTACAAGCAGCGAATTTATTTTCGAGTCCTTGGTATTTGTCTGTTCTTACTTCTTATTCGTTTTTAAGTCGAATTCGATGCAAACCAAAATCAAACAAATTATTTAAATAGGTGTTTAAGTATTAATTTTACTTTAAAGAGTCACCTAATGATTATCGACAATGTGCTACCTACCTGATACCTTACCTGCCTTAGTGAAAGAATGGCATACCTACTAATAATAAAGAGATAATTAGGTTCGAATTCAGTATACCTCATGCTTAGATCAACCGACAAAAGTCGTCGTCGGTCGTTCGTCATCATTATAAGCGACAAATTATTACCATTCAAGTGCATTAAAAAGTATTCTTCCTCTTCGCATAGCTTCTGCAGACGGACAGAGGGCTTTTTGTGGTCGTAGGTCGCCGCTGAAGTCATCGAAATCGCATTCAATTAGTATTTTTATTTTTGGTTCCTTGGACTTTTAGTCTTTTACAAATTATTACATTTTTTGCTTGCTTCTCTTTGAAGTCTTTGCTGTTTTGACAGTTTTCACTTGCACTGTTCGCTTTGTAGAATAATGAGGTCAGATTTCCCTTCCGACCTTCCAATTACAGAATATGA
Source organism: Sphaerophoria rueppellii (assembly GCA_920937365.1). NCBI lineage: Eukaryota > Metazoa > Arthropoda > Insecta > Diptera > Syrphidae > Sphaerophoria > Sphaerophoria rueppellii. Next base: position 41,689,847 of record CAKKXW010000005.1, on the reverse strand, counting down.
AATTTCCGCTGATGTGACATCTTTTTCATGTTTGTCTTATTTCTTTTTTTGGTTTATGTGACCCTTCAGGTGAGCTTAATAAATTGGAGTGCATAGGTAGTTATTATATCAACCAAAGCAAAAATAAGGAAAAAAAAAATACTAGTTCGTAAGGAATGTTGAACAAATTTTATAACAAACAAATAATTGAAATTACCTAGTACACTGAGAAAAAACTTTAATTTTCTTTTGTGCAGGAAAAATTGTAGGTTCAAAAATGATCAAAGTTATAAGGTACACGCCCAAATCCAAAATAGTCGGTCTACCAAGCGATTTTAACTTAAACTTTGTATTTCACTTTTTATTTTGAAACACAAATATTTTGTGTACAATAAATAAAACTTCATTAAGAGCCGATTTTTCAATCGTCAAATAAACAAGCAGATAGTGTTTATTCGACAGATAAATAAACATTGGATTTTTCAATCGTCAGATAGACTTCATCTGACGAATAACGCTCTTATTTATTCGACCGATAAGATCAGTTTTTTTCTGTTTGTTATTTGCAGATTCTTTCGATGATTGAAAAATCGGCTATAAAAGTAAGTTAACATTTATAAGTTCTTCATAGTGGCAAAATAGTTGGTCTATAAGATTTAACAGGGTGTTACCACTGTGTAACGTCACCTTTTCTCTTGATCACTGCATGAATACGCCGAGCATAGTGTCTACTAATTTCTGACATTCTTCAGAAGAGAATGAATCCCAAATATCTGCAAGTTTAGTTTAAAAGTCTTGAATTTCTTGCCGGAATCTTCTTCTCCCTCCAATTAACATCCGATTGCACTTACGTCCCTTCTTTCTAAGGTCATGGAAACGCTGATAAACTATCAGCTCAAGAAATATCTTGAAGACCGAAAGCTTCTTAATGACCGGCAGTACGGCTTTCGCAGCAACAGGTCCACTGGTGATCTGATGGTCTATCTCACCGAACAGTGGAACAAATCTTTACATCGTTTTGGAGAAAGTAAGATTGTTGTGCTTGATATTTCAAAGGCATTTGATAAAGTCTGGCATCTTGCTCTTTTATCGAAAATGCGTGCTTTCGGAATCGACGAATCCCTCCTTCGTTGGATTAGAAACTTTCTTTCGAACCGATCAATACAAGTTGTATTGGACGGATTCAAGTCTGAAACCCACAATATAAATGCTGGTGTGCCCCAGGGCTCCGTTTTGTCTCCAACCCTCTTTATCGTTTTTATTAATGATCTCCTGTCTGTTACTTCTAATCCAATAAATTGTTTCGCTGACGATAGTACCCTTAGATTCTCATATTCGTTTCCACATTCACATCCCTCCTCTACTACAACAGCAAAAATATGATAGGCTCATTAAACTCTGACTTAAACAGCATTGTATAATGGGGAATATAAAATCGCGTAGAGTTGAATGCTTCGAAAACTCAATGCTGTCTTGTATCGTTGAAGAGAGATATGCCCCCTTGCCACTGTCCATGAGTGGCACTTCCATCAAATAGATGGACCATCTCGAGATTCTCGGTATGTACATCACTGACCACCTCTTGTGGACCGAGCACATACGGGATGCAGCCAAAAATGCCGCAAGATGTTTGGGTTTCTTAAGACGGTGCAAGAAATTTTTCTCCCCGTCTGATCTGGCTCTATAAAACCTACATCCGTCCAAAGCTTGAGTACAATTCCCATCTTTGGGCTGGTGCTCCAGTAACTTACTTAAGCCTCTTGGATGGTATACAAAGAAGAGCCCTGAGAATGATCGGTGACATCACTGATTCATTCACTCCTTAGACCACCGTTCTTAGTCGTAACGTATCGTGTCTCTCACACTGTTTTATCGTTACTTCTACGTCAGTGTAAAAATGCAGTGCATCTCTACCCTTCTTCCGTAAACCCGTGCCTAGGAATCCAGCAAACATTTCCCTTCGAAAATGAATCATTAATAATTCTTAAAAGTGAAGAAAACATCCGAATATGAATTCATTTATGATTCGATTTGGATCAGAACCATTGGGTAACGTGACACGGATATGAATCTTTTTTACGACTCATTTATGATTGGAAATTCCTTCATTAAAATGAATGTAAAGAAGGCCCTTTTATATTCAATTAAGTGGACAATAAATGAACCTTTTCTTTATGACTTACCTATATATTTTGTTTTTTAATATCAAATATTTTAATGTTTTTCGTTTGATTCTTACACTGTTTAGGTACTTTACACTACACTAAAATTTTTTTTTTTGTTAAATGAAACACTGCACAATTGAAGTGAAGAATTTTAAAATTCGTTAAACATTGTTTCGATCTCTTGTCGCGACACGGTCCCATTATATAATTGCCCCATTGCAAAAAGAAATAAGGAAAAAGAGATCATTCGCAAGTTCGTTTTCCTTTATTTTTATATACAAATCCTTGAGGATCTATCCTTTCTGTGCCTGCACATTCATATTTAACTCACATACATGAATCAAAATCGAAAGTCAATATGCTCGTTTTGTTTTGCAAGTAAAATTTTTTAGTTTTTTTGTCTATCTTCAAAATATACTCAGAAAAATTAACGTTTTTCGAATACATATTCTTCAGATTTACTGAAGGAAATCTGAACCTTCACAATGTTTGCTGGAAGGGTATAAAAACCCCTTGAGTGTGTGCGCATTATAAAACAAACAAAAAAACAAAGACATCATAGACCTAGCCTTATGGCAAGAAGCACCATTCTGCTGAAAGATGTAATAGCTTAGGAGCCTCCATACAAGAAATTTTCCGTCATCGCACCCACTATAATTTTAAATGAGGAATAAATAATAAAGCCAAGACGAATAAGATTCGCTTGGTCAGCGTGAATTTAGTTAGCCTGAAAGGCAGCGCATACCTGTTGCAATGTGGTGAAATGTCTCCATCATCACGAATTTTAAAGGGTTTTCCAATAAGAGGTGTTATTTTGAATAGCCCACTATTTCGGTAGTTGTCACTTTTGACATCTGACAATTAGAAACTACGCCATTAATCAAAATGGAACGATACACACTTCAACAACGTATTGGAATTATAAAAATTCACTATAAAAATGGTGAAAATTTGGCAGAGACGGTTCGTAAAACTAAAACATTTTTGGTCGTCGTCGTGAAGCACCTTGTCGGACCGTAATACAGAAATTGGTGCACAAATTCGAGCTGTTGGGACAATCTAGTGATGTGAAGAATAAAACTCGTGCACATCGCTCAAGAACAACTGAGAATATTGCTGTTGTAGCCCAAAGTGTTGAAGAAAACCCAGGTTTGTCCATTCCTCGTCGTTCTTTGGAATTAGGCATTCCACAAACGTCATTACACCGTATTTTGCATAAAGACTTGGGTCTTAAGGCTTATAAAGTTCAGTTAACACAAGAACTCAAGCCGGCTGATCATCAACAACGTCGTGTCTTTGCTGATTGGGTCCTTGAAATGTATGAAAATGATCCGGAATTTCATCGAAAAATCATCGTGACTAATGAGGTCCATTTCCAGCTCGGAGGCTACGTCAACAAGCAAAACTGTCGCAACTGGGGCTTGGAAAACCCAAAGTTATTGTTGAAAAGCATCTCCATCCTCAACGCGTGACTGTTTGGTGCGGTTCATGGTCCGGCGGGGTAATTGGATCTACTTTTGCGAAAATGAGACTGGAACAACAGTTACGGTCAATGGATTGCGCTGTCGAGAGATGATTAATGATTTTTTATGGCCGGAATTGGATGGTATTGATCTGGACAACGTTTACTTTCAACAAGACGGCGCTACGTGCCACACAAGCAATGAAACCATCGATCTTTTACGGGAAAAGTTTCCGGACCGTGTTATCTCTCGAAGAGGTGATCACAATTGGCCACCGAGATCTTGTGATTTAACACTTTGCAACTTCTTCCTTTGGGGTCACGTGAAATATAAAAGGTCTTCGCCAACAGCCCAGCGTCGATTCAAGACCTCAAAGATTGAATTCGTGAGGCTATCGAGGACATAGGGCAGCCACTTTGCGATTTGATTATGGAAAATTTCATGAAAAGGATATGGTCCTGTAAGCGTGGTCGTGGCGGCTATTTGGCTGATGTTGTGTTCCATTTACGGCATACCTTTCTCTTTATAATGAAATAAACATCCGATCATTTATCTCAAAAAGTGCCATTTTCTTTGAATATCAAAATAACACCTCTGTCTGCTAGGCGATGTACTAAGCAAGCTCAGAGATATAATTTGCAAACGTTTTGCATCGACGACGACTTGTATAATACTCAAGTTTGTGCTACTCTCTGTAGTTCCATGGCCAAAAAATAAAGTTAAATTCAGTAGAGTTTTTCTTTGAGTGTAATGTGATAGAAACTGCACAGTGAGCAGCTTAGGTACTCTTGGAGCAACAATAGATTGGATTTTTGTTTTCCTCGTACTTCTTTCATGCACATTGTTTGGAAGGTCAAAAGTTAAAAAAAAGAAGAAGTGGAATGTGTTATGTTTTGTTTAAATAAATTTACGAAGGACATGTGCTACTTACAAATTCAAACATTTCATTCGGTCAAACAATACTTATTGTATTACTGCAAAGGTAGCTTGCAACTTCCTTGTTAAGGTAAAAACATTCCACTTTTCAAGTCAGCAGTTTAAAGTGAGACGGATTGTCATACAAATTCAGTCTGAGTAAATATTCATGTCAAGTACGCTTGAACACTTGTTAAATACAGTTTAAGTGTTGAACTTGCGAGTGGAATGAATTTAAAAAAAAAAAAAAACGTTGTTGTTGGAAGTTGGAATGTACTTATTTTACCAAAGCTGACAGTGCGATTAGAAGGTAACATGACAAAGGCTTGATTCGAAGAGGACACAAAAGGAAAAACATCGTATTATGGGTCAATCATATACCTACTATTCCAGGCCTTAGAAACAGTTTCTGAAACATCCTCTTAACGTGAAAAAGCAATGTACGTATATACATATGATAAAGGTCCATTTGACTTGGAGACAGGTAAGAGTCGTTTTCCTACCAAATATTGGCATGAAACTGCCAAAGATTACCGACCTATACGCCTTACTTCGTTTATTCCTAAAACCCTGGAAAGAATCGTAGAATCTCACATAAGGAGTATTCTGAGTAGTTATCTAACTCGCAACACGCCTACTTGAGGGGTAGATCTATACAGAGACTGCTCTCCATGAGGTAGTGAGAACGATAGAAAACACGATTAATTTCAAGGAATATACCCTAGCTACCTTCTTAGATGTAGAAGGAGCTTTCAATAATGTCCTAACTGAATCCATCGCAGAATCACTTGCAGGCTTCGGTATTGAGAACTACATTAGAAGATGGATAATATCCATGCTAAGTATAATAGGAGGATTCAATCAAAGTTAGGATATTCAACGTGTACCAAATATGCCAGCAGAGGAACACCCCAAGGAGGTATACCCTCTCCTCTTTTATGGGTTTTGGTCATGAACAGCATTCTTGTGAAACTCGAGAGTAGTGGAGTGAAAGCGGTTGCGTACGTCAATGATTTGGTCATTCTTATTTCAGGAAAATCTCCAAGCGTGATCAGTGATATTACTAATATGGCTTTGAGGAAAGTTAGCACCTGGGCTGCAAGCTGCGGACTAGGTGTTAACAGTAACAAAACCGAGTTGATGCTTTTCACTACCAAAACCAACCACTCAACCTCGGTTAAATGGTCAAACACTATCATTGTCTTCCAGTGCTTAATATCTGGGCGTAATAACACCTGTTCATGCGCCTCTGCCACTCTTCGAAGACATGTTCAAAGCCATTTAAAGATAGACGCTTTAAAATCGCCTTTAAAGCTTTTACAGCAGCTGCAGCGGATGGAAAACGCCTCCCTTTGAGGTCCTTTTTGGCTGTGGGGTACAAGAAGAAGTCGTTTGGAGCCAGGTCGGGGCTATAGGGCGGGTGCGGTACCGTTTCGATATTTTTTCTGGTCATGAAGTCTTGAACCTTAACCGCGACGTGTGGCCTGGCGTTGTCTTGGTGCAGTTTCCAATTTCCAACGAGCTCTGAACGCTTCTTAAGGAAGTGGTCTTTCATCATTTTTAAAACGGACATGTAGTAGTCGGCATTAACTGTCCGGCCTTCTGGAGTGTGAGTGTACACCATACCTCGATAATCGAAGAAGAATATGACCATAGCCTTGGTTGCTCTCACGGCCTTCCAAATACTCCTTGTGCCATCGGAAACACGTGCTTTCACCCATAACACTATTGCCATATGCTTTTTTCAAGTCGACGTAGGTTTCTTTCGCGTTTTTTTTTTTTCAATAAAACGCAAAACTTTATGGCGTAACGTTGTTCGCGAAATTCAGGTATCGTAAAAGTTTAGAGGCGAAATTTTTCAAGCTTCGCGGGAATCCGCATAAAAACCAAACAAAACACGCAATCCACTTCGGGTTTGTACTAATCAACTGAGAATTGGACAGGCTCGGCGAGCCGTATAGTTCCAGTAGTTCCCAAACTACAGCGCTACTCTCAGTCTTTATTGAACAGCCCTTGTATGTGAACGTCTGAAGCCTTTCATCAACAATCCGATTGATCCTTATCAATGTGGCTTCAGGCCAGGAAAGTCCACCATCGACCAAATTTTCACGTTGCGGTAGATCCAGGAAAAGACCTATGAACTCCAAATCTATACCTACCACTTTTTCATCGATTTTATTGCCGCGTATGACAGCATCTACAGAGACGAACTGTACAAAGCTATGTCTAGTTTTGGCGTCCCTGCCAAGCTCGTTCGCTTGTGCAAAATGACAATGAAGAACTCACGCTGCTCCATCAAGTTTGGCAACGAGCTTACGGAATCTTTCGATTTCAAAAAAGGATTCAGACAAGGCGATGCACTGTCGTCCGATTTCTTTAACATCGTTCTTGAGAAGATAGTGCAAAACTCCAATGTCAGCAAAAGAGGCACTATCTTCCAAAAATCTGTTCAACTTCTCGCGTACGCCGATGATAATGGGAAGAACACAGCGTGATGTCAATTGCGCCTTCGTGAGAGTTGACACAGAAGCGGCAAAAATGGGTTTAGCGGTAAATGAGGGAAAAACGAACTATATGCTGTCTTCGAGGAAGGACGCCCAACACCGACGGGTCGGACGCATACAACTTCGAAGTAGTAGAGGAGTTTGCCTACCTAGGCTCCGCTATAAACACGGGCAATAACACCAGCGCCGAGATCAGACGAAGAATAACTCTTGCTAATCGCTGTTTCTTTGGGCTAAGAAAGCAATTGAGTGGAAAAGCCCTCTCTTGAGCAACTAAGGTAAAATTGTACAACACACTCATCATCCCAGTCCTGCTGTATGGTGCAGAAGCATGGACCTTGACAAAATCGGATGAAAGTGCCTTAGGCTGTTTCGAGAGGAAAGTTCTTCGGGTCATCTTTGGCTCCGTGTGCCTTGAAGGGGAATGGCGAAGAAGATATAACAGCGAACTTTACGGGTTGTACAACAACATGGACCTAGCCAGAAGGGTCAAGGTCCAGAGACCCAGATGACTCAGATGGTCATTTAGAGCGGATGGAAACCAATACTCCGGCCCGAAAGCCTTCGACACTATTCCCGAGGGACGTAGGAGGAGAGGAAGACCGCGAATCAGGTTGCGCACTCAAGTGGAAGAACACCTCAATCAACTTGGAGTGCAAAACTGGAGACAGCTAGCTAAGGACCGAGCTGGCTGGCGGAGACTGTTAATTGAGGCCCAAATCCACAACGGACTGTAGCGCCACCTTAAGTAAGTATAGTAAGTATATAAAGGATTGTACGTGCGGCAGAACATACATCATCCATAACCCATTTTTAAATCTATTTAGATTCTCACGAGTTATGGTATCAAAACGGCGCACTCAGCTCTAATTGTGTCCTACGCGTAAGTAGGACAGCCATTCCTACCTATACCTACCATTAACATATGATATAATGACTAGAAATTAATTGGTTTAACTCAAATGATTTCTTCACTTCGAAAGCGCTCTGAAGTGTACCAAAATAATAAAGCGATAATGATAAGGATATCAAAAGCAATAAAAAAGAAACATTCGTCCTGCACCCACTTCAATTCCTTTTTCCTTTATTCAAAATGGCTACGTAAATACCCGTTATCCTTATCTAAAAACTAAACACACGAAATACGTTTTACTTTGTTATCATTTCATAATAATCCTGCAAACTGCTGATAAAATGTAATCTCCTTTTTATTTACTGTCAAAAAAATAAATATCAATATGTATTCTCACTGTATGTGTTGGTTTATTCCTTATTTTGTCCTGGTTCTATAAAATAAAATTCAAACAACCTTCAAATAAAACCTGATAGTGATAAGATGTTACTAACTGATAAACACGATAAAGTATGTATGAAAAGCCGATTGCTATTATAGTTTTACATGGATATGAAATAGAATAATTGATAAAGGAACAGAAGGCTCAATTGCCTACAGGAAAATGAAGGGCTCGTGGTGATTTGTATTCTTAAAATATATTTTATTTGTCCATATTTTTATCATTGATTGCTTTACGAGGACTATACCTCTTTGTACCCCTCTTGTGTTAATGATTTATTGAGAAAAAGGATAAGAGACGAAGTGCAGGTTAGCAGCTACTTTATGAGACCTTCTTTTATCCTTTTAAATGCATGTCCACTTATTTATTATATTTTTGTTTTCTTATGGATATTTTTTTGTTGACCTTTGTGATGTTATTGCTTTTACATTAGATAACGTCAACTATGATATGGGACTTATGAATTATAAACATTGTTGTTTGACGTCCTGTTTTGCTTCTTTTCTACTTTCTGTATGTAACCTGGTTTTAGCTCTTGACGTTTAGTGACTCATGAGGATGACACATTGGCATATGAGCTGATTCTAATCTAAGCAATCAAATTCATGCTTTGTGTTCGTTTATTAGCCAATTCTTAAAGCGTTATGCTTATTTGAATATTGATGCTAACTTAGTTCTTAGTCAATCAGTTAAAGACATTGCAATGGTAAGTTTTTCGTCTTTTTCAGAATCAGCCATTGGATTTTAGAACATTTGATTACCAACACTAGTTGACTCTCCATATCTCAATTTTTCAGGGGATACTCGAGTAAAAGAGATCACACCAAGAACATGAATGTAAAAAAAGAACCAAGTTCTCCCGTACAAATATTCTGACTAACAAATCAGCCACGAAAAGTAATTAGATCTAAAAGAACGCCAAGTTCTAAGCAAGTACTCGTAGGTGCATTGCAAATGTTTTAAGTGGACTTGCATCGAATCAACTATTAGTTTTGAAAGAAAATTGCAAACTAACGTAAATTAGTTAATTTTTTTTACTTGGTAGGTTTTCTCTTGTTTGGCTAGTTTGCCAAATTACAATATTCTACGATGATCAGAGGTGCCCCATATATTTTATATAATTTATTTTTAAATGGGTGGGTACCACGCCCCCTCAGTTGAAAATCATAAATTTCATATTTTATTTGCTCTATTGGACGTTGTAATTCTACTGTACCCCAAAGTGTTCCATGTAATTTAAATTCATAATGTAAAATTAGGTGGCTACCACGCCCCCTGACTAAAAAATTTCATATTTTCGAGTTTTTCCTATGAATGTACTTCATGACCTGCCACTATGCCAAATTTCTTGATAATAATCCAATATTTAAAATTCTTCTGTCACAGTTTTAGTGATCATACTCCCCCGAAACGGCTTGACCGATTTTGATGAAATTTTATGTGTATTCAGTAGGTATGATAATAGGTTCATATCCATTTTTTATACCGCTAATTGTTAAGGAAGGCTCATCCACATATTTAGTTTTGGCATTTTTTGGGCAGTTTTGTTTATTATAATTTTTGTACGGTGCGGCATTAAGAAATACATTAAATCCTTAATTTTCAACTTCCTACCACTTAACCCTACTTCTTAATGATCACAGTAGTAATAGTGACATTGAATTTTATTATTGTGAATGGTAGGTTAAATAATAAAAGATAAATAAACATAATGGTAGTGGGGTGGTGGGATAGTGGTTAGCGGGTTACGGTAAGCGGGATTACGGGTTGTGAGTAATGGGTAGTGGGAAGTGGGATGACGGGTTGTGGGTAATGGGTAGTGGGAAGCGGGGTGACGGTGTAGCGGGTATGGGTAGACATAGCGGGTGTCGGTTGCTGGGGTAGCGCGAAGCGGGTAGCGGGTACAGGGTAGTGGGTTAACGCGTAGAGGGTAGCGGGTCGAGTAGTAGCGAGATACCAAAGGCTAGAACTTTCATTTATCGATTGAGGTAGTACGAAAATTGCAGGGTCAGCTAGTTATAATGTAAAAGTAGGCGGCTACCACCCCTTGATTGAAAAATTTCAAATTTTCGATTTTTTACTTCATATGAACCACATGACCTATCACAGTGCCATTTCAAGTTTCTAGGGCATCGGGAAGAGCTTCATAATTTTGATGATCTGTCAGTGAGTGAGTGAATTAGTAAGTCAGTCAGTTATGGTTTTCGTGATTTTTGAAACATTGTATCTTAGAAACTACTTATGCTAAGTATCTGAAATTTACTGCGGTGCTTCTTCTTGACTAGCTTAACAAATAATGTGAGTTTTTTTTTGCTTCTTTGGTATAGAAGTTGGAAGGGTGTGGAAAATGCCCTGAGTTGTTTCCTGTAAATAAGGGTGTAGTGCCAAAATTGCTAGAGAACTTGGTTGGGCACTACCGTGTCGCTTGATAATTTTTGGGAGAAGTTTTATTTTATGAAAAAAAGGTTTCCTTAATGAAATTATATGTGAATCAATATACTAACATGCATACATTAAATTTATGTGCAAACATACCTATTCAGAAGTTTTGTTTTGTTTTTATAGTTTTGGTAATTGGTAAGAGTAGGTAAATCTTTTTAGGACGTTGTTTGTGTTGGAAATTGAAGGGTATCTATGTCAAAATGTGGTGAAATTAGAAAATAACATAATATCCGTAGGAACTCAGTGCCGTTTTCTTCACTATTTAATGACATTTTATCAAACTCTCAAATTGGCAAACACTAAAGAGTTGAGGGACAAGTTGAAAATCGTTTTTCTTTACTAATTTAAATCTCAGCTCGAGAGATATTGACGTTTGGTTAAAATATGACACCACCAAGTTTAGATGGTAATTGTCACCACCACCGAGAAAAAATATATATTACAAAAAGTGGTAGCTATATTCCACAAAAGAAGAAGACTTGTTAGTGACAAACGCCTTACAACTGTCGTATGCTTATACGAAATCTGTGTACTTATCTTTCTATACGAATACTAGCCGAAAAAACCCTGCGTTGCCGGGTTTCAGAATTTCTGCGAGAGAGCTGTAGGTAATAACGCCAGAGGGAGGTACCGTTTTGGACCAATACAAACATTTTTTTATACATTTAATACATGAACGTTTAAAAAAATTAAACTCGAGGAAGTTTAAAAAAAATCGTAGGAGGCGTTTTGAAGGAAATTGAAAGTTTTGGTTTTTGGCCAAAAAAAAATCGTATGGTGGCTACCCTGAATATTGATCTTAAAACAAAAATAAAAAAAAACTGGGATATGAGTTTTTGCTCAAACCTCTAATTTTTAAGTTAAGGCTGTAGGTGCCTGTAAACTTCCCGACAGACAGACAGACGGAATAGCCGGACCCACTTTTTTCGACTTCTCTATCATTGTAATGTCATATCTCATCCTCACTTAAATTTTTTTTTTACAAAAAATGTGTCGCAAGTAAAAAAGTTGATTTTAATTTACTCACCCGCAAATTTTGTTGTTAAATTCAGGAAACTGACAGCCGACATCAATTTTTTGAAATGTCTCTCTATTTTTCATTTCATTTCATTTCCAGTTCATTCTTCTAAATTATATTTAAGGCTGAACTCCTACTTAAGCTTTTGGACCAAGACAATGTTTTACACTGAACATGCACGATTTTCTGTGCATAAACATTTTCGCTTTATGAAAATTGGGTACTTCGGTCTCTGTCAAAATTAGTTATAACTAGGGTTCGGATTTTCATGCACATAAAATCTCAAAATATGCGCTTAAAATATGCACCCAAAAATACAAAATATGCATTCAAAATATGCACTTAAAAAATTGTTTCGTTTCAATTTAAAAACACATTTCATTTAGTTTAGTAAAATAAATTCATTTTTTATTTTAATTAACGTTTAATAAAAAAATACACATAACAGTTAACGTTAACACCATAGACCACTGAATTTAAATTTAAAAACAAGCGACTGCTTAGAATAACTGTTACAATATGTATGTATGTGTGTGTAGTGGCAGGAGCGAACATTTTCTTTAGAGATGAAATAAAGTAAGGAGATGGGAAACAAAGCTGTCAAAATGGATTTGCCTACACCTACAAGCTTTCACAATTTTTTTTTCAAAATTCAATCTAGCAATCTACGTTAAATTTGAAAATGCGAAGACAAACACAAGAGATCTGTAAAAATAGAAAATCTCACCTCATATTTTTGTTTTTGTAATTGTAACTCAAGTCATTCATGTACATAAAAGAAAAAGAAAAAAAGTGAAAATGGAATGCCCGTCCCAGTAACCAACTTCACATTGGTTCAAGTTGTAACGGACAAAACACTAGCCCTTGAAATTGCAAGCGTCGAGTAGATGGACCATTATTTTTTTTCACAAAGCTAGCAATATTAGATAGATAAATCAATATTTTTGTCGTTTTCTACTCCTAAAACCGAAAGCAATCTACCTCAACAGCATTAATGAATTAAGCTTTTCTAGTAAGCAACTAGATGAAGAAGAAATAAAATACGGTCGACTCGAGTTTTTGCAAAAATTTTTATTCGGCTCTTTAAATGCTTTTGGCAGTCATGTAGTCAATTGCTTTAATTTAGTTTTTGTTTTTTAATTATAATGAGCCGATAGAATCTAGTCAAGTTCATACAGTACATTCTGCGTTGTTTATATATGTAGTGGGGATGGTACATAATATGGGGGTTGGGGTCGTTCAAGATTGTGAAATGAATCAAAGAAAAAGATGATAGCTTTGAGCTAAGGGGATATCTTTTGCTGTTCAATAAATTTTTTAATAATATGCTCTAAAAATATGAAAAAAATATGCAAAATATGCATTTATAGAAAAATATCCAAGAAAATATGCGAAATATGCAAAATATGCATTTATAGTTAAAATATGCAAAAATATGCACTAACGTTTAAATGCCATTTTAAAGGAAATTTCATGATTCGTATACATAACTTATGGATTTGCTTCTAAGATGTTCCTAAAAAAACATGCATTTGCATGGAAATCCGATCCCTAGTTATAACTAACAACATTTTAGTAAGATTTCAATGTGACTTTGACAAAATCATTAAGTGGAACATAATTCTGAATTATCAGTGAGATAGTTACTGTGACCACACAAATGGAATTGAATTGAATCCAAAATATTTTCATCTTCGAAATCTCAGAAAAAAAAAATTTAGTTAGGGATGCATCAGACCAAAGTGCAAATACACAATAGGGTCAACAGTGGACACTATGACGTATACGTAATAATTGCGTTGCGTTATGGTGAAAATAAAAAGTTCTTCATGAAAAACTCGGAAATCTCATCGGTTTTTAAAGGGAAAATTGCATATTATTGGAGGTGCATTGGTTTTCAAATGGAAAACTGGAAAATTTCAAAATGCGCTTTCGATGAAAAACTCGGAAAACTCTTTGGTTTTAAAAGGGAAATTTGCATGTAGTTAAAGGTGCATTGGTTTTCAAATAAAAAACAGGAAAATTTCAAATGAGTTTTCGAATGAAAAATAGAAAGATATTTTATGAATGAAGTCATATGAACATTTTTAAACAAAGCAATTTTGTGGTAGTGCGTTGCACTGGTTTTCAAATGGAGACCTGAACCCATTTTGAAAGTTTTCAGTTATTTATTTGAAAACGGATACACCTACAGTTACATGCAATTTTCCCTTTTAAAACCAATTAGTTTTCCGAGTTTTTTTATAAAAAAATTTCTATTTTCCATTCGAAAACCCATTTTAAAATTTTCCAGTTTTCCACTTGAAAACGGATACACCTACAGTTACATGCAATTTTTCCTTTTAAAACCAATTAGTTTTCCGAGTTTTTCATGAAAAAATTTTCTATTTTCCATTCGAAAACCCATTTTGAAATTTTCCAGTTTTCCATTTGAAAACCAATGCACCTACAGTTACATGCAATTTTCCCTTTTAAAACCAATTAGTTTTCCGAGTTTTTCATGAAAAATTTTCTATTTTCCATTCGAAAACCCATTTTAAAATTTTCCAGTTTTCCATTTGAAAACCAATGCACCTACAGTTACATGCAATTTTCCCTTTTAAAACCAATTAGTTTTCCGAGTTTTTTATGAAAAAATTTCTATTTTCCATTCGAAAACCCATTTGAAATTTTCCAGTTTTCCATTTGAAAACCAATGCACCTACAGTACATGCAATTTTCCCTTTTAAAACCAATTAGTTTTCCGAGTTTTTCATGAAAAATTTTCTATTTTCCATTCGAAAACCCATTTTGAAATTTTCCAGTTTTCCATTTGAAACAACCTAAGTACATGCAATTTTCCTTTTAAAACCAATTAGTTTTCCGAGTTTTTCATGAAAAATTTTCTATTTTCCATTCGAAAACCCATTTTGAAATTTTCCAGTTTTCCATTTGAAAACCAATGCACCTACAGTTACATGCAATTTTCCCTTTTAAAACCAATTAGTTTTCCGAGTTTTTCATGAAAAATTTTCTATTTTCCATTCGAAAACCCATTTTGAAATTTTCCAGTTTTCCACTTGAAAACCAATGCACCTACAGTTACATGCAATTTTCCCTTTTAAAACCAATTAGTTTTCCGAGTTTTTCATGAAAAATTTTCTATTTTCCATTCGAAAACCCATTTCGAAATTTTCCAGTTTTCATTTGAAAACCTTAGCTCACATGCAATTTTCCCTTTTAAAACCAATTAGTTTTCCGAGTTTTTCATGAAAAATTTTCTATTTTCCATTCGAAAACCCATTTTGAAATTTTCCAGTTTTCCATTTGAAACATCACCAAGTTATGCAATTTTCCTTTTAAACCAATTAGTTTTCCGAGTTTTTCATGAAAAAATTTCTATTTTCCATTCGAAAACCCATTTTGAAATTTTCCAGTTTTCCATTTGAAAACCAATGCACCTACAGTTACCTGCAATTTTCCCTTTTAAAACCAATTAGTTTTCCGAGTTTTTCATGAAAAATTTTCTATTTTCCATTCGAAAACCCATTTTGAAATTTTCCAGTTTTCCATTTGAAAACCAATGCACCTACAGTTACATGCAATTTTCCCGTTTAAAACCAATTAGTTTTCCGAGTTTTTCATGAAAAAATTTCTATTTTGCATTCGAAAACCCATTTTGAAATTTTCCAGTTTTCCATTTGAAAACCAATGCACCTACAGTTACCTGCAATTTTCCCTTTTAAAACCAATTAGTTTTCCGAGTTTTTCATGAAAAATTTTCTATTTTGCATTCGAAAACCCATTTTGAAATTTTCCAGTTTTCCATTTGAAAACCAATGCACCTACAGTTACATGCAATTTTCCCTTTTAAAACCAATTAGTTTTCCGAGTTTTTCATGAAAAAATTTCTATTTTGCATTCGAAAACCCATTTTGAAATTTTCCAGTTTTCCATTTGAAAACCAATGCACCTACAGTTACATGCAATTTTCCCGTTTAAAACCAATTAGTTTTCCGAGTTTTTCATGAAAAATTTTCTATTTTGCATTCGAAAACCCATTTTGAAATTTTCCAGTTTTCCATTTGAAAACCAATGCACCTACAGTTACCTGCAATTTTCCCTTTTAAAACCAATTAGTTTTCCGAGTTTTTCATGAAAAATTTTCTATTTTGCATTCGAAAACCTATTTTGAAATTTACCAGTTTTCCATTTGAAAACCAATGCACCTACAAAACCAATTAGTTTTCCGAGTTTTTCATGAAAAATTTTCTATTTTGCATTCGAAAACCCATTTTGAAATTTTCCAGTTTTCCATTTGAAAACCAATGCACCTACAGTTACATGCAATTTTCCCTTTTAAAACCAATTAGTTTTCCGAGTTTTTCATGAAAAATTTTCTATTTTGCATTCGAAAACCCATTTTGGAATTTTCCAGTTTTATCTTGAGAACCAATTTTCATAATGCGAAATTTTCATGCACAGAGGTTGGAAAATAAAATCCATGCTTTTTTTGAACATCTATGTTGAAATTTTCTTTTGTACAGAAAGTCGTGCCCAAGAGATCGCATGTAAACATTGTTTTGGTCCAAAAGCTTAAGTAGGGGTTCAGCCTTAAATATAATTTAGAAGAATGAACCGGATATGAAATGAAATGAAATGAAAATAGAAAGACGTTTCAAAAAATTGATGTCGGCTGTCAGTTTTTTAGAATATCCAAACAAAATTTTCGAGTAAGTATATTAAAATCAATGTTTTTTCCTATTAATAATAATTTCTTTTTCTTTCAGAGTATCCTACTGCACATTCAGTGCATCGCAGAATATTTCTACTGCATTTATAAGGTATGACTTTTGTTTGTTTGTTGGTTTATCGACTACAAACATACAACCGACAAACAAACAAAAGTCTTACTTTATATATTAGTATAGATATAAAGCTGTAGAGTTTGTTCGTTTGAACGCAGTAATCTCAGGAACTACTGGTTCGAATGGTACCTATAATTCTTTTTGTGTTGGATAGTCCATTATTTGAGGAA
Source organism: Sphaerophoria rueppellii (assembly GCA_920937365.1). NCBI lineage: Eukaryota > Metazoa > Arthropoda > Insecta > Diptera > Syrphidae > Sphaerophoria > Sphaerophoria rueppellii. The sequence continues at coordinate 41,673,049 of CAKKXW010000005.1, read as the reverse complement.
GGCTTTAGGCTGTGAAAAAAAGGAGCGAAGAATCTATGGAAAATGTGGAAAAAACGGCAAAAAATATTAATCTTTTATCCTAATAACATTGCCAAAGAGTCGTTTCAACATAATATTAACCCTTATCCAAATAAATGTGTTATTGCTTAAGAGTTTATTCCAGTTAACATCTTGGAAGATATGTAACGCAATTTTAAAATACCGGTCATATAAACAAATCAGCATACATTCCTTTTATTGTTTATACTAATCATTAGCTTAAGACGTTTTACCAAAATTTAGCGCCTTCAGATAAGCTCCAAAATTATTAAAAGACATGTATACAACTTTTCTAGTTAAAGATGGTTAACCACCTTTGCACAGTCAAATCCTTAATGTTTAAGAAAAATTAAATGTTTTGCTCTTTTCCTAAATTTTCTAAGTTTTCCACCAGCATTTTTTATTTTTCCGTTTGTAAAACCAATTCTGGAACAATTAAACCTTAAAGTTCCATACAAAAGTCTAGTTGAGAATAAAAATCCTCAAGCTAAGTTCAACTTGATGTGAAGAAAATTGAAAGTTTGTAAAAAAAAAATTGTAAATTCTTGGTGATTTTGTGTAAGTACTTACCAACTAAAGGTGGTGCTACAGTCCGGTGTGTACTTGGGCCTCAATCAACAGTCTCCGCCAGCCAGCTCGGTGCACAGCTAGCTGTCTCCAGTTTTGCACTACAAGTTGATTGAGGTCCTCTTCCTCCACTTGTGTGCCACCTAAGTCGTGGTTTTCCTCTACTTCTACGTCCCTTGGGAATAGTAACGAAGGTTTTCCGGGCCGGAGAATTGGTTTCAATACGCTCTAAATGACCTTGACCCTTTTGGCTAGGTCCATGTCATTGTACAACCCGTAGATTTCACAGTTGTATCTTCTTCGCCATTCCCCATCAATGCTAACGGGGCCAAAGATGACTCGAAGAACTTTCCTCTCCGAAACAGCCTAAGTGCAGAAGCATGGACCTTGGCAAAATCGGATGAATGTGAATACGATTTTGTCAAGGTCCATGCTTCTGCACCATACAGCAGGACTGGGATTATGAGTGATTTTGTGTAAGTGGTTATTGCAAATTTTTTACTTTGTTTTAAAGGTTTGTATTGTAACAAAAAAAAAAAAAACAATCCAAAACATAACATCCATAACATAAGTAGGTACTGACATCAGAGACATCGATCTTTACATGGGTCAGGCTATATAGGTACACCAAAGTTAGCCTTCTTTAAACCGTCAGAAAGTGATGTCAAGGTTCAAAATCAGAATTATACTATTTTTTCTTAATATGTAACCACGAGTCACAGCCTAAAGTATGTCAGACAAATTATCGTACACCCTTTACCTATGTGTAGGTTCATACAACACCACATCCTTCGCAAAATATCTAGAACATGTCTAGTGGTTTACCTATCTTATAAAATTACTCTGCAATTTCTGCATACATTGACCAAGACTCATACCGTTGATAGTCATTATGATAGGAACTAACAATAGCAGGAAACGCATGCAACGAACGTGTCATCTTTCAACCATTCACCTCGCATATGCTCTTACCTACTTCCTCCCTCTCCATCAATGCGCACCAGCCGCGAGAAACTATTCCAAGTTGTTATCTGTCCAAGCCAACGTAAATACGATGCCGATTGGAATTGTTTGAATTTGCACTCTTCTCAATTTTGTTTTTATTTTTATTTTTATAACCCACAATCCAAACAAAAGAAAAAAAGTAAAAAAAAAAATCTCAAGGTCATCCAGCTTGCGACCAACATAACCTAGTCGAAACAACAAACATGGTGTTTCCCAACAATCTCTTGATGGGCAGTTAGTTGCTTTTACAGTATTCCTCTATGCCTCTACATCAATAAGCTAAAGAGTCGACTCGCTAAGCTATTTTTTTCTTTTCAATTGAATGTTGATCAAACGATCACTAACCCCGTCATAACGTATGTACATATATCCATTGAGTGCGAGCTGAATAAAAAAAAACAAATAGAAAATATACGAAAAGTTTCCCGTTTCACTCCCTCACGAAGCGAAGATCGCAAAGAGAAAATTATCTTTCGGATTAGATAGATATAAATGTAGTTACTTTAATCCCCAGACAGAGTTACAGACAGACCGATGAAAAGATGGCGGGGGCGAGAGTGAAGCTAGCAAAAGAGAGTTTCTAGCAATCTGGCAACTTAATACGACAAATTCCGATTAAGGTTTGCTGATTTGCGAATTATGTTGTTGGATGAATAGAAAATGAATACAAAAAAATAAGAAGTAGGAAAAAATAAACAAATAAGAAAGATGCAATAAAGCAACTCAATGTTAACAGGGTGTTAATGTCAAAAAGGCTTCATAGAGAATGGTTTTGATTAATTTTGGCTTCATGCCTTTAATGCATTGACACAATACCTAATACTTCAATTCATCTCTTACTTACTTACTTAAGGTGGCGCTACAGTCCGTTGTGGACTTGGGCCTCAATCAACAGTCTCCGCCAGCTAGCTCGGTCCTTAGCTAGTCGTCTCCAGTTTTGCACTCCAAGTCGATTGAGGTCCTCTTCCACTTGAGTGCGCCACCTGAGTCGCGGTCTTCCTCTCCTCCTACGTCCCTCGGGAATAGTGTCGAAGGCTTTCCGGGCCGGAGCATTGGTGTCCATTCGCTCTAAATGACCGAGCCATCTGAGTCTCTGGACCTTGACCATTCTGGCTAGGTCCATGTCGTTGTACAACCCGTAAGGTTCGCTGTTGTATCTTCTTCGCCATTCCCCTTCAATGCACACGGGACCAAAGATGACCCGACGAACTTTCCTCTCGAAACAGCCTAAGGCACTTTCATCCGATTTTGTCAGGGTCCATGCTTCCGCACCATACAGCAGGACTGGGATGTTGAGGGTGTTGTTCAATTTTACCTTAGTTGCTCGAGAGAGGGCTTTTCCACTCAATTGCTTTCTTAGCCCAAAAAAACAGCGATTAGCAAGAGTTATTCTTCGTCTGATCTCGGCGCTGGTGTTATTGCCCGTGTTTATAGCGAAGCCTAGGTAGGCAAACTCCTCTACTACCTCGAAGTTGTATGCGTCTATTGTGACGTGCTGTCCGAGCCGTCGGTGTTGGGTGTCCTTCCTCGAAGACAGCATATACTTCGTTTTTCCCTTATTTACCGCTAAATCCATTTTTGCCGCTCCTGTCTCAATTCTCACAAAGGCGCCATTGATATCACGCTGTGTTCTTCCCATTATATCAATATCATCGGCGGCGTACGCGAGAAGTTGAACAGATATTGGAAAATAGTGCCTCTGTTGTTGACGGTGGAGTTCTGCACTATCGTCTCAAGAACGATGTTAAAGAAATCGCACGATAGTGCATCGCGTTGTCTGAATCCTTTTTTGACGCTGAAAGATTCCGTAAGCTCGTTGCCAATTTTGAGGGAGCAGCGTGAGTTCTCCATCGTCATTTTGCACAAGCGAACGAGCTTGGCAGGGACGCCAAAACTAGACATAGCTTTATACAGTTCGTCTCTGTAGATGCCATACGCGGCATTAAAATCGATTAAAAGGTGGTGGGTATCGATTTGGAATTCATAGATCTTTTCCAGGATCTGCCGCAACGTGAAAATTTGGTCGATGGTTGACTTTCCTGGCCTGAAGCCACATTGATAAGGACCAATCAGATTGTTGACGAAAGGCTTCAGACGTTCACATATTACGGCAGAGAGGATCTTGTAGGCGATGTTTAGTAGACTTATTCCTCTGTAGTTGGCGCAGTTTAGAGGATCTCCCTTTTGCAGGATCGGGCAAACAATGTTGAGGTTCCATTCATAGGGCATGCATTCCTCTGACCATATCTTACAGATGAGTTGGTGCATGCTCCTATTTAGCTCGTCGCCTGGTGCTTTGAAAAACTCAGCAGCTAGTCCATCTGCTACAGCGGCTTTGTTGGATTTCAGCCCTGATATTGCTGTTTTCACTTCTTCTAGGTCGGGTTCACGAAATTGTTGGCTATCATCGTGTCCGATGAAAGGCTCCTGTCTGACGGCGGTGTTTTGTTCGTCGTCGCCGTTATACAATCTATAGAACTGCTCCTTCCAAATCCCCAGCATTGACTGCGATTCTACTATGATGTTCCCTTGTTTATCTCTGCAGGCATCAGTTCTTGCTCGATGACCTTGAGCCAGTGTTTAACCTTTCGGTAAAACCTCCGAACTTCATTCCTGCTGTTGGCTCTCTCAACATCCTCGATCTGACGCTTCTCATGCTCTCTCTTTTTCCTCCTGAGAAGACCGGCGTTCCTCTCTCTCTTTTGCTCGTAGAGCTCACGAGCAGCTCTTGTCCTTCTATGCAGCGCCGCTTTGTATGCCTCCTGCTTGGCTGCATGGGCCTGCTGCATTCTTCATCAAACAGGGGTTTCGTTTTGGTTGCTGTGTGAAACCCAGCACATTAGAGGCGGCATCTCTAATCTGCTCTTTGGCAATGTTGCCACTGGTCTTCGATACTTGATGTTGGCGGCATAGGGACTCCTTAAGAGGTTACTAGACACTCGATCATGAGAATGATCTGGCGATCTCTTGCGATTGTAGCCGTCCGACGTCGAATTTTTCTTGCATGCATTTCCTTGTTTTGGCCGTTGTCGGGATATTCGTAGCACTACCTTGGCTACGACGAGGTAGTGGTCCGAGTCGATGTTAGCTCCTCGGAAAGTTCGAACATCTAAAATGCTGGACAAGTGCCTTCCGTCGATCGCAATGTGATCAATCTGGTTGACGGTTGATTGATCAGGAGATCTCCATGTACCTTTATGGATGTTGAGATGAGGGAAACAGGTGCTTGCTACCACAACATTTCGCCCGCAGCAAAATCGATCAGCCTGAATCCGTTATCGGATGTGGTGTCGTGCAGGCTGTGCTTTCCGACCGTTCCACCAAGATGTCCTCTTTTCCCAGCTTTGCGTTAAAATCGCGAGGACAATTTTAATGTCATAACTAGGACATTGCTCGTAGTTTTGTCGAGGAGCTCGTAGAACTCGTCTTGGTGTCGTCCTTTTTCTCTTCTGTGGGGCATGCGCACATATTAGGCTGATGTTGCCGAATTTAGCCTGATTCGGATTGTCGTGATGCGTTCGCTCACACATTTGAAGCTCAAGACTTTTTGCCTGAGTCTGCTTCCCACGACGAATCCGCATCCAAATAGTCGCTGTTGTTGCTCTCGGTAACAATTACCATAGTAGATGTCGCAGTTTTTCATCCTCCTTTTGCCGGTCCATCCCATCGCATTCCTGGATAGCGGTAATATCTGCTTTGTAGCAGTTGAGGGTCTCCGCTAACTGTTCGGCAGCACGCGGTCTGTTAAGGGACCTAACATTCCACGTGCATATCCGAAAATCGTTGTCCTTTGTACATTTGCTTGGGTCGTCATCAGTGTATCCGTCCGTTTCCGAGGCCTGTTGTTGCTTCGCAACTAAGTTATTTTCTACGTGGTCGGGAAGTCACCCCAACGCACAACCGCCAACCAGGAGTACCAGGCACTTGATGTGACTCCAAGTGCAAGAGCCGGAAAAACCGCTCCTTTTATGGCCTGGGATTCCAATAATTCGAAGTAGCCCGTAAAGGTGTTAGCAAGTAGTTCGGCCTAACTGGAACCGGAGACGCCACCGTTGATTCCAAAGAAGAAATTCATTCGCTGCCGTCCCTCGGTGGGAGTGCCTTGGTGGGAACACTCCTTCGTTATGGGGTAATTGGTAGTGAGCGCTGACGAGATAGTAAAATATTTCCCCAACCTACGAATTTTATCCCAAGAAATATCTTTGGGCTGATTTGTGAAAAGTGTCAAATTTGATTGAAAATAGCAAAAAAATAAATAAATTCAAATTCAAAGTCTCACTTTTTCATACAAAAAAACTTGATAAATGTGGGAAAATTTGTTGTTTTCCCGGTCGCTTACCTTTTTGTAGTTCTGATGTTCTGTGAGAGAATTTTACCCCCATCCCACTCCTTAAAATGTCTCGTGTCTCGTCTTACGAATTTTAGTGTAGAAAGTACGCGAACGGACCTAATATTATGTACATACTCTCAAAAAGCAACAGAAAAAAAAAATAATTCGATTTTTCGTTTTGTGAATCGTTTCTATTTTTTCAATTCTCTTTTGTTTTGTTTTGTTCAATTTATTTTTGTTTTACTTTGTTAATTCCTCAGCCAATATGCCGACAAAATGACACAGGTAGGTGAAGTCAAGTGAATGCCAATGTACCTACTCGTATCTAGATGAATAGGTACAACAGTGGCACAGGTTGCAAACAGATTTTGCTTTCATAACAATCCGAAGCGCTTGCTTTTTTTTTTGTGATCTTGATAAGTGTATCTGAGTAGGTAATCTGACATTGTCTCTCTTAAAAGTTGTGTTGATTTTATTATTGTTTGTAGCAAAAGCTATTGATATTGAACGAAGCGACGCGACGCACGCCGACGTTAGTGGGATGGCAAAGTTTTATTTTTTTTTACACACAGAAAATTTGGCGCGAATAATGAGATTTTTATGAATGAAATTAAAAACGAGGTGAATATTTTAACATATTGGATCGATACTATATTCGAAACTTATATTGTAGTAAATTTAAAGATGTGTTAGTCTTTCTTCAACAAGTTGGTCATTCATTTCTAGGCACATCTATAACTTACAGAACTGTACAGAACATCAAATTTTAAATTTAAGGCCACTCACTCTTATCTACTGAGGTTAGGTTATATGGGCTGACGGTTGATTTTGTTACCATCACACTTAGATCAATATGGATCCTTTGTGATACCCTGAAGTATTGTAACTTCTGAAAAAGTGATTTAACCTATGACAAAGTTCAGTAGGCGATTGCCTGGGAGTTCAGATAATTCTTCTAGTTCATTAAAGAAATAGTTGCCTAAAAATTGTAATCTAGTACGGCAGAGTGCTGGACAGTGGCATAAGAAGTGAGCTGAATTTTGATGCTCCTCCTCATCGCCGCAGCCTCTACATATGTCATCTGTACTAAGCCCCATCTTCTTTTTGTGGTAGCCGAGTAGATTATGTCCCGTTATCACACTTATGAGGGATCTTAGGGACGGTTTTTTGAGAAGTAAAATCTTATCGGATTTTTTCTTGTCATAATAAGGCCAGAGTTTCCTGGTGTTACTGCAGGTTTCTAGTAGGTTCCATCTATCATTTGCTTTTTGAATGATATTTTTACTGATATTTCTTTTTAATTCGCATTGAGGGATTCTGATGTTATGGTCTATGAGAGAGGGATCAAGTACCGAGCCTTCTCTTGCAAGCTCATCCGCTTTTTCGTTTCCTGGCACACCACTGCGACCGGGAACCCAGCAGAGTCTTACCTTGTGCTGCATACCAAGAACCCTTAGCTCTTCGCGACAGCAAGAAACAAGCTTTGACTTGATTTGCGTGGCAGAGATCGCTTTTATTGCTGCTTGGCTATCAATGAAAATGGTGATATCAGCGTGTGATATCGCCATCATGGATATTTGATTAGCAGCGTTTTTCACTGCCAAGATCTCAGCTTGGAAGACACTGCTATGGTCGGGAAGTCTGAATGAACTGGCAAGGCTAAGATTTTCTGAGTAGAAACCTGCCCCTACTCCAGTAATCATTTTCGAACCATCAGTAAAGATGGTAAAGTTCGATTCATTAGTGTAGGGTACACTGTTTTCCCAATCTTCTCTATTGGGGAAGCTGGTAGTAAAATTTTTATTGAAGTCTAAAGGGGTCGTGTAATCCGTACAAACATTGTTGCCAACGTATTTTGTAAGAATCGTGGTATGGCCGTGTTGATTAGATCTCCAAATATTGGTCTGACTAAGTCGGAGAGCGCTTTTTGCTGCTGATTCTTGTACGAATAAGTCTATGGGGGTGAGATTTAGGATCGCTTCGAGGCCCGCAGTTGGGGTAGTCCTCATCACCCCCGTAGTGCTAATGCATGCCATTCTTTGTACTTTGGTAAGGGTTTTTAAGTTCGTGGATTTCTCCAGAGCTTGCCACCAAACCAAACTGCCATAAGTTAGAATGGGTCTAACAATGGCTGTGTACATCCACATGATTATCTTAGGATTTGGCCCCAATTTCTTCCCAGAATCGTATTAAACGAGTAGAGTGCAATCATGGCTTTCTTATATCTTTCTGTATGTTTTGACCCCAGTTGAGTTTCTTGTCCAAGATAACTCCGAGATATCTTGCTTTTTCTGAAATTATAAGTGGGGTGTTATCAATTTTTGGTATTTCAAAAGAAGGTATTTTCCTTCTGTTGGTGAAAAGTACCAATTCCGTTTTCAGGGGGTTAACCTTGAGACCGCATTTCTTGGTCCAGTTACTGACCATAGTTAATGCGCCTTCTAATTGTTCGCTTACTGTGGTCAGGTATTTACCCGTTGCCAGAAGCGCTAAGTCGTCGGCATATGCTATAACTCTGACACCACTATTCTTGAGTTTGATGAGAATTTCATTCATCACCAAAGTCCAGAGAAGAGGTGAGAGGATTCCGCCTTGTGGAGTCCCTCTAGATGTGTACATCTTAATATCAGAGTTTCCTAGTTCACAATGGATTTGTCTGCTTTTCAACATACACGTGATCCATTTTATAAGTGTAGGTTCTATTTTAAGGTCAGTGAGTGCTTTTTCTATGGCACTGTTGTGGACATTGTTGAATGCTCCTTCGATATCAAGAAAAGAAGCCAGGGTATATTCTTTTACCGCAAGCGACTTCTCTATTGTTCTAACTGCGCAGTGTAGGGCTGTTTCTACACTTGCCTTTTGTATAGGCGTGCTGAAATGGTGATATGGATTCCGGCTTTAAGTTGCTACGGATATGCATATCGATTAATCTCTCAAGTGTTTTGAGTGCAAAAGAGGTTAGACTGATAGGTCTGAAGTCTTTTGGTTCTGTGTGACTGGGCTTGCCAGCTTTTGGTATGAAGACGACTTCGGCTTCACGCCAAGCCTTCGGAACGCATCCTAACTTAAGACTGTTATGGAATATGTTCATCAGATGTGGAGTGATGATTTCATTGCTTTTTTGCAGCATCAAGGGGAAGATGCCGTCAAGGCCTGGGGATTTATAAGGAGAGAATGAGTTAATAGCCCATATTAACTTTTCTTTCGTTATAATTTCCCTAGGGATTTCAAGTACCGAGTATAAGTTGTTTGTTAACTCGTTATCTAAGCCTGCCTTATCTACTGAAGTCTGTTTGTTAATTATAAAATTGTTTATAATTACACTAGATTACAAAGTTTTTTACCCAAAGATGAAACTTATGTTAAATGATGAAGTAATGAACCCTATGTTAAAAACTGAAGCTGGAAAAAAAATAGGACGTCAAGTTTTTGAAATATTAACCTTAGCTTTTTCTAACAATCTTCTGTGTCTTACCAACAACAAAATCAAAAATGACACAGTTAACTTCCTTTTATGGACGGATTAGCATATGTTTCTCTTTATATACACTAACGGTAATCTTTTAAGATATTTTTTTCTCAAAAGTCTTGGAAGATTTCTTCATAAATCTTCAAATCCCGATGAAAACGTTTACCACATTCATCGCTTACACTTCCCAGTTTCTCAGGAAAAAATGCAGTTGTGAATGTAAAAAAACGAATTTTAAATGACATAATAAACCTCATCTAAAGGTAATTCTTTTAAAAATCGGAAAAAATGTCTGCATAATCTTCTTACTTATGGTTGCCCAAGAAATTTTGTACTACTGGGTTGCTTTATATTAATACAAACTTTGAATATAAAGTATATAATGCTCTAGTACTGGCACCAGGCTGAATTTTGAGTGGAACCTGTTATTACCGCTAGTAGTTATTTGCTCGTATTTAAAAAAAAAATCAGAATAGTTCTGCTTGGCATTCATAGGGGCGCTGTTGTCGATTCTTGATGATGCCATTACTAGAGCAGTATATATAAAAAGATACGAAGTATATCTATTTCGACAATGGATAAACGACCATCAAAACGTTCATCTTTTCTTATTCGGGACCCACAAAGATTCCTTCTTTGACTTTGATATCAGAAAGATTGGGGAAAAATGGTTTTAAGTATTTAAGACTCGTTTAACGGTTTTCACGAATATACCTCCCGCTCTTTAATTGGAAAATTTTACCTAAAATACAGCAAAATTTATTTGGATTTAATTGAAACTATCTTTTAAGAAAGTTTAAAGCCAATCAAAATGCTAACTTATACGATTAATACAACAAAAGCGAACATTAACTTAGTACCAGTTACAAGGTAGCGTAATAATTCAATGAGGATGTAGTAAAAAAACTAGACGTGATAAAAATATATTTCATATACTTTTATAATATGAGGGATCATAGAAACCAACTTCAGTATTAATTGTCTTTGGGTAAAAGATTTTTTTTATTTTTGTAAACTAGTGTTATCTTCGAGTCACTGAATTACACTTCTTAGGGCCTCAAATCCTGATTAGGGTCTGTTATCATATACAATACATGTATGTACCTAAAGCTATGTGAGGAACTCTTGAAATCAAGTCGCTCTCGTAGTATACACTTCAAACCCGGAGAATTTATTAGTTTTTTAGCCCAGTTCTTTTAACCGAAAAGAGAACTTCGGTGAAAAGAACTGGGCTTTTGGAGCACCTATGGACATGGGTCTATCTTGCAAAGATATGTCACAGTTCCAGGACTAAAAGAGAACACTGATTACATTCCACTCTTACTAGATTTCAATAGAAATTTTTCTATTTTCATACCCGTAAGAAGGGTTGGGATCCTTACTCGCTCATCAGTGAACGGGGAATTCCCTTTCCTAGTCACGTTTCAAAATTAGAATCAGGAAAATGAGCTGGAGTGTTTTGCTAATCTATTAATATTAGAGAATGAGGTTAAAATGTCTGCTATTGAAAAAGCAGCAGAACTGGTTCACTAAGAACATCTTAACTGCTCGGAGTTTACGCTTTTCGTGGACAGCCAAGCTGCTATCAAAGTCTTAGCCTATGAGAGTATAAGATCTAAGGCGGTCTTAAACTGCAGGAATAAACAACACTAACCAAGTCAAACTCTGCTATGTTAACCAGCAGCTTTAGAAGTGTCAAATGCTACCATTCTTAAAAAGGGGATCATAAAGGGCTAATAGGCCCCCGTGTATGCAATAGCTTCGTGCTGTGCGGATCTCTCCTTACCTAACCTAATACCTAACCTAGTTTTATGGTTATCGAGTTTTGCGCCCAAGTTCCGAAGATCCAATACCTAAGTGACTTACACTTACTTTCAATTTCAACTAACCAATCCTGTGTTATGTGTTAGTTCAGAAGCTACTCAGTGATGTTCTTAGATATTTTGGCAGTGTTTCGCAAGAAGAGATCCCAATGAAAGATAAAGCCACAAGGCAATGATTTTTTTTATCCTACTTAAACTATGACTTATGAGGCCTTCTTTATACATATATTTTAAGGTTATGTGAAAAAGTTGACAAAACAAAAGTTGTAGATCTTTTTATAACCTACAAATTTGCCATTTAACATTTTTCCATATTACTTGTAGTTTTGCCGGAAACCGACATAACCCATTTTCCCCCTTAACCCCCCCCCCCCTTCCGAACTCATATTTATTTTTTCTTTCATTTTTATCATATTCTTCCCTTCTTCTAATGGATTTTATTCTACTCTAATTTTTTTGTTTTCGAAAATTATCGACCCTGGTCTACTTATAAAATGCGTTTTTCTTTTTTACATCTGAACAGAGCGTGAACTGCCAAACTAAAAATTGTGTTTCTTTTTTAGTTCAGTGTGTTCAGAGCATCAAAGTTGTGTTACTTTTTTCGTTCAGAGCACTGATTCTGAGTGTTCAGAGTTCGACCGACGCGCTCGGAAAAAAGAGACGAGCATTGTGAGCAAATGCCTGAACAAACAAATGTCAAGCATATGAGATGTGGTAAAATGAAAAGAATGCTTAAAATAATAAAAATGTTGAAGGAAACAAGTTGATATGGCAGAAAATATAAATTTTGTGATAAATAATAGCCTATTATATCATTTATACAAATAATAAAAATCCTGAATATTAAGTGGTCAATTGTATTTCAAAATTACATCAGAACGTTCAGAAAATGTTCAGAGCTAACTTTGTTCAGAGTCTGTTCAACAAGCTCCGAAGACTCTGAGCTCAGAGCTCCGAACTAAAAAAGAAAAACGCCTAAAGTGGTCTGTGGGGTCTGATTATTGGATTCACGGCGAATCGTTTTAATTCGACTCGCGTCGTGTTTCCTTATTAACGAATTCGCGGCGGAACTAAAATATTTCTTCCAATATTCCAGTGATTTGAATAAACACTCTTTCGCCTGTGAATCCGACAAAAAAGAGCTATCGGATTTCAACTCGCCAGCGAAACTCGCGAAAGCGAAAGCAATAATTGGAAAATGTCAAACTCGCTAGCAAAACGATCCGCCGCGAATCCTATAATCAGGCTTATCTGTATCTGCTTTTAAAATTTAGGCTGTGCGCGAATTGGGTTCAAAAGTGGTAAAAATTTGACGTTTGGTTAAATTTTGACACTTCGCATTGAATAAAATGTGTTGAAAATTAGACTAGCTGCAGAGCAGATTAAAATATGACAGTAGTGGTTAAAAATGCATCCACTTTTAACCACAGTTCATTAAATTCGCACATGGCCTTAGAACTTAAATTTCTATTCGCAACTTAGGCCGTGTCCGAATCGATGAATTGTGGTTAAAAATGGATGAATTTTTAACCACTACTGTCATATTTAACCTGCTCCCCACTAGTCTAATTTTTAACACATTTCATTCAAGCGAAATGTCAAAATTTACCAAACGTCAAAATTTAACCACTTTTTAACCCAATTCGGACACGGCCTTAGTTCATCGATCGATCGAGTTAATCTCTTTTCGAACAAAACTATTTGGTTGTTTCAACTCAAAAACAGTATTGACGCATATTGTCAGATTTGTGCATTTTGATTGTAAGTTAATATTCAAATATTTCAATCTTATTCTTATATTATAACATTTTTCCGTGAGTTTCCTTTCACCATCGTAAGTTTTTCAAATAAATATCCCCTACGAGTTTTTATGGGACTTTTTCAAACGCAATCTACTATTATGACATCGTTTCTTTTAAATATTAACAAATTGATTTTGAAGTGCATATTTCATGTATTCTTTTTTCACTTCCTTAATTCTTGAGCTAATTACATTTCAAGCACCTTGGGTGTCTTGTGCCTAGTTGAACATGTCAGGAAAAGACATATAACGACACATTTTCAATTCAAATTCTGAGAATGCTTTTACATTATTTTAGTGTTAGACTCGAATGATTAATTTGTAATCAAAGTGAAATGTCTTTTGTTTAAGTCCTGCTCGGAAATGATTCGTCGTTATGCTTTGTTATGGCGAAGAAGTAAAATAAATACGAAGTATCCTTCCTACATCTTAATAATTTCTTAACTATCGAAACCAGTAACATTCAACTGTATTAAAATCTTCCTAATATTTGTTTGTTTAATTCAGCGTTAAACATAAGGCATTCAGCACAGCACGTATAAGAAATAATTAGCCACTTAAGAAAAACAAACATTTAAAAAAAAGTGGCCTTGCAATGCTCCAACCTACCTGAGACTTTTTTGAACCTTCTCCAAGTAGTACAAGTAGAAGAATCGTACTTTGTGAATTCCAGAAAAAGGTGTCCATCACATGTCCGACTCGTGGGACAGTCTTCACCCTCTTTGGAGAACCCACGTTCGCCGGCCCATTATCAATTGTTTCGACCATTATATTTATTACATGGTCTCTGTTATGTACCAGTGGATCAATCCTTCTTTAAGTGACACGAAACGACGCAGAAACATCGTCAAACCCTGCTCTGAAGTGGTCTTACGGATGCTCTTGCTGTCTGGAGCCAGCTTTCTTGGTAGCCATTCCGGGGCACTGATAAGCAACCACGTGCGTCGATTTCCGAAGGAGCAACCAAAACGTCATTGATTCTGTTGCGTGAAGCATGATGGACCTTTGCTGACGGAAATTTACTGCACGAAAGTTAATTGCTCCTACAATACTGGGGCTTTCATACGATGAAAATTTCATTCCAGTAGAAATCACGATTTTCAAAATAGGGACATGTCAGTCGGTGTACTAAGAACTTCGAAAAATAAGAAGTTAATAACTGTTTTTCACGTAAGACGGGCATGCTAGCAAATTAGATATGACAGTTGAGAATATATTTTAACTTAAGAGGAATGCCAAAGACCCAAATGACGTCCTGACCAGTAAAGTTCACTTTGCGTAGCAATTTGATGTTTAAAAAAACTAAACATCTTATTGGGCAAGGGAACATCATTTAAGAATCGCAGTCAATGCTGGGGATTTGGAAAGACCACGTGCAGACTGTTTAACGGCGACGACGAACAATTCCATTAACCCAACCTAAAAGAAGTGAAAACGGCAATATCAAGGCTGAAATCCAACAAAGCCGCTGGAGCAGATGGTCTACCTGCTGCGCTGTTCAAAGCACCAGGTGATGAGCCAGATAGGAGCATGCACCAAATCATCTGTTAGATATGGTCAGAGGAATGCATGCCCGATGAATGGAACCTCAGCATTGTTTGCCCGATCCTGAAAAAGGGAGATCCTCTAAACTGCGCCAACTACAGAGGAATTAGTCTACTTAACATCGCCTACAAGATCCTCTCTGCCGTAATATGTGAACGTCTGAAGCCTTTCGTCAACAATCTGATTGGTTTTTATCAATGTGGCTTCAGGCCAGGAAAGTCAACCATCGACAAAATTTTCACGTTGCGGCAGATCTTGGAAAAGACCTATGAACTCCAAATCGATACCACCAACTTTTCATCGATTTTAAGGCCGCGTATGACAGCATCTACAGAGACGAACTGTACAAAGCTGTGTCTAGTTTTGGCGTCCTGCAAGTCGTTCGCTTGTGCAAAATGACGATGGAGAACTCACGCTGCTCCATCAAGGTTGGCAACGAGCTTACGGAATCTTTCGACGTCAAAAAAGGATTCAGACAAGGCGATGCACTGTCATGCGATTTCTTTAACATCGTTCTTGAGAAGATAGTGCAGAACTCCAACGTCAACACCAGAGGCACTATCTTCCAAAAATCTGTTCAACTTCTCGCGTACGCCGATGATATTGATATAATGGGAAGAACACAGCGTGATGTCAATGGCGCTTTGTGAGAATTGAGACAGAAGCGGAAAAAATGGGTTTAGCGGTAAATGAGGGAAAAACGAAGTATATGCTGTCTTCGAGGAAGGACACCCAACACCGACGGCTCGGGCAGAACGTCACAATAGACACATATAACTTCGAGGTAGTAGAGGAGTTTGTCTACCTAGGCTCCGCTATAAACACGGGCAATAACACCAGCGCCGAGATCAGACGAAGAATAACTCTTGCTAATCGCTGTTTCTTTGGGCTAAGAAAGCAATTGAGTGGAAAAGCCCTCTCTCGAGCAACTAAGGTAAAACTGTACAACACACTCATCATCTCAGTCCTGCTGTATGGTGCGGAAGCATGGACCTTGACAAAATCGGATGAAAGTGCCCTAGGCTGCTTCGAGAGGAAAGTTCTTCGGGTCATCTTTGGCCCCGTGTGCATTGAAGGGAATGGCGAAGAAGATATAACAGCGAACTTTACGGGTTGTACAACGACATGGACCTAGCCAGAAGGGTCAAGGTCCAGAGACTCAGATGGCTCGGATGGATGGACACCAATGCTTCGAGACGTAAAGCCTTCGACACTATTCCCGAGGGACGTAGGAGGAGAGGAAGACCGCGACTCAGGTGGCGCACTCAAATGGAAGAGGACCTCAATCATCTTGGAGTGCAAAACTGGAGACGAATAGCTAAGGACCGAGCTAGCTGGCGGAGACTGTTGATTGAGGCCCAAGTCCACAACGGACTGTAGCGCCACCTTAAGTAAGTAAGTAAGTAAGAAACTGAGCCCAAAGTTAGTTTGAATGATAATTTCAAGATCACTTGGAAAGTTTTCGTTTGATGCGTGATTGCTGACATTTTAAAACTGGAACAGTGAACTTGAACATTTCATTCAAACTAACTTTGGGCTCAGTTTCTTTTTTCGTAGATATTTTCCCAAGAAAAGAAAATTTCAATTTCTTTCGTCGAGTAGGCCGAAGCCCAAATAAAATTATTGATCAAAGGTATATGTAGATAGCTTTCTGTAACTTTTTGAAAGAATGCGGGTATTGGTTTTTTATGCACATATCACTGTTTTGTTGATCATCAACATCAAATTTTATGTTTGAAAAGGGAAATAGAAAAACGAAAATACCAACGAAACTACTTAAATCCCGTTAACTTAATGCCCATGGTCGAACCTAGATGAGTATCTTTTCTTTTCACTGCATCGAAATTATGTTTAAGCTAAGAAAAGGCACATTTTCTGTTATATACCTTAACAACATCGTATGTAGGAAGAAAAGGAACATAACTTCATTATGTACTCAATGCACATACCCATCTACATTAGACAAACAAACATAAGCCATCCAAGGAGCTTCATATCAATGAAGATGTAGCCAACCACAATAACAATAGAAGAAGAGAAAAAAAACATAATAATTATAATAGCTGAATACAGCTACACAGACTTACCTAACCTCTGCCTAGATCAACTACCAACAAAGTAAAAAGAACCCCTTTAAAAAAAAAAAAAAAAATCCAACCTTAAAAATTACACTTTGCGCCACATAAACTTATATGTACCTACAGTTTTGATGCTAGAGGCCCAAGACAGCAATAGCAAGCTTAGCCAACAACATCCGAACAAGTCAAGCACAGAAAAAGCCAGCCACTCAGCCAGCCAAGTCAACCCATCAACGAGACGAAGCGAAAAACTAGGAAACCATCAAGGAAAACCCCATTCCAATTTCAGAGTCGTCTTGGTAGTGTTGTTGTTGTTATATCTCGAACCTAGTCGTTGCCTTCGTTGTTGCTGTTTCATTTCGAAATCAGCGGATTGTAGTATTAGTTTCTAATATTTTTTTTTCGTCAGTCAGTGTATTCCACACACAGTACGTCGTCTTCCCTTTGTCACTGAGTGTCTTTGGCGATAGGAACTCAATACTCCAGTCTACTGACTATGTCTGTCTCCATCTCCACCTCAATTACACCTCCCAAGTCCCTACGTAAACTTGGTAAACTTGACTTCTCTTCGTTGTATTTGTCGTTTTTTTTTTTTGTATCTATTGTTCTTCTAAGTACTCATCTGACTAGAGATACACTTTGTAAGATACTTGTTGTTTCCTTTAGGAGATTCTGTTAAGGCTAGAAGAAAAGAACATTGCGCTAGATACTTTTGTATCCTCTCAGTTATGTACATACATTTTTTGTCTGTTTAAGATATTATGGCATACCTATCTACACATTTTTGTATCTAAAGTAGCTTTTTGCGTTTTAGGATTTTTACAACAATCCATCCAATAGATACAACCACAAAAACGAAAATAGTGATAAATGGGTGTGTTGATGTTATTTTGTGTGGTTGGCGGTTGCTCGTTTGCCGCCGTTCGTTCGGATGGAGCAGGGATGATGATCATCTTGATGATGATGTGGAAAGACGCACAAACGTGACATCACTTTTTTTTTCTATGATCTTCGAAGCTTCTAGGAGCGGATAAAATATACTGAAAAAAATTTGATCTGTTGGTGGATGTGGTCGAAGTGATCGTCTAACAAAACTTTTGTGTGGAGGCCGTAGCTGATCGGCAATGATGACGACTAGTTGAAGCATAAAGAGTTACGAAATTTATCCGTGAGATATTTTTTTGTTAAAATGTTTACAGAAAGAGAAAAAAAATCCAACGTGGGAGTTTCATTGTCCTACAAACTTTTATTATTTTGCTTGAACGACTCCTAACCTTGTTCAGCTGAATTAACTGATAGCTAGGGAAATGTTAATTTTATGAAATTCAAAGATTTGATATTAAACTAATTTCCTTGCTCTCCAATGTTGCTAACGAAATTTATTTTCAACAAAAAACCTGTGAGAAAATTACAAAAGACTTTAACTAAGGAATCTTAGTGAGAATAGATGCAGCATTGCCAGTATAATGTTTCTTTTATTCTAATGTTTACGACTTTTTATCAGATGAATATTGTATAGGTGCCTTCCTCATTATTCTTGCTTGTGGACCACAGATTAGTTTCTCTCGCTCTTTAAAACCAAGATGTCAAAGATCTTCGACCTTGACTTTTCTGTCTAGAATACGATGTCAATTTATGCTCCCTCAATCCATAAAGCATAACCCATGCCTGTATCAAGATTGACTGGTGAGTGTCTTAAAAGTTGACTTGACACTTTAGTTGCTCGAAAGAGCGAAAGAGGACATTGCTATAGAGAACTGACATAGTTGTAGTTTTAGCCATTTAGTGTTGCCTTCGGAGCACATTATGTAAATAAAAATATAAAAATGGGCTTAAAAAGTTTCTACCTGGTTAACCTATTTTCAATTAAGACCTGTCTTACTATGAGTAAAACACAAAATGATACGAGGGTGGTCCCAAAAGTACCAGACCATTCGTATTGATGCCGGTAGTTGATTAAAAATATTGACTATAGTAGAAAGTACTAACCATTTGCAGCATAAAATTAAAGTTTGACAATCCTACATTGCCTAATATAGGGTTTTCCAATAAGAGGTGTTATTTTGAATAGCCCGCTTTTTCGGTAGCTGTCACTTTTGAAGCTGTCATTTTTTGACATTTGACAAGTAGAAACTACGCCATTAATAAAAATGGAACGATACACGCTTCAACAACGCATTGAAATTATTAAAATTCACTATAAAAATGGTGAAAATTTGGCAGAGACGGTTCGTAAAACTAAAACATTTTTGGGTCGTCGTGAAGCACCTTGTCGGACCGCAATACAGAAATTGGTGGACAAATTCGAGCTGTTGGGACAAGTTAGTGATGTGAAGAATAAAACCCGTGCACGTCGCTCAAGAACAACTGAGAATATTGCTGTTGTAGCCCAAAAGTGTTGAAGAAAACCCAGGTTTGTCCATTCCTCGTCGTTCTTTGGAATTAGGCATTCCACAAACGTCATTACACCGTATTTTGCATAAAGACTTGGGTCTTAAGGCAAGAACTCAAACGCATGAAAATGATCCGGAATTTCATCGAAAAATCATCTTGACTGATGAGGCCCATTTCCACCTCGGAGGCTATGTCCACAAGCAAAACTGTCGCATATGGGGCTCAGAAAAGCCTCTCCATCCTCAACGCGTAACTGTTTGGTGCGGTTCATGGTCCGGCGGGGCCATTGGACCTTACTTTTTCGAAAATGAGGCTGGAGCAACAGTTACGGTCAATGGATTGCGCTATCGAGAGATGATTAATGATTTTTATGACCGGAATTGGATGGTATTGATCTGGACAACGTTTACTTTCAACAAGACGGCGCTACGTACCACACAAGCAATGAAACCATCGATCTTTTCCTTTTATCTCTCGAAGAGGTGATCACAATTGACCACCGAGATCTTGTGATTTAACACCTTGCGACTTCTTCCTTTGGGGCCACGTGAAAGATAAGGTCTACGCCAACAGCTCAGCGTCGATTCAAGACCTCATAAAGATGGAATTCGTGAGGCTATCGAGAACATAGGGCAGCCACTTTGCGATTTGGTTATGGAAAATTTCATGAAAATGATATGGTCCTGTAAGCGTGGTCTGGAGGCCATTTGGCTGATGTTGTGCTCCATTATTAACGGCATACCTAATGAAATAAACATACGATCATTTATCTCAAAAAATGCCATTCTCCTTTGAATATCAAAATAACACCTCTTATTGGGAAAACCCTTTATTTGTTTGGCAGTCAGTTAAAGTGGATGCTTTCCGTGAATTAGTCAAGATGGATAAAATTGGTCATCGTTATATGATCCAAGAAGAGCTTGGGGCGTCTGCACCTTCATTACCGACCGTAAAATATTGGGTGGCGCAGCTCAAACGAGGCCGTACCAGCTGCCAAGACGAGCACCTTAGCGAGCGAACAAATGAGGTGAGAACACCAGAAATGGTGACAAAAATTCATAAAATGGTATTGGATGACCGCCGACTGAAAGTGCGCGAGTTAGCAGACATGATAGGCATATCAAAAAGCGGTGAACACCGGATACTTAACGAAAATTTGGATATTTGAAAGCTGTGCGCAAGGTGGGTGCCGCGATTACGATTACTGACAATGGCACTAAACAGTGTCGGAAGGATGTTGCAATTGACTTTTGGCAAAATTTCGTAGAAACAAAGCCGAGTTTCTGCGTCGATTTATAACCATGGATGAAACATGGGTCCATTACTTCACACCTGAGACAAGAGAACAGTCAAAACAATGGACTGGAAGGGGAGAATTGGTTCCAAGGAAAGTAAAGACAGTTCCATCAGAAAGTTTTGTTTCATCACGACAATGCACCAGTTCACACATCCGGCATTGCTTTGGCCAAAATTAATGAGTTGATCGGATTATTTTCTGTTTTTTAACAACGAAGAGGTCTAGTCTGTAGTTGATGGCTATTTTATGAGCTCGACACTTCTAACTACAAACGGGGTATCGAAGCTTCTGAGCCTTTGTAGTTAGAGAAATTAATGTTTGTTTTCCCAAATTTTTTGGGTTTTCTTTGTTAGGTCGGGTACTCTTGGGACCACCCTCGTAACAATTCGATAAAAATGTGATGTACCTTACTACCTATGGATTGTGTTTTATCCACTGATCAGTTATAACAGGATGGGAAAGCTTGCTGTCAAAATGACATTTGCCTACGAACTAAAAAGCAAGTTTGCTGCAAGAGTATGTGTGCATGAAAAAAAAATAATTTTTGAGGTATTTAGGGGGTAAAACGTAGGTAGGTTTCCAATCTTGTTATAACTGATCAGTGGTATTATCCCTGACTAATTAATTTACCGTCATATAGGTACATTTTTTGGTTTGAGCTATACACAGATGCTGGCAATACCTGTGTCAGTACCTATCGATTCGTTTCACCCAAAAGGGTAGTTGTTTCGCTGTTCTGGTCTCCATATTTGTATCTCCTTTTCGAATCCATATCCACACGATCTAGAAAACAACAACAACAACTAAAAAACCCATTACACTTGCCCCTTTATTCTTCTTCTCTTCTTGACCATACATTGACACAACCCACTTCCAAGGGAGAATGTTTCATCATTTTGATTTTCTCAACATCAACAAAAAATACAAGGAAAAGAATGAGAATAAAAAAAACACAAGCAGCAAGCACTTAAGCCCCAAAGAACAAAAAAAAAAATAAAACACTGACTTTTCTACCCGATCGTGTGGCAATAGCACTCTCCATCTCCAAGTCTCCAAAAAAGAAGTCCACTCACCAATACCAAAGACAAAAGTCAGCTCCCCGTCCCCATACCAATATACCATTTCATTGCCTTCTCATCGTCATCACACAGCAGAACACACACACTATTCAAAATAACAAATACATATAATCAAATGTCAATACAAATTTGCTAACTGTACATAATTTGTTAGTGTGTAATGTGTATACATGTTGATCGTGTTAAGACTTCAAATACCACCCTATAGGATAATATAAAGTCAGCAATAATTATAAAATACAAAAGTACAAAAATCAACTTGAAGGGTAGGCGTCTCGCAAGTGTGCTTTCCAAGCAACTTTTAACATTGTTTTCCTGCTACCAGGGTTGTCGTCAAACTTTATTTTAAAAATTATTTATTGGTCAATGGTCACTGCATATGTGAATCAATCTATGAATAGGGGACTTTGGACACTTTTAGATTAAAAATAAAATGAATAGAGTGGCGCGACAGCTCTTAAAGAGCCAAGGCTTAAGTGGCTTATTCTCATCAACAATTTTCTTGGTGCCTGTGAAGAATTGAAGGGACCTACAATTTAACGCCGATTCCGAACGGGAAAGTTGAGAAGCACTTTTTCATGACAGATGATACTCTTGGAAGTTGTGTCAGTTCTTCGCAAGAGGCAGTGCCCGTGAAAGATGAAACAAAACTATGGGCACGAGTAGGAATCGAACCTACGACGTTCTGCTTAGCAGCCAACGCACCTAACCACTAAGCTACGGACACGACACACACACTTTTAGATTATAACTTAAGAAAACAAGGCTCTACTTTACATTACAGAGTTTTGCACTACACATCGAGGGTTAAATCCCTTGAGCGGCGAAGCCGCCGCATATACTCGCTATTTGCTACAAAAAGCTGTTTTCACAATGAAAACATAACCTATAAAATCATGCTTTTAAAATTTAAACGATCATTCAAAATTCTTAAATCAGGTAACAAATTTCCCACTCCACCAACACTACAATTCTTCGACCTGAAGTTGTTCCCTTGCAATTTGACAGATAGAAAAAAAATTATCGACTTGGTAAGAAATGTTTATTCCATTTTTCGTAAATTTATAAATTTTTTAATTCATTTTTACGGGGTTTTGAGACATGACTTACACTGAAGCTGTTCTATAGGGATCCATTCCTCCGCTTTCTAAAATGTTTTATAAACATAACCTCGCTGATCCTATCTTATAAATGCGCCCCTCCGGTAAAGGAAAGTTGAGCCTAAACTACAATGTTATTAGAGATACCTGCTTTACTACGTGTTAAAGTATAAGAAGAGTTAATTATGGAAAAAAAATTTGATGGCAGCCCTGTTTGCATTATCCCCGATATTGCTGTGATATTCTGCTGGATATTCAAAAAAACCACACACACTCACACAATCAAACATATTCACGACCTGAAAAAGGCTACCACGCAAAGCAAAAACAAAATTATAATTTTCCTTTTTGTCGACGCTCAACGTACTTAGCACACCACCACAACAAACAACTCACACATGTGAACCATCGCATTATCATCATCATCATCCACGTTTAGTTTGCTTTTAAAATACAATCAACAGTTATCGAAGGGCGCGGGGGTGAGAAAACTGAGAATGGAAATGGGAAACGAATAGCTCCGCGTGAGCCACGGCAACGACAACGACAACAGCAAAGGCAACCACATAAACTCTCAGTCAGTCAGCCTGAGATACATTAGTCCAACATAACACAACTAGTCCAACCGCAGCGCGCACCGAACCAATAGATAGATTCTACAAAAATTCATTTCGTATCCCTACGAACCGCACTCAATTCAGTTAGTCGATTCAGTTTCGTGGTTGTCCGCCGCTGGTGCGGTGGTTATTTTTTTTTTAATTTGGTTTTATTTTCGTTCGTTGTTACAAGAAAAAAACGTTTTCGTTTTAATTTTTGATTTACCTCAATTTATGCTAAATATTATTATTTTCGAGTCTTGAGTCGTTTGGTTTTTGTTAATTTGCAAACAAAACGAAAGATTTTATATGGAAAACTCAAAACTTCCTTATTGTGTGCTACACGAATGAGAAAATATCGCTTAAATAATAAATTACAAAATTCTAACTTCAAAGTTATTGAGATAAAGATACTTTCATGAGTATCTCTAAGAAATGCATTAATCATCAAAGTGAAGTGTACAAGTTCCAAGAAAAAAATCAAAATAATATCAAAACAAAAGTGAAAGAACGTGAAACAAACCCCAAAGCAACCATATAAAAGAAAAAAACCCTTGATCTCAAACGAATAGTTTCGGACCACAAATTGACAAAAAGAAAATTAATCATTTTTTTAGAAGTTTTACAAGAACCTAAAGGATTACAAATTTACACTCCCTCCGAAGTTGTTATATTATCCAACGATATTCACAGTAAAAAGAACCTAAAACTAACGGATTACACTCAAGAAAAATGCATTTGAATCTAACAGGTAAGTCAAGGCTTAACTGAGAGCTTTGGGGGGGATTAATAAGATAAATCAAAGCTTCATAGAAAATTCCTAAAAACTCTCAAGCGAAGGCCCTTATGAAATTTTTCTGACCTCAAAAATAAACCGGACAAGCAAATTAGATTAAATAACAGCACAAAAAAAATATCCTTCAACCTCTTATGAATTTTTGTTCAATTTTTTGTGTGTACATGTACCTAAACCCTTTTACGGAAAGGTATGCGATGTCCTCCCTCCTCTTATGCGCTTTCCCCGGACCTAAGCTGTCATGCGACATTACCTTATTTTTTGTTGTTGTATGTATGTATAACTGTCCTCTGAGTCTGAATTGGGGTTAAATCACCGTTGCTTGGAAGAAGAGGGTATAATAAGCAAAACAATATAATATGCCACGGGCGCATTTAATTCTGTCTTTTTGGTGTCATCACTATCACCACTGCTCCTTCCACTCGATTTATTACATTTTAAGTGAGCCGTAGCCGTAGGTATATGAAGGTATTATGTGTGTTTTCTGTTAAAATGAATTTCCATATACCGTTGTAATATATTCACAATCTTCCGTTAGTTTTTTTGGTTGAAAGTTTTTCTTTATTGTTGGACATTTTTTTTATCATCAAAATCAGTTCATTCATTCATAGTGAATTTGAGATTGAGAGAAGTATAAATAGTGAGAGAAAATCAATTTAGTGCTTTGTATAAATGTAAAGATTAAAGAGATAGTGATAATGACAGTAAAATGAAATGTCATTTTGTGATCGCATTTTTACATTTTTGAACATTAACATATTTTTTTTTTTTGAGAAGAAGAAATAGTAGACGAAGAGACATAGAGAAGATCCCAAAGAGAGATCGAGAGAGAAAGCTTTGTCTAAAAGCAAAAACCGAAAAGTTCGATTAATAGGTTAGGTTTAGGTTTAGGTGTAATGTGTCTTGTGTGTATTATGTACTTTGTAATTTTGTATAGGTAAAAACCAATCAGTATACATAGAAGAAAATAAAAATGTAGAGACAAATTGTTTTGTAAGCTTTTCATTCAATCGAATGTTATGTGTGTTTCTGTGTTCACACTAGTATAGTGTTGCCAACTTGTTATTTTTGTTGTCAAGATCTCTAATGCAACAGGTGTTTTCAAAGTTTTCAGCAGGTTGGAACTCGGAAAGGGTAGGGCAACATTTATACTGGGAAGCATAGCTTTCTGTTTTCAAGCGTTTGACAGGAAATGAAAAAAAAAATCATTCCTAACTGATTTTAGCTCTTAAAAATGAGAAATTTTAAGTGGAAGGTGGAAGCAAATGAAAGTTGAGTTTAATATAATATTTTTTTGGTACAAATAATTGATTTGACGGTACATAATTTTGAAGTATGTTTTCTGTGCGTTGGCTGCTAAGCAAAACATCGTGGGCTCGAGTCCTGCTCGTGCCCATAGTTTTTTTTTCATCTTTCACGGGCACTGCCTCTTGCGAAGAACTGACAAAACTTCCAAGAGTATCAATCTGTCATGAAAAAGTGCTTCTCAACTTTGCCGTTCGGAATCGGGGTTAAATTGTAGGTCCCCTCAATTCTTCACACGCACCTAGAGAATTGTTGATGAGAGTAAGCCACTTAGGCCTTGGCTCTTCAAGAGCTGTCGTGCCACTCTATTTATTTTTTTTTCTGTGCGTTTGTATGTGAATGAAATCCTCCTAAATAACGTTTGATTGTGATAAAAATTTAATGGGTGGTGTGTTCAAGTGGATTCGAAAATGGTTTCGGTTAACACTTCGGGCCACTAAGAGCGGACAGGGCAGTAATTATAGTCGACCCAACTCTCGAAATTCTAATGAGTTGATTTTTCATTTGAGGCCTTTCACATCAAGCTATCTCAAGAACCTGAATAAGGTATAGAGAATAGCCTGTATATATAGGAATAACAAGGGCTCAGAGATCCACACCACAAGCTGGATTGGAAATTATCTTCGATCTTCCACTGCAGCCAAAACTGCAATTCGTTTAAAAGAACTGAGTTTTTGGAAGAACAGAACTTATGGACACGGGTCAATCTTACAAAGATACGACATGATTCCAGGACTGATGGAGACCACCGATTACATTCCCTTCTACTAGATTTTGATAGGAAATTTTCTATTTGCATACCAGAAAGACAGGATTGGGATCCTTATCTTATATATATAATTCTCCTGTGCGTTTGTTTGTGACCCTACACCTCCCAAAATACGGGACAGATTTTTCTGAAAATTGGTGGGTGTGATTAGATCCATCCGAGACAGGTTTTGTTTCATAATTAGACCCGGTAGGTAGCGCTGTTCTCAAGTTTTAGAAATCATGTCCGGTGCCCGAAATGGCTCATATTCTAATAACGGGATAGCGTGTAGAGGGTAGTGGGGTAGCGGGTAACATGGTAACTTGGTATAATGGGATAGCGGGAAGACGGTAGTGGAAAAGCGGGGAGAAAGTGACGCCTGGTATTGAAGCGGGCTACAAAAGTCTAGGTATTTTTTATATTGATTGAGGGAGTACGAAGTCTGTCGGGTCAGCTAGTTCACTTATAAGTAAACAGGGTATCCCTTTCTACACTGACGGTTCAAAAATGGAATAAGGAACAGGTGCTGGAGTTTTTTGCCAATTTCTCAATATCAGAGAGGCGTATAAACTCCCAGCTGACTGTAGTGCCTTTCAGGCCGAGATATATGCCATTGAAAAAGCAGCTGAAATGGCACATCATGAAAAGCTAAGCTCCTCGGAGATTACTTTTTCTTTTTTTTTATGGACAACCAGGGTGCTATCAAAGCCTTAGCCAGTGAGCCCATAAGATCAAAGGCAGTTTTAAACTGTAGAAAAGAATTAAATAGAATCTGCCAAACTAACCAGGTTAAGCTCTGCTAAGTTCCTGGGATCAGCAATATAGAAGGGAACGAAATACCTAGTTGATGAACTAGCCAGGAAAGGGTCAGAAGCAGATACAAGTAGTAGCGACCATTTAGATAGGGGACCACTCGTTCCGATTGGGGTACTCAAGAGGAAGATAGACCTTAAATCAAAAGAGAAAATCAATAAAACCTGAATATCCAAGGACGATTGCGTAATCTCTAGAAGTTTATGGCCCAACATTAATGGAAAGGAAACTCGGTATATTCTATCGCTGAGTAAAAGGCCAACAAGATAGGGGTACCCGATTTCTGTAGGAGCTGTCAAGAACCAGTCTACGTTAATCGGCAACTTTGAAGAGCATCGATACTAACTTTTATTTTTAAAGGGGATCACAGGGGACCAGTAGGCCCCCCTGTATGCAAAAGTTCACGCTGTGCACACCCCTTATCACCTAACCTAACCTAACTTAAGGCCTTTCACATGCAACAACATGCTTATCAACTTCTTTCGTCTTGGTGGGTGTGTCTAATGTGAACTCACCTTAATTCGTAATGACATTTCTGACATTTCTTCGCGAACGACCCTGCATACAACAGGTGTTAGACATCACTGTTGCTTTTGTTTCAATAACCTCACTTTTTTGTGTTTTAATTTATTTTTGTAAACTATTTCGACATAGAGTACCCTATGGATTTAAATAATATTCAATCACTACACATCTACACAAAAAATGCTCAATGTTTTCAATTTGGAGAATTTTGTTGCATCAGCTGATGCTTTCCTGCAAATTTATTTGACAGATAAAGCTCTCCACTCGGTTAAATCAATCCTTTTTTATTTTAGCTGTAGTTCTGCTTCTGGGTATGGACATTTTAAAATTGTTAAATTGATTAATAGATGTGAAGATGAAGGATAACTACCAGCATCCAAAAAATACAAAAAGCCTTGCTTTTGAATAGCAACGGTTACGGTAGATACTGTCAAAAGTGTCAGACGTCAACATCTGCTGTATATTCCTAAACAAACAAAAAATCTAAAAGACTTTTAAGCAATTTAAACCAATGTCTTTTTTGACATAATAAAAATATTGTTTCTTAAAAATGTTGACAAAACGCAAGGCTTACCTTCCAAATCTTCTTATTGAGAAACACACCGTTATAATTATAAATCATCTGACTTTCATTTTGCCTTTCATCCAAATCCAGTCCATAAAAAAAGCGAATACTTATTTCGTGAAAGGGTTGACAAACTTTGTCAAAAATAAACCAATTTATGGAATGTAGACATTAAGAGTGGTGCAAAGCTTTGCTTTCTCATCATTTAGATCGCCAAAGATCTTGGATCATCATGAATTAACGGTTTCTTATGAATTTCTTTTAATTTTGCATACCACAATATCTACCTGTCCCCAAACAAAAATGATAATGACTTTTGCTCCAAAAAAGAGAATGACAGAGAGAGAGAGAGAATGTAAATGTTAAACTTTGAGAAACTGTGCCGTACTCGTGTGTCGTGTGTAAATATCGAATATTTAAAATAAAAACACAGTAATTAAATACTATAAAAAGAGAGTGACATCTTTCGCTCTGTCGTTGTCGCCTGTCCTCCCTTCTTGCTTCTTCTCTTATTTCATCGTTTTAATCTTCTCTCCCTTTACGTCCACCATCAAGAAATCTTTCCTTTATTATTATTTTTTTCTTTTTCTTAACGTATCACTGTTCACTGCTGTGCCTTTCAGTGCTTGTTGGAACTTGGAAGATGGGAACACTACAAGAAAAAAAAACATAATTTTTGTTGAAAAAGTGGAACAATATATTAAAAGGTCAGTGACCAAATTATGTTAAAATGAAAAAAAAAAAACATTGGTACTAGGTATTAAGCCACAAAAAGAGAAAGAAGAAGAATACAAAAAAAAAATATAAGTTGGACATTGGCCACACATTTGAGCGAAATGAACTTTTGCCCTTTTAACATGTTTTTTTTCTGTCTTCTTTTGTATGAATAGATAATAAAAAGGATTTATTTCTGGACACTGAAAACAGGCACACACACAGACAACTCCATCAGTTTTGAATTCTTCCTCTTCGTCCATAATTTAATTAACACAAGTTTGTTTCCTGCACAAATGGCATTCGAGTGATATAGATAGATTCATATTATTCAGGTTCCTCCGTCTGCCTGCCTAATACACCTATTTTAAATCACCTTCGTTGCAAGGAAACATGTGAAGGAGACTTCTTGTGCATATATACAACCCCTTTCTTCTTTTTATTATTTATCCATGCAGTTGTTGTTGGTGGGGATAGAAATAGGTGCATGTAAGAGGTAAATGTGTGCCTTAAGCTTATTTTCCACTAACATTGTTGTTGTAGTTGTTGTTTTTGGACGGTTTTAATCCTATAAAAGAGGATTTTCCACACGACACCAAGGAGACGACCGACCAACAACATCGACGAACGGGGACCCATCAGGCCAAAAGGAAAACAAAAAATAAAGGCAAACCCCATCACTTTTTTTTTAAGAATAATACCTACAGAAATATATCCCCAAAGATAGAGACAGCCTGAATAGAACACGAATCAAGTCTATAGCTTCTGCTTTTAGGTACCTTTAAACTGTAATTGCCTGTTCTTTTTTTTTTGTAAAATATAAGTGTAGTTGTGAGAAGACGAATACTTTGCTCAGTCAGTCCGTTCTGGTGCTTTATGGTGGACCGGACATGGAAGGAAAGTAGGATAACAACTTTTTTTATCTTTCAAAGAACAATGCATTTTTGTTTCTTTAATTTTGTCCTCCCTCTTTGTGTGCTTGCACTGCATACGCAACAGTTAGCCTCGCATTGATACGCAAGAGAAGGAAGGAAACGAAGACTAATGCATACCTTCATATCTGTTATATAAAACGCTGCGTGGATAACGGAATACGACCAGAAGGAAATCGAAACAAAAGGAACAAAAAAAAAACACAGAGGGAAAAGAAGAGAAAAGCTCATGATCGGTAGTTTACTTGATTGGTAATTATGTGGGTGGGAATGGGACACGTTGCCTTTGGAGGACCGTGATGTGATTAAGATGTATTTTTTGTTTCGAGAAGACAGGCGTTTTTCGTTTTATAGAAAATAAAACAAATACATAATGCCATATGTGTATAAATAAACAATCATGCCGTAACAGAAGCGTTCAGTTACTGGTCTAACGGAAGAAATAGGTCAAGACTCAAGCAAGAGGCATTTTAGCATTTTTTTTTAAATTAATTAAAACCTAATCTAAGCGGCAAGCATCAACAAATTTGACAAGTACCTGCTTGTGATGCTGCTATCGTTCCTTTCGTGTAATGTTACTAACATTCCGTGTAGTGTTACTAACATTTCGTATAATTTTACTAACATTTCGTGTAATTTTACTAACATTTCGTGTAATGTTACCAACGTTTCGTGTAATGTAACCAACATTTTGTGTAATGTTATTAACATTTCATGTTTTTTTTTTATATAATAAGCACACACTCAAGGGGCTTTTATACCCTTATTATGCCATAGACACAGTGAGTGCTTTAGGAAAGAAGGAAGGGGTTATAGAGGAGGTGCCGGTGTACATTGGTCTTAAAGTCCTGAACATTGCAATGATCGGGAAAAACAGAGTGTGGAAGAGAGTTCCACATTCGCGTAGTACGGCTAAAGAACGATTCTCTATACTTGAGCGTACAACCGAAGTTGGGCTCGAGTGTAAACTGATGGGCATTCCTGAAAGCGCGGGTATAACGGTTAATTTGTTTAACGGGTGGAATGCAACTGGCTATTTCTCTAAGCACTTACCGTAGAAGTAACGATAAAACAGAGAGAGACACGAAACGTTACGACGGTGATCTAAAGGAGTGAATGAATCAGTGATGTTTGTATCACCGATCATTCTCACGGCTCTTCTTTGTATGCCATCCAAGAGGCTTAAGTAAGTTACTGGAACACCAGCCCAAAGATGGGAATTGTACTAAAGCTTTGGACGGATATAAGTCTTATTAATAACAGCCAGATCAGACGGGGAGAAAATTTTTTGGCTACATCGCGTATGTACTCGGTCCACAAGAGGTGATCAGTGATGCACTTACCGAGATCCTCGAGATGTTCGGTCTCTTTGATGCAAGTGCCACTCATGGACAGTGGCAAGGGGGGTATATCTCGCTTCAACGATACAAGATAGCATTGGGTTTTCGAAGCATTAAACTCTACGCAGTTGTTAAATCCCCATTGTACAGTGCTGTTTTAGTCAGAGTTTAATGAGCTTATCATATTTAGCCGTTGCAGTTCCACATCCGAAGAGGAGGGATGTGAATCTGGAAACGAATGTGAGAAGCTAAGGGTACTAAAGTAAAAGAGTAGAAATCATTAATAAAAATGAGAAAGAGGGTCGGAGACAAAACGAATCCCTGGGGCACACCAGCATTTATTTTGTGGGTTTCAGACTTGAATCCGTCCAATACAACTTGTATTGAACGGTTCGAAAGAAAGTTTTCTAATCCAACGAAAAAGCGATTCATCTATTCCGAAGGCACGCATTTTCGATAAAAGACCAAGATGCCAAACCTTATCAAATGCCTTTGAAATATCAAGTGCAACAATCTTACTTTCTCCAAAACGATGTAAAGATTTGTTCCACTGTCGGTGAGATAAACCATCAAATCATCAGTGGACCTGTTGCTGCGAAAGCCGTACTGCCGGTCATTAAGAAGCTTTCGGTCTTCACGGTTTTTGAGATATTTCTTGAGCTGATAGTTTATCACTTTATCAGCGTTTCCATGACCTTAGAAAGAAGGGACGTAAGTGCAATCGGACGATAATTGGAGGGAGAAAAAGATTCGCCTTTTTTTGGAATAGGCTGGAGAAATGCTGTTTTCCAACTGCTCGGAAATAGCCCAGAAGAATAGGATAGATCGAAAAGCGTACGTAAGGGTTTTGCCAGCGTGGAAGAACACCTCTTCAGAATAATAGCGGCGATACCATCCGGACCAGCGGATTTATGTATGTTGAGATCTTTTAAGACTCTCGCCACAGTGCGAGTGCGGAAGAAGATTTGTCCCATGGAATCATTGACGCGCTCAAGAACTGGAGGAGTCATGACACTATGTTACTACCGTTTCTTGTAATTTACTATCGTTTCTTGAGTATTTTATTTTATTCTGAATTTGCATGAAAAGCCAAAACTATAAAATCAAGTCCATACTGGAGCTTAAGGTAAAGCTATCCTCTTATTCATTTTTAGAGCATGTCGTCTCTTAGGTTAGGTAAGGATTTTAGGCCATGGGTCTACGCAAACGACTTCTGTAGAAGCTGCATGGACGAGGAGGAAGAGGAAACAGTCCAACACCTTCTGTGTACATGTCCGGCGCTCTCCAATAGAAGGAATAACTATCTCGGTAATCCCTTCTTCGATAATACCAGTGAACTGGCAACGATCGACACAAAATGTCTCTCTAACTTCATTAAAAGTACAAAATGGTTTGTTTAAGTTCATTACTCTCCCATGGGTAACTTCTTTAGTGGTATCACAATGGACCCTTGAGGTCTAAGTCAGTCAGTAACATCTAGACAGCCACTCCAACCTAACCTAACCTATCATCTCTTAAAACTGTAAATTTATCATTTTAATGGTTTGGCTACAACTCGCTACTCGCTATCGCTACACACCACAATCCTTAACTGCTGTAATGAAGCAAGAGTCATATTTTCTTCTTATGTAGGTTCTATGCTTATTTGACACTTCAGTAGGTACATCCTCGCTATGTTTTGAAGGCAATTAACAATACAGAAAAGCAGGGATACACAGAGCAAGGCGATAAGAATGAAATATGATGCTTGATAACGTGTCCAACGATTGTTATAAAACAATGTCCAGTATACGCCCATATTCCTCAATCCCTTCAACTAAAATCCGGACGTTGACAAATCCTCATTAAATATTAGTTTCTTTTTTCCTCTTTTTTTTCCTAACATCCAATTTAACGTTTTCTATTACGAATTCCTCTTTATGCATCCCCTTTATAGAAAACTACCTATCCCTCTATTTACACCGCCAAGCCTCCCCTATCCTGTTCGCTCTATCAGTCAAGCGTAACAGTCAATTCGTAAAGAGGATGCGAATTATAGTGTACACATACACTGATACACATGCATCTCCGCCATCACAGAAACAGAAAATTATAAACACTGTGCTGTGCTGCTGGCTGGCACTGAGATCGAGATGCCATCGCACAGGGAGAAAGCAGTGATTTTTCCTGTGCCCATATATGTATACACATAACTACCCATATAGCCGATCCCCTTGTGCGCAGTATATTTTTTTTTTTTTTACTCGGACATGGATACCAGCTACTGGCCCTGCCATAGTCATCGTCACTTCAGACAAAAAGAGACGCCCTGTTTTTGTTTTTTTATCTCGTTACATTTTTTGTATCTCTTTTGTTCGAGGAAAAAGGGGTCGTAAGTATGCAGTCGATCGACATGATCATTTTCATAACAAGGAAAAGGAAAATAATACATGGAAATAGATTACATTCATTTCCCACTATTACCTTGAGCAATAGTGCTTCAGAATTCAGAAGCTTGAAACGTTTGCAGTTGACTCACTCTGAACTATAAACACCAACCTGTTGATTCATGCAGTGATCACTGCAACGCATCACACTACAACCCTCTAACTTTCTGTCCACGACAAATTATCTGTTCGAATTTTCCACGAACTCTCTAGGTTGAAACTTTCGATCAACTTTGACAAACAGATATTGGTACATCTTTTTCCCCCAAAACACCTGATACGAAAAAAAAAACCATAAAAAGGTCAATTTCGTCAGACTGAAAATTAAACTGATTCAATTTCAAAACCATCATCAGCATTATAAGTTTGTAGGCATGTATTGGAGTTGTGAGTAAAAGAGCGACAACTAGCACGCGGAAAAGGCGAAGAGACCTCAATGCGGAGGCATTTTTACAGTTTTCCCCTTGTAAGGTATTCATAGCATGCATTTATGTCCCCACTAGTGGGGCCCCACCTCAGCCATAGTAAACCTCAATCTACGTTGCGTTTCTTTTGGTAGGGTTTTTTGTTATTTGCCAGTTCTTCTTTTCTATGTCATTTCAGCTAGTCGCCTTCGTCGTTGAAAAGAAAAAAAAATCTCCACTCCATAATCCATGTGTAGGTTTTTTTTAATAGTGTACCTATTCGCCTTTGCCTTTTTCTTCTTCCCTGACACCACTATCAGTCCTCGGGCCACTTTGCTTCATATCGTTGTTTTTGGTCGATCCGCAAGTCTATCGTACTGTGTCGTCCAAGCTATTCATCCATCCATTCCTTCCTTTCTTCGTTTCTCTCTCCATCAACGGCCAGCCGATGATGATGACGATTGACGACGACGACTATACGACGGATTGTCATGATCATTTTTCCCCACACGCATACAACTTTATGTGTGCCCATTTTCCATGCTATAGGAGTGTTTGTTTGCCTTGGTATGTTCGTTCGAATACCCCCATGCCCCATCCATATGCATGTCCCGTGATGAGAAGAAAAATAAAATTCCTTTACCACGTAGGCAGCACAACCAAATCATCCAACGACCAAATAATACAGTAGGTGAATGTGAAAAGGAGGAGGCACAGTACAAAAAAAAAAATCATGAAAAAAGATCGTTAGTTGGATGGTTTTTTTTATTCGTTTGATGAAGTGGAGAATGAGGGGCAAACAATTCGAAGTGGAAGAAAAAAAAAACAACACGCAATAGGGCAAGGCAAACAGGCAAGACACGACTCGCTTCAGTGGATCTCTACAAAGAGTGCTTAATCATGTTATACATACCTATCTACCTCTGTACCGGTATAAATTGTGTAGGTATGTACACTGGGTATTCTCCATCCAAAGTCTACACAATGTAGATTGGAGCGAGCCTGAAAATATCCAAATGGATAATGAAACGACTGATCAAAACGAAAGCAAAATAAATACAGGTGCAAACAGGGCTGAGGAATGAGGATAGAGGTGTGTTGAATGAGATACAAATAGGTATGTGTCTAGCTGAGAAAGCGAAAAAAGTAGAATTATTGAGAAAACTCTACAAAGAATATTCTCATTCTCTATAAGTTTGTTCTTAAGTATTGAAAACGCGGAGGATTTGCAAGGAGAACGAAATAATATGAATAATTCCACTTTGCTGCGGGTACATTAAATACGGCACTGCCAGGCAAGTGGTTATTTACATATTACAAAATTTCTGAATTTTTAAGTGGAATCAGGGAACTTCTTAACTTTTTCCAAATAATGCGAAGTTTTTCCTGCTCTGGTCTGCTGGTGTTTGCAGCATCATCATTTTACTTGCCAGTCAAAAACAAAACGATGGTTTTTATTTATCAACAAAATGTTAGTAGATTTTAGGTATCATTAAAAGATTTAACGTTTTCAAAACTTAAAAGTTGATTTTTTCAGGTTGAAGTTCTGAAACAAGTTTTTATATCACATTTTTTTATAATTTAAGACTGGCAACACTATTACCACTCGTTGTCCTATTTTCCACTAAAGTTTTCGTTCGCTCACCTCACCCCAAAGCCAAACACACAAGAGCTTACTTTCTCCACACAAACACATAGCCCATCAGTTAAAAAAGCAACCACACAAAAGCTTTCAAAATCATCAAAGTATTAGTAAAAGAACATCACATTGGATTTCTCTCAGTATTGGTTTTGGGGATATTCTGAGAGTAGTGGGGAGAGCCACCAATACAATTATTTATTTTCAATACAAAGATAATATTCTCTACAACACAATCAAATAATGATCAAGGGGCTGAAAATGTTATTCAAGTATTAGAGACAAGCTAAGAGTGATGATGCGGAGAGCGGCAAAACATAGCTTTTTTTCCAACTTTGGTGGCGGCAGCCATCAGAGCTCCAAAGCCCATTAGGTTTGGGGAGTTAGATTCCTTATTTCAATTTCCATTTATATTCTTGTGTTGCTAGTACATTTTTTTTTGTTTCGGTTCCTTCCCCTCGCCCCACCCCGCTCGGTTTTAGCCGTTCTCTTCTCCTTTTAGTTTTGTGGAGCCTTCCTCACAACTTTGCTTCTCCACCATATCTATATAAAAATATAGTCACTCTATGAACCCGTGTTGTGTAGAATTTGGTTCTACGAAGTTTTTGCGATCCGATCACAAGTGATCTATACTTCGGCGTTACTAGGACGTGTCGTGCTCGTGTCGTGTGTGTAGATGGACGACGAACGTCGACGATGGTGGAAGTGTAAAATAAAACAAAATGGAGTAGAATATATATATATTTTTTTTTCATCAAAACTAGGGGAGCAAAAATATTTAATGGTGATTAATTATTTCTACCCTTCAACTGTTTGAATAAAAGTGTGGTCTGTGGTGTTAAAATGAAAAATAAAAGAAGTGCAAAGTGTTTTGCGTTGAAAATAATTAAATAAAAAAAGGGCGTATCCTATCGAAGAAAAAGAAAAAAATGTCCCCAAGGGGAGATAAAGTCAAATTTGATGATCTGGCAATTCAACAGAAAAAAATTCCTTTCCCACAGGGGGTATTTTTTGTTCTCTCCTATTCTGTGGAATATATTAACGTTTCCAATTCCAAGTGATCATGCAAATTTGTAATTTATTGTGAATTTGAAAAAAATTCTCAAGAACTTGATTTTTTTTTTATCAATTTCATAGGTTCCTCTTCCAAGGAATATTGTGTAATTGTTTCTCTTTTTGCTTTGCTTTTTTTTTCTGTGTTCGCCTGAAATCCTATCAGACACGTCCGTGTTCTTATTCGTTTCGTTCAGTGCTCAGTGTTTCTGTGTACCCCTACTTACAATAATAATAAAAAAAAAATGTTTGTTTGTGTTTCTTTTTTTTTTCTGTCGTGCAAAGTGGATTTTATTTTTCTTCTCATTTTTTTTTGGTTTGTTTGTAGCTATTTGTAAGAGAGTGTGTGTAAATTGTCCCCGATAAGAAGAGGGCACAGAAAAAGATCCTACAACAACAAACCACTATAGGTATACGGTTAAAAGAAAAAACAAAAACAACATCAACAACAATTTAGTGTCCATAAGGGAGAGGGAGCAAAAATAAATGATTTAACAAACAAAAAATCCATTTTACGCTTTTTTTGTTTGGGGGGGCGATGGTAATACTACCTACGTATTGTGTACCTTCTACATACTCTTGACTCTCTCAGCACCACCGAAACCGATCTCTGGCTATATTGTTTTCTCGTTACATAGAAACAGTATCTTTATTCTTTATATAAGCATACATACATATATATGTGTATTTATAATATGAAGGAGGAATTCTGTTGGCACGAACGATCACCATCAGAACGAGGGAAAGGCAAAGGATCGTTCGCTCATTTGGTTTCATTCGCCCCGTCTGAATTTTCTATCCCCTTCTGATTCGAGTTTTTCCATCTCTTTTTTTCTTGCCTTTCTTTTTTGGGGTGCATGATGATGTGTTGTAGGAATAATACCTAACCACTAAACTGTTGCTTTTATCATTTCCGTTTTCCTTAACACACCCTGACCCTCCTCGTTGTCGTGGCTTTCTTTTCCTTTCATTTATTTTATTTTCCGTAAATTTTAAATCGCCTTTCGCCTGGCAAGGAATTCTTCGTTGATTTAAAAGGGAATCCTAAAATAAAATTACTGTTTCCTCTTCCTAATTTTAATTTTAGTGGCAACTCGTAAGAAAAACTTTAGACGCTAACTTATTGAATTATAGATTGACAACAATCAGAAATTAATTTTTGTTGAGGAAGAAATCCCCAAGTTAAGAAGCTTTTTTTATTAACAAGTTTGGGTATTTTTATGACAACACACATGAACCTGATTAGAATTTTCCCTACTTCCAGGAACCAGTTTCAGGGTTTTTTCGTAGTCGAGCTCCTCTCTACCTACCTACTTATTTCTTGTTTAGAGGGAGAACGTAGGAGGCTTGTTTCCTCAATACCCATCTTGAGCGAGGGTGTTTGTTTAGTTGTTACAAGATCTCTTTCGTCATTTCGAGATCCCAAAGCTCCAAATAAGCAAACAAACAAAAATTATGAGTCGGTTCGGTATCGGTACATAATTGCAATTTTGTGTGGGTGTCTAGTCTAGTGTGTTCGCTCTCTTGTTACATACATTGATACACCTACATACCTGCATGTTTTATTGTTCAGTTGTTTATAAAACAAAATATTTATACTTCTACGTATTTTCTATCAACATTATAATTATTATTATATTACTTTGTTGTTTTCTTTTCTTAAGAGAGGGTGAGTTGTCAAATCTCTTAACTGCTCTAAGTTAGCTCTTTCTCTGATTAAGTTACTCATTTTAGAGTTGCCAACCACATTGAAATTTCATTGAATTTTTGAAGCACAAACAAGTGCTTGTTTTGTTTATAATTAACTCGCACTCAAGGGCTTTTTTCATTACCATTTATATGCCAAAAGCAGAGTGCGAGTATTAGAGAAAGGATAGAGGGTGTACATAAAAGGAGATG
This sequence comes from Sphaerophoria rueppellii, assembly GCA_920937365.1. NCBI lineage: Eukaryota > Metazoa > Arthropoda > Insecta > Diptera > Syrphidae > Sphaerophoria > Sphaerophoria rueppellii. The sequence goes on along the minus strand of CAKKXW010000005.1, from coordinate 41,634,767 downwards.
TCGGTGAACATTGGTTTTGAATTTTTGAATATTGCTATGACTGGGGAATGCAGAGTGTAGAAGAGAGTTCCAAATTCGCGTAGTGCGGCTGAAAAACGGTTCTCTGTACATAACAGTACGTCCGAAGTTGGGCTCAAGAGTGAACTGATGGGCATTCCTGGAGGTGCGAGTATTACTGGCTATTTTACTAGAGCATACACATTGAAGTATCGATAAAATAGGGTGAGACATGAGACATTACGCCGATGTTCTAAAGATGTAAATGACTCAACGATGGTATTGTCGCCAATAATTTTTAATGCACTATTTGGATACTGTCCAGAAGACTTAAGTACGTCACTAGAGCACCAGCCTAGACGTGAGAGTTATACTCAAGCTTAGGACGTATGTCCTAAACAAACAAACAAACAAATTTCTTGCATCGTCTTAAAAAACCTAAACATCTTGCGGCATTTTTGGCGACATCGCATATGTGCTCGTTCCACAAGAGGTGGTCAGTGATGCACATACCGAGAATCTCGAGATGTTCGGTCTCATTGATGCAAGTGCCACTCATGGACAGTGGCAAGGGGGGTATATCTCGCTTCAACGATACAAGACAGCATTGAGTTTTCGAAGCATTAAACTCTACACGGTTTTTAATTCCCCATTGTACAATGCTGTCTAAGTCAGAGTTTAATGAGCTTATCATATTTAGCCGTTGCAGTTCCACATCCGAAGGGGAGGGATGTGAGTCTGAAAACGAATATGAAAAGCTAAGGGTACTATCGTCAGCGAAACAATTTATTGGATTCGAAGTTACAGACAAGCGATCATTGATAAAAATGAGGAAGAGGGTCAGAGACAAAATGGAGCCCTGGGGCACACCAGCATTTATATTGTATGTTTCAGACTAATTCGGCCCTATCGAGGTAACCGTCGCGTTGGAGCGGAGATCTTTCCGCAACGCATTCTTCTTCGGAGGAATCGGAGAAAATTTGAAGTCAATGGACGAATGTACGACTGCTTTAAATTTAATTCAAGATCTTCGGAACTTGTGTTTAGTCTAAAGAATCATCCAACAAGCTTTTTGGTCCCTATTCATCCCTACCAATTTCCAGTTCCGCAAGCAAAATTGGAAGAGCTTCGCTATCTTCATCTTCTGCGCCGTCTGTCCTCCGAAGTTGAATCTGAAACATTAACACGCTTAAGCTTTGGCTTCACCCAACGTTTACGAGTTCAGCCATTAGCAATTCAGCAATGCTATCGGGCTAAACACACACCGAAGCGGACAAAACGTGTTTTTGTCCTTCGACAAAAAGTCGTGTCGTATTCTACCCCACACCGATGGCCGACAAAAACAAAATGTCCTGTCTTTGTCCGCTTCGGTGTGTGTTGCTTCTATACAACCTATACAACTGACAGGTTTTTTTGTCGTTTTCTGTTTGTTTGTCTTGTTCACTCTAGTATGTGTTACTTCATAAGATGGTGTATAGTTTTAGGTGCTGACATTTTGTCCCGGCCGTCTTGTCCTCTTCGGTGTGTTTTGTTCCTATACAACCTCATGTATTTACTACAAGCGACGAGCGGACAAGACTTTTTGTCGTGTCGTGTCTTCTTCGATGTGACACGATTTTTTGTCGTAAGGCAAAAAGATGTTATGTCCGCTTCGGTGAGTGTTTAGCCTAAAGCCTGAACTACATCGGAACATAAAGTGCCAAAAAGTACAAAACAGTGGAAGTTACGTTCTGTACTGCTTCTACAAATGCATATCTGAATATCTCCCTCTCATTTTTTAAAAGTGTGCGTGAACAAAAGCTTGACCATGATCGAGCTTTCACTGTGCACAAAGTTCTCAATACGAATACGAATACTTTTTTGTACTTTTTACACTTGTGCTTCGATGTAGTTCAGCCTTTACAATGAAGCTTCGACCTCATGTTTCGTACGTAATGTTACGTAACGTGACTCCAAGCTGAAGCTGTAGTTCAATTATGCTGAACATTTGCTTTGTCTGACAGCTCTACAGCTGTTAAAAAAAGTAAACAAACAAAATTCATTTGTTAGGATGATGATTATGGAGGGACGATTGTCATTCAAAGCAAACTCGAAGCGGTGAACTTTAACGCAGACGAGAGGAAGCTGAAGATAAACTCTTAAATTAAACACTGCTCGGTCTACAAAGCCCGACACTTTAAAGTTTCTGTGAAACGTGCGCATCAATTCATCAAAAAAGTGTCAAAAGAATAACTAAGGCAAAAAAACTACTTTGGCAACCCTTTACAATCGTAGCAGGTCATTTTGACTTGACTGCTTCTGCTTGTCTCTCTATTTCTATTCATCTCCCTTTTGTGCAACTTCTTCAATAAAGATCAGAGTCAACCCGACCGCCAATCATGGTTTTTTTTTGCTGTGAATAAAATTACATTTTCTAATGAATAGTTTTATTTCTCCGCCTATTTTAATTACTTGTGTATAAAGATACATAAATGTATGTACCTTCATAGTCTTAAAAAGCTTTTATGTGAGTAGCACATCGATAAAATAAAGAAGAATACTACGAAAACCGCTAGGTGTAAGCTTCTAGAGTTTGATTGTTTTGTTCCTCAAAATGCATTTACTGTTTTAAGTTTTTACCACCTGTTGATGCCCATATTTTAATGCTTCATGGGATTTTTAACTTTTGGGAGAATTCTTCAATGGAGAGAAAGAGAGATATGAAACAAAATCTGTGTCTGTTAATGTAAAATAACTTTTGTTATTGTTTATTTAATGTGTCAATCGGTTAGTAGCTTTGTTTAGATTGACGATTGTGTTTCTCTTTTTTTATGTTAAAAACAGGAGACACTCATTCTTTATCTTTAAAATGCAACAACTTGAATTCAACACAAAAATATTTGAACCTACATTCGTATAAAGCTGAATAGAAATCACTTATAGAATTTTCAGTATGTGCTAATGGGAGAGAAATTCGAACTTGTTTCACCGATAGGCGGATATTAATGACCACTTTAATGCTCTATAGATGGGAATGGGACACGAGGGTCGAGTGTCTTAAAATGAACGACAAGCACGTAGGCACGATAGGATAGCTAATTAAATCATTCAAACCTTCGAACAATTTGTATTTTTCAATAATTCTTAACATTTTCTCCTTTTTTTACAGAAACAGTAAAGGAAATCGTTTCTACATTTATATAATTTTGTAACGTGAAAGCAATAAGTTAAACATAAACAATTTAAAGAGAAAAAAAGTGAACAATTCTTAACAAAAGAATCTTAAAAAGAAAAACTTTAACAAAATAAGGAAACACTTTAAAGGCAATCTAAAAATGGCATCCCAAAGATTTTGCTTAAGATGGAATAACCATCAAAGCAACCTTCTATCAGTTTTCGATCAACTGCTACACGCTGAAACTTTCACCGATGTCACGCTGGCCGTGGAAGGACAATACCTGAAAGCTCACAAGGTAAACATACACAAAATAAAATAACAGCAAAAATCGTGTTAACTAACCTCAACCTTATTATCATTTTGCAGATGGTCTTGTCAGCTTGTAGTCCATATTTTAATGCACTCTTTGTTAATCATCCGGAAAAACATCCAATTGTAATATTAAAAGATGTTCCCTACTCAGATATGAAGAGTCTACTTGATTTCATGTATCGCGGTGAAGTGTCAGTTGATCAAGAACGTTTAACGGCATTTTTACGTGTTGCCGAAAGTCTACGAATTAAAGGTCTAACAGAAGTTAATGATGATAAGCCAGGTGGAGCTGCGCCAACACCGCCACCACCGCAATTGCATCGAATCCAACCATATTTGGTGCAACAGAGGAATAAAGCACAGAATATGATGAATATGAATGACAATCAGCAATCGTTATTAGGAAGTGCGTTATCGTCAATGCCAAAGAGAAAACGCGGTCGGCCTCGAAAATTATCGGGTAGCTCGAATGGCACAGGGAATGATTTCGATGAGTACGATAGGGATGGAATGATGCATGTAAGTTGTTTTTTTTTTCTGTTTATTCTTAGATTAAAACATATTTTTCATATGAAACCAAAATTTACCCAAAATACTCAACAAGATTGAAACAGGACACACTTAACATTTTAAATGCCGAAACAAGTTTACAAAACGAACCTAATCATTTACATTCAATTTCCTTGCCCTGAATATGTGGTTAAAGAAACTCAAAAGGAAGTTCCTGACTACTGAGTTTAGTTTTCTTACTTTTCAAACTTTCATCGTTTGAAATTTTGTAGTGTCCGTAGCTTAGTGGTAAGGTGCGTTGACATGCTAAGCAGAACGTCGTGGGTTCGAATCCTACTCTGGCCCAAAGTTTTTATTTCATCTTTCACGGACACTGCTCTTGCGAAGAACTGACAAAACTTCCAAGAGTATCTGTCATGAAAAAGTTGCTTCTCAACTTTGCGTTCGGAGATCGGCGTTAAATTGTAGGTCCCCTCAATTTCTTCACATGCACCTAGAGAATTGTTGATGAGAGTAAGCCACTAAGACCTTGGCTTTTCAAGAGCTGTCGCGCCACTCTATTTTTATCGTTTGAAATTTAGCAGATCCAGAGTTACACCTCTACTCAACCGGATAGAACTGTTAAAATTCGTTAAAAATACTGGTTCAATGTTAAATCAATAAGTTTCTTTTGCTATTGTAGTTCTTCTTCGGATCTCCACTTAAGTGTCGTCTGTAGGATTGATGTTTGTTCCAAGGTAGGTGAACTCCTTAACCACCTCGAAATTGCTGCTATAAACAATGACGTTGTGTCCTAGGCGTTGGACAGATGTTGCTTTGTTTGTTGATGGCATGTACTTTGTTTTGTCCTCATTCACTTCAAGACCAACGAGTTTCGCCTGTTCTTCAATCGCTGTGAAGGCCTCAAGCTCAGCTCTCTTGGATCGACCGATGATGTCTATGTCGTCCGCATAGCCTAGGAGCTGGGTGGATTTGTTGAAGATAGTGTTTTCCGTGCTCACACCTGCCTTGCGACACTATCTGCTCCAGGACTATGTTGAAGAAATCACATGACAGCGCATCTCCTTGTCTAAACCCTGCGCATGTTTGAAACAACTCGGATGAGCTTCCATTTGCACACTGCACTGCGTATTGTTTAGCGTCATGCGGCACAGCTGGATCAGTTTGTTCGGGATCCCGAATTCAGACATCGCCATCATAAGCTCTTGGCGGTGGATGCTATCATAAGCAGCTTTGAAGTCGATGAAAAGATGGTGGGTTTCGACTTGAAATTCGTTGGTCTTTTCCAGGATTTGCCTCAGTGTGAATATTTGGTCTATCGTTGTTCTGCTGGCCTAAAGCCACACTGGTACGTGCCGATTATTGTGTTGCAGAACGTTTAAGACGCTCACACAGTACGTTGGATAAGATTTTGTATGCAACATTAAGCAGCGATATGCCGCGGTAGTTTTTGCATGACATAGGATCGCCTTTTTTGTAGATGGGGCATATGGAGCTTATCGACCAGTCAGTGGGCATGCATTCCTCCTCCCACACTTTGGTGGTGACCTGGTGCATGTGGTTCATCAAAACACCTCCTCCATATTAAAGAGATCCGCAGCTCTGCCGTCCGACCCGGTGGACTTGTTATTTTTAAGCTTATGGATGGCTCTTTCTACCTACATACATAGGTAGGTAGGTAGAAATGGCTGTCCTACTTACGCGTAGGACACAATTAGCGCTGAGTGCGCCGTTTTGATACCATACCTCGGGAGATTCAAATGAGATCAAATCTTTGATCTTGAATTCTTAGAGTTGCTCAATACCGTTGAAGAAATCTTTAGAGTGTAGAGTGCTCTTTTCCTAGCCAAGGCCGGACAATGACAAAGTAAGTGTGGGACCGTTTCTTTTTCGTCCTGGTTCTCACAGCTACGGCAGAAAGAGTTATGTGGTATACCCAATTTTGCCGCATGCTCCCTTATAGGCCAATGCCCTGTGCAGGTAGCAACAATCCTGGCTATGTCATGCCTTGGTTTGGAAATTAAATTGATTGATTTGGGTTTGTTATAGGCGAGCCAGATTTTCCTAGATATAACGCAACTCGTTAAATTATTCCACCTTTGATTTGCTTCTGATGTGCATTTGGTCAGGATATAGCCCTTCACAACTCCAAGATCAACATATACTCTCACTGCCAATGAGTTGTGAAGGGCTGATCCTTGCCTAGCTAGCTCATCTGCTTTCTCATTTCCCTCATAGCCCCTATGCGGCCCGGTATCCAGATTAGAGAGACGCTCATATCAAGTACCTTGAGGGCCTCTCTGCATTGCTGGACCTACATACATACATTTCCCGTGCTTTTTATTTAAATTTAATGAATTGTTTGTTTTAAATTTGAAGGATTCACCAAAACAGGAAGTGAAAATGTCTGGTGACAATTATTCTGGCAATGAAGGCTCCGATGAAAATCAACGTGAATCCTGCGACAATGACCAGGATACAAACGTAAGTAAAACGAAGTACAAAAATGAAAATGCTTATTAATTCCTTTCTCGTCTAATTTCAATTAGGACTGCCGAAATTCCCGAGATTGTCGAACAAAGAAACGTAAATCACAGTCCAAAGACAGAATAAACAATGATAATGACAATAGTACTTCCGGTAAGTTTTTTTTTATTGTTATTTTCTTATATCATTTCCTTTCTGCAAAAAAAAAGTATACAAAGCTTGAATTTAAATGAAACCGGAAGTTAAAATAGTTTAAAAGGCAAAATATCGTTATTTTCGTATTTGAAAAATATACAATTGCACCGTCTATACACCTGCAAACAAAATCAATTGGACTTCGTGACGATTAAGAAGCAAATGAATGCAGTTAAAAAAATCTAATACAAAACCATACATTCCATTCCATTCACCTTAACCTAACAATTTTTAAAAAAGTAGGCTAATATTTTAAGGATTTGAAAAAAAAAACTGAAATGAAATGAATACCAAAACCATCTATCGGAAAAGCTAAAAGGGATTTTGTGCGTTTTATCTTTATTTCTCTGTTTCTATCTCTCTCTCTCTCTCGCTCTGTCTGTCTTTCTTGGTAAATATGAAAACATATTTAGTGAGAAAGTAACAAAAAAAAACAAACACAAACTTAAGTAAATTCTTCAAAAGTGCTGTGATATTATGAAAGTCAATGCGTTTAATTTGTTGTATTTTTTTTTGTTTATTAAATTCGCGTGTTAAACTTTTTTTTTTCCGTCGGCAGGTGAGTGTTCCCCCAATTATATTCAGCAATTCAGCAAATCTAAAGGTGTTGCGTTTTTTTTTTCTTTGTTTTCTTTCTTTTTTGTTTAAGTAATCTTTGTCTAATATTTATTTTAATTTTTTAAAAAATTACTATAAATTGTTTTGTTTTTCTTATAAAATTAGAAAGAAAATAGAAATTAAAAAAAAAAACGTTACTCTTTACTTAATGATCGGGTCGAGCATAGGGATTTTTGGCCGACGTGAAAAATGTGTGTTTCAATATCAAATCCACTTACTTTTTTCTCAACTTAGGTTATTCTATTTACAATTCTCAGTTTGATTAAATGTTGGAAAATTTGACAAACTTGCAATCAAGTTGAACATTTTTAATATCGTAAGAGAAGAACAGTTATTGTTGTGTGTTATCTGTATACAAAAACAAAAGAAAAAAATGGCTTTAAAATCCCTATAGCTTTTCCGATAAATTGCTTAATATAGTTTTATTTACACCGAATTATGCCAAATTATGATTTATTCTCTCTGAACACAATTTTAGATCCCAACGATAGTGATGGCGATGATCAAATGGACGCATCATTTATGGAACCACAATTAATGCTTGATGAATATGATGAACCTGTTGAGTTTAAATATGATCCATCAAGTTCACCAAATTCCCAAGAAGCCACCTCCGTTACCGCCGAATCTGTTGCTCAAAATAATCAGCAACAACAGCAGCAAGCATTATTGCTGGCACAACAAAAGCATCAGCAACAGATGGCTGTGGCGGCAGCTACAGCAGCTGCTGTAGCTAAGGGTGCAGCTATAATTGGACCTGGTACAGTGCCCGGTACTGTGACAATACTTAATACAATGGGCGCTATACCAAAATTAACGCCTATTGTCAAGTCAAAACCAAAGCTGTCCAAACGTCCAAAACTAAAACAAAATGGTTTGAGTCAGCAGGACGTAAAAGTAAGTTGAAACAGCAGCCTAACTATGTAATTCGATTCTGTAATATGCGATAGTAGTCGAACAGTTCTAGTAAAGCCAAGTGTATTTTTATGTTCTTTCGCATATTCAAGAAACTACGTAACTCCAAAGTAGAATTCAAAACAAGACAAAATCGCAAATAATCACTCTACCACTGATCAGTTATTTATAACAAATACCTCAAAACTTATTTTTTTTAATACACACATACTCTTGCAGCAAACTTGCTTTTTATTATAGCCGCGTTTTTTTTCACTACTCAGTAGCCAGCACAGTAATCAAGTTCGAATAAAACGCTCCAACTCACTTTATCTGTTAAATTCAATTTGTATGGCAATAGTTTCACAAAAAGTCAAAAAATGGTCCTTAGGGTTGCGTCTCGGATAAGGAAAGTAGCAAATATTTCAACCTAAGAGAGTTCATTACGCATTAAATTAAATTCGCGTAGCAAATAATGCTTCTTAACGCCATTAGCGCTGCCTTCATTTCAATAAATTTGAAAGCTCTATCGCCGGCACAACTGTCAGTTTTTTACTGGCCTTTTTATCGACTGCAATCCAGATTGTTGTTGTTTGCCAAGGGAAATTTTTCTGTGCTGGCTACTGAGTAGTGAAAAAAAACACGACTAATGTAGGCAATTGTATCATTATTACAATAAAACGCATACTCTAACAGCAGCTAACCTGCAAGCTTCCCCATCTTTTCATAACTGTTCAGTGCACTCTACATCAAATGTGTTATCGAACAGATCGGCTTAAGAAGTTTTTTTTTTTGCCAAAATGTTGGTGAAAAGGTCAGTGAACCATTGTACCTAACCGAAGCCATCAAAAGTACGAGTGGATTGTAAGGTTTGGCGGTGCTCAATGTGAATACCTCCGACAATAGCGACCAACATACAGCCGACGAAGATGTTTTAGGTATGTTGTATGGACATTGTCGTGGTTTCATCCGATGCAGTTGCCTTTAGGTAGCCCTAAATGATGAACATGGTCAGTTCGTGCTCGCTAAAAATTCTTCGTGTGGGCGATGTTTCGCGGCTTCGCGCACTGTTTGCTGTTGCTAACAAATTTTGATTTTCCCCACCGTGGTTTTCGTTGTTTACCATGTAGGGAGCGGGGACATGTTCGCGAGCAAATCTTATTTTTTTCTCTGAAACGACCATAAGCGCAGCGACGGGGCGACTTTCCTAAACGGTTCATTGAGGTTAGAATTTTATTTTTTTTTTCTTCCTTTGATTTATCTGTAAAATGGTGAGGAAACAACTTCAGGTTGAAGTACGTTAGTGTTGGCAGATGAGTAATATTTTACACAATGCAGCTAAGGGATTCTTAGCCAATTTGTGATGTGCTTTTTGTTTCCCAGCCGAGGTTTCGCTCGCCGGTCACGCCAAGGTCTATTGAAGAAAACACGAGACTCCAATGATAGGTCTTCTGAACCTAATAACAAATTCTTTATTGGAAACACTTAATAACTAAAAACTTAAACATAGAAAATAATTCAGTTTCACTTGAATTGTATTAAACTTGCTAAAGCGGATATCCGCTGGCATCACTTCCGGTGTGTATTCGGATCTATTTTAAAGCTTCCGCTTGACGGATGTCCGGTTACATGCTGTCTTGACTGACGATAGGGCTTCCGCTACTGGGTTTCGTGTTCCTGTTTCCGCTTTTGATAAGTCTTCACTCGACCGACCACTCAGCTCTGGTGAATCAGCAGGTATATTTAAGGCCCCTGGTGGCACTACACGGCAGGCAATAGCTCTGGTGGATCAGCAGGTATATTTAAAGCCCCTGATGGCACTACGCGGCAGGCAACAGCTCTGGTGGATCAACAGGTTTATTTACCTCCCCTGGTGTCACGTGGCACAGCAGGCAATAGCTCGGTCGATCACTTCCGGTTTATTTACTGGCCCTGTTGGCACGCAGCACAGCAGGCAATAGCTAGTAGTGACGAAAAGTAATGATAGTGGTAGCTGCGCGCTCGCCGCAAGCGGTTCGACAACGACTGGGTATATATTCAAAACTCAAAAAGTCCTGAAAGGGAAATATTTAAGAAAATTCCCGCCCGAAAACATCCCATAAATATACGCAGTCTGTCGGTACTAAAAATGACATTAAATCGTGAATTCTGTGCAAAAAGTGCAATTTTATTTAATTAATTAAAAATAGAAATATTAATTTCCGACAAAAAAATCACTTTATTTGTGCTTTACCAACGCGTATCTATCGATTGAGACCATTTTCATCTTCAAATGCAGAATCTGGTAAAGGAAAGTAGAGCCCACATCACTCCACAATTTGTGCGCTGTCCATTTTTGTGTGTACATACTACATACATACCAATTTTAATTTGAAGTTCAAACGTTTTTCCACAGAAAATTTTGTTTATTTTTGTTTATTATGTCAAAAAATTCGAGACTCGTTCGAAAATCACAAATTTGCTAGAAAGTAGCTTGGCATTAATGGCCACTGATCAGTTATAACAAGATGGGAAAGCTTGCTGTCAAAATGAAATTTGCCTAAGAACTAAAAAGTAGGTTAGCTGCCAGAGTATGCGTTTCATTGTAATAATGATACAATTGCCAACATAATAAAAAGCAAGTTTGCTGCAAGAGTATGTGTGTATGAAAAAAAATAAGTGTTGTGGTATTTGGAGGGTAAAACGTAGGTAGGTTTCCAATCTTGTTATAACTGATCAGTGTTATTGGCATTCTGTTCTACTTTCATACATCGTACGATTTGAAAGTAGAATCGCAAATGAGTTTCGAATAGAATCAAAAGTAGAATCGAATTACATAGTAGGGCTCCAAATGTTTTTTTTTTTTGTGATCTAAGCTCACCGAGCTGTTAAATGAAAATTTGTTCAATCCACCAAGTCAGTTTAGTGAGTGAGAGAGACAACTGAACTGGCTAATTGAACGTATTGCCTTTGGGAAAACCAACTTTATGATTGTTTTATATTTTAGCCCCTCCTCAACAACAATGACTTTATCGACATGTTTGCAAATAACTTTATACCTGGTAACACAGCCTCCTCCGGTAAGCTGAAAACAACCCTTACCATTGCTCCCGCAACACAAATGACAACATCAACGCAAGGTGGCGGTAACAATACAGTCCAACAAAGTCAAAAGTCATCACCAGGTAACACTATTACCCTTACCAAGACAAAAGGATCTGGCAGCACTGGAGGTGGTGGAGGAGGAGGAGCGGGTAGTGGCAATGATTCAATGGGAGGAAATAACAGTAATGATGATAGCATTTGATTCTCAACTAACAAAACACTCAATATATATTTTTTTATAGATGACTCGGAAGGATCTGTCAGGGATTTTTGTACCAAAGAAGGTGAACACACCTACCGATGCAAAGTATGCTCCCGAGTCTACACACACATTAGTAATTTCTGTCGGCATTATGTGACGTCGCACAAGCGCAATGTCAAAGTCTATCCGTGTCCATTTTGTTTCAAAGAATTCACACGAAAAGACAATATGACAGCGCACGTTAAGATTATTCATAAAATTGAAAATCCAACGTCAGCACTTGTTGCGTCGTCGCCAGCTACACCAGGTGGCAATGCAATCAATAATTCCTCATCGTATTCATCATCTGCATCACCATCGGCTGGTACATGCACATCAGATCCCATAACACAGACAGATTTACTAAATCAAACGCCTGTAACAACTAAAACAACAGCTGTAACCGTACCACCAACACATTGAGAATAAAGCAACAACATCAAAAAATTGTGTATAAACAGAAAAAAAAATAACAACAATGTTAAGCTTTCTTTTTTGTTTGGTTGTTTGAGTTAAATAATGCTCATCTTTTAACAATCGGAACACAAATGAGAGGGACAATCAGAAAAGAGCATTGTTTATTTTTTTTATCTCTAAACCTTATAAAGGCTTCCAAAATATTCCAAATTTTTTTAAGCTAAATTAATTTACAACAAAAAAAAACACACTTGTTTTTAGTTTTAGTAAAATGTAGTTTTAATTATTTCTTATATAATAAAACTTATATATTTCATAGAAAATATTTTCTAACCACTAAAATGTTGACTTTCTCTTCGACCTACAAACTGTAAAAAAAACACACCGATTAAATCGGCCCTAAAATTCATTTCTCTTCTCTTAAATTAATATATGCATAATATTTAATGTTGTTACCTGTTTACTTTTATTTAAAAAACAAAATATTGAATACATTTTATTATTTTTTTTTGGAATACACATTGCAAAGCATATTTTTCTAAATTTTTAAAATATTTGGAATACACACAAAATGAGAGTTAAGCTAAGTACACACGATTGTAAGATCTTCCAATATTTGCCGAAATGTCAAAAGTCTTCCAACAGCAACCGATGAGCTTTCAATTGCCAATTTTCTAACAAATGCAAATTTTCTGTTTATACGGTTGGACAATTTTATCCAAAACTTAATTAATTTATTGGAAGAAAATTTTTTGTCATCCAAATCAATAATTTCCGGTTTAAACGGTTGGAAGACTTAAAGGGAAATTGGAAGACTTATTAGAGACAATTTTCTTGACAAATAATGTAAGAAAATATGAAACACAATTTGAAGGAAAAGATATACACGAAGAATTGAAATCATACATTGTCGAAAAAGGTGATTAAGAGTGGTGTAGTGGTGTAGCTTAATGTAGTGTCCATAAGGCCTCGGCCAAAATATAAAACATATGAAATCACCTAGAAGCGGCCACGCTATGAGCGAGCGGCGAAACAAAATTCTGAGCGGCTAAGCGGCGCCGCTCAGCAACCAAACCTGTTTTAATTGTTCTGAGCGGCAAAAAGTAAAAATGTCCAAAGGCCGCACTTTTTCAAGCAGCAAATCAAAAGATTCGATAGACATACGTAGATATTGCCAGAATCTATCTGGAAATTTTCGTAGATTCACAAATAAATGATTAAATTCTCCAAACTCCGATCTTAATTGGTTAATCGGATGAACATCAAATCGTCTTCTTTTTTGTACACATACAAACGATTTTCCGACAGTAAAATACGGCGAACTGTTCTTGACAGCGGCATTTTAACTACTAATCGCTCAAAAGCAGTCGCTCAGTGCCTGGCCATACGTCGCTTAGAGCTGTCATTCAGCCGCTCAGCCGCTTACTGCGTGGCCGAGGCCTAACTTAGTGGTTAGGTGCGTTGGCTGCTACGCAGAACGTCGTGGGTTCGAGTCCTACTCGTGCCCCTAGTTTTTATTTCACCTTTCACGGGCACTGCCTCTTGTGAAGAACTGACAAAACTTCCAAGAGTATAATTAGTCATGAAAAAGTGCTTCTCAATTTTGCCGTTCGGAATCGGCGTTAAATTGTAGGTCCCCTCAATTCTTCACACGCACCTTGAGAATTGTAGATGAGAGTAAGCCACTTGGCTCTTCAAGAGCTGTCGCGCCACTCTATTTATTTTTTTATTTTTTGAAGGTTTGCTTGTTCAAAACGCAACACTTCTACATATGTCGTTTTCTCCTTGTTGTCTTGTCCGGCCAATTCTTTAAGAAAAGACCGATTCAACACACCAACAAACTTAACAGTTCTAAAGATGACGTTGATTCCGTCGACTGCAGAACCTAGCTTTTTTTCTCAGAACAACATAGGCCTGCAACAACTTCCAAGAGATCAAGACATTGTGGCCCATTTGGCCTTACATTCGTTGACGGCCATCCCAATGACGTCCCCAACAAACGTCAAGCCAAACTGTGTTTTTGGGAAGCTTATACTCTGCATAACCTGCATCTAAAAAAACATAGCTCAGTCTCGGTGTCCCGAAAAAGCTGTAAAATAACCTCATGCGTCCTATTCTTCTCAACTATTTTCTTATTTTGAGCAAATTCTTACCCATTTCATTCATTCTTGCTGTTTAAGAAAAATTAAATACTTTTTTTTTCAATTCTTCTGTCTCCAAATTAAAAATTGGACGATATCGTTGGCAAGCACTTCATCCAATAACCAATTTGTCGACAGCCGTCCAACGGTTTGGAAAATTAGAAAAATTGTGTGTTAAGACGCGTTCACACGATTGGAAGAAGTCGGCCAAATTTTTTGATAGCTGCCAATTTTTTTTCTGTCACTTTTGAGGAAACAAATTGGGTGTTTACATGATTGAGAGAAAATTGGAGAAAATTTGTATCGGAAAATTGACCAATATTGGAAGATCTTCCAATTCTGTATACTAAGCTTAATCTTCTTATTACTATTTTATTTTTTGTTATGAGAGAATATCCGTTGTGCAATTTTTTTTTTTAGTTTATTTTCAAGGTTTCTCACACAGCAAAATACAAACATTATTTTGTGCAATTGTAAAATAAAATCTAAAAAAAAAACACCTAAATATTTGTAACTTTAATTTTATGTTGTTATACATTAATTTATTATTTCTTTTTTTTTGGTTTCTTATTCTTAAACAAAATTCTAATTAGCTAGGAATATTAAAACAAAACAAACAAAAAAAACTGAAAAAAAAACTTTTGAATATTTTTTTTTTATTTAAATGAAAAAAGAATTGTTAAGTCTTAAGTCTAAGTGTTAAAAATTAACATTAAATAAAAATAATATTAATATTTAACTTAAGATCATATTTTATATATATGGATATATATGTAAAGTATATATATCGGAGGCTTAAAATTTCGCCAAAGAAAAAATTACAGTAATTAATTAAATAAAATATTAAACAACTAATTTAATCAATAAACATGCAAAATAAACACACTAATTCGAAATAAAACAATTTAACAAAGGGGTCGTCCATAAACTACGTCACGCTGAATTTAGCCCCTCCCGGTGTCCCTCCTAAAATATTACGTCCCAACACGAACGCCAGGCGTTTTGAACTAACATGCGTTCCACATAAACAACTGACATGGACAAATAAAAATTTAAAATTGGTACAAAATGAATAGCATTGCATTGTTTGTGTTGTTAAATAATCCCGAAGAAATGAATTTAATTCTGAGGAGATAGCTTTCCATTTTGTTTTTTTTTGTTTTTTCTCCAGTTTGAAAATTGGTCGCCAACTATGGATTCAGCTCCATCAACTCGACGAGGCGCTTCATCTGCTCTTGGTTTGGTTATTTTCATGTTGAATTTCAATTTCAATTCCAATTTCGCCAATGAGTTGTTTGCAAAATTTGTGTTCGACAAAAAATAGCCTTTTGAGAGTCGTAGTAGGCGAGTAAAATGACAGTTATAATACAAATGAGTGACATTACTCAATTTCTCATACAAAAACTTACGTTCCACTCAGAGTAAGGCGTTACGACTCAATAAACGACTCTTATGGCGTTTTTAATTGGCAATCTGGAATCTGAAAAAAAGCATTCTGGTTTTGAAATCAGAAGGGAACTCTCTTCTTTTCAGAATCAGAACTGTCATTTTTGCCCAATTGAACGCATTAAGAATGCTTTTTTTGACTTCCAGATTGCCAATTAAAAACGCCATTAAACGCCACACATAATACAAATATTTGAAAATGACATTTTTTGTTCAAATGCAACGTCTACTACAATAAGGGTGAATAATAAAAATGATTAAAAGATAAATTAAAGTGGCATTCTGTTGGATTAATTTCTTAAAATGCCAATAAACTTTGGTTTTTTAGTCTAACTTTGGCGTCACGTCACGTTGGCGTAGACCCCCCCCCCTCCTCCCTAAGTGCGAACGTGTTTTATGGACGGCCCCAAAGTGGCTTATTTACAATCAACAAAAAACAAAAAAAGTTAACATTCTGTGGAACAAAGTGCTCTTATTTAACAAAAAATTAAAACACTCAGTTCGAGAATATTTTCTTCATAAACGGAACGAATGTGTATTCACAAAGAGGCCTTATAAAAGTAGTTTGTTCTTTAATTTCAAAAGAAAACAAATTAATTAAACATCTTTTACTGTTATTTATTTTTTCTTTGTTTGTTTCTTGCTTAATGTTACAGCGTTATGTTTGTTCACCTTTAAATTGAAAAAAAATTGTTCATAAATGTTTGGAGAAGATTTACAAATTGTTAGCGATGGGGTTCGAAAATATTGATTTCACTTCAACTCAACTCAAGAATAAAACTAAAAAAAAACGATCTCTTAAAAACAACAAATCGGATTTTCATCAAAATTTATCAGTCAGAATACAATCATTAACTAATAACATTTAGCCTTATTACCGTACCCGATCGGAGAATTCTCCGATAGTAGCAAATGTCCGATCGGAAGTTTTATTTACTTCACCGTACTCGAATCGTACATAAAATAAAAACGCGTACCGACGCACTTCTTTGTTGTTTTATGAGTGAACAAATATTTTTATTTCCGACACTTTTTTGGTTCGGAAACAATCGGACAAACAAGTTAATCAGCCCTATCGTCGTATCCGATCGTAACAAAATTCTATCCGATTTGTACGAAACATACGAATTTGGTATCGTCCTAACTCTTCCGATTGTTAAATCGTACATACCTCAGAAAAAAATTCAAATTTGCGTTGAAATTTCAAGCTCAGAGCAACGCATCACGATTTCATGCGGCGAAGAGCAATTTATTTTGTTTTACGCGATTGTTCCGATTGCTAAATTATGTCGCAACATTTGCGAAACGACATGCGTTATTATACGTCAATGTTTCCCTTACGAAACAGATACCATGAACAAAATAAATGTTACGATCGGAACTTTTCTACGATCGTAGGTTTCTCCGAACGGATACGACGATAGGGCTGCATTAACTAATCGCAATGCATCGCATGCAATCGCTTTCATTTTGAAATTCCGCCGCAGATTTCAAATTTTTTCGTAGGTGTCTACGATTAACCTGTCAGAAAGGATACGGTGGTAGAAAATTCTTAGACATTTTACGAATCGGAGAGAATTTTGCTCTTGTCCCCATCCCCATCGCAAAAAAAAAACTGTTTGTTTAAATTTTTTCATCCAAAACAAAAGCAGCTATCAGGGTTCATTCAAATAAATACTGATAACTGCGTACTAATTTTTGTATAGTGGTAGCTAGTGCAATTTTAGTTTTTAATTATTTTCATCTAACCTATAAGAAACATGTTTTTAAATATCCTTTTTTTTACTCCTTGTCGTTCTCTTAAAAAATTGATCTTTGATCTTAAATCTTTGAAATTTGATTGTATTGCAGAACAAAACAAAAGCATACAATTTTGAATAAAACAAAAAAAAAACATTGTTAAATAAAGGAAAATTATAAATGTGTTATTAGCATTTTAAAAACAAATACAATCTTAAAAACTACTTTATAAATTTAAGGGATGTTTAAAGTTAAGTTATGTATGAATAATATTTACATCAACATTAAATTTACATAAATATCTTATATACATTTAGTTTTTGTATTTAGCTAGAAATTTAATCATAAAACAAACATTTAATTTAATTAAATCAATATAACTAATTTAATATATTAAATAATAAATAAAATATATAAACACAAAATTAAAACTAAAACTACATATTGAATAATAATTTCCTAATGCAAGCACCCACACATTATCAATACAATAAATATCTTAATTTTAATTTCTTTTCTGTTTTTTTATTTTTTAGTTAATTGGATTGTTCTCTTTTATTTTCATTCTATATGCATTTGTTTAAAAATTGTTTTATTTCATTTAACTGTATTGCAATATTTGAATTTTGTACATGTATTTTAAATAATTATTTTAATATTATTATTTTTTTCTTGTGTTGGATGGTTTTTTTTTAATGTAAGAAGAAAACAAAAAAAATACAAAAAAAAAAACGAATACAAAATTATAAGTGCAAAGTAAAAACACCGACACACTCGTGTTTTTTTTATTAAAATAGGAATATTCTAAATTTTATTAATAACTCTTTTAGAATTAGAAAATGATATTTTATTTTTGACAAAACTGTTTAGTGCAGGCATTTAATGTCTGCATGTTGATTAATCGGAGAATACAACAAACAAAATTATAATATAATTTAACTAAATTTATTTCGTTTTAAAATTTTTCGTTTTTAATAGACAATAGAACAAAATTTGTAAGTGTGTTATAATTCAAGGTGTTTTCTCGTTTGGAATCTATTCCTTTATCTTTTTCTATACACAATTAAATAAACAAAAAAAAATATATATACAAAAACATAATAAACAAGATATAAAAAATTGAAATAAAAGATTTTTATTTATTTATATTCCAATTCGGCATTGCTTCGGAAGTGCTGCTTTTAAAAATTATTACTAACATTAAAACTTGACTTTTGGTTAAAATTTGACGTTTGGTTAAAAAAAGAACAAATTTAGCCATCTGTGTGTGAATTGCTTTAAAAGTGATTCTTTTCCCCAAAATTTCTGCGTAGTACTAAGAAATTTCCCTCATGATTTAAGAAATATCCCTCAACAAATTGTTATTTTTCTTCTAAGTAAATTAATTTGGTTTACAAAACCAAACTTTAAGCAATCATTTTCATGAAAAATCACTAAAAACAACAAACAAACTTTAGGTCCGTTCGCGTACTTTCTGCACTAAAATTCGTAAAACGAGACATTTTAAGGAGTGGGGGTAAAATTCCCTCACAGAAAAACAAAACTACAAAAAAGTAAGCGAACGGGAAAACAACAAATTTTGCCCACATTTTAACTGTCAAGTTTTTTTTTTTGTATGAAAAATTGAGACTTTGAAATTGAATTTATTTATTTATTTGCTACTTTCATTTGACACTTTTCACAAATCAGCCCAAAGAAATTTATTGGGCTAAAATTCGTAGGTTGGGGAAATATTTTACTCTCTTGTGAACGCTCTCTTTTACGAAAAAAATACCAAATTTTTGAGTACGCGAACAGGATTTGGTTAAATTTTGTAATTTTTCGTAAAATTGTACTGTTTTAGGAGGGTACGCGAACGGACCTTTTGTTTCATTTATTTTACTAGATTTTGCAGTGGTAATATGATATTTTGAAGCAACAGTAAAAAATATCTTCAAACAAAAATTTCCCTTTTTGGATAATTGTTTTTTTCCGTGAGGTAAAACTGCAAAATACGTTTTCGAAGCTGGTATCTGTTATCATTCCCAAAAGAAAGAACAAATGTTTCGTTTTTCGCTTTTAAAATGTGATAAATTTAAACTATTTTATTTTAATCTTTTGAAATATCAATGCAATTTTTAACTAGTTATTACATAGAACTAAATAAAACGGAGAAAAGCAGAACAAAACAAAACAGAAGCAAACTCCTCTATCATTCATGTGAAAAAAAGACACGTCAATATTTTAACCCATTTAACCTGCTTAACAGCAGGATAACTTTTAACCCATTTTATTCACCACGCTAGTGTCAACTTTTTAACCAAACGTCCTTAAATCTTATTTTCAAACTAATGTCGAATCGAGCAAATATTTGACTCCCTTCTTCCTGAAAGAAATGTAACTGTCTGAATATAATCATTGATAAATCGCACAAATCTATCGTCATTAGTCATTATTTTTAGGTTGGAAACGGCTATTTAATAATTCATAGTTATTTACTTACTTAATGTGGCGCTCCAGTCCGTTGTGGACTTGAGCTTCAATCCACAGTCTCCGCCAGCTAGCTCGGTCCTTAGCTGTCTTTGTCTCCAGTTTTGCACTCCAAGTTGATTGAGGTCCTCTTCCACTTGAGTGCGCCACCTGAGTCACGGTCCTCCTCCTCTCCTTCGTTCCTCGGGAATAGTGTCGAAGGCTTTCCGGGCCGGAGCATTGGTGTCCATCCGCTCTAAATGACCGAGCCATCTGAGTCTCTGGACCTTGACCCTTCTGGCTAGGTCCATGTCGTTGTACAACCCGTAAAGTTCGCTGTTGTATCTTCTTCGCCATTCCCCTTCAATGCACACGGGGCCAAAGATGACCCGAAGAACTTTCCTCTCGAAACAGCCTAAGGCACTTTCATCCGATTTTGTCAGGGTCCATGCTTCCGCACCATACAGCAGGACTGGGATGATGAGTGTGTTGTACAGTTTTACCTTAGTTGCTCGAGAGAGGGCTTTTCCACTCAATTGCTTTCTTAGCCCAAAGAAACAGCGATTAGCAAGAGTTATTCTTCGTCTGATCTCGGCGCTGGTGTTATTGCCCGTGTTTATAGCGGAGCCTAGGTAGACAAACTCCTCTACTACCTCGAAGTTGTATGCGTCTATTGTGACGTTCTGTCCGAACCGTCGGTGTTGGGTGTCCTTCCTCGAAGACAGCATATACTTCGTTTTTCCCTCATTTACCGCTAAATCCATTTTTGCCGCTTCTGTCTCAATTCTCATCAAGGCGCCATTGACATCACGCTGTGTTCTTCCCATTATATCAATATCATCGGCGTACGCGAGAAGTTGAACAGATTTTTGGAAGATAGTGCCTCTGGTGTTGACGTTGGAGTTCTGCACTATCTTCTCAAGAACGATGTTAACGAAATCGCATGACAGTGCATCGCCTTGTCTGAATCCTTTTTTGACGTCGAAAGATTCCGTAAGCTCGTTGCCAACCTTGATGGAGCAGCGTGAGTTCTCCATCGTCATTTTGCACAGTCGAACGAGCTTTGCAGGGATGCCAAACCTAGACATAAGCTTTATACAGTTAGTCTCTGTAGATGCCGTACGCGGCCTTAAAATCGATGAAAAGGTGGTGGGTATCGATTTGGAGTTCATTGGTCTTTTCCACGATCTGCCACAACGTGAAAATTTGGTCGATGGTTGACTTTCCTCGTCTGAAGCCACATAAGGACCAATCAGATTGTTGACGAAAGGCTTCAGACGTTCACATAATTCATAATTATTTCAAGTAAAAAACAAAAAAAAAAAACTGACATTTACAAATAGTTTTTTTTGTTCTACTGTAGTTCCCGTGGTGCAGTGGTTAGGTTATGTGCTTTGGCTGCTACGCAAAACGTGTCGGTTCGAATCCTTCTCGTACCCATAAAGTTTTATTTAACCTCTTGCAAAGAACTGACAAAACTTTCAAGAGTATCAATCTGTCATGAAAAAAGTGCTTCTCAAATAAGCCGTTTGGAAACGGCCGGCGTTAACTTGTAGGTCCCCTCAATTCTTCACACACACTTTATCCCGTTACCTTGCTACCCCGTAACCCCGCTACCTTCTTCCTACTGCCCAGCTACCCCACTACTCACTAACCTGGCCATATCTCATGAACAGTTTGGTCGATTTTGTACAAAATACTTAAAATCTACGCCACTAACCGAAAATGCCCTCAAAATTTGGTTCAAAAAACTCCACTCGTTTAGTAGTGAGTCCTCAACGGGATTTTTATATATATATAAGAAAACAACGTTGGCTGGGTTGGCAGTAAGGTCGTGACAACTCAGAAGCCTTCGCTGGCTCATGCACAACAAGTTTGTTAAGGACCATCACATAGTGAACTGCAAAGTTAACGTTCTATAGGGGAAAATGGGTTTCCTTATGTTTTTTACCATATCTCTTAAACGGCTTGGCCGATTTGTACAAAATTGTTATAAACCATCCACACAACTACCCGAACATTCTCTCAAAATTTGGTGCCAACCGTTCTCGAGTTTTGCGCTTAGCAACACATTTAGCCTTCCATTTTTATATAAAGGATCTGCCAAATAATGAATTAT
The DNA here is from genome assembly GCA_920937365.1 of Sphaerophoria rueppellii. Classification (NCBI taxonomy): domain Eukaryota; kingdom Metazoa; phylum Arthropoda; class Insecta; order Diptera; family Syrphidae; genus Sphaerophoria; species Sphaerophoria rueppellii. The sequence goes on along the minus strand of CAKKXW010000005.1, from coordinate 41,612,961 downwards.
TGAATAAATGAAAACGCTATAAAAAAACGACTGAATATTTTCTCAAATTTCTTTTTTTATTTGAACGTACAATCCTTCCGGTTATTAAAAGAAAATAATTTCACTCAAATGGCTGCCTCGAGTGGCCGTGCAGTAGCCTACACGATCGGTCCAATTTTATTTAAGCACATTATCGATTGTGTGCAATGGCTTTACGAATATTGTCTTTTAAAGCGTCAATTGTCTCTGGCTTGTCGGTGTAACACTTATCTTTTACGGCACCCCACAAATAATAGTCAACCGGTGTCAAATCGGAGCTCCGAGGTAGCCAAACGACATCAGCTCTGCGGCTGATAATGCGATCTTCAAAAACAGGGCGCAAAACATGGATTGAAGCTTCGGCTGTGTGGCACGTAGCGCCGTCCTGTTGAAACCAAATGTTGCCAATATCCTCCTCTTCAATTTTTGTGACCATTGACTGTAACGGCCACTCCTTGCTCATTTTCGAAGAAAAATGGCCCAATTATGCCTCTGGACCAAAATCCGCACCAAACAGTGACTCATTTTGGATGTATCGGCTTTTCAATGTATGCGTGTGGCTTTTCTGTGCCCCAAATGCGACAATTTTGCTTGTTTACATACCCGCCAAGATCAAAATGAGCTTCATCTGAAAAGATGATTTATTTTTGGCAAAATCGACATCTTCTCTATAAGTCGATCGCAGGCCCTCTTAGCGAAGCTAAAACGCATTGGATGGTCAGTTGGCTTCAACTCCCTAACCAATTGGACTTTGTATGGCGTCATACCAAGGTCTTTATGAATAATTCGTCTCAATGATGTCTCCGAAATATTCAATTGTTGAACGTTGTGCTTCACGCGCACTTGCTGCCACAGCAAGGGTGTACGCACTGTTTTTGGCTTTTCACGCTTTGGTTTATCGATGAGATTTCTTTCACTTTGCTCACAAGATAGCAAACATACGGAGCTGACGGTGTTTCTCTTCTTCCAAAATCCGCAATTTTCGCACACATTCTGCAACATTACCATGGTTTTCAAAGTATTGTCGCAATATTTCCCAGTTATTCAAGCATATACGCAACCATATTCGTTCAAGATAAAACTAATTATCTGTCAAATCAGACCATTCACGAAATAAGCGCTAGTTGAAAAATAAAAACGTCTGAACGCACTATGAAACGTTGATGACCAAATTGAAGTTTAAATGGGCTGAGAGTTCAATAAAGCTTTTGTGATCGTTTGCTTTCTAGTATAGAATGATCTATGTATGGGTCATAATCATAAATCATAGCAAAGATTGTAGTCTATTGTCTATGTTACTTTTAAGTTGAAAAAAAGGAACATCTTCTTCTAAATCTTAATCATCCTCATCGTCGGCCTAGCCAATGAAGTGTGCTGCGCAGTCTCCTACCATGAAGTGTATCGTAAAGGACTATCTGGGCTGGCCGGTTCCTCTTCACTTTTACGAGCTAGGTTTTCAGCCCACCGGAGTCTACCAAGCTTAATTGTTGTCATCAAGTCTGCTTCGCGTTAGATTTCATATAGCTCGTGGTTATATCGTCTCCGGAATCATCCTTTTTATTCGGGTCCAACTATTTCTCCGTAAGACTTTTCTCTCAAACGCGGCTAAGAGTTCAGAGTGCACAGGTCTCGGATCGGCAGTTTCGAAGTAATAGAAAGATTTGTAGATTTAAAGAGCTTTGAAAGATTAAACTAGGTGCTGCTGATTTTGAGCAGCTGCCCGCGTTTTTCTTGTTCCATACTGTTATCGGCTGCTACTGCTGACCCAAGATAATTGTAGGCTTGCACTACTTCAAATGAGCGCTCCTCCACCTTAGTAGTTGTTCTTCTACCATTGCCAACGTTTTTATGTCGTTCGAAATGTCAAGGAGCTCACAGATCCAATGCCCTTGCAGCATTTAACTCCAATGCGAACATAACCTACCTTTGTCTAGCCAGAGATTTTCCGCAAACTCCCTTGGCGGTTACAATATTCGCCTCCATATGTTTCACCAAAGGTTCCATTTGTTTTTAATTTGTTAAAGCTTTTTCTCTGCATAGAATTAACATTTCACTTAGGCTTAACACACACCGAAGCGGACAAAAAGTCGTGTCGTATTCTTCCCTACACCGAGGCCGACAAAGACAAAATGTCATGTCTTTGTCCGCTTCGCTGTGTGTTGCTCCTATACAACCTATACATTTGACACGTTTTTTTGTTGATTTCTGTTTGTTTGTCTTGTTCACTCTGGTGTGTGTTACTTCATAAGACGGTGTATAGTTTTAGGTGCTGACATTTTGTCCCGGACTTCTTGTCTTCTTCGGTGCGTTTTGCTCCTATAAAACCCCATGTATTTACTGCAACCGGCGAGCGGACAAGACTTTTGGTCGTGTCGTGTCTTTTCCGGTGTGTGTTGCCTCATAAGAACAATGGACAAAAGACACGATTTTTTGTCAGTTTCTCCGCTTCGGTGTGTTTTTAGCCTTACATATTGCTCGAAATCGAAACGTTAAAATTTGGCAATCGAAAAGAATCGACTGTGTAATGAAATCGACAATCAATTATCGATTAGAAAACCGTCACTCGTTTAATTCCTTTACTCTTCGTGGTCACTGTGGCGTATACGTAATTTTTGGTACTAAACAAAAAACATGCCTTGGAAAATTGTTTAGCAAAACAACTACAACATGTATCTCCTCATAAGTTCTTGACAAAACATTAAAAAAAAAAAAAAAAAATAAAAATACATCGCTGATGGAAAATCTTAACTGTATCTTTTCAGTTCACCTCAACAACTCACCTGAGTTGTCTCAAAGACTGTTTGGTGTAAGCAAACCCCAATCAACTCAACTGGCACAAACATCATCATCGCAACAAACAACTTCAACAGCACAAATTTTACAAACAACAGTAGCTACAACGCATACATCTGCTCAACAAGTCTCAAACAACACCCAAATCATACAAATATCTTCAGCAATTGCAGCTAATAATAATAAACAAAAACAAACTGCCCTCGGTTCGGCATTAACACAAATTCCTGAAATACTCGATCCTGCCACTCATTTGCCAACAGCACTGGGACTTAAAATACGTGTCCATCCAGGTACTCAACAACAACAACACCAACAACAAAAATCATCCGATTCTAATCAGTCCCAAGTGAATAGTAAAAAGTCAACAACATCCATGCTCCAACAGCAATTGCGAAACGATTCACTTTCGAACAACAATAACAACAACAAAAGCAAGAATTCGTGCCACGTTGCTGAAGTTAAAAGCGTTAATCATCCATCAGAAGGGCGACCTAATTTGTCATCCAATGACTCAAACACAATACAACCACCATCATCGAATAATCTTCACCATCAATTCCTGCTGCATATGGCATCAAATCCAATTGTCAAAACCGAATACTTGCTAAACAACGATGTTAACAACGATGAAAATGTGATGCCAATCGAGTTATCATCATCACCATCACCACCGCACTCAAACTCAAATGCTCAAAACGATAAGTCTGAAACTGAAGGTGCTACACCAACAATAATTGATCTTGTACCCTCGCCCAAAAACACTAATGACTACAAACTCGACGAACAACAGCCCAAACATGAGGAATCTCCACCAGCGACACCTCGCAATCAGCGCCCAGTCCAGCGACGAAGAATTCGCCGCAAAGCACAATCCTCAATCGATGATCAAGCCGAACATCTCACCGAAATGTCTGTTCGTGGTTTGGATCTGTTTCGTTATGCAAGCATAAACGAAGGTGTCTACCAGTGTACCGAATGTGCCAAGGAAAATGTTCAAAAAACCTTCAAAAACAAATACAGCTTCCAGCGGCATGCTTTTCTCTATCACGAAGGCAAACATCGCAAGGTTTTCCCATGTCCTGTGTGCGGCAAGGAATTCTCGCGTCCCGATAAAATGAAAAACCACATGAAAATGACCCACGAAGGCTTTGTGCCAAAAGATGTCACCTATCATCCATTAAATTACCTTATCACAGCGGCTGCAGCTGGTGAAATTCAACATTTATTCCAACAAATCGATCATAATAATCCAGAAGCTAATTCGGGCGAATCAACAACACCAGTGCAACAACATTCATCAACACCCCAGTCATTGTTGAAAGATATCAAAACCGATATTCATACAATTCATGACTCATCGCCGTCACCACCACCGCTTATGGGCTCCCATGAGGCCAATAATATTATTGTTACTCAAGAAGAGGTCAAGTAAGCGTCTTTTGGTGTTTCTATTTTTTTTTTTTTTTATAATTTATTTCACCTCAATTTCATACATAAATTGAAATGTATAAAAATATTTATATTCTTATTCCGTCCTGGCAGAAAAAAAAAAACGTTAAACAGTATTTAAACTAAAAAAAAAAGAAAGTAACAAATTTTTGAAGAAAATTCATATTCGTTTTTTGCTTCATTCATAATCTTATATGCGTAACGACTGCCCTTAGCTTTATTTGTGAAAAATAAATGAGAAAAATCACGTACCTACCTTAAAGCGTGCAAACAAATATTTTTCGAAACCCCCCCAATGAAGACTCAATGTTTGAGTTTAAATATTAATTTTATACTTGTAAACCTCATGCCTTAATATTTCCTTAAAATTTAATTTTTTTCTTAATTAGAACAATAAGTACTTGTATTATTCTATTTTTTAGTAAGTTAAATATTTATCTCTCAAACAAAAAATAATAAAAATAGTGGTGCTACGCCCTTAAAAAAAAAAGAAAACAGACCGTTAAAATGGTGGTTGCTAAAAGTATAAATGTATTAAATGTCCACCTTTTGCCGTAAATAATGGTTGTTAAAGATTAATGCACAAAAATTAAACAATACAAATGAATTGCTAAAACATAAAAACTTATACAAATTAAAATATAAGGCTTAACACACATCAAAACGGACAAAACGTCTTTTTGTCTTACGACAAAAAATCGTGTCATTGTGACCATTGCTCTTATGAGGCAACACACAACGAACAAGACACGACATAACAAAAGGTCTTGTCCGCTTGACACGATACGACAAAGAGTCTTGTCCGCTCGTCGGTTGCAGTAAATACATGGGGTTGTATAGGAGCAAAAAACACCGAAGAAGACAAAAAATCCGGGACAAAATGTCAGCACCTAAAACTATACACCGTCTTATGAAGTAACACACACCAGAGTGACCAAGACAAACAAACAGAAATCAAAAAAAAAACGTGTCAGTTGTATAGGTTGTATAGGAGCAACACTCACCGAAGCGGACAAAGACAAGACATTTTGTCTTTGTCGTCCTCGGTGTGGAGTAGAATACAACACGATATTTTGTCGAAAGACAAAAAGACGTTTTGTCCGCTTCAGTGTGTGCTTAGCCTAAAAGCACAAAGTAATTAAAATAGTAGTTACCACAGTTTAGTTACTTATTTACATATATAAATATTTTTTTATAACAAAAAATAATAACCACTGGCCTTTGATTTTTAAAATTAAATTAATATATATTATAGTTTATAGCATATTTAAATATATTGCATTTAAAGACAAAAATCGCACAGTTATAATAGAAATACTTGAACACAGACTTAAAATATTAGCATACTCAATTTATTAGTAGGTCAACAACTTATTTTTTTTGTTAAAAAATCTTACCTTTATTTTGTTTTGACAAGGCTTAATTTTTTTCTAAAGCTCTGATTTAAAGACATCGACAGCAAGTGAAGTTAGAAAGAAAAGAAGAACTTGGAATTTTCAAGAAAAAAAGAATACTCACGACCAAAAAGTGACTGTCTAGTCTAGTATTTTTTCCACGTTAGAATTTAGCGGATTAGAAGAAATTTGTTAAATTTCTTAAAATTCAAAATGTCACTTCAGTAAGCGTAATACGCTTTCATTCTCATCAATTTCTTTGCATTTGCATATTTCAACATGTACTCAGTCAAGTCAAGTATGTACTTATGAGTACTAAATACATTAAAAAACCTTCTCTTATTACAAAGTCTCTTTGTAATGTAAGCAAGTACTTGAACCAGTATTAAGAAAGAAGAACTTGGGATACTTAAGTGCTACTTCTGATACATGAATATATCTACTAAGTACATTGTACATATATGCATGTATTAGAAGAAGTTCCTTTTCTTACAAGTAGCTGTACTTTGAAATACTTGTAAGCAAAAATATCACTGGTGCTTGAACCTTAATAGTTCTGCTTTAAGGTACTGGAGCAACTTTAGCCGCGTTTTTTTCACTTCCCAGTAGCCAGCACAGTAATCAAGTGCGAATAAACCGCTCCAACTCACTTTATCTGTCAAATTCAATTTGTATGGCAATAGTTACACAAAAGTAAAAAAATGGACCTAAGGTCTGCGTCTCGGATAAGGTAAATAGCAAATACTTCAACCTAAGATAGTTCATTACGCAAATCATTAGATTCGCGTAGCAAAATTTCTTCTTAACGCCATTAGCGCTGCCTTCATTTCAATATTTGAAAGTTCTATCGCGGGCACAATTGTCTTTTTTTTTACTGGCCTTTTTATCGACTGCAATCCAGATTGTTGTTGTTTGCCAAGGGAAATTTTTCTGTGCTGGCTTCTGAGTAGTGAAAAAAAAAACACGACTTTTATTACTTGAAAGCACTAATATTCGAAAGTGTTGGTAATTGTAAATGCCGAAACTAGTTCTTGAAAATACTTGCATGGTTCCTGGCGTTTCAAACCACCAGTGCCGTACTTACTTGTTTACTAAAAATGGCGCTACAAGCGTTTATATCAGTTTTTTTGTATTTAAAGATGATTTCACTTCTTAAAATTTTCCTCTCCAGGAAGCTGTAACATTAGGTCCGTTCTTTTACTTTTTCAGGAGTTTTATAAAAAAAACTGTCAAATTACAAGGAGTGGGGATGAAATTTTGTAATTCTCTTAAAAAGTAAAAGAACACTTGACAGCCTAAATCTCACAAATGCACAAAATTATATCAAACGTCAAAAAATTCAATGTACTTCTTAAGGTTTGACTGAACTTACAAAAGATTTTTGTGGCTAAAATCAGGAGATAGGGGAAATATTTTTCTTCTTCAAAAATGACAGAACTTACAAAAATCTTGAGTAAAAGAACAGAAAAGTGTGAGAATTTAGGAGTTTTAGGGAGTAAAAGAACAGACCTAATTGTTGTAATTTCACTATCAGTATGAGAGACTAATCTTGCCAAAAATAACCACTTGCTGTAAGGCATTCAATAAACTCACACTATTCTAAGGCCGTGTGCGGATTGAATTAAAATGTTGGTTACATTTTCTACCACGGTTAAATTTTGACGTTTGGGATTGGGTTGAAGTAGGTTAAATTATATGATTAAATTTCCCTCAAGATAAAACAAAATTACCCTCAAAAATGATTCTTTCTATGTTCAATTTTTTTTTTTTAACAAAATCCAAATGCAAAATTTTCAAATTAAATTTTCTTTTATAAAATGTAAGAAATTCTCAATTTCAAACGCATTTTTATTTTTTATATCCCACTTCATTACGATCAAAAATACCATTGCGATTGTGACAGTTTTTTAATTCAGTCTTCAAACACTACTAATAACTAATTCCTAGTTCAGAGCTGTCAAAAAATAGAAAACCAACAATCAATTCGTATATAATCCATTTTGCAAAGTAAATAATAAATTAAGGAAGCACAGCGGTCCCTACAAAATAAAGAAACTTACATTTATTTTATGGTTCTCCACATGTTCTTGCTGTTTTTGCTTGCCAGTCCATTATCCTATCGAAAATATTTTCAAATGAACTTCTCTTTTGAAAAACCACAAAATTTTAACCACTAGCGCCATATTTTAGCCTGTATAGATAAAGGGTTTTCCAATAAGAGGTGTTATTTTGATATTCAAAGAAAATGGCATTTCTTGAGATAAATGATCGAATGTTTATTTCATTATAAAGAGGAAGGTATGCCGTTAATAATGGAACACAACATCAGCCAAATGGCAGCCACGACCACGCTTACAGGACCATATCCTTTTCATGAAATTTGCCATAACCAAATCGCAAAGTGGCTGCCCTTTGTCCTCGATAGCCTCACGAATTCCATATTTGAGGTCTTGAATCGATGCTGGGCTGTTGGCGTAGACCTTTTTCTTTAACGTGGCCCCAAAGGAAGAAGTCGCAAGTTGTTAAATCACAAGATCTCGGTGGCCAATTGTGATCACCTCTTCGAGAGATAACACGGTCCGGAAACTTTTCCCGTTTACGAACCGTCTCTGCCAAATTTTCATCATTTTTATAGTGAATTTTAATAATTTCAATGCGTGTATCGTTCCATTTTTATTAATGGTGTAGTTTCTAATTGTTAAATGTCAAAAAAAGTGACAGCTTCAAAAGTGAACGCTACCGAAATAGCGGTCTATTCAAAATAACACCTCTTATTGGAAAACCCTTTAGTTAATATTAAAAACAATTTATTCACCATGCTAGTGTCAAAATTTAACCAAACGTCAAGTTTTAATACAATTTGCACTCAGCCTTAAACAGGTATTGGTATTCTTAACCTAATTCCTTGTATCTATATCTGTCACTGAACTGTCAAAAGTGTAAAGAATAATTCTTAAGTTACTTAAGACTTATGTAACTGTCAGAAAGTGTTGAAGACTTATGTCGTTTTCCATTGGACATCCAGAGCATTCGGAAGAGTTCAGAAGTCTTCTGAAACCATTCCATTGGACTGACTTTGACAGACGGAATGCTTTTGTGAAGAGAACAACTCTTCCGTTTTGAAAGTTTAAAGAAAAAACGTAAAAAAAAACAATGGAAAACGGACACTCAGAATTTCATAATGACTGAAAAAAAAACAATGTTTCGAATGCATTTGTCGTAGTTAAGAATATGTTTCGTTTCCTTACATTAGGTTTGTTCGATGTGCGCTCTGGGTCGCTCTGATTTCGCACTGAGCTGTTCGACGTCGCTCTTTTTTCGCCCCGGCGCGTTTTCCTTTCCACCATGTTCAATGTGAATTCAGTGCTGGCACTGGCGGCTCTTTGTTGGCGGCTCAAGTTGTTCTCGGGGCGAGAATTTCAGAGCTGTTCGAATCAGGTGTTGCTATACAACAAAGAGAAAAAAAAGAACAAAGCGCTCTTAGTGCGTTCGATGTGAAACCAAACCCAGAGATATTTTTCAGTTTTTTGAACAGCTTCTTTCACAGTATGACAAGCACCGGAGCGCCCCGGGGCTGGTTATATCGAACAAACCTATTATTAATTACAATTTCAAAACAAGTTAGAAGTGCCTTGATAAACATACATAATTATACTAGTATGGGTATTGTTGAATTAATTTATGTTATTAAGAAAAACTGTTTCCATTCAGTATTCAATGCACTAACAATATACATATTGTAAGTCTGTTCACAGCAATTTTTTTAAATGTAAAAAAGCATAAATCTTAAAACAAAATTTCTAGATAAATATAAGCCAGTGATTGAAATGAATTTACTTAATTATTTTTTAAGTTAAAAAAAAATTATTCTCTTAATTTTTGCAAACAAAAAATTATGTAATTTTTTTTTTTATTTAGAATTTTGTGATTTTATTTATATTTGTTTCCTTTATTAAAAATTATCAATAAATCAATCCAAAATTGGCGGTTCATTTAAGTTAGACTTAAATTAAAGATGTTACAGAATCTATTGTTTAATTAAAAGCAATATACTTTTAAAGTTTCTTTTAAATTTAAAACAAAATATTGTTTATAATTTTAAATACTCATGTATATTTTTTTTAAATCTTTCCCTTAATTAAAATACAAATACGATTATTTGTTGTGCAATTGATCTTGTTATCTTATGCTATTAAAAATAAATTGTTAACATTATATGAATTGCTATTTTATAAAAAAAAAAATATATATATATAACAGCAAAATGAGAAAATATAACAAATTAAGACTTATTTGATAGACTATTTATGTATAGTTGTTTCATAAATATTAATATTTTACGATGTACTTTAATATAAATGAATCGAATAAATTTAATATTTTAACACTAAACTTAACTGACTTATATTAAGAAAAAAAAGACCAATTCTACAAAAAACAGAAATTCCTCACAAAAATAAAAAAAAATCAACAACAAAATGAAAATGGACTTCCAGTGAAAATAATTTTTTAAAAACAATTAATATTGTATACAGGAGTAATAAAAAATGTATTTTTGCTAAGTGACAAGTCAATTTGATTATTTATTTCAACATGCAATTATTTTTATTAAATATATTATTTATAAACAATTATTACTATTTTTGAAATTTATAAAACTAAAAGCAATGAGCTATTCTCTTAGAAGTAAGTTTTCTATATAAAATGTTTAATTTGGCAAATGAAAAATCTTAATGTTAAATAAAAGTCAATATTACAATTTATTGTAGGTTAATATTTAACATTGTTTTATTAAACAAAAACAAAACAAAAAAAAACTATTGTAAAATTTTTGCAAACATGACTTTGTTATAAGTTAGATAAATGAAAACTTAAGTTTTTATAATTTGTAAATCATTTTTTTTAATTAAGCATTTTTCATGTACCATTAAATAGAGTTTTTTATTGAAAATTTGTTTGTTTCTTTTATTTACATTATTTGCAACTTAGCACGATTGTCGATGGAGGGAGGGGGTAGGCTTATATTTAAAAAGGCGTATATAAAATAATGAAGATGGATTTAAGTTTCTGTGTTTGTATATGCGTTCGTCAGGTATAGACTCCTATACGGCAGAACAGATATTTCTTATGAAATGTTCATGGTAAAAACATTTGTATTCAAATATGGAAGAGAGTCGGAAACCTCGAAAAATGAAACATATTTTTTTTTTTATAATAAGCACGCACTCAAGGGGTTTCATTTCCTTTTTATGCCAAAGCACAGTACGAGCGTTAGGGAAAATGGGATAGACGGAGAGGGTTTAGGATGAGGTATCGATTAACATTGGCTTTGAATTCCTGCACATTGCAATGACTGGGGAAGACAGAGTGTGGAAGACAGTTCCACATCCGCGTAGTACGGCTAAAGAACGATTCTCTGAACATGATACCACCGAAGTTGGGCTTGAGGGTGAACTGATGCGCATTCCTGGAGGCGCGGGTATTACGGTTGAATATCTCAAGAGTGTTCCGGACTGAAACTGAAAATTCTTACTGCTTAAAGCGCCACCCAAATGTAGACGACAAATTTTGAGCCTTCCTATGAGAATCGTGACTTCCGCCAGCCGTTACTGATTTGGCTATCCCTTAATTTTGAAATAAAATGTGTTTGATCAAAGTTTTTTTCAAAATGTTTTGATTGCTGTGTTTAGAACAAGTACGTGCTAAATAAATGAAGAGATTAAAAAAAAATAAATATCGCACCATAAGAAAAATTGCTTATCAAAAATTCAAATTTTATTCATAGTTTTTTAATTCTTTTTTGTTTAAAAAGTTAATTTTTTCTCCAATAGTTATACAGTTTAAATGTCGAATTTTATGCTCATTAAGAAATGTTAGCGAAAAATGATTTTTATTTTGATGGAATTCTCTTTGAAAAAGTAAAATTTTTGAGCCTTTACTACTGAGTAACGAAGAACTTAATTGAAATTGTGCTCCAATAGTTTTTTAGAAACACCTTAATCATTGCAATACGACATTTTATCGCTTCACAATACCATTTGAAAAAACGCAGTTTTGGTCCGGAACACTCTTAAGGGGAGGAATGCAACTGGCTATTTCTCTAGAGCGTATACCGTTGAAATAACGATAGAAAGCGGTGAGGCATTAGACATTACGTCGGTGTTCAAGTGACGTAAATGTCTCAATGATGTGACGGTCACCAATCATCTTAAATCCTCTTCTCTGGATGCTGTCCAAAAGACTTAAATACGTTGCTGGAGCACCAGCCCAAACGTGGGAGTTGTACTCAAGCTTTGGACGTATAAATGTTTTGTAGATGGTAGCCAGATCAGAAGGGGAAACAAATTCTTGCATCTTTCTAATCATTCCAAAAGAGGTGGTGATGCACATACTGAGAATATCGAGATGTTCGGTTTCATCGATGCAAGTGCCACTCATGGACAGTGGCAAGGAGGGTATATCTCGCTTCAACGATACAAGATAGCATTGAATTTTGAAGCATTAAACTACTCGGTTTTTAATTCCCCATTGTACAATGCTGTTTAAGTCAGAGTTTAATGAGCTTATATTTTGCCGTTGCAGTTCCACATCCGAAGACGAGAGATGAGAGCCTGGAAACGAATATGAGAAGCTAAGGATACTATCGTCAGCCAAACAATTTATTGGATTTGAATAAACAGACAAGAGATCATTAATCAAAATGAGAAAAAGGGTCGGAGACAAAACGGAGCCCTGGGGCACACCAGCATTTATATTGTGGGTTTCGGACTTGAATCCGTCCAATACAACCTGTATAGAACGATTCGAAAGAAAGTTTCTAACCCAACGAATTAGTGATTCATCAATAACGAAAGCACACATTTTCAATAAGAGAGCAAGATGCCAGACTTTATCAAATGCCTTTGAAATATCAAGTGCAACAATCTTACTTTCTCCAAAACGATGTAAAGACTTGTTCCACTGTTCGGTGAGATAAACCATCAAATCACCATTAAGAAGCTTTCGGTCTTCGAGATATTTCTTGAGCTGATAGTTTATCAGCGCTTCCATGACCTAAGATTGAAGGGACATAAGTGCAATCGGACGATAATTGGAGGGAGAAGACGATTCGCCTTTTTTGGATTGGCTGGACAAATGCTGTTTTCCAACTGCTCGGAACGAGCCCAGAAGAATAGGATAGATGGAAAAGCTTACGCAAGGGTTTTGCCAGCGTGGAAGAACACCTCTTCAGAACAATAGCGGGGATACCATCCGGACCAGCGGATTTATGTATGTTGAGATCCTTTAGGACTCTCGCCACAGCACGAATGCGGAAGAAGATTTGTCCCATTGACGCGCTCAAGAACTGGGGGAGTCATGGCACTCTCTGGCAGCGAAGAGTTGGAGGTGAACTGTAACAAAAAGGTAAGCTTTCGCGAGAGAACTAACAACTGGAGTGTCATTTTCAACGAGCGTGGGGACCGAGGAAGAAAAAGAATTCTTCATATTTCTTACAAATGAGTAATGACCAACAATTCTTAGTGGCCTTTGGGACATTGCAGTATTTTTCACCTTAATTTTTGGTCATGTAAAAATTTGGTCCGTCGAATATGGGCATTGCAGGCCTTCCTGGCTTGTTTAAACTTGTTCCGGTTTTCCTCAGTTGGGTTGGCTGTAAAACACCGGAACTTTACTTCTCTTTCCCTGATAACCTCTTTACAGCTTGAATGGAATTGTAAATAAAATATTATTTGAATTCAACGGCAGCAAGCTGACCAAAGTTCAGTGGTGTGTTAACTACCTGAACAATTTCTTTTCTTGTACAAATCCAATAGAATAAGTTAGATTCTCAGTTAAAATGCATTGGCCAACGTGCACAAGCGCATCCTCAAGTTTAAATGTGTGCCTCTCTGATAAATCCATCCCGGAATTGTTTTATATAAATAATTTGCACTTTAATTACTGAAACACATAACTTTTCATAACTTTTACTTGTATTTATTTTAATTAAAGAGGAATTGATAAATCAGATATAAAATTATGCTTTTTATGATTGGTTTGATAATTTGAACAAAAATGTATTCGCCCTATTGATTTGAAGCCCTCCTATACCAAAATCTTGCCCTATAATCATCGGAGCATGTTAAAAACGCTGGCGAATTTGGCGAGTGGGTAATGTAACGAACTGGTCCATTGTGTCCCAATGACATAAGATTCAAGCGACTGCCATTTCTAGAGTTCCAAGAGCACAGAGATGTTGTGGCTTCATCGGGGAACATGACGTAATCTTCTGTGTGATTAAACACTCCCTGAGTGTTATGTTCTTGTTTGCCTGTTGTTCCAGCTCCAGTATAAGTTTGAATACTGCGACTGGTACACAATTCCCAAAGATGCACAATAGAATCTTTCCGGACGATAAAAGATACTACAGGAAAATCAATTTAAATAAATATGAACACATAAACATTTTGTATTTCATATACCTTTCCGTTTCTTGAGAATTGCAGAGAACAAATTTCAGCACCAGAATGTGCATCTGCTATTGTATTGACACATCGACCGCTAACACCATCCCATAACTTAATGCTGCCATCAACACTCCCACTTGCATATAATTTGGCCGTTGGAGCCCACTTAACGCAAGAAACTCCCGCCTTGTGTTGTTGTGATGGTATTGCACTGACAAAACACTGCGCCGTCTGGACATCAAAAACTCTCAACACATGATGCTCTGTACCGACTACAATATAATCGCCAGTTGGATGGAACGACAAGCACGACACAGGCTCGCAATCACTAAATACTTTGTGTGCCTTTTTCACTGAAGGCTTGGCAATATCGAAGAGTTTGACCGTACAATCACGTGACCCAGAGGCCAGAATATGTTCCTTAGGATGGAATTCAAGAAATGATACCTCGTCTGTGTGATCATAAAGTGTACGAATAACTGGATGTCCTTGCTGCTCACGTCCGGGCTCCAAATCTTCTGGGGCAGATTTTGCAAGCATACGATCTACATCAAGAATTTTAATACTGGCATCAACACTGCCAGTTGCCACTAGTTGTCCATCATGGCTGAATGCCCCAGCACGACACGATTGCTTGTGAGAAGTCACGTAAGCAGTTTCATACGAAGCCGGCTCGGGAGCAAGTGATGAGCCTTCTGGTTCAAATTCCAGATCGATTCCGGGCAAAACATCATCGTATGCATTTGTTTCTTTGGCATTTGATGTTGCTTGAATTCCTGCAATCATAATATGTAGAAGCTGTTCCGTGGGAGAACATTCATCGGCTTTCACCAGAAGCGAGAGCTCTTTAGCAAATTTTTCCAAGCCATCGTACATAAGTTGTCTGAGGAAAATTGTCGATAACACATTTGGTCGACAGCTTTGGGAATTATTTTTCTTACCCTATAATTAGGCGGTAGAGAACTTCCCTGTTCTTAACGAAATTCCTGGGATCTAAGATTTCTGTGTCTCTCATTTTAATTAATGGTTTGTTCTTGCTTTTAATTAATTATTCTTTTTTTATTTTACGTTTTCTTATTTGTATATTTTCTTTTGCCGCACGTATAAACAAACATGGACGAGGCGAAATGGCGAATTACGATTGTCATTTCGTGTCATTTTCTCTCGTTTCGTTCCACTTCTGTATCTTCTCTGTTTCGATTTCCATTGAGAACTTCGAACGATCTTCATATTTTCTTTTATATGTTCTTGCTCGTTTTAGTATTCAATTCATTTAAATTTGTCTTCTGATTACTCTTAATTTTGCTAAAATTAAATACAAAACATATCTTAAATATTAATACTTGTTGGTTCCATAAAAAAGTTATGGGAAGTTATGACATAAGTCAGGAATCTGATGTCATTTTCCACTGGTCTTGTTTTGACGCGTTTCTTCTTCATTGCAACGGGTTTTGATGTATACGTCATTCTTCGGACGATTCTGTTTTCAAAACAGATGGCTCAAAACATGCTCTTCTCAGAAGCATTCCGTCTGTCAAAGTCAGTCCAATCAATGGAATGGTTTCAGAAGACTTCTAGACTCTTCTGAATGCTTCTGGACGACCAATGGAAAACGACATGATATTAGAAATTATTTGCGGATCTCAAGAACGTGAACTAGTCTATGGAACGCAATGGCATTTGAACTGACAGAACACCTTTCATCTGAATCTGACAAGTGAGAAATGACAATTTTCAGAAAGATATCAACAAAAACACGTGTGATAATCGCGGCTGTATTTTAAAAACTTGAAAATAGCTTCTAATTTTTATATATTTTGTTAAAACAATCTACAAACATTTTAATTAGTTAAAATGAAAATTCGTAAAAATCATATCTCTAAGCGTTTTCGCTATAACGTTAATAGAAAACGGCTAAACAAATCTCGTAACAACACTGGGAAAATAAAATGGTAAATTGTGTTCATTTCAATCATAAAGATGAATACAATTATTTAATTAATTTCCTTACTATTTAGTCCTGAAGTAAAAGAACATTGGAATGAAAGAAGATTGCCAAACAAAAACTACTTTGACATGGGCCTAGCAACAGATGCTAATAAAAGTATTCCTTTGCCAAGTTTTAAACAGAATCGCTTAAAGATTGTAAAGCTAGCAAATGGTTTTGTGGAGGAAGACGCGGATGAGATGCCCCAGCCAAAGCCACGTCGAAAGGCATTTGTAACAGAAATTTTGGAAAAAGAAGCTCGTGAACCACGAGAACATAAATTAAGGTAAATCATTGTAAGAACTCATTCCTGTGCTGCTGAATCTAACACTATTTGCTTTTACTAGATTGCCAAAAGGATTGGTAGCACAACTATCATATTTTATAGATACATACCAGCTAAATTACAAAGCAATGGTAAATGATCGGAAGAATTACGATCAATGGACCTGGAAACAGTTCAGAATGAAAATACGAAGATTCATGTCAATTCCAGAACAATTTAATCAATATTTACAAGAAAAAGGGATCGATCGAGAAAATTTGGGAACCGAATATGACTCCGAGAGTGAATGGAAATAGATTTAAGTTTAATGGGTTAGATAAAACGACTCAAATTATTTTTCTAAGCAATGTGTGTAGATAGAATTTCGATGTTTAAATTCTAATAAAAAACCGATAGAAAATCAATTAAAGAAGTAACCACCTACTAGTAAATTTATTCTTACGTACTTACTTAAGGTGGCGCTACAGTCCGTTGAAGATTTGGGCCTCAATCAACAGTCTCCGCCAGCCAACTCGGTCCCTAGGTAGCTGTCTCCAGTTTTGCAGTCCAAGTTGATTGAGGTCCTCTTCCACTTGAGTGCGCCACCTGAGTTCCGAGATGTTCTTAAGAGCGATTTTTAATGAGCAGTGATCACTGTGAGCAGTTTACAAAAAGAGCAGTTTAAAGAAGCAGCTATTTGATCACTCTTAAATGAGCAGTTTATGTTGAAAAAGGACCGACAAATGTACACATTCTTAGAAAAATTTGTTTACAGTATCAGATATACCTGCACACATTTTTTCATTATTTAAGGAAAATTATGGCAAAATTATAATGGTACTGCGAAAGCCCCCAAACTCAAGAGCTCGCTGGTCATTGCATCTTGCGAGAGGCTTTCTGCTCACTGCTTTTCTGCTCATTTGTCATTGCTTATTTTCTAACAGCTTTTCTGCTCTATTTTCTACTCTTTTAAATAAGCAGTGAGTAGATGAGCAGAAAAGCATTGAGCAAAAAAACAGTGAGCAGAATAGCAATGAGCAGATAAGCAGTGAGCAAAAAAGCAGTGAGCATTGAGCAAAATAGCAATGATAATGAACAGAAAAGTAATGAGCAGGGTGGCAGTGCGCATTTGAGTAATGAAATAGGTACACATTCGGTATTGGTTTTAAGTGAAGGGAAAAGTGAAGATTTTCTCAACAACAACAAAAAAACACACAATTCAGAGAAATAAATCTGCACTCTACTCTCCACTTTAAATCAATACCGAATATGGATCATTCAATAAAGCATTGAGGTATTATTCCAGTGTTCTGCTCACTGCCATCCTGCTCACTACTTTTCTGTTCATTGCTATTCTGCTCACTGCTTTTTTGCTCACTACAAATCTGCTCACTGCTCATTTAATCACTGAGCAGTTTAAAGAGCAGTGAGCAGAATAGCAGTAACATTGAAGAGCAATCACTCCTGCTCACTGCTCAGTGGAATAGCAGAGTGATTAATAGCAGCTATCGCAATAGCTGCCTCACCATGGTTCCGGTCTTCCTCTCCTCCTATGTCCCTCGGGAATAGTGTCGAAGGCTTTCTGGGCCGGAGCATTGGTGTCCATCCGCTCTAAATGACCGAGCCATCTGAGTCTGGATGTTGACTCTCTTGGCTAGGTCCATGTCGTTGTACCCGTAAAGTTCGCTGTTCTTCTTCGCCATTTCCCTTTAATGCGCACGGAGCCAAAAATGACCCGAAGAACTTTCCTCTCGAAACAGCCTAAGGCACTTTCATCCGATTTTGTCAAGGTCCATGCTTCTACACCATACAGCAGGACTGGGATGATGATTGCTTTCTTAGCCCAAGGAAACAGCGATTAGCAAGAGTTATTCTTTGTCTGATCTCGGCGCCTGTGTTAACGCCAAGTTTTAACAATTAAAAGTGTTATACTGAATATTTTAAATCATAGAAGATAATACAACAATATTAAACGAAAATAGAAACTGAGCCCAAAGTAAGTTTGAATGAAAATTTCAAGTTCACTGTTCAAGTTTTAAAATGTCTGTAATCACGCATCAAACGAAACCTTGCCAAGTGAACTTGAAATTTTCATTCAAACTTACTTTGGGCTCAGTTTCTATTTTCGTTTAATATTGTTGTATTATCTTCTATGATTTAAAATATTCAGTATAACACTTTTAATTGTTAAGAACTTGGTGTTCTTGTAGATCTCATTACTTTTGGTGGCTGACTTTTTACACAGTGTTATTCGCTCATAAGAGAACTTGGCTCTTTTTTTACATTTTATGTTTTTGTTCTGATATATTTCAACCGATTGGCGTCGTCGGACACATTTTGGAGAGGAAGACCGTGACTCAGGTGGCGCAATCAAGAGGAAGTGGACCTCAATCAACTACTTAAAGTGCAAAACTGGAGACAGCTAGCTAAGGACCGAGCTGGCTGGCGTAGACTGTTGATTGAGACCCAAGTCCACAACGGACTGTAGCGCCACTTTAAGTAAGTAAGTAAGACAACAATTCAGGTTTTCCTTGTTTGTATCAATTATTTCCAAACTCTATGAAATATGCCCCCCTGGTAAGTCACTAACGAAAGAGACGAAAGAGAAGCAAGACCAGTCAATGAAGACCCAGTCCCAGCCCTCAACGCAGAAGAGGTAGAAAGAGCCATCCAAAAGCTAAAAAATAACAAGTCAGCCGGGTCGGATGGCATACCTGTGGAAATCTTTAAATATGGAGGAGGTGTTTTGATAAACCGCATGCATCATCAGGTCATCAACAAAGTGTGGAAGGAAGAATACATTCCCACTAACTATCTGAAACTCAAAGCTTCTGGTTTTCACCAATTTTTATAAACTGGATAAACTCCTACCTTGAGAATATAACTTATAGAGTCATCTTCCGTAATTCAGTCTCCAGTGCAATTCATGCTACTTCCGGGGTTCCACAAGGTAGTCACCTCGGTCCCCTACTCTTTGTCTTATCTGTTAACGTTTTTCTTATAACTTCCTTGAGTTAAATATAAATAAATGTAAGCAAATTACCTTCTCGCGTAAGCAAAACCCAACTCATAGGATATACTTTTTGGTTAATGACACCATTAACAAAGTCGATTCTGTAAGAGATTTCGGTTTAAAGTTTGATAAAGACTTAAATTTCCATTCCCACTTCTAGCAAATTATTAATAAAGCTAATAGGTCTCTCGGTTTTATTAAGCGATGGTCTAAAGAATTTTCCAATCCCTATGTAACAAAATCTCTTTACGATTCCTTAGTCCGAAATCATTTTGAGTATGCATGCCAAGTTTGGTCCCCTTATAAGATCATTCATCTTAAAATCGTTTCATTCGATTTGCCCTGCTAGGCCTCCATTGGGAAGATTCTTCCAACTTGCCTCTTAACACCGACCGACTAAAGTTGATAGGCTTGCAACCCTTAACTACTAGACAGAAAATCGCCGATTTAGCGTTTGCTCACCAATTGTTATTGGGCAATATAGATTACCCGACACTCCTGAGTAAAATCCAACTCAACATTACGTGCGGAACGTGCGATCTGTTTTATATTCCTTATCACTGCACAAACTATTTTTTTTTTATATATATTAAACACACGCTTAAGGGGTTTCTTATACCCTTATTATGCCATAGACAGTGAGTGCTTTAGGAAAGAGGGAAGGGGTTGGAGAGGAGGTGCCGGTGTACATTGGTCTTAAATTCCTGAATACTGCAATGATCGGGAAAGACACAGTGTGGAAGAGAGTTCCACATTCGCGTAGTACGGCTAAAGAACGATTCTCTATACTTGCGAGTACGACCGAAATTGGGCTCGGGGTTGAATTGTTTTAGGGTGGAATGCAAGTGGCTATTTCACTAGAGCAATTACAATTCTGTTTTCCAACAGAAGAATAGGATAGATGGAAAAGCTTACGCAACGGTTTTGCCAGCGTGAAAGAACACCTCTTCAGAACAAACTATGGGTTCATCGAACCAATGTCCAGAATTCCTCGTCACTGTAATGCTGCAATTTCAGTGTTCGATTTTAACATCACTTAATCCACCCTAAAAATATCCATTACCACTACCTCTACCCGCTTCCTTGAGAACCTTCTAAAAACAAAATGTTTGGGTTCTTGTTCAAAAAAGAGTTTTAATGTGGGCCTAAAGTACCCACCACCTTTTCATCGATTTTAAGGCCGCGTATGACAGTATCTATAGAGACGAACTGTACAAAGCTATGTCTAGTTTTAGCGTCCCTGCCAAGCTCGTTCGCTTGACGATGGAGAACTCACGCTGCTCCATCAAGGTTGGCAACGAGCTTACGGAATCTTTCGACGTCAAAAAAGGATTCAGACAAGGCGATGCACTGTCATGCAATTGCTTTAACATCGTTCTTGAGAAGATAGTGTAGAACTTCAACGTCAACAACAGAGGCACTATCTTCCAAAAATCTGTTCAACTTCTCGCGTACTCCGATGATATTGATATAATGGGAAGAACACAGCGTGATGTCAAAGGCGCCTTTGTGAGAATTGAGACAGAAGCGGCAAAAATGGGTTTAGCGGTAAATGAGGGAAAAACGAAGTATATGATGTCTTCGAGGAAGAACACCCAACACCGACGCCTCGGGCAGAACGTCACAAAAGACACATGTAACTTCGAGGTAGTAGAGGAGTTTGTCTACCTAGGCTCCGCTATAAACACGGGCAATAACACCAGCGCCGAGATCAGACAAAGAATAACTCTTGCTAATTGCTGTCTCATTGGGCTAAGAAAGCAATTGAGTGGAAAAGCCCTCTCTCGAGCAACTAAGCTAAAACTTTACAACACACTCATCATCCCAGTCCTGCTGTATGGTGCGGAAGCATGGACCCTGACAAAATCGGATGAAAGTGCCTTAGGCTATTTCGAGAGTAAAGTTCTTCGGGTCATCTTTGGCCCCGTGTGCATTGAAGGCGAATGGCGAAGAAGATACAATAGCGAACTTTAATGGGTTGTATACAACGACATGGACCTAGCCAGAAGGGTCAAGGTCCAGAGACTCAGATGGCTCGGTCATTTAGAGCGAATGGACACCAATGCTCCGGCCCGGAAAGCCTTCCCCTTCGACACTATTCCCGAGGGACGTAGGAGGAGAGGAAGACCGCGACTCTGGTGGCGCACTGAAAGGACCTCAATCAACTTGGAGTGCAAAACTGGAGACGACTAGCTAAGGACCGAGCTAGCCGGCGGAGACTGTTGATTGTGGCCCAAGTCCACAACGGACTGTAGCGCCACCTTAAGTTAAGTTATGTGGGCCTAAAGGTTCAAAATCGATAACAAGGACCAACAAAAAATAGTTTTGAGTTACTGATAAGTTTAAGTTAAGTGAAAGCTTGGATTAAGCTAAATAAAATAAGTAATAGTGAGTCACTATGGCGTACGTGCAATTAAAAAAAAAGTAAATAAAGTCGTGTCCATTAAGAAATGTTAGGCCTATGAACAAAAGTGTAAAAAGTAAAGATTTGTCACTTTCTATGTTTTAGAACTAGAGTTTCGCCCTATGATTTTTTTTATTAATTACAAAGGCGACATCGACTATCAATTGCAATTGCAAATTGAAGCCATCATTTCTTTCTTCACCTTTGCACTTCTGCCAAGATCAGACATTAAACAGTCTGGTGGAAGGACTGAATAAAAATTCTTGTAAGCTAGCAGGGCAATGCCTAAAAAAAAACACGTGTTATTTTAACGGTAGAAAGAAAAATCCAATCACTAACTGATCATGAGATTCTAAAATAGACTTCAATTATTTTTTGTGGCTATTTTAAGTACGCATCATCATAAAGTGAACATTCTTCAAGTAATTTCAATATGCACCGACATATAAGAAATTGTCAGCGCAGACTACATTGACTAGTCGAATGCACTCTGTACGGAAATCGTATGGCAAACATATTCTTCTAGCTATATCATAACATACCTAACGGACTTGCTCACAAAAATATCTAGTGGGGAGCTACTCTGAAAAGGGTGAGGACCAATATCTGGATATACAAATGTCTATTCGAAAATTCGCGCATTTCACTCGACTCACCACTGCAAGGGGTAACAAAAATGAAACCAAATAAAAAGCCAACAATATTATAGTTGTGCATAGTTGTGTTGCTGTATAGCATCTTGTCTTTACTGGGACACATGGGTGACGATGACGGTTGATGGCTGCGATTTGCAACCTAATGGCAAAATGTATGTAATGTAGGTAATGGTACTGAGGTGCACTCTCTGCCGTACTTGCGCTCTCTAGCTGACAATTGAAACCAGCGCATGTGCATCTCCCAAGTACTGAAAATCGGCCTTTCCGTCTTTTGTGCTCGAGGTAAGTGGAAGAAAATTTTATTACTCAAGTGAAAATCCCAAAATTATTCAATTTAAAATTAATCATCCAGATTTAAATTATAAATAAATTAGTTCTAAATTATTCTTACAATTCTTACGGTTAGTTATTTTTTCAAAAATCGTTTAAACTGTGTGATAAGATTTGAAAAGTCAAATGGGGTTCTGTGAAAATCAATTTTTTTCCTCCGAAGCCGGCCGGTAGTTCCTTTTATACCTACATATATTTTTCGAAGGAAAACCCTTAACCATAAAATCTTCTGTTGAATTAAAATATTTTTTCCTCATTCTAATAGTTTTTCCATCTTATGGAACAAACAAAATTAATTACCTACCATGCTAATTGTTTCTGCTCTCGTTATGTTCACACACATTGCATCTGCACTTATCTAATAAGTTTTTCTCGAAGAAAACGATTCAATCCACATGGCCGTTATGAAACTGCAAGAGCATGCGATGCATTATTAAGTTTTGATCTATTTTCAATCTAAATTCAAAGTGTTAATAAATAGATATGGATATTCAAATTGGACTGGACGATTTGAAAATCAATAATTTCCATAAATTCCTATAGGTGCAACGGTTTTGATTGTTTTTGTTGTCCTGATGTACATATCATCGATTTTCCTAGCCACAATAAGGATATGGTGGTATCCATTTTATGTTTTCATTTTGAATCCCTACCTCCGGTTACAGTTACCGCTATTTCTATATGTATGAACACCATAGGTACACCTACTACCACTTACATAAATATTATGCACACATATAGAAGTTGTGTGGTGAAATGATGGAAATTATCGTCATCGTCGTCTGCTTAGATTGATTTTTGTCATAAAAATAATTCAGTTTTCTCTCTTGCCGACTTCATAGTAATACCTTTGCAGATATACACTAATTTTTGATCTCATTTAATTAATCAGTTAAATTTAAATATACGTTCTAAGTTGCTATCAGGTAAAGTTATTTTTAATAATGAATTTCTATCGGCATAACCTTTTTCGACTTTTAAAAACGAGGAAGTAAGTTTTACTTGATATTTCCGGACCATTATTCGATTTGGAAACGCACTCTGAGTTCAAATCTATAAAGAAAAGATTGAATGCATATCAATACATATACACAGCTGCAATTATTATAAAAAGAAAAGAATGACTGGGCTTTTGAGGTGGTAATTCCTTGTCAAACTACTGCTGACCTATTACATGTTTAAATTTTATTTTCCATGGAAATCATCTTTTTGAAAACGAATTTTTAAGTGTGGTGTTCAAACATAAAGTTTGTCAAAAATGGAGGAAGGTAAATGGCTGCCATTTTTCTTTTTTCAGTTGAAGAAGAAAATTCAATATTCATACATACAAAATGTATGTCAAACAAAATAAAATGTACAAAGCATAGAGTTATAACCGTACAACGCTTTGAATTTAATTAAACTCACTGAATGCCGGCTTATCTAGTTGTTCAAACGATATTAATGATAATTGATTTTTCCTCAGCTTGTAATTTGAGTAAGAAATCGTACGTTGTGTTGGTACACGTCCCATATTTGTTTATGTTTAAAAGAATTTGAGGCAAAAAATATTAATTAATGGCAATATTTTACTGATATTAACCGGTTGCATAAACAATGACTATAATAAAAAATGTTCTCCTTTTAGGATCTGAAACGTGTATGCATAACTTCTACAATGTTTTTGAAATCAAATTCAGCCTTATGCTTATTGTGAATTTCGCCCGAACAGCATTCCGCCCGAAAAAAAAATCATTTTGGTTTCTTCCCTTATTGAGAATTCCGGGTGAAAAAAGTCCATGTTCGAACAATTCCCCATATCGGCAACAATCATTCCGGGCGAAATCAAACTATGTATCAGCTTAAAATGTTCACTTTAGTTTTGGTGGCGAAAAGATAAACAACCACAATATAAGAGTTAAGAAACAGTAACATTTAACTGTGACTAATAATGAATTTAGTAATTTTTGAAGCTCATGAGCGCAGAACAAACTAAGCGGACGGGTGAGTCCCTCAAAATCACTTGGTTGAAAGATACATTTGTAAGTCGTTTGATCACGCAGTCTCTTGATTTTTCTATGGAATGCTTTACTTTCTATTACCTTTAAACTGAATTTAAAGAGATAAAAATCAATTTATTAAAACTGAAAAAAACTTCAGCTTGCTTCGTATATGTTAAATTTTTAAAAAAATGAAATGAAAAGAACTGATGCAAATTGCATGTCAATAGCCTTAAAAAAAGTAAGCTATACGTTGGAAAAGAATATTTCTTGAATGAACAAGCCATTTGGAT
Source organism: Sphaerophoria rueppellii (assembly GCA_920937365.1). NCBI lineage: Eukaryota > Metazoa > Arthropoda > Insecta > Diptera > Syrphidae > Sphaerophoria > Sphaerophoria rueppellii. The sequence continues at coordinate 41,587,930 of CAKKXW010000005.1, read as the reverse complement.
ATATATATCTTATTATATGAAAGGGAAATATGAATGGGATATTTTCTTTCCCTGAAAACGGTTTGTTTTATTCGAACTGTCAGTCTTGATTCGAAATAAAATTCTATTCGAGCGAAACCCCTAAAAGCTTTTTTAAATTGCGGGTGAACAAATACAGTGCCTTGCATAAGTATAACCGCACCCGGAAAAATGCATTTAAAAGAAAACCTACAATAGGAGTGACTCCTTACTATTTTTTTATTGAGTTGCATCACTGATCAAGCAAATTGAGAAGAAAATAAAGTACCGTTATTTCCTCTCCTGGTGTTTAAAAATTAAAAACAGATTTTAGGCCGATTTTGTTCACTATTGCTTAACTTGAAGCAAACTCTCAAGTTAACAAACTTGAGAGTTGACTCAAACTCGAGAGTTAAAATAAAAGTTAAGAATCTATTTTGTTCACTATTTTTTTCATAACTCTCGAGTTTAAAAAACAAAAGTTGGCAAACTTTCAGGTTTGAAAATATCCTTGGGATATTTGTGACAGTCAATACAAATTATGCCAGTTTTTAATTTGAAAAGCAAACGATTTGTTGAAGTTTTAATTTATTGAGTTTTCATGTGAGGATTAAGTTTTAAAATATCATATTTAGCTATCTAACATTGGCTGAAAATATGAACGCACCAATCGAGCGCGAACTTTATGAGTAGTTGCGGAAGCGGGTCCCAAAAGCGTATCTGAAGGAACATCTGTAGCGGCCAGCATATTAGCAAAATCACACAATATTATGGAGAACGGCACGAGCATCTATTACACTATTACCAAACGCTATATGAATGTTCCACACAATTGAGAGTTCGAATTTGTGATCCGTTATACAAGTTTTCTACTGCGTATGTGACATTGAGAAATGGTGTTGCAAGAAATGTGGTATTTGTATAGCCCTAATCTCCAACAAGGATAAAATGCTCGACCTCTACGTCTTCAAACCGTTTCTTTAGACTCGACATGTTGAAAATTCGCTGATCATGACCCCTTTCAATAATAGTAAATATCTTTTTCATTTTTAAAGAGCATAAGCTCTACCTGCCACCGAGCCACGATATCGTTAATTTTTATTATTAGCTGCGGACACCGTCTGGACGTTTTGAGAGACGGTAACGATGCAAAAAGTCACGGTCATCCAACGTGTTTAATTGAATACGTTGGAACATTTTATATTCCCGTCTCTCAATTGGCAGACTTTCTTCATCTTCGCTGCTTGAAGATGAATATGCCGAATTTTCCCATAAATAATTTCTTCGATACATTTTTGTTAATTTTTCTTTTTGTAATACATACATAAAATCAAAAGTTTTATTCTTAACTTCTACTTTTTCGGGAAGTTATGAAAATTAAAAGTTTGTAAACTCTCGAGTTTGAAACCGAAAATTGAAAACGTCAACTTTGAGTGAAAAATCGAATTCTCAAGTTGACAATAAAAATCCCCAAGTTATGTTCAACTTCTAGTGAACACAATCGCCCTTAATGTATTGCAAAAATAGAACCGCATTTATTGTTTTTTATTTTTTCTTTGTTTAAAATTCATTTTTAACAAAAAATTAATATGCAATTTTGTTGCCTCTATTTTCCACCAATCTCAGAATTCTTTTTGGCATACTATTAACTAGATTTTTCAATGTGGAGTCGTTGAAAGCGTTCCATTCTGTCACAACTGCCTCTCGCAGCTCAGCAACACTAGCAAATTGCTTATTATGGGCATACATTTTGAGAGTTAAAATTCCCCAAAGATGTTCGATGGGGTTGCAATCTGGAGAATGTGACAGCCTCTCCATCAAATTAATGTTTTTCGATTCGAACCAATCCAAACTTTGACGACTTACATGAATTGGGGCATTATCTTGCTGGAAGCCATGCTCAACTCGGCGAAATCGTCTTAAATAAGGTACCAAATTCTCCTCAGGGACCGAAGTGTAGTGAGAACTGTTTATTCTGGTAGAGGTGAAGGCAAGTGCAACCTTACCACGCTCGCAGAAGGCCCCCCAAACCATACAGCTGCCACCACCAAAGTTCCTCTTGGAAAAAAACTTTTCTCTTTCCTCAAATCGTGCCAATATCCGCTAAAACCATCTGGTCCATCGAGATTAAACTTTTTTTCATCACTAAAAATAACCTAATAAAAAACATTCATTCCAGTATGCCATTTGGAATAACGAGATTTCAGTGTAGATTAATAGAAATTCACTTACGGTTTTCCAATCCCGATTTATGTTTTGGCGGGTAAATTCCAATTTTTTTGTTTGTGGGCTGCTGTTAAATTTGGAGCTGGCACCATTTTTCCCCGTGCGATAAAATTTGATCGTTTCATTGCGATATTACGGTAAGCAATCGCAACGTTAGAGATTACTCTATTTGTAAAATATCGATATACAAAATTACAAATACACCATAATTGAACTCATTGTTAAACAATTTTATAACCAATTTGGGGAAACATTTTGGAAACTCAGCTGTTAAATCACTAGAGACTCACTTGGAATTCCTTTATAAAAGAACGCGAAGCGAAGTGATTCACCGCGATTTTTAAAATAAGACCCCCATCAGAAATTTTTTCCTGGCAAGAGTTGAATAGGCCAGTTCCACCTAGCAACATCTCCCCGAGATCTTAGAGAAGAGATGTTGTAAGTGGAACAAAAAATGTCAGCTTAGAACTGATATTTTTTTCTGAAATCCCTGAGATTTCTCACTCAGCTGATTAATATATTATGAAAAACAACAGTTTGTAAGGTAGCCGCATCTCAATGAGGATTAAGAATTAAGTTCCACGTTCCACCAAAAAATGATTTTGCCTCAGTCAAAGTGTCGTTGAGATTTGTGAGATGTTGTTAGGTGGGACTGGCCTAATGTTTCGATCCGTTGTTTGACTTTTAAGCACTATTCACATGAGCACGAACGACGACCAACGAATGAACGAAAATTCGTCGATTTTGACATTTCTTTCACATGAGAGTTTTTAATTCGTTGCGAATGAACAACCAAAACACAAGGCAAGAACAATTTTTGAGGTTAGAGGTTAGACGCGCACGAAAATTTTGTTCGTTGGGAGTGTGGATGATGTGGAACGCGAATAGAGTTTGGCAGTTCGTATCAACTACAATTCTTTTCGCGACGAATTAATTTGTTTTCTCAAATTTATTAACATTTGAGATTAAAAATTTAATTAATGCATCACAAATCAAACATTAACTTCTCTTCTATCGTTTTGTTGACAATTTGTAAAGAAATACGGCTCCAAACGTATCTAAAATCACTTTTCTTCATTCATTCGTCGTTCGTTGGTCGTGCTCATGTGAATGGTGCTTTAGAGTTTTTTTGGTCGTTCGGAACCATTCCGGATGATTCTGAATTCGTTCACCTGGCACAAGATGACAGTTCGTTTTCTGAAAAGAACAGAAATTCGATTCTGGATTCAGAATACATGACACACCTGCACATAAGTATTCGCCACCATGTTAACAAAAAGGCAATGTCATGTATTTGAGGTTTCACAAATACATAGATATGCGACCATTTGAAGCGAAAAGTGTGTTTGCATGTTCGTTTGGTATCCGGAATCGAGAGTTCTGTGTACCAATGGTATAGCCGGGCGCACACAAAATTGCACTTCTCGTTTGAACCGCGGGAAGATACAAATCTGTAAACGCTCGTAATTCGTGTGTTTTATCAATTTTGTAAGAATTCCTTCATTAATCTTGCATTTTGACATTTTGTTTTCGATTTAATAAAAACATTATAGAACGAAAACGACCATAATGTAAAATCTTCTTCCAGAGCTTCTTTAAGAGTGCCTTTGAGGACGAATCCAATAAAACAAACCAGTAGCAGCAAGAAAGAAAAAAAAAACAACGCACTGATTACAATTTTCAATTAAGAAACAAATCAAAATCAAAAGTCTTTTAGTTCGTTTTAATTTGATTTTTCGAGTGTTGCTCATCAGAGTCTAAAAACCAGTCATGGGCAAGGAGAAGGTTCATATTAATATTGTGGTAATTGGCCACGTAGATTCTGGCAAATCAACCACCACTGGTCATTTAATTTACAAATGCGGTGGTATCGATAAACGAACAATTGAGAAGTTTGAAAAGGAGGCCCAAGAAATGGGCAAGGGTTCATTTAAGTATGCCTGGGTCTTGGACAAACTTAAGGCCGAACGTGAACGTGGTATTACAATTGATATTGCCCTTTGGAAATTTGAAACATCTAAGTATTATGTGACAATTATTGATGCACCTGGCCATCGTGATTTCATTAAGAACATGATTACTGGCACTTCGCAAGCTGATTGTGCTGTGCTAATTGTCGCCGCTGGTACTGGTGAGTTTGAGGCTGGTATCTCAAAGAATGGGCAGACCAGAGAGCATGCACTATTGGCATTTACACTGGGAGTTAAGCAGTTGATTGTTGGTGTTAATAAAATGGACTCAACTGAACCTCCATACAGCGAGTCACGTTATGAGGAAATCAAAAAAGAAGTTTCATCTTATATTAAGAAAATTGGTTACAATCCGGCATCTGTTGCATTTGTTCCAATTTCTGGATGGCATGGTGATAATATGCTGGAACCATCGGAAAAGATGCCATGGTTTAAGGGATGGACGGTCGAACGCAAAGAGGGTAAAGTTGAAGGCAAATGCTTAATCGATGCTTTGGATGCTATTTTACCACCGCAACGGCCAACCGATAAGCCATTGCGTTTGCCTCTTCAAGATGTTTACAAAATTGGTGGTATTGGAACTGTACCAGTTGGACGTGTGGAAACTGGACTATTGAAACCAGGTTAACGAAATGTTTTAGTTGAGTTTTGAGTTACATAATTTTTAAAGTATTGATTTTTCTTTAGGAATGGTGGTTAATTTTGCACCAGTTAACCTCGTTACTGAAGTCAAGTCAGTTGAAATGCATCATGAGGCATTGTCCGAAGCATTGCCTGGTGACAATGTTGGATTCAACGTCAAGAACGTTTCTGTAAAGGAATTACGTCGTGGATATGTTGCTGGTGACTCTAAGAACTGTCCACCAAGGGGAGCAGCTGACTTTACTGCTCAGGTATTTTTCTTTTTTTTATTCTTTTCGTAATAACGAATTTTGTCAATTTTATTGTATGTTCCTTCTTTTTAAAATATCAAATGTGTGTATTTTTTACTTCAGGTAATCGTTCTTAATCATCCAGGACAGATAGCAAACGGCTATACACCAGTTCTTGACTGTCACACTGCTCATATTGCTTGCAAATTTTCTGAAATAAAAGAAAAATGCGATCGTCGTACTGGCAAGACCACCGAAACCGATCCGAAATCAATCAAGTCTGGCGATGCAGCGATCATTGTTTTGGTCCCAACTAAACCATTGTGCGTTGAGAGTTTCCAAGAATTTCCGCCGCTGGGACGTTTCGCTGTACGCGATATGCGACAAACTGTCGCTGTTGGTGTCATCAAATCGGTTAATTTCAAAGAAACCACTTCGGGCAAAGTAACAAAAGCCGCAGAAAAGGCACAAAAGAAGAAATAACTAGAGTGCCATCAGAATAACGACAACATTGAACTTATTAATTATATTAATGATAATAATAATGCAAATATTCTTCATATTGATACTAAAAAAGTAAACCATTTCAAACATCAACATCACCAACATCTAACAGCTCATTGCAGTCAAATCCATCCCGAACATCCTTAATTATTATTGTTCATCAAAATCATTGATACCAAAACAATGTATTATCGAAAATCCATCACTAACTTCTGCAACAGATAACCAGTCTATATTATTTAGCAAGCGCGGCAGTAGAAGCAAAACATCAAATACATGTTCAGCAATTATAATTTATGCAATTATACACTTAGATGTAGTCATGTGCTTGAACTTCATTATATACTATATTTATCTCTTTCTATTACGCCATCGTAAATCATTTCGTAGGAAACCAAAAGTAGAAACCATAAATAACCATCACATCATAAACTACTTTCAATCCCTCGATTACCAATCAAATCAATTGGCAGTTACTTTTTAAACCGAAATAACATCATATAACATCGTTTTAACCTTTGTTAAACTTTCGTAAAGCGGAAAACACAAACCTGCGTTGCTGTTAGCGTTGAGTGACGTATAAAGTTCAAGCATAGGAATTGCTAACAACCTCCAGCTCAAACTTCAAATTGACATATTGTAAGAACCCCGGAACGTAAACGTAACGTGTCAAAGGCAAAGCAGCTTTGTGTTTTCCGCTTAAAGTTTTTGTTTAATCTTTAATAAAAGTTACTCATTTTATCACTGTTATAATCTTTGTGCCATTCAAATCTTATTTCGCATCACATTATATTCAACACAACCCCAAAAGCAATTGAGTGCAATTTACGTACGTTACGTTAACTTTAAGTACTGATTTATCGAACTCTGTTTTTATTAATAAAAAAAAAAGAAAATTTAAGGAAAACGGAAAAAATTGATAAACACAAAAATAATAATCATGTGTATTACATTAAGTTCCCAACAAGGAAGCAAAATATATGTAAAAGCTATTCTCATATATGATATGTATCTCTAGATTGTAAACAAGAATTAAATTCTTCACTCAGTAAACAAAAAAAGATAAAAAAAAACACAAACTGCAATTTATTTTTGACTTAAAGTTATTAAAGTTGCAGAAATTGAGAAACACACAGAGTTGCTTGGTGTATAAACAAAATCAATAAAACTCAGCAATTCGAAGATTATTAAGAGAAATGTTTACCAATAAAAACAAAAAAAGGCTTAAAAATAAAATAATTATTGCATTTTTATTTGTTTTATTTTTATTTTATTTTTATTTAGCTTAATCCAAGCTTTAACTTAATTTAAACTTATCACTAACTTAAAACTATTTTTTTGTTGATTTTTTTGTTTTTTTTTTTTTTGGTTCTTGTTATCGATTTTGAACCTTAATTCGTGTGGGCTTTAGGCCCACATAAAAGTTCTTTTTTGAACAAGAACCCAAACATTTTGCTTTTAGAAGGGTCTCAAGGAAGCGGTTAGAAGTAAAGGGTATTTTTTATAGTGGATTTAGAGACTTTAAACTCGAACACTGAAATTGCAGCATTAAGTGACGAAGAATTCTGGACATTTGTTCGAAGAACCCATAGTTTGTGCGGTGATGAGGAATATGAAAAAGAAAAACAGATCCCGAGGATTAGTGTTGAGTTGGATTTTACTTAGGAGTGTCGGGGAATCTATATTGCCCAATAACAATTGGTGAGCAAACGATAAATCGGCGATTGCAAGCCTATCAACTTTAGTCGGTCGGTGTAAAGAGGCAAGTTGGAAGAATCCCAATAGAAGCCTCGCAGGGCAAATCAAATTTAACGTTTTTGAACATTTTCAATTCTAAGATGAATGATGTTCATAATAAGGGGACCAAACTTGGCATGAATACTCAAGAGGAGTTCGGACTAAGGAAACGGATTGGAAAATTCTTTAGACCATCGCTTAATAAACCGAGAGACCTATTAGCATTATTACTAATTTGCTCGAAGTGGGAATGGAAATTCAAGTCTTTATCAAACATTAAACCGAGATCTCTTACAGAATCGACTTTGTTAATGGCGTCATTAACCAAAAAGAAGGGTTTTGCTTATGCGAGAGGGTTATTTGCTTACATTTATTTATATTTAACTCAAGGAAGTTATAAGAAAAACGTTAACAGAAAAGACAAACAGTAGGGGACCGAGGTGACTACCTTGTGGAACCCCGGAAGTAGCATGAATTGGACTGGAGTTTGAATTACGGAAGATGACTCTATAAGTTCTATTCTCAAGGTAGGAGCTTATCCAGTTTATGAAAATTGGTGGAAAACCAAGAGCTTTGGGTTTCAGATAGATTATCTTGAAGGAAATTTTATCAAAGGCTTTGCTGTAGTCAGTACATAAAGCATCCACTTCACTTCCATTTTCTAGGGCTGATAGAACACTTGATACAAATTCAATTAAGTTGGTCGTGGTGGATCTTCCTTTAAGAAAACCATGTTGAGCGGGAGAGAATATGGGCTTGCAATGAAAATAAACCCAATCATAAACTTAACTTTCAAAAAGTATGGGGATACTGTTGCTATTTTTATATTGAAGTGGGTCGTCCCGGTTATGGCTTCCGAAGCATCTTTGTGGAAGCGGAGGGGAAATGACAAAAAAACGATAAGGGTGATCATCGGGGCGTACCAAAACGGTCTACTAAAGGCATAGTGCTGACCGGAAACGACAACAGCCACCGACAACCAAAACGTACGCGGACTTCTTTCACCGGGACTGGCACGCTGGCGTAGCACGGCTTAGCTCGCCGGATGGGGAGGGATCTTGTCCCGATAAAAGACATAGACACAAAACAACAAACAAACATAAATCGTGCCATTTAAATAACTTCAAAACTGAAGTTAACGAAATACATAACATAGATACCGATAGGGAATACCACTGCTTACCTCGATGACGTAACTCACTTCGGGCGCTACAGATGTTGTGTAGCTGCGCCCCCACCCATCCTGGAGTCCCTTCAAGGTTGATTGAGACTCCCCACTGCCTTGAGCTAGGTTAAGCTCGCGTAATCACTCCTCGCTCGTTCAAAAGCTTACTCCCCCTCTTTCCACCCCCCCTGAATATTCTCACCAAAACATGCCTAAATACTCATTAATGGAATGAAAGTCCGAGATTTGACGTGATTTACAAATCATTTTTATTGATATCCTAAAGTACTATTGCTATAAAGCATGACGTTAGCAAAATTCTTTAATTTTATCATTGATAAAAGGTTAAGCCACTAAGCAATATTTGACTAAATCATACATGCAATGTAATAGATTACATAAACAGAAATATTGAAATGGATCAATAACAAATGAACAATTGAATCATTAATGAATGAACCAAAAATATCAGGAAAAATAAACAAATTAACAAAACAAAAGTTACGCTATTAAACTAAAATAATTGGCTAGGTTAAATCAAAATTTCTTCATGGGCGTTCTAGTACCGATTCTATTCCCGCTTCGTTAGAAGGAGGGGCCCCGTTTTTCGGGAGCCTTGCAAACGGCCGCGGACTTTACTTCCTACCTAAAAGGAGCTCGCTTTAGGGGATTCTGGGTTTAAAGGTTTCTTCCCACCGGACTAAAATCGTACCGACACGAGGGGAAAAAGAATTAGGTCATCTGAACCAAAACCCTGAACAACTCTTAGTTTTTAAGATACTGATTTCATATTTTAATATGGTGCCCTTGCACAAAAATTTTCATTTTGACACTCGAAATTATTGAAATTCAAAGTAATAAGGTGCGAACAAAATAAATATAATGAAAAAAAACTTATCACGCCAAAAAAATATAGGTGAAATTATACTCAGGACATCACAAACACACATATCTCCGACCTTAATAAGCTCCAGCCTCTACGGACGTATATTTCCCTCTTTCCATTTGTTTTGGGATCTTTTGGGATGCCTTTGAGCCTTGGCTCAGATCTGAACCGTTGTTTCGGGTTCCTCTGCTTACGCCCGCTTCTGTCCAGTTAGCCCAAAAATCAAGTAGGGAAGCTTTGGAGAAATCGGTCGAGGTACGAAATATGAGACGAATTTTGCGCAGCAGTATGGGACGAAGTATGCGACGAAGTGATGTGGCGGCCACGCTGTCGCTGGTGACCGCCAAATTTTCTGTCGGTTAATATTCAACATCAGTGGTCGAAATGTTTAATTACCCACCCAACAAGAGACTTACCTTACTAAATCTAACTTTCGGCTTATCAGCTTACTCTATCCGGACCATTTTTATTCCCAGTAATTAAATATTTCTTTTTGCACTTGCACTTATTGCACTTAGCTTAATGCCTTAGCTATACTTTTAGCTTTTCCAACGACTTAACGAACTTAGCTAAGCTAACGATACGATTTCTGCACTGGGACTGCGTATATCCGGTGTTAACTTGCAACTGATTTCTTATCGCATTTGATTCTTGGATGGAACCGGACTCGATTTTACTTACTGTTAAGTAAATAAATCATCCGAGATCAGACCATCATCTACCTACACGAAAAGGTTCAAGGTCTCGCTTTTTTTCTCTTCCACGCACCATAATGCATATGCAAATATTCAAAGGTGTATTTCAATACCAACACCGACACCTTCCCATTGCATATCATATTGTGCGTACAAAAAAAAAAATGCTACGAAAATTAAGGCAATTGCATTGGGTGACGTCACCTTTGAATTGCATCGCGGCCGTCGACTTGTCTCCTCAAAGGCTGCTACCTAAACATAATGCTTATGCTAACCCTAGCCTAGCTTAGAACCTTAGCTTAAATACTAACCTCATTAATCGGTTCGAATCGGTACTTTCAACTTTGAGTTTCTAAGCCTAATGTATACGCCGGAAAGTAGGCATTTGTTTGTGGATAATGCTGCAATTCAAAATTAGTTCCATATTGCAGGTTGCTTTTGAAGAAGAAGTTTTGGAAATCCTGTTCCAGCCATGAAGTAAGTCATTGAAGTCCGGGTTTGAGTAAAGACATTTTATTTGTTTTCGCGATTATTGTTCCTGACATGAAAATTTTCTTTACAGGTGCCCGCAACAAACCAACGGGATCGTCAGACTCGCTCACAACGAGGACGTTGGCTAGGGCAGATGAGATATACTTTCGACGTGGGGAAGTCAACCCACCCCATTAATAAGCCGGGCAATCGTCCTATGAGCATACTGTATGTATGTATGCACCGGTGAGTTTTTCCGAATATGTACCTAATTTTGTTGGTCGGCTACATTTGTTTGTTGTGCATTTTTGTCGGTTTGGTTGTGAGGATTTACGGATAAATCATACGCAGTTTTGGTAAATGGATGACATATTTCAACGAATATCTGAGCGCTCGGCTGGTTGGTTATATAGTTTGGGAATAGACTTTAGTTCGTGAAGAGATTTCTCGAGTAAAGCTATGGTTAACCGGTGATCGTATTATTTTGTTTGTCTCGATTCTGTTTTATTTAAATGTTGAATCCTATTCGGCTTCATATAAAGATGATTCCGTGAATAGTTTGTCGCTCGTTGAAAGATTGGAGAAGGGGTTTTCTCCGAAGTCGGCAACTGTTAAGGCCGTGTTGTTTTTCGCATGACCAAACTAACTTCCGAGCCGGGCTATCACAGATTTATATCGTTAACCATTGGAATAGATAGGACTGACAAAACAGTTAAATAAATAAATAAATAAATAAATAAATAGAGAGTAAATATCACAGGTGGTAAAGAAATGGATCTAGATAAAATATCACAGATGCTCAAAGCGGTTTATTTGTTTTACATACTTAACAATCAGGTACTGAGTTTTTGTCTATCACCAACATTTTGAGTCTTGGAGACTGAATATTGCACTGAGTTTCGAGTAGCTTTCCCTATTGCTTAAGGTCTTTGGCGTGAAAGATTCCCAATTTTTTCCCGGCCAAAGTTTCTACCTCGTACATAGCATTGCCTACAGGTTTTACTACTCTACAGCGAATGAATTTCGGACAAAGTTTCGAGCTTAGATTTTTAGAGGCGTCGCTGAGGACAAAGTTTCGCTTGTAAACCTCTTGTCCCGGCAAGAATCTAACTTGGCGTGAGCGAATGTTGTACATTTTCGCACTTTTCTCGTTTGCCTTGTGCAAATTTTCTTTGATCTTGTCACGGATGCATTGCAGACGTAATCTCCGTGGTAGAACATACAATTCGTTATCCTCTACCATATCTAATTTTCTCGCGACTTTGTAACTATCTCCATGTGTCATCATGTTAGTACCAAACAGTGCAAAATAAGGCGTTACTCCGATTGACGAATGAATGGAGCTTCTCAGCGCAGCGGCGATGTCACTTAAGTGCACGTCCCAGTCTCGCTGGTCGTCCTTTAAGTAGGAACGTATGGCTGCTAAAATGGTTCGGTTAGCTCTTTCGGACGCGTTTGATTGCGGCGAGTAATTTGCAGTCTTGAAATGTCTAACTCCATATTTTCCTAAAAAGCTTTGAAATTCTTTTGAGACAAATTGCTTTCCGTTGTCGGAATGAATCACTTGGGGTACACCGAACGCATTAAATATGTCATCCCTCATAAATTTAACCACACTCGCAGTGGTGGCTGACCTTAGTGGTTTTAAAAATACATATTTAGAGAAATGGTCCATGACAACAAAAATAAACACAAAACCGGTTTTCGTTCTAGGGTAAGGACCTAAGAAATCTATATAAAGTTTTTGGAATGGTCTGTCAGGTACATAGCTTGTTTTTATTGGGGGACGTAATATTTGGTTATTTGCTTTGTTTTCTTTACAAACTGAGCAATTGGAAACGAAGTTCTTAATGTGGGTGGTCATGTTAGGCCAGTAAAAATACTGTCTTAACCTATGAAGAGTTTTCGTCACGCCACCATGAGCGGCTGTCGGCGGCACATGGGCCTTCGAAATTAGCTCTTCGGTTAGTTCCGTAGGAACCCATAATTTCCAACTGTGTTCACGAGAAACATCGTCTTGACCCAAAGGTAGCGAACGTTTGTAAATATAGCCTTCTTCAATTCTTAAATCCGGAAGTTGTTCTTGATTGTTTTCTATTGTTTTGAGGATTTCTAAATATTCTCCTTCTTTAAATCCCTTGGATTCTAAATCTAACATAGGAGCTATCTCGTTAAACTGTAAACTATCCAGATGTGCCCGAGAAAGAGTATCAGGAACGACATTTAAGACTCCCTTCCGGTGCTCTATGTCGAAGGCGTAAGATTGTAACGCTAACGACCACCTAGCCAGTCGCCCGTTAAGGTCTTTCATGGACATGAGCCATTTCAAACTGGAGTGGTCCGTGATGACGGTAAAATCCATGCCCTCGACATAGGGCCGGAACCTTTTAATGGCCATTACTGCCGCCATGCACTCCTTCTCGGTCACACTGTAGTTTCGTTGACTCGAATTCAGTTTTTGCGAGAAGTAGGAGATCGGGTATTCTTCTCCGTCGTCGGTCTTTTGGAAAAGAACGGCTCCTATGCCCGACTCCGAGGCATCGCACTGGATGTAAAATTTCCTAGAGAAGTCTGGTCTGACTAGAACGGGTGTGCTAACTAAAGCTTTCTTTAACCCATTGAATGCTTCTATTGCTTCCTCGGTCATTTTGAATTTTTCATTCTTCTTTTTAAGAGTATCTGAAAGAGGAGCGGTCAAGGTAGAAAAATTTGGTATCAATCGCCTATACCACCCCGCTAAACCAAGCAGCCGGCGAACTTGTCTAGGGTTCTTCGGTAGGGGAAATTCTACCACCGCTTCTACCTTAGATGGGTCAGTTTTCACCATCCCACCACCAACGATAAAACCCAAATACTTTAATTCTTTAAAGCAAAACTTTGACTTTTTAACGTTGATGGTGAGATTGGCTTTCTTAAGACACTCAGCTACTTCGTTCAGCAGGGCAATATGAGTCTCGAAATCCGCACTGACGATGAGCAAGTCATCCAAATACACAAAGACGCGCTCCCGGAGGCGTGCAGGAATCACCTTGTCCATTAGACGACATAACCTCTGAGCTGCATTACACAGTCCAAAGGGCATGACCGTAAACTGGTACAAGGGTCTTCCCGGCACAGCAAACGCCGTTTTCTCCCTACTCTGCTTCTCCAGCGGTATCTGCCAGAAAGCCTCCTTAAGATCCACACTACTTATGTAGTATGTATCAGATAAACGACTGAGAAGCCCCTCGATATGAGGAAGTGGGTTGGCATCCTTTTTGCTAACCGCGTTGACCCTACGAGAATCCAGGCAAAAACGGTGTTTTACCACGCCGTCTTCCCCGGTTTTCTTGATAAGGACAACTGGCGAGCACCAAGGGCTCTCACTTTCCTCTATAACGCCGAGCTCCAACATTCTATCTATCTCCTGGTACAAAATGGCCTGCACCGCCGGAGAAACAGGGTAATGGCGCTGTTTCACCGGGACCGCATCTCCGGTATCGATCACATGCTCCATCAGTGACGTCTTACCGAGACCGTGACGATCAAAATCCAAAAACTTCTCCTTGACGGCCCTCAATTCAGCCTCTTGACTTGAGGTTAGCAGATGAGCGTTATCGGTCTCAATGGATTCAATTGCTTGGGAAATGGAACTAACAACTGACGGTGCTATTTGGAATGCTTTCCAGAAATCTACCCCTAAATAAAGTTCTTGGTCCAATGACGGAACCAAAAAGAAGGTGATATCATTAGTTTCATTCTTGTATTTGACTTGAACTCTAACTTTCCCTACAATGCTCTGACCTTTACCTTCAGCCGTCTGCACTTCCGATTTATAGGGAATTATTTTTATTTTATTTTGCTCAACAAAACTCAAACAATTTTTACCAAAAACACTCACACTAGCCCCACTGTCTAGAAGCCCTAACAGTTCATTTCCTTCTACATAAACTTTGGCGTAAGGCCTAGGGTCATTACTCGTATCTATAATGGTCGATAAAATGTTACTCCTAATATCTTTTCTTAATTTATAACGCTCTCTTGTTTTCTTAATTTTCTTACTAATGTTTGCTTTATAATTTTCCTTAAAAATTCGTTTTTTAGCCTCTTCGTATTCCTTAACTCTAACATGGTATGGTTTTATTTGGGTAAGTTTAACCGTATCTTTTGACCTATCAATTTCTTTCCGTTTTAATATGTGAACCCGCTCACTCTTTTCTACTTCTCCAGCTCTTCGTGAGGTGTCTGGGTGGAACGTGACTCCCCCAGAAAAGTCACGCTCTTCCTCCAGTTTTCCGGGTGACATGCGCGGCACTTCGGAGTTATCACTCCCTCCTGACCGCATCTAAAACAATGGATGTTTCGGGTTGGCGAAGGGCAGTCTCTAAATGAATGACCTAACTTCCTACAATTCCAACAGGTAAATGTTTTTGCTTCACCTACATTTTTTCCATTTGGTTTAAAGCTGGTCTGGTGATAGGCTGCTAAACATTCTTCTTGCTCAGGAACGTCTTCGTCTCCATATTGTAGTTCGTTGACTTGGTAACGAGAGGGAAGGCGAGGTGGCATGGGTTTGTCCCTGCCGGTGCTACTAAAGAGACCTTCAGCATCCTTGCATATGAATCGAAGCTGATCCATCGTGCTAACGGCCTGCGGATAGACTAGTCGCCCCAATCTCTCATTGAGATTCCTCTTCAGGACCCTGACTAGTTCTGCTTCAGGGATTGGCGTTCGCAACTGCGCACATAGCTTGTCTATTGCATTGAGAAAGTCTTCACTTTTCTCCCAAGCGCCTTGTCGACGGTCCATGATATCCCTCATCAACTCGAGATCGGATTTTGGATTCTGAAATTGTCGCAACAAAGCGTCACGAAGCATGAGCCAGTTGGGCATAAAATTCAGTTTTTGGAAGCGCCAATACCACTCCTCAGCATTGCTTTTGGGCACCAGGAGGTTATGGAAATCTCTTACAATGTCGGTCCATGGGTAATTGTAAAGGTGCTGCAGTATCTCAACTCTGGAAATAAACTCTTCCACGGGCAGCGTTTCAGGTTTTCCATCAAATTTTATCCCCCACTTATCCAACTTAGCGATTTCTCTATAAGGAGGATAAGTGGGGTATCGGTATGATTCTCGAACCATCCGCGGATCATCGCCGGTAAACGGGTAGTTTTGGTACCTCGTTTCTGGGTTGGGCCTAGTCTGAGGCGCTCGATGTTGGTTGTAGTTCCTGCTCTCCGCCAGAGTCGGTTCATTTCCTAAGCCATACGCGCTGGCAACTGGTCTACTTCTCCGTTGCATCGGCCGTTGCCCCAGTGGCATCTCGCGGTTGTTGTTTTGATTGTTGTTGGTGTTGCTGTTGTTGTTGTCGTTGTTGGACCTGGTCTGACCGCGCTCCGATCTTAGGTTTGGGACTCTCTCTTCTGGTGCAGGTGTTGGTCTTATCGTCCTGTTTATATCTCCCATAAACTCCACAAACTGTCTTTTAACTTCTACTTTCAGGCTTTCCGATATCTCGCTGATTATCGTACTCGTATACGAATCGTAGGCTTGTACTACGGCTAAATTTATTGCCGTTTTTAAGTCTGCGGACAAAGTTGGACTTTTCTCTCTTTCGGCTTCAGAGATGGAGATCGCCAATTGTTCGTTGGATCTCTGTTCAGCCACTGTTGGATTTCTTGAGTAAGAAGTCGGTTCAACGATTGGTCGAAGGGGAACAGGTCTCACAGTCTTTGGAATGGTTCCCGTTCCATTACTCGGTGCAACCGCATTGATACCTGCGCTTCGGTTTTCAATGAACTCCGAGCCACCATTCACCTCCAATGGTGCATTATTCACTGGCTCCTGCACTGGGCGGAAACCTGGGCTCTCAAAACCAAATAGGTTACCCTCGCTTCTCACCGGACCGGATCCGGACCTTCCGCCAAGCCTCTCTTCAATTTCTTCTCTTGTCTTCCTTGCATCCGTCACCCAATTTGCCGTACCCAACACTCCACTTCCAAAGGAACCTCGGTATATGGAACCTGAATCTCTAAAGGGATCCTTTTCTAAATTATTTCCAAAGCCTAATGTTAAATCACTCAACCCCATTCTGCTATTTCCAGGCGTCTCATCTTGCGTTGGTCTTAAAGTGTTCGACCCGCTTGGAAAACCAGCTACCGAAGCGGCCATACCCGTCAAACTACTATAAGACGGTGCTGATAAGGAATCGGTGTTCCTGCCTTCAGCAAGAGCACTTGGCAAGGGAGGAGGAGGATAACTAAACCTACTAACCAAAGGTATCGGCGATGAATCTGGGTTTTCCGACGATTTCTCCGTTGGATTCATTGCGGAGTTGAATTTCAAATTGGTCGTGGTCATAGATCGTGTAACTATTCTGTCCCTAATGACGAGATTTCTTCTAAAGCTTTTTCCTTTCTCTTTAGATCTCATGTCCTGACTCAGCAGGCGATTCACTACCTTCAACCTCCAAGAAAACAAATCGACAGCGTTGACACAATTCAAGAGTCGGTCGGTGAGCTTATTTTTAAGGTTATATATATATATAAGAATTTAGTATTTAAGTCTAGTTTAAGTCCAGAACAGAGCTCGAATCTTACCTCGTAAGCTTAAACCTAAAAATAAACAGTTCTTTATGAAAAAAAAACAAGCCTATGCTATACTATAACCCTATCTAATCTTAAGGCCCAAAACCAAAAAAAAAATTTTAATTGCGAATGCGAATACAAAAAAAAATCGAAGTCTAATCAAACAAAATTTTTTATTTTTTTTTTTTTTTTTAACCAAACAAAACAGAAGAAAAGAAGAAAAAATGAAATAAAAAGATCCTATTTTCGACACTTAACAATAACTAACGACTAATTCTTACAATCACCAAGAAAACAAAACACGCTCTTAAACAATTAGACAGATCTAAGATCTCCTAGTCTCCTATCACTATTCAAAACTATCTTAGCTATGTATATAAGAAACTTATCTATTACCTTAAATTAATATGGGTTTCTTACCTAAGACTATATTTATCTCGTGCGAAAGAAAATAATCGTCTCGACAAATTCTAAAAATAAATGGATAATTCAAATCCAAACGGATTTTAATTCCTAAAACCTGATGATTCGAAGCATCCACTAGTTTCGAACTAGTGTCAGGATACTACTAAGGATTTCCTTACTATTCTTCCAACTTTGAATTAAATTATTACTATTTATATAAATCAATATGTTTCTAACTATTAGAATCTTCAACAAAAATAATTCCTCACTCATAAGATACGGGGGTGTAGGAGAGGGAAACTTTCGGAGTCATGCGAGTTTTCATGGTTTTCTCTCGCGAGTGACATGCTCACCCAACCTGGCTCATGCAAGTGAGTTACGCTTTCAAGACCCTGGCAGTAATCCAAATCGGTTTAACGACACAACATTAAGTCTAGTGATATCGAAGCGAGATGTCGCAACTGAATCGGCATTCTTAGTAGCCATCCGAATCAGGACATACAACCCATTCCGGTATCAGAAAGACAACAAGTATTGACAAGGACGTGATTTTTGTTGACTAAACAAATAAACTGCCGCAATTTAATGGTTTGTTAGGACTTTCCATCAAAGACTTGCAGAAAACTGTTCAGCCATAGAAAAACAATAATATTTTCGAACTCGTTGCTCTCAGTCTAGTCGCGAATGACACGTCGCGAATGAACAGACCTTCTAAGGAGCGATTCTGTTCATGACTTACGTTAATTCGAGACTAACACAGGAACACCTCTTTATATAACGGACTAGGACATGCACAAAACGTTGGGCGCCATAATTTGTTGTTATTTTCATATTGAAGTGTAGTCCGGTTATGGCTCCGAAGATCTTGTGGAAGCGGAAATGACAAAAAAACGATAAGGGTGATCATCGGGGCGTACCAAAACGGTCTACTAAAGGCATAGTGCTGACCGGAAACGACAACAGCCACCGACAACCAAAACGTACGCGGACTTCTTTCACCGGGACTGGCACGCTGGCGTAGCACGGCTTAGCTCGCCGGATGGGGAGGGATCTTGTCCCGATAAAAGACATAGACACAAAACAACAAACAAACATAAATCGTGCCATTTAAATAACTTCAAAACTGAAGTTAACGAAATACATAACATAGATACCGATAGGGAATACCACTGCTTACCTCGATGACGTAACTCACTTCGGGCGCTACAGATGTTGTGTAGCTGCGCCCCCACCCATCCTGGAGTCCCTTCAAGGTTGATTGAGACTCCCCACTGCCTTGAGCTAGGTTAAGCTCGCGTAATCACTCCTCGCTCGTTCAAAAGCTTACTCCCCCTCTTTCCACCCCCCTGAATATTCTCACCAAAACATGCCTAAATACTCATTAATGGAATGAAAGTCCGAGATTTGACGTGATTTACAAATCATTTTTATTGATATCCTAAAGTACTATTGCTATAAAGCATGACGTTAGCAAAATTCTTTAATTTTATCATTGATAAAAGGTTAAGCCACTAAGCAATATTTGACTAAATCATACATGCAATGTAATAGATTCATAAACAGAAATATTGAAATGGATCAATAACAAATGAACAATTGAATCATTAATGAATGAACCAAAAATATCAGGAAAAATAAACAAATTAACAAAACAAAAGTTACGCTATTAAACTAAAATAATTGGCTAGGTTAAATCAAAATTTCTTCATGGGCGTTCTAGTACCGATTCTATTCCCGCTTCGTTAGAAGGAGGGGCCCCGTTTTTCGGGAGCCTTGCAAACGGCCGCGGACTTTACTTCCTACCTAAAAGGAGCTCGCTTTAGGGGATTCTGGGTTTAAAGGTTTCTTCCCACCGGACTAAAATCGTACCGACACGAGGGGAAAAAGAATTAGGTCATCTGAACCAAAACCCTGAACAACTCTTAGTTTTTAAGATACTGATTTCATATTTTAATATGGTGCCCTTGCACAAAAATTTTCATTTTGACACTCGAAATTATTGAAATTCAAAGTAATAAGGTGCGAACAAAATAAATATAATGAAAAAAAACTTATCACGCCAAAAAAATATAGGTGAAATTATACTCAGGACATCACAAACACACATATCTCCGACCTTAATAAGCTCCAGCCTCTACGGACGTATATTTCCTCTTTCCATTTGTTTTGGGATCTTTTGGGATACCTTTGAGCCTTGGCTCAGATCTGAACCGCTGATTCGGTTTCCTCTGCTTACGCCCGCTTCTGTCCACTTAGCCCAAAAATCAAGTAGGGAAGCTTTGGAGAAATCGTTCGAGGTATGGTACGAAATATGGGACGAATTTTGCGCAGCAGTATGGGACGAAGTATGCGACGAAGGGATGTGGCGGCCACGCTGTCGCTGGTGACCGCCAAATTTTCTGTCGGTTAATATTCAACATCAGTGGTCGAAATGTTTAATTACCCACCCAACAAGAGACTTACCTTACTAAATCTAACTTTCGGCTTATCAGCTTACTCTATCCGGACCATTTTTATTCCCAGTAATTAAATATTTCTTTTTGCACTT
>CAKKXW010000005.1:41544965-41566373 GCA_920937365.1 Sphaerophoria rueppellii | reverse complement strand
GCAGAACGGAGCATTTAAAAACAAAATGCACGTCAATAAGTCATGCAATAATGTCTTCGATACGAGAACGATCATTTTCATCACAGCTATTGTTAGGGCTTTCTGTATTTCTTCATAGAAGATACGGATCAAAAAGACTATTAGATGTCTTATCTAGCTTGGGATTTGCAGCTTCCTATAAAAATACTGTTGAATATGAAATTTCAGCAGTTTACCATCCGCAACCTCGTATTTCATCATCAGAGTCAGGTGCGTTAGTACAATATGTTGGAGACAATGCGGATATAAATGTCCAAACTCTTGATGGTAATAATACTCTTCATGTTATGGGAATGATTAAGATTGTTACTCCAAAAGAAGCTGTTATTTATGATGAACGCATACAAAAATGAACAAGAAAACCAGGTGCCAATGAGTTGGCAGCAATATCACATGTATCTCTTCTAGCATATGAGAAGCCAGTTGAGCCTGGATACAGCAAGGTTCAAGTCGAAAAAGTGCATGGTGATGTAGTACTAACAAACAGAAAACTGAATGCAGTTGATTTTTTGTGGTTATATGGGAAGTGGAGGAATATTTCGCAATTGCCAGGATGGAATGGCTATTTTGAACAGCTAACCAGAAATAATAAGAATTTTTCAACATCTCAAGTCATGTTTCTGCCTTTTATTGATCATCCTGCTAGTAATTTAGACACGATTTATACCACTTTACATTGCGCAATGAACATCGCTAAATCACATGAACAAAAAACGTGTGTGATTACTTTTGATCAACCCCTTTACTCTAAAGCACGTGAAATGGTAGCTGGATCAGATTCTAACTCAGTAATATCTAAAATAGTTGTTAAACTAGGGGGATTTCATATGCTCATGTCATTTCTTGGATGCATAGGATATGTAATGGACGGAAGTGGAATCAAGGAAGCTTTGGGTACAATATATGCTACTAATTCTATCGACAAAATGTTAAATGGACACGCATATTCAAGAAGTATCAGAGGTCATACACTATTACGACTTGCATTATCAATGATAATTTTTGAAGACATGAAGTTGGAAGATTCTGTGTTGGATGAATTAATTGAACAAACAACTTGTCGTGATGTTGCTTATGAAAATGTAGAAGGTTGTATAGGTAATTCGAACTCATTTATTAATCAATTTTATGATAAACTGAAGGAATTGAAAGATCGAGGTCCTACAGCACAGTTATGGGTACAATATTTTGATATGGTATCAAAAGCACTAGACTTTATTCGCGCTGAAAGACTAGGACTCTTCGAAGAACATCTTGATGCAGTACGAAAAATGTTGCCATATTTTCACGCTTGTGGTCACTTTTTATATGCAAAATCTACTCATTTATATATTCAAGATATGATGAAATTGGAAACGACAATGGATCAACAAACTTTCCAGAAATTTAAAGATGGATTCTTCACTGTGAGACGAACAGAAAAATTCTATTCTGGTACATGGACAGACATGATAATCGAACAAAGTCTTATGAAGTCTATGAAGACAGAAGGGGGAGTATCTCGAGGTCGCAGTACTCAAGAGAGTGTTTTATGTAAATGGGTGTATGCTGTGTACGCTACAAATACAATTTGTGAAGAAATTGAAAAGTATTGTAATATTTCATTAGATTCTGCTGAACAACACGTTGATGCAAGAGATTCAAGAGTAAAAAGAGATAACATTGATGTAGCTAAACTAGTTGAATGGCTTAAACTTCATGATCCCTTTCCAAAAATAAAACAATTGGTATCCTTAGCTTCTGGAATCGTTGGAAATGACCAGATTAATTGTTACAAAGCCCATGAAATCGGATTACAATCTATGAAGAAAATAACTGACTTGAAGTTTAATGAAATAACTTTAAAACGCGCTGATAAGGTTTTGCCGCTTTCAGCTGTTAATAAATTGGTCAAAATTAACGATTGTAAAGTATCTGTAGATCCATTGCTACTCTTCCAAAGGATAACTGTAACCAAACAGTTTGAAAGTAATCTCGAAGGATACCTTCAATATGAATTAAGTCCATATCCAACGTCATTATTTGACAGTTATGGCATGAGAAAAACTACAAAATCTACATTATATGATATTATGACACCTGTTGATATTGGATTTAATGAAAATGATGTAACTTATATCATCGATGGTGGATTTCTTCTGCATCGCGTCGTATGGAGTAAAGACGATACTTTTTTTGTCGTTTTAGATAAATATGTAAATTATTTACACAGACATTATGGATCAAAAACTGTTGTTGTATTTGACGGATACTCGAACTACACTAAAAACATAAAAGCAATGGAACAATCAAGAAGAACTGCTGCTGTTACAAAATCTTATGAAGTTTGTTTCGATGAAACAATGATTGTGCCAATCAGCCAAGACAAGTTTTTGTCAAATCAATACAATAAAAAGAAACTTATTGATATGCTCATTGAAAAATTGAAAAGTGTAAATATCACAACAAAACAAGCGAGAGATGATGCTGATGTTCTTATTATCGAAACTGCTATTGAAGTATCCACACATGAGAAGACTGTCGTCATCATAGGAGAAGACATAGATTTGCTCGTCATTTTAATTGGACGCACTCAGTTACATCAAGAAGAGATTTTTTTTAAAAAACCTGGAAGAGGCAAAGTTACAACAAAAGTATATTCTTCAAAAAGTTTCGACAAATATCCCCTTTCTAAGAAACATATTCTATTTCTTCATGCATTTAGTGGTTGTGATACAACTTCTGCGCTGTTTAATAAAAGGAAAAAAACTTTCATAAAATCACTGCAAAAACTTGCTAATTTCGACGAACTGGCTCAAGTTTTTCTACAAGAAAACTGCCCTGTACAGCAATTATACGAAAATGGAGTACGCATCTTTCTAACAATATATAATGCTCCGAAATCTGAAAATAATATTGATCATCACAGATACATTCAATTCATTAAATCTACTAAACTTCATAAACCTGTCCAGTTATCTAATCTTCCACCAACAAGTGCAGCAGCTCATCAACACATAAATCGTGTTTATTACCAAATTCAAAAATGGTTAGGACATGACTTAGAACCTCAAGAATGGGGCTGGGTACTCCAAAATGAATTTCTGCAGCCAATACCTACACCATTACGACCAGCTCCAGATGAATTACTCAGTACAATATTTTGTAATTGTAAGAATGGTTGTGGTTTACGCTGCGGATGCAGAAAATCGGGCTTGCAGTGCACTTTAGCTTGTGGACAATGCAATGGGCAAGCTTGTCTCAATGCTGTTGTATTGCAAGACGATCCCGAGGAAGAAACTGCATTTGATCCAGAAATTTTAGAAGGTTTGGAGACAATGATGCTGGAAAACGAAGATGATGAAGATGAGATTGAAATTTTTAATTTCCCAGGAGATGATGATGAAGAAGGTGAAGAAGAAAATTGGCATTTCGAAACATCAGATTTTTGAAGAATTTAAATGTACATTTAATTTCAATTTTAACTGTAACAAAAGTACATCTACTAAATAAAAATTAAATTAAATTATATTTATTTACAATCTATTATCGAATATAATTAAATGAATTTATATTTTATATAAAACATCATTCAATACAATGTATTAACTAATAAATAATACAAATTATTTATTGTTGATAATATTTTAATAATTAAGTAACTGTATACAAGGTATTATTCACCGAGATTCACGGTTGACCTTGTATTACAGTATATTTGCCTGAGCGCATAAAAAAAAAGTTAAGACAAAAGTTGTGGCAAATTTTCTTATCTTTAATTTTCATAATGGGTGTTGAAGTGATTGGAACCATAGAAACAGAGATAATTGCGAAAAACCGATTTTCATGACCTTTGACCTCGAATAACTTACGACGCAGACACGAGATAATATGAGACTTTTGAGACAACTTTTGGAACACCAAAATAAAGCTGTATACCAGTTTCCAGCTTATTATCTCAAATTCCGAGGTGAATCCCTAAAGTGACTGGACTACAATGAAATCACCGCGACTTAGGTGGAGCACACAGGTGGTAGAGGACCTGAACCAACTTGGCGAGCGAAACTGGAGACAGCGACCTGGACCGTAGCGCCACTATAAGTCGGTAAGTAAGTACTCTTAATAATCTTCAACTCAATACTGATAAATGGGCCTCTATGTTTTATAACAGATCCTTATACCATATCGTTCCAATGTTTTATTTAGTAAATGTTGAACTTAAAATTGTGCATGATATTAATGATCTGAATGTTATATTCGATGAGAAGCTTACCTTTAAACTTGACTTAAACTCTATTATTTCTAAAGCTTATTCATTGTTGGGATTCCTGAAAAGAAATTCGAGTGAATTTAAAGATCCTTATACTTTAAAGTCACTTTTTTGCAGTACTGTTAGACTTTCGTTAGAGTACGCTTGTGTTGTATACAATCCTACAACACAAAGTGATATACCTAAATAGAATTGAATTTTTGCGCTTTGCTCTAGGGAAATTCTTCTTTAATGATAATACTCTTCATCATTCATGCATGACAAAACTTCCAAGAGTATCATCTGTCGTGAAAAAGTGCTTTTCAATTTTGCCGTTCGAAATCGACGTTAAATTGTAGGCCCCCTCAATTCTTCACACGCATCTAGAGACTTGTTGATGAGAGTAAGCCATTAAGGTCTTTATAAATGTATAAAGAAGTATTTAAAAAAAAAAGTTGTTGTCTTCCTTAACGCACAAATTTAATTCTACTATATAAGTATTGTAACGGTTTCAATCATTAAACCGTGGACAAAAAAAATAACTGATACATATAAATATAAATCATAGCTCAACTTCGAATCAAGTTGAAATTTAATGGGGATCGCAAGACACAGGACACACCGGACCACACACAATTCTGTAGAAATAAGACGTTGATTTAACCACGTTATAAATTAGCACACTTTATTCAATAATAATTTTAATTAATTTTTCTTTTTAATTGATCTATATGTATATAAATTTGTTACCTTCTCGGTGCTTTGTTCCACGGTGTGCTCTGCTCTTGCCCACGATCAAATCAAAAGTGACCAGGCTTATTAACAAGCCCAAATAATTAAGCAGCGAGATCTGTTGCATTTTGCTCTTCTTTGCAGAAGTGCATCAGATTTGTTGGTACAAATTGTGGATCGTATTTTAACTGAGAGTATCGCAGATCGGCACACCGTTTACCTAGCAAAACATTATCAAAGATTACAAATGAGAGAATCAACTAATTATGTACATACAAGTTTGAACCTATGAGAACATAAATCAAAAGAAAACACCTATTTGAGTTTAATTGAAAGACAAAACTTGTAAAGCCTACACTTGGCAATTAAACATTATAAAAGAAAATTATAGAACGTCTTAAAATTTTTTAATTCTAATCCTAAACATTCCGGCCCCCCTGAAACAGTTTTCAGGACATAGGTAATAATGCGAGTTTGGTAATTGGTCGAACAAATGACCCCGATGCAGTACGAACATTGGCTACTCGCACATTTTGGTCTGCGCCCAACGTTACTGATGTTATTCGACCCATGATAAGAATGGAGCCGACCAAGGCTTGGCCTTGGTTTCCCTCCAAACTATTCGTTGATAATCTCTATCCCTGTCATGCACCCAAATCTGTCGAAACATTTTGACAATGTTGGCGGTAAATACAAACCGATGCTGTCGAAATCTTAAGCACACACCGACCAGATCACGTTGAATTGGAGGACCGATGTGTAATTGATTATTTAGTGAGTTTCCAGTTTTGTCTTTGACCGAGCCGTCGAATACTACCCAGAGTTTTGTCGTCGAACTGTCTGCCTTCAATACAGCGTGATGAGGCAAGTAGAACTGGAACGGCGAATTAGTATTAATATCAGATGCGGAGATGAGTTCCATGTATCCCAATTCGAGATACTCTTTCATGAATGATACATACTGTCGTTGTAGCTCAGGCGCGGATCCAGGAATTTTTTCTGGAGGGGGTCTCACAGTATAGAAAAAAATTAAAAATAAGAAAAATACCAAGAATAACCAAATAAACAAAGCAAACCAAATTTCTTCAAGTAATAAAAAAAATTCATTACATTAATATGTAAATTTATTGTGTATATACTTATATAGATACAATTATAAACTGTTTAGGGATATAAAAAAATTAGGCAGGTACTCTCAAAGAAGACAAAGAAACATCTTAGCCAATAAATATTTTTATTATGAATTTTCTTCTGAAACGTTTTCTTGTGTGTTTTCAAATGACTTGGCGCCTTTTTATGGTAGCGTGGCTAACTTCACAGTTTGCAATCAAAACATCGAAAGAACAACAGTCCATTGTTGATTTCAGTGTCGTTGGAATCAAGATAGTTTTTATTGAATCTTGCAATAAAAAAAAGAAGGTAACAAAATTAAAATCAGAAAATAAACAGCAAAAGTAAGAAGATAAAACAAGGATTCATTTGATGGATGCTTCAATGCTAAACTACCGTACCCGATCACAGCAAATCAAATACAATTTAATTGAGGTGATGTTTTTTCATAGACACCACTATCGCAGAGTTCCTCCTAGCCGAACGTAGAGCTCCGCTACGAATACGAAAAAATTATAATCAAAAGTCCCGAACGAAATTAAAAGAGGCATTGTCAAATACAATGACTACTTCAAAACTTGAAATTCAAAACAAATTAAATTTCTACGACGTGTATTCAGAGTAAATTTTAGGGTTTTTTTTTACTAAGGCCGTGTGCGAATTGGGTTAAAATGTGGTTAAAACTTGACGTCTGGTTAAATTTTGACACTTCGCATTGAATAAAATGTGTTAAAAATTAGACTAGCTGCGGAGCAAGTTAAAATATGACAGCAGTGGTTAAAAATTCATCCATTTTTAACCACAGTTCATCCAATTCGCACACGGCCTAAATATAAATAAATAAATTTGATAGGTAGCAATTTTTTTGTATTTCTGTATTTATTCGGCGCAGTCACTATTTACAACATCATCAATTTTTTGATTTTGCGGATCTGCAACATGTAAAAAAACAATTAACTCCAAAAAACGAGTGAATTGGATGCCATTTGTTGGCATTTCCAGCCCGGCCATTTTAAATACAGGTTATTCTATGAAGGTCCAAAAAATTG
Organism: Sphaerophoria rueppellii; assembly: GCA_920937365.1. Classification (NCBI taxonomy): domain Eukaryota; kingdom Metazoa; phylum Arthropoda; class Insecta; order Diptera; family Syrphidae; genus Sphaerophoria; species Sphaerophoria rueppellii. Next base: position 41,559,215 of record CAKKXW010000005.1, on the reverse strand, counting down.
TGGTTTAACTTTTCTCTTTCTAAAAAAAATGATTGTATCTTCCAATAAAAAGTATATTAATGAGGACTGAACTATTTGCACAGTTGTTTATAAAGGAAAATTAAGATGAATATGTGGCTAAATTAGTTTTTTTTAATGTCTCAAAAAGATTACCACTTTTATTTGTTTTACAGTTTTTTTCAACATTTTCCATTGGTCGTATGGATTGGTTCTACAGTTAAAAATACTAGTTCTAGAATTCTTTTCAGAGCACAGAAAAGAATTCTTTTCAGAGGACAGAAAAGTTATTTCCCGATTCTTAAAACTAGGTTTTCTTTGTTGGGTTTTTTTTTGCAAAATATCGATTTAGCTCTATTTTTTCAAATTCGACCAGTTTGGGCGGCGTCATGACCCCCGTGACCCCCCCCCCCCTTGAATCCGCGCTTGTTGTAGCTCCGTATCATTGATAAATCGTTTCTCCATTGCATAAAGTCGCGAAACCGCGGACTGAAGAGTACCTTCGAATTTCGGCGACGGATTTTTGAACGGAAGCGAAACTACATATTTTCCATCTAACTCGCGACCAAAAGTTCGTTGAAAATGTTGTCCAGCAGGATCGTTAAGGGTGACATGGGAGTCATGAGACGAGACTTCTTCCAGAGTCCGAAATTTCTGAAGAAGACAATCCACGTCAAGGGCTGCGTGTTAAGAAGTTAAAATTGAAGCTTCAGTCTTCAACTCAATCAGTTCTCCACTAATTACCCAACCAAATGTGGTATTCTGAGCGATAGGTCGTCCTTCAGGGCCAACGATCTTTTCTGGTTTCAAAATGGACCAAACCTTATCTGCACCCAGAATAATATCAATCTGACAAGAGACATTAAAATGTGGATCAGCGAGAGCCAAATGACGTATGTATTCCCAGTTTGAGATGTTAAAAGAGTTTGATGGTAAATCTGATGTCAATTTCGGAAGACAAAAGGCATCTACTGACAGCAATGAAGAACCGAACCGGGACATCAAGTCGAAGGACACTAGTCCTTTGGTTTGCCCTGCTTCCACTGAACCTAAGCCCAGTACAGGAACTCGCGCATGTTTTCTCCGAAGTCCAAGAATCTGAACACATGCCTCCGACACAAACGAAGATTGTGACCCTGTGTCCAGTAAAATACGAACCTCCATCAATTGGTTTTGAATATTTTTAACTTTGGCTAAGATGGTTGGCAAAACTACTTGCTTTGGAGCGCTTGAATCACAAGAATAATTATTTAATAGAGGCCCCATTTGAGAATTACTGTCGGGTCTGGGGTACTGGTACTGGTACATTAAAATCTGTTTTTAATTTTTAAACACCAGGAGAGGAAATAGCGGTACTTTATTTTCTTCTCAATTTGCTTGATCAGTGAGTGATGCAACTCAATAAAAAAATAGTAAGGAGTCACTCCTATTGTAGGTTTTCTTTTAAATGCATTTTTCCGGGTACGGTTATACTTATGCAAGGCACTGTTTATTTTTAACAAAAAAAAATGGAATTTCTCTTTCAGTAAAAAAAAGTCTTTGTATAGGTATAAAAAAAAATAAGAAAAACAAAAAAACAGCTACAATTACCTTTTTAATCTTGTTCTGGGTGCATCAGGATCAGTTTATTGGTAAAAATTAATTTTGATATTATAATAATAATAATAATAATAATAACACAGAATTTCGTACATATTAATATTAGGTACACACAAAAAAAAATAACACATTTCTATTTGTTTCTGTTTGACATTAATATATGTTATAGTTTTTTTTATATAATTTAAAGTTTTTATTTTCATTATTAACATTTTTATGGTCTTTTCAATCACCGTAATTTTTTTTTGTAGTTATGGAATTTTTTTCACACTACAAAATGTTATTGATTTTTGTTTAATTTTACGTCAAGTTCTTTTTTTTTGCAAATTGCAAAGTTTTAATTTCCACAACAATTGTTTTTATCTAGTTTTAAACTTTAAGATTGAATACAGATAATAGGCGTGTTTTCGTGACAACCAAGTAAAGTAAAAACAAAATTAAACAAAGAAAACAACAATAAAAATTGACTGGATTTTACTTTATCTTTTTATCGAGAGTAAAACTTACTTGGAATGTGAATTCCTTTTTTTGAAACTCAGAGGGAGCTGTAGTAAATTTTTTGAATAATTTAATACGGAAAAGTCAAATTTTGTCAGTTTGTTTTATGAAAGCATTTAAATTTATATTAAAATTGACAGTAAAATCGAGTTCGAATCTGGATCGTTTTCTGGATATTTTGTTTTCCTTACTTTACTTGATAGTCACAAAAACACACCTAATGTTACAGATTGTATCTTAAATCATTTTTTCATTCATGTATGCACTTTTCACGCATTCAAAAAGTGAGCTGTTACTTATTCTTAGGTTTCGATTTATTCAATGTCTGCAGTATATTTTTTTTTAGAATCAAATGAATTGCGAGACGAATTAAAAAGGGAGACACTTTTTTACCAAACTGAAGCAAAACTATTTTTGATTACTAGACTGACACAACCATACATGACCAGGAAACAAAAAACAATATGCGTCAACAGTGCGTTCACCTTCCCGTATTATAAACCTCCCTCGTTTTTGACGAAACTCAAAACTTCTGGCCCCACGTTGGGCGCCATCTGTTACGGAATCTTTGTTCCCCATCTCCAAGCGATACCAACTCTTTGACCTTAGATCTACAGGAACGCGAAAGCCGATGCAAGCAGCAGGCAGGATAGGGTTTCCAGGCTACAATTGCTCGGCATGCTTGCATGAACCAAAGCTTAAACACACGGAAGGGTGGGTTCTAGCAACTGTGGCGCTGGACGTTGTTACTTTTTCCTGCCGAAAGAATGGTTAAGTGAAACCTGAAGATGAACATTTTGTTACCGATTTTATTTCAAAAAGGAATAAATTAAAATTTGATTTCAAAATCAAAAAAAATATTCAAACAATTTTGTTTGTTGACATTTTAAAATAATTGAGCTGTCAAGTTGACATTTGAGGAGTTGGGTTTTCGGAATAGGGATGAGTAAGTTAGAAATGTAGTAGAGTTAAAGTAGGAATCTGAGCGACAAACTCAGCAGAATTGTGAGAATGTTGCCAAGTTAACAATCTCAGTTCTCAGAGCGGATGGCGTTGGGAAGATGTTAACTCGAAGACTTTCTCTCAGCAGAAAAGTCAAGAGTTAAGAAAACTCATACTAGGTTGGAATACCGATCTAACTGAAAATACGATTTTTTTATGACCCTGGGAAACAAAGACTTTTCTAAGTATTGGTCAAGAACAAAGAACTACCAGCGAGCTTGCGAGGCTTCAGAGGTAGTCCATTGTTCAAAACCTTGGTATAGTCTTTTATCTGCATTAGACCATCGCAACGACAAGTCGACGGATAACAAAATTTATAGCCAAGTGTTAATTTTCTGAGTGAAAATTTTAAATATACATTTATATATGAACAAAATACATATAAGTTAAATTAAAATTAAAGAACAAGAAAACGGAAAACGTCTATCAAATAGACGGAAATAGACAAAAGGTTATAGAGATGAAAGTTGAAGGATGAGGTGAGGGCGACGAAGGGACACCAGAATAAAGGGTCGTCTAGGCGAGTATGACGACAAGGAAGGGAGGGTAGAGACGTATTACTCGCGTACCACGTAACATCTAATGGTACTACAGCTTGGTATGATTTTTTTTTTGTGACGATTAGGAGGTCAAAGAACCACCCCAACCGACGAGCTACAGTGGTACAAGTATACCAGCACCGACCTAAAGCCCAACAAATTTCGTTACAATTTGTTCTTTGTTGTTCATCTTCGAGTTTCACTTACTTACTTAAAAATATTTTAACAAGAAAAAATTAAGTTATTTTATTTTCTAGTAAACAAAAAAAGTAAATTAATTTTTTTTTTAAATCTATTAAATGCAATTTTTTTTTTGTTAGTTTAAAAATTCAATAATTTAATATATTTTTTTTGGGGGGGGGGGGATTATCTTGCTTACTGTGGATGTGAGAGAGTTGGGAGACATGGGGATAGCGTAAATTTATACATATTTAATTATTGTATAATTTTACGAAGAATCCCCTCCAGTGACGCACCTTCCCCCCACTAGACTTTGTGTTTCACATACATTTTTTTGGAACCCTTAGCTATGGTATATGTAACAGCTCATCCGAGTTATTCCAAACATGCGCAGGGTTTAGACAAGGAGATGCGCTGTCATCTGACTTCTTCAACATAATCCTGGAGCAGATAGTGCGCAAGGCAGGTGTGAGCACGGAAAACACTATCTTCAACAAGTCCACCCAGCTCCTAGGCTATGCGGACGACATAGACATCATCGGTCGATCCAAGAGAGCTGTGCTTGAGGCCTTCACAGCGATTGAAGAATATGCAAAACTCGTTGGTCTTGAAGTGAATGAGGACAAAACAAAGTACATGCTATCAACAAATAAAGCAACATCTGTCCACCGCCTAGGACGAAACGTCACTGTTGGTACAACAATTTCGAGGTAGTTAAGGAGTTCACCTACCTTGGAACGAACATCAAACCCACAAACGATACCTTAGTGGAGATCTGAAAAAGAATAATCCTGCCGCCCGACGGATTTTCGGCGAATGGAGAAAAAGGTTCAACAGAGAACTGCACGAGCTGTATCAAGATGTGGATGTAGTCCAGAAGGCCAAGAAAAGACGACTACATTGGCTCGGCCACATCCAGCGAATGGACGACAACGCTCCAGCCAAGAAAGTCTTCTCATCCCAGCCCCCAGGTTGACTGCGTATGCCAGAGCGCTTGGTTTCGGCGACTGGAGAGTTCATGCGAGGGACTGTTCACAATGGAAGGCTGCAGTATCTAAGGCTCATCCTTCATGGATTGTGAGCCATATAAGTAAGTAAGTTAGTTATGCTTTCTGTAGGAAAAGGTAAGAACGTCCTACACTACAGTTGCAAGAACCCACCATTCCGTCGGAGCAACTTCAAACCGAAAGAAAACTTAATAAGCCACTTCGAGGTTTGAGGTAGGAGTGCGGAAAGACGAATGATTACATCAAAATATAAAGTAAGGCAATAAATCGACTCCATTATTATTTTGTTGTTTATTATATGCTAAGAAAGATATTTAATTATTTAAATGCAAACAAAAATATTGTAAGTTATAAATTTATGTTAGCTGAAGAAACTGCTTCCATTCTGGTCGAGCATCATCTTTTGGACAAACCCAACCGACAGGAATATGTGAACCATTTGAACTGTCTAAATAAGTATCCCATGTAAAGCTGAAATAATTGTTTCAAACGCAACTTATTGCCATAAACCAACAAAATAATAAGAAGATTAACTCACCGTCTTTCTATAAATGTATGAAGGTCAGGCACTATTTCGATTTCAGATTTTCCACCAAATAATACTTCATCCCAAATATTTTCCAATGAATTATGGTTGGACTCTTTCTTTATACCATCCTCAGTAGATTGCCAAATTGATTTAATTGAATTAAGAGTTTCCTTAAGTTTACACGAATCTCCACCAGCCTTGAGTCGATGCAGATTTCCCAAACTTTCAATAAAAGCAATGTATTTTTTCGAGCTACGCAGTTGGCATTTTTGCAATTTACTAAACGTTTTTTCGGAAGCGAATGGATTACTGTTTGATCCGTCTACCTGACAAGCGATTCTGTTTTTGGTTTGCGAATCGGTTCTCTTTATTTTCTGTTTACATCTGCTTCTCTTTGATTTTCTTTTGTTAATTTGGTTGACCAACTTGTCTAAGGATTCGGATTCTAAATTGTTAAATGCAGTGTCAAGTTGTTCTTTACATTTGGCTATTTGGGCAGACAAATCTTCGTGGTTTTGAGTATGATTTTCACGAAGTTTTTCAAGGTTATTCAGACTAGTAATAATTTTTTGTATGTTCGATTTGAGCTGTGAGATCTTCATTTTGGAAAACGTGTGGTTTTGTTAATACAAGAATATAATAAATTAGAAATAAAAAAGGAATGTTTACTGCGAACAAACAATAAACACAAACGAAGAATTAAGAAGTTTTCATCGATATCTAATCCTTAACTAATTGAAGTTTAGCTTCTTCAAGTATCTGCGAAGCTGTTCCGTATTCTTTTGTTTCATTGAGTTCAACTTCGGTCTTTAGAAAATCAGATAGTTCCTCAAAAGCTTTTGCTAATCTAATTGATTAAAAAATAATCGAAGGTTGCTTATTCATGAAGACGATTATAGCCATTACGCATTAGTCAACTTACCTTCTTTGACAGTCTGGAATAATCATGAGTGCTTCTTGTAATACTTCTTCTTGCTTTCTCAACACATGATCATCTTCGCCAGCTGCCTTAAGTCTTTCTATACGGTCTTTCTGTTGGACGGCTTCCTTTTCATATACTACCTTTTCTTTAGTCAATCTCTTAACAACACCTGTTTTGATTGTTAGTTGTCTTAGACGTGGATCTGCCATTTATTCTAGAATTTTGTATAAAACTGATAAGTTTCACCTTTCAATAACAAAGGAAGAGTACTCACAGTTGGGATAAAAGTGTATAAATGGACAAAAACGTAAGTAAATGTGTGTATATTTATAGTTCCTTTCTTATATCAAAGTCGCACCTTTTGTTGTGGGAAGATTGCGGTTTGCGGATGTTCGAGATGCAGTTGCCTTGTCGAAGTCGAAGAACTTTTACACAAAGATTGAATGAGTCATGTTTGACAGCCGGTTTGGTTGATTGGGTTCATATAACGTTAACGTTACGTGACATGTTGCAACAGTCGATTTCCAAATCCCCCTGCGATCGACTTTTCTGTATCTATTGCCGTTTTCCATTAATCTTTTTTTTTTTGACGTTTCTTCTTCTACCTCCAATGGCACGGGTTATGATGAGAATGTCATTATTCGGACGCTTCCGTTTTCAAAACGGAAGAGTTCTGCTCTTCTCAGAAGCATTCCGTCTGTCAAAGTCAGTCCAATGGAATGGTTTCAGAAGGCTTACTTTCCGAATGCTTCTGGACTGCCAATGGAAAACGAAATATGTATTGTTTTGTATTTTCCGAATGCTTCTGAGAATTCGGGTTGTTGATAGAAAATACTTTCGGACCAAAATTTAATGATCAATTAATAAATTTCAATGAGAAACCTTACAATAGTTTCAAATTTGTAGTAAGATTGAACGTTTAGAAATCAGAAGGAAAAATTGCGCTTCCGAAAAGGTAAGCAAAAGCTCATAATTTGATCGATTTCCATTTGTCATAAAAAGCAATCCATTTCCTTTCTTCAATTCAATTCAATTGTCCGGTTGAAAAAAGCCAAGTCTGTCAGTTTTTATCATTTTTTTATTCTTTTTGTATTTTCTATGCAACGAGAATCCGGAACAAGACACCGAATATCAAGAAGTTTCATGTGGCAGCTGGCAAAACCACGATAAACTTTAACACTAGACCAAGGGCAAGCAGATAAAGAAAAGCTAAAACGATTTAACCACAAATTGCACCAACAGTTTTATGTCAAATTTCTCCTCTTACTTTTGGTCTATGTCAAGTTTTCTATGTTTTGCCACTTTATGTTCCCGTTTCGTTTACATCGTGCGTGTGACTTTCTTCTTGGAAACTATCACAAGCTCAGTAGTAAAAAACAATTATAAATGACGAATCTTTCAACATTTTTATAATCAACACAATTTTTTAATAACTACAGAAATCGGTGAACATAAAATCCAAAACTTTTTATCTCGCAAGATGACAAACTACAAGAATTCGGAGCCAACAAATAAAAATTCAAGAAACATCAGCAGTGTTTCAATAAATACAAAAACTCTTCAAGTATTCGAGGTGAGCATGATAAAATGATAGATCTTATCTGTTGTGACATAATGCGTCTCGTATTTTTTGATAGCTCTTCAATAAAGTCTTTCAAAATTATTCACCAGATGAGGTATTTGTATCTTTTAACGGTGGCAAAGATTGCACTGTAGTTCTAGATTTAATAAGCCAGTACTTAAAACAAAACGATAAACTTCGTAATTCTGTGATTCCTGTTTTGTATATAAGACCCAAGAACCCGTTCAAAGAAGTTGAAGAATTCGTAGCACAATGTAAAGAACACTATAAGGTGGATATGATTGAACAAGCAGGATGTATTAAACCAGTTCTCGAAGCGATATGTGCTGAAAGACCAAAGTTGAAAGTAGTCCTCATGGGCCTACGGAGAACAGATCCTAGAGGCGGAAACTTGAATTTTATGCAGGTATTTTCAGTAACACTAGTTTTGACGGTTGCTCGAACAAAATTTATATTTTAAAGCAAACAGATCCCGGCTGGCCTCCGCTGCTTCGAGTGAATCCAATTCTGGACTGGACATACGAAGATGTCTGGACGTATATTCGGAATAAGAAAGTTGCCTATTGTTCGCTGTATGATTTGGGTTATACATCACTTGGTGAAACGACCAACACTGAAAAAAATAAACATCTTCGAAAGGAAGATCCTGTCACAGGCGAAATTACTTACAGGCCAGCGTACGAACTCGTGGCCGATGCGCTCGAGCGGGATGGTCGTTGTTGACAAGAAATATCCAATTTATTTATTATTCTTCTTTAATAATACGAAATAAAAATTTACATTAACTGGGGAAGCAAATGTGGTGTTTTTTTGGGTAACGAAATTTAAATTTATATCTCTAAGCCAAGACCGAGTCCAGTACGTTTCTCTAGTAAGTTTATTCAGTCCAATGTTAGGTACTGTCTTTTTTCTTATGGCTGTGCTGGTTGGACAAAAATGCCAGATGACCTTTGGGACATTTATTGGCGTAATGACCCTTATGGCCACATTTGTAACATGTTATTTCTTCCAGAGGTCTTGGCATGGGCTTCTGTGGGGATTCTAATTTGACCCCACCTTCAACGGCATTTTCATCTGGTATCGAGGTATTCATGTTATTCGAGTTACTTTGTTGTTGATGATGCGATTGATGATGATAATGATGATGATTTTGTCCTTGTTGTTTGTAATAAGAGAGTGAACGATAACGTTGTTCTTCCTGCCGTATAGTCATTTCTCTCTGTTCGGGTGGCATTTTCGGACAGGTGGATGCCTTATGACCCAATTCAGCACAGTAATGGCATGTAGGTAAACGCTTAGCAATTTGATCTTTTGGAATTTCGGGCGGCGCTGGAAGTTCAAATCTCGGATGCATATATTTACAAGCAGATCCATCGGGGCAAAAACCAGCCAAGTAGTTCATGCACAGTACACGTCGAACATGCCGGTGTCGACAGTGGGGCCCATGTCGGCAAAAACCTCTGTCATACCACGGGCAATCTTTGAGCTTGCTCTCCGGATCGATGTGTAGGAAGGGGCATTCTTTGTTGTGGCACGCATTGAACCGCGAGTAGAAATAACATTCTGGCATTTTGGTCATATCGTATTCATGTAAAAATTCACATTGGTCGCCTTTTTTGCACAAACCACGTAGCCAATGTTTGCACACCACTGTCCTATCGCCGCGAACATGTCGGAACGGGCAAGCGGCTCCCTTGTCGCACATAGATCCATCGGCACAGTTAAAAAATTGACAAACTGCCGCTGTAGATTCTGAAAACCAATGCGTTTTTGTTATCCGAAAATGTGAACTTCCATTAAAATCAAATAATACGTACTGTCCATTCCAGGGAACGGTAAGGGTAGCGCACCAAATTGTCCATTCAGATCTTTTTCAATTTTAAACTCGATGTGAGTTACATTTGCAATTATAATATCCATATTGTGTTCTGGTTTTTAGATTGTTTAGTTAATTTTTGTAAATAAATTTTTGATAATGCATTAAAAAGAATGCCCGGTTTATCCAGCCTAAACACTTTACAGAAAACATATACATCAAAATTGTAAGAAAGTTGCACTAAAACGGAATCGGGGAAATGTCATGTGAAAAGTGACAATCAAAAATTGATGCAAATTAGTTAAGCTGCCAACACAATCGTTATATGAACCGATTGTAGTTGTAGTATCAACTTTACCCGGCGGCCACTTGAGCAAGTTCTGGCTAGCAAGTTGGCATACAGGTTTTGTAGGCTTTTAAGTTTTCTGTTAGGTACTAAAGCTCAGTGGAATCAGCATATTAATTTACTTCGCTAAATCTAGTGGATAGCGTCAGCGGAATCAGCATAAAATGCTATGAAATTTGTATTTTCTTGATTATCAAGAGCCAAATGTCAAAAAAATAATGTAGGTCTAGGTACATAGTACAAGACATGATGAAAAGACGAGTTAACGTGGTAACCGAAGTTTTAGTACACAACTTACTGCTTCCTTACTTAAGGTGGCGCTACAGTCCGTTGTAGACTTGGGCCTCAATCAACAGTCTCCGCCAGCCAGCTCGGTCCTTCGCTAGCTGTCTCCAGTTTTGCACTCCAAGTTGATTGAAGTCCTCTTCCACTTGAGTGCGCCACCTGATTCGCGGTCTTCCTCTCCTCCTACGTCCCTCGGGAATAGTGTCGAAGGCTTTCTGAGTAAACGAGGCCTGTTGATGCTTCGCAACTAAATCTTTTCTACGTAGTCGGGAAGTCACCCCAACGTTCAACCCCCAACCTGGAGTACCAGGCACTTGATATGACTCCAAGTGCAAGAGCCAGAAAAACCGCTTCTTTTACGGTCTGTTCTTCAAATAAGTCGAAGTAGCCCATTGTTCACCAAGTACTTCGGCCTAACTGGAACTGAAGACGCCACCGTTGATTTCAAAAAAGAATTTCATTCGCTGTCGTCCCTCGATGGGAGTGCCTTGGTGCGAACACTCCTTTGTTGTGGGGTAATTAGTAGTAACAGCCTACTCAACTTCGACCTGTCGACCATGGGAGGCATTTCTGCGAAAAAAAAGTTTCGCGATCGCATGGCTCTAAGCTTCATAGTACATAGTAGTTACAGTAAGCCACTCCACCACGTCAAGGCTTACCCCATGGAGGGTTTAAGGACTGTTCATATGAGAACGACCAACGAATAAATGAAGAAATGTGGTTTTAATTACTGTACCGACCGCAAATCTTGCTGATATTTAGCAAAATGATTGAAATATAGTTTATGAAGATTTTAAAATATAAAATTTTGATCTTAAATTACCTAAAATGTATTAATATCGGAAAATAAAATATTCGTCGTGAATTCAGATCTGTTTGTTGCGATCTGGCAAGTCCAATTCGCATTCCACATACAATCCACACTCCCAACGAACAAAATGTTCGCGCGCGTATAACTTCAAAAATCATTCTTGCCTTGTATTTTGGGTTATTCATTCGCTACGAATTAAAAACTCTCATGTGAAATAAATGTCAAAATCGACGAATTTTCGTTCATTCGTTGGTTGTTGTTCGTGCTCATGTGAATAGTGCTTTAGTACATAACAGAAAAAGCCCACAAAACCTAATCGACAGCACTGGAAATAGCGGCACTTCTAACTGTCAAAATTGGCATCATCTGCCACCTTCCATCCCACTCATTTCAACAAGCTTCAACAAGATTTGCTATTTAAATTTTGTATTTTTAGTTAAAGGCGCTCTGAATTAATTTATTTGATTCCATCAACTTCATTTTCAAGTAAATTTGATTCAAATCAAATAATTTTCATCTCCTTAATTCAAAACATTCTCCATTTTCAGTTAAAAATGGTTATCATACGACCAATAAATCACCCTGACGCCGGTCTCGTGTACAGCTCAAGCAATACGCAGTTGAAAATTGCCGATCGCGTTGTCGGATCTGGAACGCTTTACGTCAATCAAGAGTAACAACGTTGCTATTATTATAAAGAATATTAAAATAAATTCCATTAAGCTCCTTAGAATGGATGCCCGCCGATAAACCCGAAGGCTTGTCCATACTCTGGAAACAAATCAGCGTTCATGGCATAGCTCCGCATCCAGTCAAATGCATTTATTTTATGTTAGATCATAAATTAGTTTGGGAAGGCGTCTACGGAGATCTCACAGTTCCAAATGGAAATGGCATGAATGATGACGAAAGTGATGATGAAGAAGAATCAAACGGCGAAGACATAACTGAACTGTGGCTGATACCCAGTGATGCAAATACTGTGGATTCAATATATCAAGCGATGACGGATTGTCAAGCATTACATCCAGATTCAGCTGAAAGTATTTCTGGTTCTGACAGTGAATTCATGGACTTTGAATCGGTTGGACAAGATCGAGGATATGGAGATGGTGATGATGATGATGAAATAGGCGGCGGTGGCAATGTGGGAGGCAATATGCGGGATTTAAATATCAACGATGAAAGATTTGCGGATGCAGAAGAATAAATGATCAAGATAACAATACAAATGAATACCACACTATTATTGGAAAATAAATAAAATTTGTTTTTTCACTTTTTGTAAGAAAATTATGTCTTTTTCCATTGGACGTGGAGAAGCATTCGGAAGAGTCCAGAAGTTATCTGAAACCGTTCCATTGGCTGACTTTGACTGACGGAATGGTTCTGAGAAGAGCGGAACTCTTCCGTTTTGAAGACAGAATCTTCTGAAGAATGACACATACATCATAACCCGTTCCATTGGAGGCAGAAGTGTCAAAGAAAGACCAATGGAGCACGACATTATCTTTCTAGTAAAGTAAAAACAAACGATGCAAAAGCAGTTTAGGAGAATATTGAGTTTATTTCTGGCCGTTAACTAATCCATCAGCATATTGAAATTCCGGACTGTTCTCATACTCACACATGTCCAGTGCAATAATACAACTCTCTTTAACCACTCTCTTGTCATCCTCGAGATAGTTATTGAGAATTGTCATACATTCATCCGTTGCTATCGCTCCGAGTGCTTCCGCACACTCATGTCGAACCATTTCGTTTTCGTTGGCATCTTCTAGGTTTTCTTTCAAATAAGGTATACTACATGGCTCTTGGAGTTGGCCCAATACAAACGCCACTTCATGTCGAAACAAAGCGCTTTTGTCTTTTAACCCTTCAGTCAAAGCCAATACGCTTTCTTTTGTTCGAAGATTTCTCAAACTAAACATTGCCCGATATCTGTCGAATAAACTTTCGCTAGGATTAAGATAGACCCTCTTCAAATCTTCAACACTTTGCTGATTTTTTGCCGGTGGCGAAGGATCAACCGAGTGATAGGGATTGTTATCGTCAACAACGTTGCCATTTTTAAGCCAATTAACACGATCAAGTGCAATTTTACATGTTTCTGCTACTTCAATGCATGGATCATGTTCATATTTCTGAAGAATTTCAATAACTTCCGGAACACCAATCGCACCGAGAGCTTCAGCTTTAATACAATTAAACAAGCGATTAACAATTTGTTTGTTTAGGCATAATTTTCAAATTTACCTGCTTCATGGCGAACCATAGGTTCTTGTTTAATGTCTTCTAGGACCCGAGTTAGAACACCTATGGCAGATGTATCTTGCATTTGTCCTAAACAATAAGCCAATTCATGTTTGAGCAAAGCTGAATCATCTTCAAAACATCGACTTATTTCTTCGACAGATTCCTTTCCACCGAGATTTTTAAGTGTGAATAGTGCACGGAATCTCTCTTTCAATGGTCGATCTTTGTTGTTGAGAACTAGCCCGATGGAGTGAATTTGCTCTGAAGATACTTTAGTCATTTTCAAAGTTTTAAATAAATAATTTTGCCAAGAAGTGCAGTGGTGAAATCATAAAAAAAAAATAAACTGTGAGTTCTGAGTTCTGAAATGTGTTTTCAATTGACGTTTTATTTCTGGACGAATGACGGCTATTTGACGGCGATTAGGAGTAGGTTTGTTTGTTTTGCTCGTCGGCGAGGTCCAAATTCGGAGTCCAAGGGTCTCATTCCATTATTTTATAAATATATAACGTTAAATTATATTAAATTTTAGAATAAATAGGTTGCTCTCCGAGGATTCGAAGGGCCACGATGTCAAAAATAGGGTTAGAGGTGTTAAAAATAAAACGAATCCCACTTCTGTAATTTTCATTTGTCATTTTAATTGGGTAATTCCGTAAGATTTCCTCGGTCGGATATAAAAAAAAGCAATCGGGTTCCTTGTCTTCTTGGAACATTGAAAGTGTATAAGTGAAATACAGCAAAGGTCTGTGGCACGCGCCTCATTCCGTACCAAATTACAACAATAATTTTATAGGTCCGAATACGGTCCAATCGAGGTAACCGTCAGAGCGGAATTTTCTCCTAATCGGAGACATTTTGCTTGTCCAAAATAAAAATTG
>CAKKXW010000005.1:41526112-41540525 GCA_920937365.1 Sphaerophoria rueppellii | reverse complement strand
TTCTTTTTTGACCATAACCTGAAGCCTTTCTGGTCAGTTTTACTCTTCCAGCTACTACCATTGTTCTCAGCTTAAGCATAGTTACTTTTACAACTATTGTTTTTTAACTCTCTTGTGAACCACAGCCTATAAGGCAAAGGTAAATGTTGTCAATTTCTAATGCTTCGGTCATATTCCCATACAAAATTCTCTTCTCGACAACCGAACGTGCTCGCTTCGGTGGCTTAACCAATTCACTCTCGTCCATTGGCCGGATAACATGACCTCTTCGTGTTATCACTGCTGGCTTAGTCAAAACCCTAAAAGCTGTTTCCGGTACGAAATTTTGTCCAACCGGAGCCCTTATACTGGCTTCGTAATCTTTAACTGTTGTAAATGGAAACGGAATATCCGACACCAAGTGTTCTCTCAATTTTTTGTTATCAACATTTTCATTGATACGAATTCGACTCTTGTTACCATCATCGACCTTCTCATTTTGACTGGTCTTTCCGAAGTCCAATACCAGTTTTTTCTTGTTTGATTTTTGTGCAATTCCTGTTCCAGCCCACGAACCCCAGCCCGGCATAGACAACGTTAGCTTATCAGCTTCAGCTTTTTTCTCTGAATTTTTATCTTTTGCAAAATCAGCTACTATGTCGTCGTCTTCGAAGGCATCATTAATGGTTGCTTGTCGCTCAATGGCAATGCCTTCGTCATCATCCTCTTCATCAAAATCGACTTCTTCATCACAATGATTCAAATCACCAAGCGCGGTCTTTAGTTCTTTGGGTTTAACCTCTGCGTAGTTATCATGCTTAATGGCATCCACACTTGGAGCTGCTTTGGAGTGAACAGTGGGCTCCGTTGATGGCAGGGAAGCGACGTTTGTGTTCTTATCAGTTTCAAGCAGTTGTTCATCAATTTCAATGCGTGTTTTTTTCTTGAGTTTTAAATCTTCCAGATCTTTCAGATGATCTCTTCCTTTTTTAGAACGCGGCTCTCTCGCTTTTTTCTTGCTTGCTTGTTTTTGAAGTTTCTTTTCGAGGTTGAGTTGTTTTTTTGTGATTTTCTGTTGAACCGTGTCTTCGGCTTTGTCGAATAGTTTGTCGATGCTGTCAACATCGGCTCCAGGATCTGAGTTTTCAACGTCCTCTACTAGCCAGCCATTTTCTATAACCGGAGTAGATTTCTTCTTCTTGATGACTCTACTTTTAGTCTTCTTGATTGGTTTGGGTTTACCATCTGCCTTTTTCTTTTTTGATTTCAACTCAAAACTGGAATCAACGACCAGTCGTTTTGCTGGTTTTTCTTCTTTCTTTTCTGATTCTTCGGCTTCTCCACCAATACCGGAATCCTCTGCTAGGAGTTCCTGATGGTTTTTCAGTTTCTGCTCATTGTCTCTACGCTCCGTCCAATATTTTCTATAGCCCACTTCAAGTGCATCCTCTACCTTGCTTTCAACTTTCTTTCCATTCGCCTTCATCCAAGGATTCATTTCATTTCCCAAATCTTCTTCAACTTCTTGGTCTGATTGGTCTTCGTCTTCATCCTCTGAAACATCCTTTTTCTCCGTCAACTGTCTACTCAGTGTTAACTGTTCCGACAAATCTTTCTGTATATCTCTGTTGTACTTGGCTTTGATAAGATTGTTTTTAGCCCATGTTCCAGTGTTCTTATGCCTTAAACTGGCACGTTCCAAAATGCGGTTCTTTTCGAGACTTTGGAGCTTCTCCAAAGCAGCTTGAGGGTCGGTTTTCTGTAGTGTTTCAAATTCTTTGAGTTGCTCTTTGATTTTTTGTTGCTTAAGCAATCGATGGTATTTTTTCGACTTGATTTTATTTTGCATCCTTAGTTTAGCGGATTTTTGGGATTGTCGCATCTTCAAGTACAATAATTCTTGACGACGTTTCTTTATTTCGTCTTTTGTCGCATTCATTTGCTCTTTGAGCAAATCAGCTTTAGTTGGTTCTTCTTTTTTCTCACCTTTCAGAGCACGAAGTTTGGCCTCAGCTTCTTCAACTGCCATTTGCAGTTCCGATTTCAAAGACAATTGTACCGGCTTCTTTAATCTAGCAGTGTTTATGTAAACTGTCTCAGAATCAAGAGGAAATGTTTGTGATTCGGCGGATTGAAATTGCGCCACGACAGCATCCCAACGTTTTAATTCAGTTTTGGTTTTGTCATAGTTAATAGAGCGCATTAAGCGATCGGCTTGTGGCTTTTCCAATGGCTTGGGCAGTACTTTACCTGAGTTCACGACATTTTTCAACTCTTTCCCAACGTTAACATGGTTACTTGTGCCTTTGAGAGTTTCAACGAGGTCAACAACACTTACAGGGCTTTTAGAAGGCAAAACCGTCTTCGGCAATTCAATTCGTGGTTTTACTAGATCGAATTCATTTTGACTGGCCGATGCTTCTTTGCGGGCGACTTTTTTTATGTGCTGAATCTTACTGAGATTGCCGACAGCTTGAAGGAGCTGGTTGTGCGTTTTAGAGATTGGCTCTTCATCACTTGAGAAGTTGTTATCGGACTCAGACATATTTACTTGATTTTTTTCTTCAGATGTTATCTTCCAACATGTGCTCCACGAACAGAGAGCTAATGGGATGTAAACAAAGTAAATTCTGTGTTGGCAGATTGAAACATTTGTTTCCCTTTGTATTCAATACTTACTTAATATGCGATTCAATTACTAGTATTAATCAATTTATAGATAACTGCAGTGGTATATTAATAAAATATTAATTTATTAATTAAAATGCGTTTATTGACCAAATTTTTGTTCTACCGCCTGCTTTATGCTTTGACATTTGCAATGTGACAGTTGACAGATGTTTGACAAATGTGATTGTGAATGGCACTAAATTTGTTCATAATCCTCAGTCCACACTAACAAGGTTTTTAATTGGCAGCCAAGCAAACGTCCCCGAGGTTCAAGAACTCCAAAACGCGATCGAAGCAGATAAATTGAAACTTCCATTGAAAATGAAAGAAAGCTAAGCTCAATAATAAAAATTACTAAAATATTTCAAAAGAATGAGCCACACATTACTTACTTTCTTATGGTGGCTCTACAATCCAGGTTCCTCGTCGAACAAGCGTCTCCAGGCAGCTCGGTCCCTATCTAGCTGTCTCCGGTTTCACACGCAAAGTTGGTTAAAGTCCTCTTCCACCTTTGTGCTCCACCTAACTCACCGTCTTCCTCTTCTGCAACTCCCTTCCAGATTGGATTCGAAAGCCTCTACGGGCCGGAACATTATTTTCGATTCGCTCTACATGACCCAGCCTTCTAAGTCGTTGGACTTTAACTTTTATAGCTTTTCTCGAGCCAGCTCGGTCCGTAGCAAGCTGTCTCCAGTTTTGCATGCCAAGTTGGTTCAGGTCATCACCACCTGTGTGTTCAACCTGATTCGCGGTCTTCCTCTTCGGCGACGTCCTTCCGGGTTAGATTCGATTCCCTCCAAATGACCAAACCATCTAAGTCGTTGGACCTTAACTTTTCTGGCTAGCCTAGTGTTGCTGAGCTGTTCTTGATTGAATATTCGTATCCATTCTCCATTTATGTAGACTGGACCAAAAATCACTCGAAGAATTTTTCTCTCAAAGCAGCCCAAAGCGTTTTCATCGGATGTTTTCATTGTCCATGTCTTTGCACCCTACATTAGGATAGGACCGGGATGATAAGTGTTTTGTAGAGCGTCCCTTTAGTTACTCGGGAGAGGACTTTACTACTCAAGTGACTTCCAAGTCCAAAGAAGCAGCGATTGGCAAGAGTGATTCTTCATTTGATTTCAACGCTGGTGTTGTTGTCTGAGTTGACTTTTGCTCCAATACGTCGATGTTGGGTGTCCTTTTTTGTTGACAGTATTAACTTGGTCTTGTCTCCGTTAACCACTAGACCCATCTTCCTGCCCTCCGTCTAAAGGCTCACAAACGCTCCACTGACATCACGCTGTGTTCTTCCAATTATGTCGATGTCGTCTGCATATCCTAGCAGCTGGATGGACTTTTGAAATATTGTGCCTCTGATGTTGACATTGGAGCTTTGCACAATCTTTTCAAGAATGATGTTAAAGAAAGCGCATGACAACGCATCATCTTGTCTAAAACCTTTTTTGACATCAAAAGCGTCCGTTAGGTTTTTTTCCGACCATGATGGAACAGCATGAGTTTTTCATTGTTGTCTTACACAGACGGACGAGTTTTTCTGGGATACCAAGACTTGTTCTATATAGTTGGTCTCTAAAGACGCTCTCATACGCGGCCTTGAAATCTATGAAAAGGTGGTAGCTATCGATTTGAAGTTCCTGGGCCTACTATAAGTTCTGCCGTACAGTTAATATTTGATCGATTTGTGGACTCTCTGGTTCTGAAGCCACACCGGTAAGGACCTATCAGGTTGTTGACGAAGGGCTTCAAACGTTCACACAGCACAGCAGACAAGATCTTGTAGGCGCTGT
The DNA here is from genome assembly GCA_920937365.1 of Sphaerophoria rueppellii. Taxonomy (NCBI): domain Eukaryota; kingdom Metazoa; phylum Arthropoda; class Insecta; order Diptera; family Syrphidae; genus Sphaerophoria; species Sphaerophoria rueppellii. The sequence continues at coordinate 41,536,080 of CAKKXW010000005.1, read as the reverse complement.
TTAGGAGACTTATACCTCTGTAGTTGGTGCTGTGAGATGACATCTAACAGATACGTCATGTACATCATTCGGTTTGCACCCTAATGCAAACATAGGTCGTATTCCTTTTACACTAATCTCTGTTCATCTTCCTTCGTACTGCAATTCAAAAAGTATCTTCAATCTCGATAATTAGCTGATGCAATAAAGTCGTTCATTCCCAATACACAAAAGTTCTCTTGCCTTTTATTTAAATCTGTATGAAAATCATAAGATTACAGGTGCAGTAGGCCGTTTGTGAAATGGATGAATTTTTAACCACTGCTGTCATATTTTAACCTGCTCCGTAGCTAGTCTAATTTGTAACACATTTTATTCAATGCGAAGTGTGAAAATTTAACCAAACGTCAAGTTTAAACCACTTTTTTACCCAATTCGCACACGGACTAAAGTACAAAAAAATTGTTCCTGGAAAAACTCTTGTCAAACATACCCATGATACATTAGTCTATAGAGCCATCTGTATGTTCATAACGCTAACAAACTATCATGCGCTCCATGGCAGCCAACAAAAAAATATTAAAAGTAAAATAAAAAAAAAAAAAAACAAATAGGAAAAAAATGCCCGCCATTTGAAAATTTTCCACACCGAAAGCAAGCAAATCAGAGAAAAACAAATAAATTCTCAAGAAAAACCCATCGTTGTCGTACGTTGAAGAAGAAAAACAGAGAATTACCTCGGCAGCAAATCAAAACGTGCATCCAAGTTTTTATAGCAACTTTTGTAACAGTATAGGCAACAGCAAGCATTCGAAAAAAGTATCTAATCATCTTCATACAATCGAATTCTATTCAGCTTAAGCGCAAAACGGCAGCAAGTGAAATCGAAATCTCGAACAAAAATTCTTTATTTTCTAGCAACAGTGTGAGTGCGAGAACAATAAAGTTATCATAAAAATCGTTAAATCTTCTAAAGATATCCAAATTGAATCAGAGTTCGTGAAGTGATTGCTTTAAATCATAGAGTTGAAAATTGCAGCGCGCAATTTCATTTCCAATTGAATAACAATTTGCTCAATCGAAATCCAAACAAAGTCGTGTAAAAATGTCGGACACTGGAAATGGAAGCAATTGTGATAATAAACCACAACAAGAAGACGTAAACCTTGAGGAGGTATCAGAACTGGAAAATAAACCAGTAACACCCGTAAGTATTTTTAAAATAGTTTTTATCTTTGTCATTTTGTTGAAATTGGATTTCCTTTAGTGTTCCAACTTGTATATGTATGCATATAAGAAAAAAACAAACAGTTGAAATGAAACAAATTATTAAAATAGAAAAATGTTGCGTGTTGCTGCGAGAGTTTATGCAATGGAAGCGTCATAAGGTAGTTCGATAGCGTTGGGGTAGGAAGAGTAGCGTTGATAGAAGCAACATCAACGTAGTCTCGCACCACATGCATGAACATTTTTATCGTTTCCTCGTTTGCTGTTGCTTGCCTCTTGTTGCCTACCGCTGAGAAAAAAAAAAAAAAAAAAACAAAATGTTGGCGGCAGTGAGAGGCATAGGCAAGCCAAAGCCACTTATATTACGTTACGATGTTTTTCGTGTTCGTGTTTACTTAAAAATTAAGAGAGGTTTGGAAGTCTGTTTTCAAATTTCAACTGTAGTTCGTGCATTCCTCGCCGCTTCGCTCTGCCTGCACCATGACTTCTTATCATTCTCACTAATGATGACGGTGGAGGGCGTCATCATCTGAGGGGGCAAAAGGGGGTGTGTTAATGTAGTTTTATTATCATCTTGTTTAATTTCACTTCAAGAACACAAAAAAAGACAAAAAAAAAAAAAAAAACACGACAAATTGTTGCAGCGTGGCTTAACCTAAAACCGGTAAATGCAATTAGTTATGTTTTAATTTGCATATTTATTTTGTAACTATTCGTCATACATGGATCTGTAGGTATATGAAAGTGGGATAACCTCTGTGTTTGTCTCAATAATTACGTTATTGATAAAAGTCAAATAGCTATGATTGTAGTTCTGCTTTAGCCACAAAATAATAAGTTATCATTTGGTTTATTCTTATGAGTGGGGATTCAATTTGGTTGTGTGCAGTATCATGGCGTCATTATGATACTCCAAAAAATTTTGTTTGTTTTTTTGTTGGCCGTTTGTATGCACAAATGTATGCAGGTACAGTCGTACAGTCTTATTCAGTTGATTGGGTAAGGTTTATTTTTATTTTTTTACCGGATAGTTGTTCAATTTGTATCAAGGGGTTTCTATTGCCAAAGCACAGTACGAGCGTTAGGGAAAATGGGAGAGACGGAGAGGGTTTAGGATGAGGTGTCGGTTAATATTGGTTTTGAATTCCTGCACATTGCAATTACTGGGGAAGACAGAGTGTGGAAGAGACTTCCACATTCGCGTAGTACGGCTAAAGAACGATTCTCTTAATATGACCGTACGATCGAAGTTGGGCTCGAGGGTGAACTGATGGGCATTCCTGGAAGCGCGGTATTACGGTTGAATATCTTAAGGGGAGGAATGCAACTGGCTATTTCTCTAGAGCATATACCGTTGAAATAACGATAGAAGAGGGTGACGCATGAGACATTACGTCGGTGTCCAATGATGGTATGGTCACCTATCATCTTAAATGCTCTGCTCTGGATGCTGTTCAAAAGACTTAAGTACGTTGCTGGAGCACCAGCCCAAACGTGGGAGTTGTACTCTCAAGCCTTGGACGTATATATGTTTTATAGATGGTAGCCAGGTCAGAAGGGGAACTAAATTCTTGCATCATCTTAAAAAACCTAAACATCTTGCGGCATTTTAGACGATATCGCGTATGTGATCGTTCCACAAGAGGTGGCCAGTGATGCACATACCGAGAATCTCGAGATGTTCGGTCTATTTGATGCATATGCCACTCATGGACAGTGGCAAGAGGGGTATATCTCGCTTTAACGATACAAGACAGCATTAAGTTTTCGAAGCATTAAACTCTACGCGATTTCTTATTCCCCATTGTACAATGCTGTTTAAGTCAGAGTTTAATTAGCTTATCATATTTTGCCGTTCCAATTCCATATCCGAAGAGGAGGGATGTGAGCCTGGGAACGAAAATGAAAAGCTAAGGAAGTCTACTATCGTCAGCGAAAAAAAAATGAATTGAATTAGAAGTTACAGACAAGAGATCATTTATGAAAATGAGAAAGAGTGTCGGAGACAAAACGGAGCCCTGGGGCACACCAGCATTTATTTTGTGGGTTTCAGAATTGAATCCGTCCAATACAACTTCAATTGAACGGTTCGAAAGGAAGTTTCTAATCCAACGAAGAAAGAATTCATCGATACCGAAAGCACACATTTTCGTTAAAAGAGCAAGATGCAAAACTTTATCAAATGCCTTTGCAACAATCTTACTTTCTCCAAAACGATGTAAAGATTTGTTCCTATGTTCGGTGAGATAAACCATAAAATCACCAGTGGACCTGTTGCTGCGAAAGTAACAAGTACTGCCGGTCATTTAGAAGCTTTCGGTCTTCGAGATATTTCTTGAGCTGATAGTTCAGCGTTTCCTTAGAAAGAAGGGACGTAAGTGCAATCAGACGATATAATTGGAGGGCGAAGAGGATTTGCCTTTTTTTGGAATGAGCTGAAAAAATGCTGTTTTCCAACTGCTCGGGACGAGCCCAGAAGAATAGAATAGATGGAAAAGCTTACGCAAGGGTTTTGCCAGGGTGGAAGAACACCTCTTCAGAACAATAGCGGGCATATCATCCGGACCAGCGGACTTATGTATGTTGAGATCCTTTTGGACTCTCGCCACATCACGAGTGCGGAAGAAGATTTGTCCCATAGAATCATTGACGCGCTCAAGAACAGGCGGAGTAATGACACTCTCTGGCAGCGAAGAGTTGGCGGCAAACTGTCTAGCAAGAAGGTTATCTTTCGCGAGAGAGCTAACAACTTGGGTGTCATTGTCAACGACCGTAGGGACCGAGGAAGAAGAAGAATTCTTCATATTTTTTACAAATGACCAGAAATTCTTACTGCCTTTGGGACATTGCACTATTTTTTGCCTTAATTTTTGGTCATGTAAAAATTTGGTCCGCCGAATATGGGCATTGCATGCCTTCCTGGATTGTTTAAACTTGTTCCGGTTTTCCTCAGTTGGGTTGGCTCTAAAACACCGGACCTTCTTTTCCCTGATAACCTCTTAACAGCTTGAATCAAACCATGAATTTTCCTTGAGTTTGATGCTTTAAACCCTATTCGGGATAAAAGTTTTCATTCCCAAAATAATCATGTTACTAATCATATCTGCAATTTAGTCTACGTCACTATCGAGGAAGCATAGTGACCAGTTAAAGATCCTTACGTATGGTGGCGCTACAGTCCAGGTCGGCCCAGGGCCTCATCCAACAAACTTCTCCAGCCAGCTCGGTCCCTGGCTAGCTGTCTCCAGTTTCGCACGCCAAGTTGGTTCAGGTCCTCTACCACCTGTGTGCTCCACCGGAGTCGCGGTCTTCCTCTTCTGCGACGCCCTTCCGGGTTGGATTCGAAGACTCTACGAACCGGAGCATTATTTTCCATTCGTTCAACATGACCCAACCATCTAAGTCGTTGGACCTTTATTTTTCTGGCTAGGTCAGTGTCGCTGTACAGCTCGTACAGTTCTTGGTTGAATCTTCGTCTCCATTCTCCATTAATGCAGACAGGACCAAAAATCACTCTTAACGCAGCCCAAAGCGTTTTCATCAGATGTTGTCATAGTCCATGCCTGCGTCATATATTAGGACCGGGATGATTAGGGTTTTGTAGAGTCACTTCAGTTGCTCGGGAGAGGACTTTACTACTCAATTGCCTTCTAAGTCCAAAGAAAATGCTTTATCAGAAAGGTCAAAATAATTTGAAGCGTTAGAAAACGGTGTATGTAGTTTCACTATTCTCACTTTGACGTGGCATAGTTTGTTTAAGTTTAAATAACTCTTGGGAAATACTTTTTGTCCGTGTTTTAGCTATTCGTTATTCTTATTGTTCGAGAGTATTAAATGTTAAGTTTTATTAATTTTATTTAGGTCAAACGAACTCCATCAAAAAGGCTTTCAGCTGTAGAACGAGCTCAGCGCGAAAGCGAAGAGCTAGTCAAAACTCTTGGCGGTAGTTTGGACATTGAGGGTGGTCGCAAGACACGTTCAAGTACTAGAGGAACACCATCAAAGTCAAGTGTTGTACATACTCCTCCGCCAACCAAGCGTGCCCGAGGTACAGCAACTCCAAAACGCTCTCGAGGCAGGAAACTTGAAACTTCCATTGAAGCTGAAATAAAAGTAAGTTTAATAAAATAATAAAAATAATTTCAATATTTCTAAAATATGTTTAACGTTTTCAGGAGAGTCCTGAAAAGCCACCGTCAGAACCGGAAGTAGCTGAAAATTCCACAGTTGATGGCACAAAAACAGCAGATGAAAAACCAGAAGAAGAAAACAAATCAGAAACAACTGTAACCGCAACTTCTGAAGCTGTTGAAGAAACATCTCCAGCGAAAAAAGATGATAAACCTGAAGCCATGGAAGTTGATGGCATTTGCAAAGATATTGAAACAGAAAAACCAGCAGCCGAAGAAAATGTGCAAAAAGATGAGAGCAAATCACCACAAAAACCTAACGCCGATGAATTGGAAAAATCGGCAAATGATGAAAGTGAAGATGCTGCAAAATCTACTGAAAAAGGAGCTGATTCAACGTTGCCAACGGATGTTGTAGAAAAACAGCATGCAACTTTGGCGGACAAAACTATTGATCCAGAAGTCAAACCTGCTGCACATACAACGCATGAAAACAATGTGGACGCAGCAAACGATTTGAAATTGAATTCGAATTCGTCATTAACGGATGAAGTTCTGTTGCCAACTGAAACACCAGCTAAACCAGTACCAGCAACAGGCAACGAACACAAAGCTGAAAATAACGAATTGTGTAAGTGATTGACATACAGTTTGTAAGTCCGAAACGTTAGCAAACGCACGAGAACTGATCCTTTTATTCTTCACGAAAAAATTACTTTTTTGAGGTTCCTATGGCACATTTACATCGTATTCGGATTTTCTCAGATAGTCAGCCAGATTTGTAGCGATGTATATCTGCCCCACTCTGGCTCAAAAACGTATCTATAATGATCTAAATGATCTCAGGCACATTAATAAAATTAATCTTTGACGTTACGTAAGGAACTCTTATTGAGTCAGAGTTCAACGCATAAGCGGGGCGTTAAGACCCACTTTCCTCCATCTGACACCCCTCGATATCATCGGCAACGCCTCCTACAGAATTCCAAAACCCCAAATTGGGTGTCCATTCCATTTAGAGCCGAAAAGGAAGATACTATTCCTGGAAGACAGAAGTATTCATGATGGGTCCAAAACAAGTGTAATGTGTACTCAGAAAAGCTTAATCTAAGCCTCTCATTCCGCCTCCATAAACATTGTTTTCCACATTAAGACAGCTTAAGGCGGATCTAATTGCTGATGTGTCGACATTGTTAAAAAGCGACCCCTACATTTGTTAACGAAAGCGCTCCTAAGAGAATCGTTTGGCAGTACGAGAAAGCCGACTGGGAAGGTCTCAATAATTTTTTCAGGATCTCTAACTGGTCACTATGCTTCCTCGATAGTGACGTAGATTCCAGGGCTGTTTTTTTAATTCTTCTGGGAATGAGAAATTTTATCCTGAATAGGGTTCAAAGCATCAGGTCCAAAGAAAACGCATGGTTTAATATGAGCTGTATAGCGGTTATCAGGGTTAAAGAGGTACATTTTCGTTGTTACAAAGCCAACCCAACTGAGGAAAACCGGAATAAGTTTAAACAAGCCAGGAAGGACTGCAATGTCCATATTCGACGGACCAAATTTTTAAATGACCAAAAATTAAATCAAAAAATACTGCAATGTCCCAAAGGCAGTATAAATTTTGGTCATTTATGAAAAACATGAAGAATTATTCTTTTTCCTCGGTCCCATCGCTGGTTGATGATGACACTCCAGTCGTTAGCTCTCTTGCGCGAAAGCTAACCTTTTTGCTAGGCAGTTCGCTTCCAACTCTTGGCTGCCAGAGAGAGTTATGACTCCATCAGTTCTTGAGCGCATCAATGATTCCATGGGACAAATCTTCTTTCGCACTCGTGCTGTAGCGAGAATACCAAAAGATCTCAACAAACACAAATCCGCTGGCCCGGATGGTATCCCCGCAATCGTTCTGAAGAGGTGTTCTTCCACGCTGGCGAAACCCTTGCGTAACCTTTTCCATCTACCCTATTATTCTGAGCTCGTCCGGAGCAGTTGGAAAACAGCATTAGTCCAGCCTATTCCAAAAAAAGGCGAATCCTCCTCTCTCTCCAATTATAGTCCGATTGCTCTTACGTGCCTTCTTTCTAAGTTCATGGAAACGCTGATAAATCCACTGGTGGTCTGATGGCTTATCTCACCGAACAGTGGAACAAATCTTTACATCGTTTTGGAGAAAGCAAGATTGTTGCACTTGATATTTCAAGGCATTTGATAGAGTTTTGCACCAAGCTCTCTTACCGAAAATGCGTGCTTTCGGTATTGATGAGTCCCTCCTTCGTTGGATTAGAAACTTTCTTTCGAACCGTTCAATTCAAGTTGTATTGGACGGATTCAATTCTGAAACCCACAAAATAAATGCTGGTTTGCCCCAGGGCTCCGTTTTGCCTCCGACCCTCTACCTCATTTTCATAAATGATCTTTTGTCTGTAACTTCTAATCCAATTCATTGTTTCACTGACGAGAGTACCCTTAGCTTTTCATATTCGTTCCCAGACACACATCCCTCCTCTTCGGATGTGGAACTGCAACGGCTAAATATGATAAGCTCATTAAACTCTCACTTAAACAGCATTGTACAATGGGAAATAAAAAACGGCGTAGAGTATAATGCTTCGAAAACTCAATGCTGTCTTGTATCGTTGAAGCGAGACATACTCCCCTTGCCACTGTCCATGAGTGGCACTTGCATCAGTGAAACCGAATATCTCGAGATTCTAGATATGTGTGTTACCGACCACCTTTTGTGGAATGATGACATATGCGATGTCGCCCAAAATGCCGCGAGATGTTTAGGTTTTTTAAGACGATGCAAGAATTTTGTTTCCCCTTCTGATCTGGCTATTATCTATAAAACATGTGTACGTCCAAAGCTTGAGTGCAACTCCCACGTTTGGGCTTTTGCTCCAGTGACGTACTTAAGTCTTTTGGACAGCATCCAGAGCAGAGCATTTAAGAGGATAGGTGACCATCATTGGGACTTTTACGTCACTCGAACATCGACGTAATGTTTCATGCCTCACCCTCTTCTACCGTTACTTCAACATTAGAATAAGATTAGCATAAAATTGGAGGTCCCTCCAAATCTTAACTGTTAGGTTAGGTTAGGTTATATGGGCTGACAGTTGATATTGTTACCGTCACACTTAGATCAATGTAGATCCCTTGTGATACCCTGAAGTATTGGAACTTCTGAAAAAGTGGTTTAACTATGAATTCTATGGTTAATCGAGCCATTTGGTGGACTTGATAAAGTTCAATAGACGATTGCCTGGGAGCTCAGATAGGTCTTCTAGTTCATTGAAGAAATAGTTGTCTAAGAATTTTGATCTAGTACGGCAGAGTGCTGGACAGTGGCATAGGAAGTGAGCCGTATTTTCGTGCTCTTCCTCATCGCCGCAGCCTCTGCATATGTCGTCCGTACTAAGCCCCATCTTCTTTTTGTGGTAGCCAAGTAGATTATGTCCCGTTATCACACCTATGAGGCATCTTAGGGACGTTTTATTGAGAAGTAAAATCTTATTTGATATTTTCTTGTCATAATGAGGCCAGAGTTTCCTGTTGTTACCGCAGGTTTCTAGTAGCCTCCATCTATCATTTGCTTTCTAAATGATATTGTTTCTAATGTTTCTTTTTGATTCGCATTGAGGGATTCTGATGTTATGGTCTATGAGAGAGAGATCAAGTACCGAGCCTTCTCTTGCAAGCTCATCCGCTTTTTCATTTCCTGGCACACCACTGTGACCGGGAACCCAGCAGAGTCTTACATTGTGCTGCATACCAAGAACCCTTAGCTCTTCACGACAGCAAGAAACAAGCTTTGACTTGATTTGCGTGGCAGAGATCGCTTTAATTGCTGCTTGGCTATCAATGGAAAAGGTGATATCAGCGTGTGGTATCGCCATCATGCATATTTGATTAGCAGCGTTTTTCACTGCCAAGATCTCGGCATGGAAGACACTGCTATGGTCGGGAAGTCTGAATGAACTGGCAAGGCTAAGATTTTCTGAGTAGAAACCTGCCTCTACTCCAGTTATCATTTTCAAGCCATCGGTAATCTTAACTGTTAGTTAGGAAACTGTTTATGAATGTAAGCTCGGCTCTGATCTCGCAACCATATTTATTTATTTTTCCATTGAGGCACATTTTTTGACTGTTTAAAATTCTTCTATTTTTCAGGTGAACCAAAAATTGTGTCGCCGCCATTAACAGCCAACAATGAAGGAGCGACGCCGCAGTACTGTAATTAAAACAATTTATGCTTAACTGTTTTTTCTTCAAACATTTCTTTTAATTCTTTTTTTTTTTTGTTTATTTACATGCAGTGACTTTTCTTTTATAAAAAAAAAAACATTTATAATATTGACAAAAAATGTAAATACATTTTTTAGTTGTTTTGTTCATAAAAAAAAGCAATATTTCTGGTGAAACAAAAATGTAAAATTAATAAAAATAGGACTAATAATTACATTATTTCGTCTTGATAACAAAAAAACCTTAAACCACCTTTCAGAAATCACAAGTAAAGATTTTTGAAAATTCGCATTTTTCCTCAAATCAAAAACAAAAAAAAAAAAAAAAAACAAGAAAATATTCTAACAAACATAAAAAATAGTTTTTTAAAAAAAAAAAAAAAAA
>CAKKXW010000005.1:41503102-41517761 GCA_920937365.1 Sphaerophoria rueppellii | reverse complement strand
ACAATCTTACTTTCTCCAAAACGCTGTAAAGATTTGTTCCACTGTTCGGTGTTGTCGACTCATTTTTATTTATTTATTTTTTAAAAAGAATTGAGTTTAAAATAGATCATTGGGAGAACCACTGACAGTTTGAAACAAAAACAAATTCGAACATTTTCATTGGTCCGAGGGTACTATGAAACATGGAATCACAAATCAGCTGATCATTGAAAACGATTACGTCATTGACAAAATTTAAATGTATTTTAAGCAAAATATTTGGGCTAAATTAAATATTTTAATTGATAAAAAATCTTGAACTCTTTACCTTCATTTTGGTACCAAACTTAACAATTATTTCTTGTTGGATTGCTTTTAAAACCTGAATGAAAATTATCAAAGAAGGAATCCAATGAAAGGTATGCCCTGACCCTTAAGATCAATAGAGAGTCTTTCAAACTCTTCGACAAGGATGTAAACAACTTGGTTCTCCAATGTCACAGAACTGATATAATTTTGTTGACATCCAAGCAGTTCTAAAATGAAGTGGTTACCATAAAGTAATTTAAGCTAACAAAGAAGGAATGAATTTATGGCAAAATTAATTTATTGCCACTTTTAAAGATACGTAGGTATAGAACTCAATGACTAATGTTATTTTACCTACAAATTAATACTTTTAAAAATAAAATTATAGAATTCTGTTATACTTACAAACATTGTGTAGAAAATGCAAATCGAACATACTGTCAAGTTGATTAGATGAATATTGAACCCGGTTACTTAATAGAAAAACAAATTTTTAAATAAATGTTTACAAAATTAATGAATATAAAAATTCACCTTGTGAAAATGCCAGTGCAGGAATAAATGTGAAAATCGGTAGCAGCACGAAAGCGGTTGCAACAAATGCAAAAGTTACAATTTGGCGGGTTTCTTTATTAAATCTTAGTTCCAAATACTGTAAGATAAAGTTGAAATGTAATTTAATGTAATAATACAAAATGTCTTTATTTTTGAAATATTTTATTGTGAAAATTTTATATTTAAGTTAAACTAAAGACCTCCAGGTTGGGGTCGTGCGTCGGGGTGACTACCCAGCCACATAAAGAAGACATGGTTCCGCAACACCAACAAGCCTCGGATAAGCACGGAATTAATGATGACGCAAATGATTTAAGGACAACGAATTTCCGTTTTACACTTGGAATGTTATGTCCCTTAACAGACCACGTACAGCCGTACAACTAGCGGAAGCCCTTGACTGCTATAAAGCAGATATAACTGCCATCCAAGAAATGCGATGAGATGGTCCGGGCCTACGTAAGATGAACAACTGCGACATTTACTACGGCGACTGCTGTCGGGAACAAAATCAGCGTCTATTTGGATGTGGATTTGTAGTTGGGACTCGACTCAGGAGGAAGGTCTTGAGTCAGTGAATGAGCGCATCAGGACAATCCGTATCAAGGCTAAATTCACCAACATCAACCTCATCTGCACTCACGACCCCACTGAGGAAAAGGATGAAGCCACCAAAGACAGGTTCTACGAGCTAGTCGGCAAGACCTATGGCATTGCCCTAGCTATGACAAAAAAATGGTCCTTGGAAATTTTAATAATAAGCTGGGTAGAGAAGAAATCTTTAGAGGAATAATAGAACGACATAGCCTACACCACACCACCTCCGATAACGGATTTAGCTTAATCGACTGCGTAGCGAGACGTAATGGTAGCAAGTACGCGTTTCCCACATCTCGATATCCACAAGAGAACATGGAAATCTCCTGACCAATCAACGATCAACCAGATTGATCACATTGCGATCGACGCACGACACTTCTCTAGCATGCAAGATGTCCGCACATTCCGAAGTGCCAACATCGACTCAGACCACTACCTTGTTGTAGCCAAGGTACGAATGCGGATATCCCGATCAAGGCTAACACGCGAAAATGCTAGGAGGAAATTCGCTTTTTGATCGTGTCTCCGAAAATCTCCTCAGACGTCCTTTGCTGCCAGCACAAAATATAGAGAACTAGTGGCAACACTGCCCAAGCAGCCATCAGAGATGCCGCCTCTGACGTGCTAGGGTCTACACGGCCACCAAAACGAAACCCCTGGTTTGACGATGAGTGCCGGCGAGCATATGCAGCTAAACAAGAGGCATATAAAGCAGCGCTGCAAATAAGGACACGAAGATTCAACCAAGAACTGTACGAGGTGTACAGCGACACTGACCTAGCCAGATAAGTTAAGGTCCAACGACTTAGATGGTTGGGTCATGTTGACTGAATGGAAAATAATGTTCCGGCTTGTAGAGTCTTCGAATCCAACCCGGAAGGACGTCGCAGAAGAGGAATACAATAATTCTCAATGGTACTATTAAAAACGATGTCACAAAAAAAGATGATGAATTCATTATGTACTCACCTCATAACAATTTGAAATATTGTTGTTATAAAAAACTGGAACAACAATGTAGCATAAAATGGGTGTGACAAAAATCATAGCAACACCCAAGAATGCAAAGTTAATTCCAAAAGCATATATTTCTGATGGTACGGTTATAACTGATGCTGCCGAAAGTGTACTGTTGATAAATTGCAAATTCGTTTATTTTTTATTGTTAAAAATGTATAACACTTCAATTATCACCTTGAAACTAAGGAAATTGCAATCGGCCATGGTTTCATTCTCTTCCCAGCGAGCAAGTATTCATCTGTGGTACTATTTTCGCCCGAGAAGAATCCAAAATAGACACCAATACCAGCCGACACAAATAACAGCAATGTAAAGGAGACATAATCTATTGTTCCAAAAGTGAAATTTTGTGCTGCACTTAATGTTGAGTTCGTAATGTTTAACATTTTCTTAAAGCTTCTTAAGCCCCACAAGTTTTGTTAAGAAAATTATAGGCCTATGGAATTGAGCACATTTGACTTGAGACTAAACTGTTTCGCGTGCAGACTGTCTGTCGAATGTTAATTTTCAACTATTGATTGAAATTGATTATCATAGCGTAATAAACATTCTTTAAATTATATAGATTATGTTATGAAATTGATACTAAAACAAATCAATAATCTAAGATTTGGATTTTGATATTTTAATTGTATCAGTTTATCAAATTGTTTTGAGCAGACCATTTGTCGATATAGTCGAAGTTTAATGAAAACCTCATTGTATAATTACTTTTGATAACGACAATGCCGCCACCCGCTTTGTTTAAATAAAAGAAAGAATAATTTATATAGAAAACGGTTACTACTTCGTTCCATAAGAAAATATACCATAGCAATAAGGGGATCTTACTTAGGATAAGAAAAACAGAATTTTGAATGACCAATAATAATGCAATTAAAATGGTCGTTAAAGGTCAATTATTGAGCATTAATGGAACAATTAATGTTCAAGAGATCATAAAATGCATATAAAAGGTCAGGTTGGTAACAATTACTGTTCATTCTTGTTCAATAAGGTTATTTTGAAATCAGGGAAGTTTAATAACCTAAGTCAATCTAAGCTAATCAATAGAAGAATCCTCGGAGGCATCGAGGTTAAGGAAGATTCTCTCTACAAATCCAACCATGCCTAGTTGTCTTAAAAACTCTGATGGTAGATACATGGACTAACTCTTGCGAAGAAACACTAAACCACCTATTAGATACCCACTTCCTGGATAGCTCCAAATCCGTTAATACCACAGACCATACTGGATCGGGTATTAACTTAACTTTTCCTCAAGGTCTTGTTGCAATGGAAAAATTGACATGGGCTTTGAATAGCTTAAAACCTTATAAATCTCCAGGTTCAGATCAAATCATACCAGCTGAGCTACAATATACTTTGCCCATCATTGATATGATCTTCAAAAGTTGTCTAGATCTGGAGTGGAATCGGCTAAGCTGATAGTTGATAGTTGATAGTTGATAGTCAAAATAATTGTTTTTGCTCCACGTTAGGTGATTATCAAAACGATAATCACTTTTTTCCATACATTTGGAAGCGATAGCTATTTTGGTGTCGTTTTCATATATTTTTGTAAGCAACAACCTTGGGTTGGCTTCAATCAATTTCTTAAGAAAATTATTTGTGGGTTACAAAGTGTAAAAAAATAAAACGAATACACTAAGACAACCGGAATGTTCAGTTCATTGAAATAATGTGATATATAAAACCAATAAGGGTTAAAGAAAAAATATTTGTTTTTCGAATGCGTTTTGAAAAACAATAATTTTATGGGATCGGATGGTTTACCATTAACTTGGCTCTCAAATTTGAATAAAAATAAAGATTCAACAGAGTGTGCGATTCCCAAGACTAGGGCTTCAATAAAAGGCTTTTAAATGGTTTTGGTTTGAATCTTTTAGCTCTATGTATACGCCTATTCGATCAGACTATCTAGGCCAATCTTCGGAGAGGGTGTCCCAGTTTCTTTGTACCGGCATGCAGCTCTACTTCCACGTGCGCATTTAAGCTCTTCGGACGGGTGAAATGCTTGTTATAAAATCGACTATTAACAATTTGTTTCTATCGTCACATTGTTAGAGAACATAGTTAGTCGATTCCCCGAAGGAATTTATCGCCCGCCCACTTGCACAAAAAGGAGAAATAACTTCATCCTTCCCTTGGTAAGTCCCCTTGGTTATCACTTTTACTTTCAATATAAACCGACATCCCCTTTTTATTGGTCGAGCCTCTAAGTTAAAATATTGGATATTCTTCTGTCCTGGAATATTTCACTGACATCAATGCTCTTGAAATACTGGGTCCCAATTTCGATAGGAATGTTATACTTAGAGACACGGTAAAAGGTAAAAACCGGGGCCAATTTACAATGATAGTCTTATATCTAAGCACCAATTTTAAAACACAAACAACTCAATAAAACTTCTGTGTGAAGTTATTTATTAACTTTCAATTTTAATTTAATTTATTTTAGTTGTCAATCTGGCAACAAAAAAAGCAAAGATTGAGCAAAGTCTGCTATTAGTCTGCTATTACACGATGCCTCACGGCTCACGGCTCACATGAGTGCGAAAAAGAAAGCAGATGTGAGAAAATGAGATGCAAAAAAAAATGTCCGGTGAGTCTCGGGCAAATTTTTAGAAGACTCACTTTGACGTTTCATTTTTCTCATATTCGTTTTATGCTGTTCTTTTTCATTCGATTTTCTTATTGCTAGGATAAACACATCGGATTTGTTTGAAAACCAGAGAGGAGTTTCAGACAAATTCAAATTCAAGCCAACGAGAAGGAGCATTCAAAACAAAACAAACAATAATTGTCAAATTTGAGACATGGGGCACGAGTCAACGTGTAATAGCGCTTGCCTCAGCGAATAAAAATGTATAAGGAAATTCAAAAGTGAGACGTGAATCGTGAGTCAACGTGTAATAGGGGACAAAGCGACATTGCTTATTGTAGGTGCTGCCAAAAACTCAAATTGTTTTGTTGATCGATTTACACAGAGCAAAATAAAGTTGATAATCAAAATTGACTATCAATAAAGTGATAACCAACAATCACGTTAGGCGATTCCACCCCTGGTCTATATACCTCAGCGATGGAGAGAAGTAAAGGTAGTATTAATTCCCAAGGCGGGCAAAGGCTCGCATGTCAACCCTAAAGATCTAAGAACTATTAGCCTATCATCATTCATTCTCAAAACGCTGGAACGATTGTTTGATATCCATATACGTAAAAGCATTGATAAGAGACTATCGATGTCTCAGCATTCTTACTGCAGAGGGAAATCGGTAGAAACAGCCTTGCATACTCTGGTAAGAACTATCGAATACTCGCTAGAACAAAAGGAATATACTATGGTTGCCTTCCTGGATATTGAAGGTGCTTTCAACAACGTTGATGTGATCTGCTATCACTTCTGCTATGACGACCCTAAACGTTGAATACTCACTCTGTGAGTTGATTAATCTAATGCTAAAAAGCAGGATCATCAACTCTAAGATGGGGGATTTTTGTTTTCGAAAAGGTCTGTCAGTAGAGGCACTCCGCAAGGTGGTGTTCTGTCCCCTCTCCTGTGGAACATAGTAGTTAACGAACTGCTAATATCCCTCGAGATTGAAGGCTACAGAGTGATTGCGTATGCCGATGATGTTGCTATCGCCGTCACAGGAAAACATCCTAATACACTGAGAGACCTCCTCCAAAACGCACTTAATATGCTCACTAGATGGGCTGATCAATGTGGACTTAGTATTAATCCCCAAAAAACAGACCTCGTTCTTTTCACACGGAAATACAAGATCCCAATAATTGTACCTCCTCTAATAAAAGGTGTACTACTAATTTTTACCAATGAAGCCAAATAATTTTGGACAAAAAATTGAGTTGGAAACCTAATATTCAGGAAAGAGTTAAGAAAGCTACAGTAGCTCTTTTTTCTTGCAAGAAAGCCATTAGAAGCAAATGGGGTTTTCAACCTCGTTGGCTACATACATCGGTCATCCGACCAATACTCATGTACGGGGTTGCAGTATGGTGGATTGCACTGGAGAAAGTCACTTACTGCGACAAACTCCGCAGAGTCCAACGCACTGCATGTCTCTGCATAAGCGGGGCATTGAAAATCACACCCTCAGCAGCGTTAGACACTCTCCTCCATCTGACACCCCTCGAAATTTTTAGCAAACAATTGGCAGCGAGTACAGCTATAGGGCTCAACGCCTCATCTCAATGGACCAACAATAATGTGGGACATTCCATCATTTTGAACTTCTTCGGTTCTATACCATACTTTTTCTATACTACACTTTGCAAAGTACAAAGACTACACCATTCCAAAACCCCAATTTGGTAAAAACTTCCACATATCCATTCTATCCAGAGATAAATGGGAAGACAATAAACTTCTGGATGACAAAAGCATTCATTTTTATACAGATGGATCCAAGACAAGTGATGGAGTTGGTAGTGGTGTGTACTCAGAAAAGTGTAATCTAAGCATCTCATTCCGCCTTCGTAATCACTGTAGCGTCTTCCAAGCGGAAATTTTAGCGATCAAAGAGGTTCTCTCCTGGCTAAGAGAAAACGTGATATCAACTTCGGATAACCGCATCTTCTCCGACAGTCAGGCTGCTATTAAATCTCTTGACGGTGTCTCAACCAAATCTCAAACGGCCCTCGATTATCGATCGTCTCTTATGGAGATGGCGCAGCAATTTAACATCCACCTCCGTTGGGTGCCGGGCCACAGAGACATCACAGGAAATTGTAGAGCCGATGAACTCTGATACGCTTGGAAAAGTAACGGAGCCCAGGAAGGGTTTTTTCGCATTACTCGAGTGCGTCAGAAACTCATTAAGAGACAAAGCTTGCACCGAGTTATGTCGCTCTACTATATATGAACCCTTAATATGGAGGCGTTCGATTAGGATAGGTTCTCGGGAATACTCCAACGCGTCGGATAAGGGAAAGGTAAGTTAAGTTCATTAAGAAAAGCTTACTTACTTATCCGGCTCACAATTCATGAAGGATCTCAGCCTGAGATATTGCAGCTTTCCATCCTGAACGGTCCCTCGCATGTACTCTTCACTCGCCGAAACCAAGCGCTCTGGCATCCGCAGTCACTTCTTCCTTGTACCGTAGGTCCGGTCTTCCTTGTCGTCTCGAACCTGCGGGCTGGGATGGGAAGACATTCTTGGCTGGAGAGTTGTCGTCCGTTCGCTCGTTGTGGCCGAGCCAATTTAGTCGTCTACATCCACATCTTGGTTCAGGTCGTACAGTTCTCGGTTGAACCTTCTTCTCCATTCGCCATCGTCACATACGGGACCGAAAATCCGGCGAAGGATTTTTTCTTTCGGAAGTGCCCAGTATTAATTCATCTTTTCTACTTATCGTCCAGCACTCGGCGTCGCGTCGCGCCGAAGAGTAGAACTGGAAAATCAAAGTTTTGTATAGCAGACACTTTGTCTTTCGAGTGAGGAGTTTTGAATCCAGTTGTTTTGTCAAACCACCAAGGTGTCGTTTATGGGATTGATGTTTGTTCCAAGGTATGTGAACTCCTTAACTAACTACGTCAACTATGACGTTTTGTCCTAGGCTGGAAAGATGTTGCATTGTTTGTTGACAGCATGTTCTTTGTTTTGTCTTCATTCACTTCAAGACCAACGTGTTTTGCCTGTTCTTCAATCGCTGTGAAGGCCTCAAGCACAGTTCTCTTGGATCGATGGATAATGTCAATGTCGTCCGCATAGCCTAGAAGCTGGGTGAACTTATTGAAGATAGTGTTTTCCGTGCCCACGCCTGCCTTGCAAACTTTCTGCTCCAGGACTATGTTGAAGAAGTTAACCCTGCGCATGTTTGGAATAACCCGGATGAGCTGTTACCCATTTGCACAATGCACTGCGTATTGTTAAGGGCCATGCGGCGGTGGATGCTATCATAACAGCTTTAAAGTCGATGAAAATATGGTGGGTTACGACTTGCAATCCGATGGCCTTTTCAAGGATCTGCCTCAGTGCGAATATTTGCTCTATCGTTATTCTGCCTGGCCTAAAGCCACGTGTTGCAAAACGGTTTAAGACACTCACACAGTACGTTGATGTATGCGTCGGTAGTTTTTGCATGACATAGGTTCGTCTTTTTTGTAGATGGGGCATATGGAGCTTATAGACCAGTCAATGGGCATGCATTCTTCCTCCTACACTTTGTTGATGATGATGATGATGTGGCTCATCAAAACACCTCCTCCATATTTAAAGAGTTCCGCAGGTATGCCATCCAACCCGGCGGACTTGTTATTTTTTAGCTTTTTGATGGCTCTTTCTACCTCTTCTGCGCTGGGGGCATGGCACTGGACCTCCATTGACTGGTTTTGCTTCAATTTCATCATTAGCTCGCTCGACATTTTGTGCATTCAGTAGCTGTTGGAAGAGTTACTTAAAAACATCTACAATTCCCTGTGCTTCGGTGATTAAGAAAAGCTTATATTTGAATAATCTTACAATTTGAGCCTGGCATAGCATTGGAAATGAGTCACAAGTAAGAAAATCGTCATCTCAAAATGCTCGAACGCGATTGACTTTCAATTTCTTAAAGATACACTATCAGAATTACAAAAGAACATAACATGATCTGAGGTTTTTCATGGGACAATGTTGCTTTAACCTTTGATAGAGGATGAAGCGCACAAATGCTGAGATCTTTGTACTACCCACACCACACCTCTATTTCTTTCTCACTCTTCCTTATCTCAAATTTGTCACACCGTGCCAACAACACATTCTACAATCATCATGCACAGTGGGGTAAATCAGTGCAAGGTGGGTAAAAAATGAAAATACTTTGAATTTTGAGGATTTTCTTCTAGAAAACTATCGGTTGTAAGGGAGAACCAAACCATATCTCAAACGGTACACATTCTATTACCTGAATCGATGATCTATTTTAAGCTTGTCAACTCAGAGAGATTAAATAGCTTTTGTTGCATGTTGCTAGTGGTAACGGATAAGGGGGGCAACATGGCTGCGGGAAGTGGGGTAGCGGGTAGTGGTTAGGTTAAAGGGTAGCGGGTAATGGATGGCGGCGGGTATCAGGTAGAGGACAGAGGGTAGTGGGTAGTGGAGTAGTGGGTTAGCTTGTAGCAGGCAGTGGGTAGAGATTAGCGGGTTGTGGGGTAGGGGATAGCTTGAAGCCGGTACAGGGTGGTGGGAAGAGAGTAGTGATAGCGGGTAGCGGGGTGACAGGGTAGCAGGTATAGGGAAGCAGTAAGCGGAGAGCTAGTAGTGGGAAGCAGTAAAAAGTGTATTCAATAAAATCACGAATTGTTGTTCGATATAGTAGTAACAGACTACATGGTATATTCAATGCTTAGAAGATTTATGTTCAAGTTTGTTAGAAAGAGTTTTTTGAAGATATGTTAAGTTTTCAATCCTGCAATATTGGAATTTAGTAGTACCAAAAGTGACACAAGGATGCATTCATTCAAAAAACAAATATTTTTTCTTCCCCTCCCTAGGAACGTCCATGCATCAAAACTCAGTAAATCAGTAAAACCTAAATTATTCGTTTCGATTCTATTGATAATTTTATTTTACTATCAAAGCTATTTGGTAGTTTATCAATGATATGCCATAGATTAGCCAGTATATTTTTATCTCAGTTGAAAAAAAAGGTTTTACTGCCTAAAAATTGCTTCACTAGGCGGTTCATTAAGTTTTGGTCTCTCATTGTATCAAGAACTAAAATTTAATACAAAATGTCAGCAAACATAACTGACAATTTAGAAACGTTCACAAAAGTCTTCACGTTCGGTTTTGCAGACTATGTTGTTTTTGTTTCGATGTTAATCGTATCGGCCGGTATTGGAGTTTACTTTGGATTTTTTTCGGGTAAAAATGACACTACAGACGAATATTTACTTGGTGGTAGAACTTTAAAACCGTGGCCAGTGGCAATTTCTTTAGTTTCAAGGTGAACAACAAATTATTTGGGTTGAGAATAATAATAACAACTTTGTTTTCAATCGTAGTCAACTATCGGCAATATCAATTGTGACAATACCAGCGGAAATGTATAGTTTTGGCATAACATCTGCTTTCACGATGGTTGCAATGTTTGCAGCTCTGCCAATTTTAATATATGTCATCATTCCAGTGTTTTATAACAATAACATTTCAAATTGTTACGAAGTAAGTTTGAAGGTTTTTTTTTTTTTTTTAATACCATTTCAAATCATAAGCCCTAGCTAAGGTAGCATAGGCATATACATATTTTATTTATTTCTACAATCTACATACATATCTTTAGATAGTGATCTTTAATTTATTTAATCTTACACGCACAGTGGAAAACTGATTTCTGTGAATTCCGTCTCTATTAGAAGCACATTTTTTAGGAGTTCCATGCCTTAATCAGTGAGATTTATTTTGTTTATATTTTTATAATTCACTTACTACCCTGAAATTTATGAAATATGAGATATCAAAAGTGCTGGCCCTCAGAAACGAATATTTTGGTATTCCTTCTTTTTTATTGAAATATTAAAATAATCCATTGGTTTTTTTATTTTGTGCCGCAAATTTTTCCAGCGAATTGTAACTATTAGGCCTTGTGCGAATTGGGTTAACATGTTAAAAAGTGGTTAAAACTTGGCGTTTGGTTAAATTTTAACACTTCGCATTGAATAAAATGTGTTAAAAATTAGACTAGCTGCGGAGCAAATTAAATCAAATCAAAAATCGTCCATTTTTCACCACATTTCATCTAATTCGCCGACGGCCTTATAGTTAAAACGCGTCAATCTTGTTATTTTTGTTGTTTGTTTTGTAATTTTAATTTAAATTAAGCATAAATGAACACATAAAGGGTTTTCCAATAAGAGGTGTTATTTTGATATTCAATTTTTTGAGATGATCGCATGTTTATTTCATTATAAAGAAGAAGGTATGCCGTTAATAATGGAACACAACATCAGCCAAATGACCGCCACGACCACGCTTACAGGACCATATCCTTTTCATGAAATTTTCCATTAGCAAATCGCAAAGTGGCTGCCCTATGTCCTCGGTAGCCTCACGAATTCCATCTTTGGCGTAAACCTTATCTTTCACGTGGCCCCAAAGAAAGAAGTCGCAAGGTGTTAAATCACAAGATCTCGGTGGCCAATTTTGATCACCTCTTCGAGAGATAACACGGTCCGGAAACTTTTCCCGTATAAGATCGATGGTTTTATTGCTTGTGTGGCACCAAGCACCGTCTTGTTGAATACCATCCAATTCCGGCCATAAGATATCATTAATCATCTCTCGATAGCGCAATCTATTGACCGTTACTGTTGCTCCAGCCTCATTTTCGAAAAAGTAAGGTCCAATGACCCCGCCGGACCATAAACCGCACCAAACAGTCACGCGTTGAGGATGGAAAGGCTTTTCAACAGTAACTCATGGGTTTTCCGAGTCCCAGATGCGACAGTTTTGCTTGTTGACGTAGCCTCCGAGGTGGAAATGGGCCTCATCAGTCAAGATGATTTTTCGATGAAATTCCGGATAATTTTCATGCATTTCAAGGACCCAATCAGCAAAGACACGATGTTGTTGATGATCAGCCGGCTTGATTTCTTGTGTTAACTAAAAGTTTCAATTATTTTCTGATAATGTTTTGACGATGCAATTGTTCAAGATTAATATTAATATCAACAGATTCAGAAAACATTGCATCTTCTTCAATTGCAAATACAATGTACTAGCTTTAGGTGTTGTAACCTTCGAAAGTTGACAAAAATCGCAAGTAGTTTAGAGGGCTGAATTCTCATTTTCGATGGAACTATACACAGAATGCAATACTTTATTTGATATTTTAATTTTATTTTTATTCGAATCATCTAAAATTTCAACATTTCTTTTGGTAATTTGGTTTAAAGTTAAAATAATTATCATAAATTTAATATTAAAAATATTTAAAAAGTCCCGACCCAACAAAAGTGGATATGGGATAGGGCTTCACGATATTCGATAAAAATTTCGGTATCGTATCGTATCGAAAGTCGATACGATAATCGACACGATATCCAATACCTGCGATACCGATATCGATACGATAAATCTATATATATAAAAATGTTATGTTGGTTTGTGTACGTTCGAAAAACTCAACAACCGTTTGACCGATTTTCTTAATTTCTGTTTTAAATTAAAGAGGAATAAGGGTAGAAGGTTGTTAACAGACAAAATGTAAACTTTTCAAATCACAAACGGTGCAAATGTTAAAAAATAATGCTTTTCTCACCTCAGCAAAATATATCAATATAGCTACGAATATTCGATGTCGAAAAAAAAATTTTATTTTCAGATTTCAGTATCAAAAAAAAAAAAAATGTCAGTGAAGAAAAATATTATTTGTCAAATATTGTTTTTCATCGACAGTAAAAAAAACCTATACACTTGACATTTTTCGTTGTCGATTTTTTTCTATTTTTAGAGTTGTTGCTTAGTTCGACTCACTACTTTTGTACCATTAGATTAGAGCGTTTGCCATCGTATTTTGAGGGAATGTTTGGGTGGGTAGTGGCGTAAATGAGTTAAAAGTATTTTGTATAAAATCGACCAAGCCGTTTATGATATGATATATGGCCAGGAAAGCTGGTAGTGGAGTAGTGAGACAATGGGTAGCAGGTAGTTGGGTGATAGGTAGCGTGTAGAACTAGCGCAGCGGGTAACGTATAGTACGTTAACGGGGTACCGAGTGGCAGGAAGCAGGTAGCGGATAAACGGGTAGAAAGTAGTAGGGCCGTAGATAGCGTTTAGCGGTTAGTTCGATAGCGGGGTGCAAAAGTTGATGTCTTATTCTTATTAAAACGAGGAAGTACGAAGTCTGCTAGGTCTGATTTATATAGATTCGTTGCTTTTGATTTGTTGAACTGCTTGCAGCAAATTCTCTAAAAATGCAGGATTATTTTTGTTAATAAAATGACTGAAAATATTAAATTTCATTGAACAACCTGTATTTGGTTTGATACATTTCATTAAAATATAATCATACTGAATATTTAAGATCATTTCATATCGTGTGTCATGAAAATTTCAATTGTTCGTACTGTAGGGTTTATTACCGGATTATCGAATTTTGACAGAATGTTCGGGTGAATGGGTTTTTAAGTATTTTGTGAAAAATCGACCAATTCGTTTATGACATATGAGCAGGGTAGTGGAGTAGCGGAGTGACAGGAAACAGGAGTATGTAGAGGGCATAGGGTAGCAGTTAGCAGTTAGCAGGTAGCAGCAGGGTAGGATAGCGAGTAACGAGGTACCGGGGTTGCGGGAAACGGATAGCAGTTTAGGTCTTTAATTTATAGCATCTGCAATCACAATCAATAAAACTCAAGGTCAATCTTTAGAATTGTGTGGCTTAGATTTAGATGCGACGGATAGTCTTTTATCTACGCAGACAGAAAAACAAAAAATATTGAAAAATTAAATTTGTATGAAATGTAATCTTTGTTTTGTTTCTCATTTCTCAACCATCCAATCACATGTGCCACTGCGAAGTGTGGCAGGGTAAAGCTAGTGTGTTTATAAAATTGTCGATATTATCGTATCGCCGATAAGCACTGGCCGATAATTATCGAATATATCGTATCGACTGAAAGAATTCTATTTTCGACACTGAGTGCGCAAAATTCGAATTGTCTTTCAATAGCATTTACTAATAGTAGTTTACTTGCAGTAATACATATATTTTATTGTTTTTTACGCGTTCGCTCGTGCTTTCATTGTCGATCGTCTTTTCTAAGAACCCGATGAAAATCGATACTAGAACGAAACGCGTCATTTGTTTTCGAGACATGTTAGTAACCGGTTGATTATCATTTCATATAATAGGTGGTTGAAAGGTTGTCTTCATTTATAGTCATATATATATAAATGCACCTATAAAAATAAAGTCTGTAAGGGGTTGGAATATCAAGCCTAAACCAGAAAAACAAATTACGCGAAAAGGTACACCGTTCTATTTTTCTCTTAGAACAGTGATGGGATTGTGAGCTTTCAACAAATGTCAATTTAAAATTGGGGGTTCGGATAGTCTATAAATCAAATAAAATAAATTTTGAATAGCTTACGTTTCACTTTTTACCTCGATTTAATAGTAATGAAAATTTTTTTCTTATTTCGATATTTTATCGAGTATCGTATCGGTATCGTATCGAATTCGATAA
>CAKKXW010000005.1:41461971-41486664 GCA_920937365.1 Sphaerophoria rueppellii | reverse complement strand
CTTCAGAGGCGGCATCTCTGATGGCTGGTTGGGCAGTGTTGCCACTGGTTCTCTACATTTTGTAGAGAACCAGTGGCAGGGCTTCTGATGAGATTTTCAGAGACACGATCGGAAAAGGATCTAGCAATCTCTTGCGATTGTAGCCGTTTCACGTCGAATTTCCTCCTAACATTTTCGCGTGTTGGCCTTGATCGGGATATCCGAATTCGTACCTTGGCTACCAACAAGGCAGTGGTCTGAGTCGATGTTGGCACCTCGGAATGTGCCGACATCTTGCATGCTAGAGCAGTGTCGTGCGTCGATCGCAATGTTCCCTTGTGCGGATATCGAGATGAGGGAACGCGTACTTGCTACCATTACGTCTCGCTACGCAGTTGATTTAGCTAAATTCGTTATCGGAGGTGGTGTTGTGCACTGAAAAAAATAACCCTCATCATATTTATGAACGGCGTTCATCAACTGAAAATCATCACATGGATGATCTTTTCATCTTATTGATGAAGAAATAATAGGAAAAATAAAACTTGCCCAATGAACCATTCTTCTATATGAAGAATCTCATTTCATCAACTTTTTAATCAGATATTCTATACAAATCTTTGAAGGGGAAATTTCATCAGTTCATCAAAACTTTTCATGTGTGTGATGAACCCAAGTTCTAATGATTTTTCTTCAAAATGATGAATGCAATCATCATATTGAAGAATAATTCTTTCACATTCATAAAATTCACCATATTGATGAATGCATTCAGCTTTGATTTCATCACATTTATGAAATTCATCATATTGACGATTTAATGAGAACGTTGTAAATGTTCAAACACTGATGCTGAAACGTGGTATGCTCTTGACAACTATTCAGCCATTCAGCCATTCAGTTTGTGGCTCTTGTTGTATAGACTATAGAATCTGAAACCTGAAGTTCGCGTGGCAAAAATCGGGATTAAACAAATATTTATAAAGTGTAAAGTTAAAATTGAATGTAAAATATAAACCGTATTAGCACAAGAAGATTGAAACTGAAAAAGGTGTACAGGAAAAAAAAATAAGAAAACAGGGTAAGTAAAATCGTACAATATTATATAGAAAGAGTAGAAACTCCCTTAAATTCATTTTAATCACGCAATCTGCAGACAATATATACTTATGTAATATAATTTTGTTTCTTTGCTTTCAATTTTTATATTAATTTTATGAATGGGACATACATACATTATTGTCAATAAAAACGCATGGAATAAAAGAAACAAAATCTTGAAGAAAGTTCCAAGAAATTAGAATTTATACAGGTAAGCTAATGCGTTTATTATCTGACTATATAATTTCAGTTTATCATTTCATAGCTCACGTTTATATACTCATATTCGCTTCAGGAATGGAAACAAAATTACTATACTGCATCAATAACAGAAATCGAGGTAAGTTGTATTCATATTCTTTTTTATATTTAAATTGTCATTGATCTATCTTGGCTTTGATTAAAAGAAAAAGCAATAGAGTATTTCGTTATGTTTGTATAGCCTTACTCTAATCTATTTTTTTTATTAATTTCAGTTCCGGAGGCTGTATCTGGCTGAAAAATCTTATGGCTAGCATGCTCCCAACAAAATACGACGAATACAGTATATGGATTATGGTTATGGACCCGAATGGATATCGATTAGTATACCTAAGTGAGCATTTTTAAACTGACTTTTTAATTAAATTTAATACTTTAAGATAGTAAAAGATATGGAAAAAAAAGTAAAATAGTAAAATTCGCTTTCAAATTCAATTTGTTTCTTTATTATTTGTTTGGCAAGATTTATTGCAGGTAGTACATGGATTAAGTTCTCAAGATGGATGAATAGTATGTATCACATTGATGAACTTTATGAATATTATTCATCTACTTGATGAAATGTGGTCATCACATTGATGAATTCAAATATCAACATCACTGGGTTAATCATAATATTGAGGACATTTTTTCATCATGTTGATGAATTTTTCATAAAATTGAAGATTCTTCATCATATTGATGAATGAGTTCATCACTTTTGTAAGAAAAAATGTTTGAAAAGATTCTTCATTTTTATGAACGATTTCATAAATATGATGAAAAATTTGAGGGGAATTTGTTTTTCATCTTACTGACGAAACCAATTGATGAATGATGTACGAGATTCATCAGTTAAATCTGTCATCATATTGACGAACTGTTGTTCATCTTTTACATGGACTAAAATTGAGGAATTTTTCATCATATTGACGACGTTTTTCATCTTTATTACCCACCGATTTGGTTCAGTGTGTAGGCTATGTCGTTCGATTATACCTCTAAAGATTTCTTCTCTACCCAGCTTAGCATTAAATTTTCCAAGGACGATTTTAATGTCATAGCTAGGGCATTGCCAGAGGTCTTGTCGAGGAGCTCGTAGAACCTGTCTTTGGTGTCTTCATTCTATTCCTCAGTGGGGGCGTGAGCGCAGATGAGGCTTATGTTGGTGAATTTAGCCTTGATACGGATTGTCGTGATACGCTCATTCACTGAGTTGAAACTCAAGAACTCCCTCCTGAGTCGAGTCCCAACTACAAATCCACATCCAAATAGACCCTGATTTTGTTCCCAGCAGCAGTCGCCGTAGTAAATATCGCAGTTGTTCAATTTTCGTAGGTCCGGACCATCCCATCGCATTTCTTGGATGGCAGTTATATCTGCTTTATAGCAGTCAAGGGCTTCCGTTAGTTGTTCGGTTGCACGTGGTCTGTTAAATGACCTAACATTTCAAGTGCAAAACGGAAATTCGTTGTCCTTAAATCGTTTGCGTGGGTCGTCATCATTAATTGTGTGTTTATCCGAGGCTTGTTGGTGATACGGAACCATGTCTTCTTTATATGGCTGGGTAGTCACCCCGACGCACGACCCCCAACCTGGAGGGCCAGGTCTTTAGTTTTACTTAAATATAAAGCTTAAACTATTTCAAAAATAAAGACATTTTGTATTATTACATTAAATTAAATTTCAACTTTATCTTACAGTATTTGGAACTTAGATTTAATAAAGAAACCCGCCAAATTGTAACCTTTGCATTTGTTGCAACCGCTTTTGTGCTGCTACCGATTTTCACATTTATTCCTGCACTGGCATTTTCACAAGGTAATTTTTCTTTTCATTAATATTGTAAACATTTATTTTAACATTTGTTTTCCTATTTAGTAACTGGGTTCAATATTCATCTAATCAACTTGACAGTATGCTCGATTTGCATTTTCTACACAATGTTTGTAAGTATAACAGAATTCTATAATTTTATTTTTAAACGTATTAATTTGTAGGTAAAATAACATTAGTCATTGAGTTCTATACCTACGTATCTTTAAAAGTGGCAATAAATTAATTTTGCCATAAATTCATTCCTTCTTTGTTAGCTTTAATTACTTTATGGTAACCACTTCATTTTAGAACTGCTTGGATGTCAACAAAATTATATCAGTTCTGTGACATTGAGAACCAAGTTGTTTACATCCTTGTCGAAGAGTTTGAAAGACTCTCTATTGATCTTAAGGGTCAGGGCATACCTTTCATTGGTTTCCTTCTTTGATAATTTTCATTCAGGTTTTAAAAGCAATCCAACAAGAAATAACTGTAAAGTTTGGTACCAAAATGAAGGTAAAGAGTTCAAGATTTTTTATCAATTAAAATATTTAATTTAGCCCAAATATTTTGCTTAAAATACATTTAAATTTTGTCAATGACGTTATCGTTTTCAATGATCAGCTGATTTGTGATTCCATGTTTCATAGTACCCTCGGACCAATGAAAATGTTCGAATTTGTTTTTGTTTCAAACTGTGAGTGGTTCTCCCAATGATCTATTTTAAACTCAATTCTTTTTAAAAAATAAATAAATAAAAATGAGTCGACAACACCGAACAGTGGAACAAATCTTTACAGCGTTTTGGAGAAAGTAAGATTGTTGCACTTGATATTTCAAAGGCATTTGATAAAGTCTGGCATCTTTCTCTTTTATTGAAAATGTATGCTTTCGGTATCGATGAATTCCTTCTTCGTTGGATTAGAAACTTTCTTTCGAATCGTTCAATACAAGTTGTACGACGTGTTCAAGACTGAAACCCACAAAATAAAGGCTGGTGTGCCCCAGGGCTCCGTTTCGTCTCTGACCCTCTTCCTAATTTTCATAAATGATCTATTTTCTGTAACTTCTAACCCAATTCATTGTTTCGCTGACGATAGTACCCTTAGCTTGTCATATTCTTTCCCAGACTCTGACTTAAACTGCATTGTACAATGCGGCTTTAAAATTCGCGTAGAGTTTAATGCTTCAAAAACTCAATGCTGTCTTGTATCGTTGAAGCGAGATATACCCCCCGTGCCACTGTTCATGAGTGGCACTTGCATAAACGATACCCAAAATCTCGAGATTTACGGTATGTAAGTGACCCCCTCTTGTGGTCCGAGCACATATGCGATGTCGTCAAAAATGCCGCAAGATGCTTGGGTTTCTTAAGACGGTGCAAGAAATTTTTCTCCCCGTCTGATCTGGCTATTATTTATAAAACCTATATCCGTCCAAGGCTTGAGTACAATTTACATCTCTGGGCTGGTGCTCCAGCTACTTAAGCCTCTTGGATGGAATAAAAAAAAGAGCTGTAAGAATAATTGTTGATAGAGAGATCACTAACTCATTCACTTCACGGTGTTCCAACACCGTCGTAACGTTTCGTGTCTCTCCTTGTTTTATCGTTATTTCCACGGTAATTGCTCTAGTGAAATAGCCAGATGCGTTCCTCCCCTTAAACAATTCAACCGTAATACTCGCGCTTCCAGGAATGCCCATCAGTTTACCTTCGAGCCCAATTTCGGTCGTACGGTCAAGTATAGAGAATCGTTCTTTAGCCGTGCAACGCGAATGTGGAGCCCTCTTCCACACTCTGTCTTTCCCGATCATTGTAGTGTTCAGGAATTTAAGACCAATGTACACTGGCACCTCCTCTCCAACCCCTACTCACTGTCTCTATGGGATAATAAGGGTATAAAAACCCCTTGAGTGTGTACATATAATAAAAAAAAAATTGTCTCGCCTCCCTCAGACAACTTTAGAATAGTTACAACTAACAATATCTTGCTAAAATGCAATGGGATTTGCTTGAATCCAATTGAAATAGAGAACTTCATATATCTGAATTTTTCCAAGCTATATAACTAGCATTCTTCTTTCATTATTTCAAATTTCGTTGAAAATTCAACAAATTTTCGTTCTTGCGGTGTGTTTTGACTATTTCACAAAAATTATAATTTCATGCATCTTTCGATTTTCCCCCTTTTTTTCTGACTTTCTCGTACGACTTTCCCAAAATTGTGTTTTTATTAAGGCTATACCTACAGTGAAAGTTTTATAAGAAATGCATTGAGGATTGAGTGGATTAAGAGTCGCTAAAGGAAGTAAAATTCTATGCTAAGACTTGATTTTAGGTCTTGAAGCTCTTCGTGCTCTCACAGAGTTTTCCGACTTCCCAATCCAAAATTATACATTTTTCCCTTTGAAAACCAATGAAATGTCCGAGTTTTTCATCAAGAACTTTCTATTTTCCATTTGAAAACATTTGAAAACCAATGCAGCTTCAATAACATGCAATATACCCTTTGAAAACCTATGAGTTTTCCGAATTTTTCATCACGAAACTTTCTGTTTTCCATTCGAAAACTTCGAAATTTTCCAGTTTTCCATGCATTCATTTTTCCCTTTGAAAAACAATGAGTTACTCGAGTTTTTCATCAAGAACTTTCTATTTTTCCGTTCGAAGCCTTTTCACACCAACGACGCAAAACGGAGTTTTCAGCTGTCAGTTTTCAAAAACTCGAAATCTTTTCACAACTAGATTTCAGGTTTTTTTTGACAATATAGATCTTTGATGTCAAGTAAGGGATGCCACATGTTCTCCTTTAAGAAAATTATCATCTTTTTTCACACACATTCGCTGTTTGTACGCCGTTGCAAGTTTGTTTCCCGTTAGGTTACTTACTTATTTAAGGTGGCGCTACAGTCCTCTGTGGACTTGGGCCTCAATCAACAGTCTCCGCCAGCCCGCTCGGTCCTTAGCTAGCTGTCTCCAGTTTTGCATTCCAAGTTGATTGAGGTCCTCTTCCACTTGATTGCGACACATGAGTCGCGGTCTTGCTCTCCTCCTTCGTCCCTCGGGAATAGTGTCGAAAGCTTTCCGGGCCGGAGCATTGGTACCCATCCGCTCTAAATGACCGAGCCATCTGAGTCTCTGGACCTTGACCCTTCTGGCTAGGTCCATGTCGTTGAACATCCCGTAAGGTTCGCTGTTATACCTTTATCGCCATTTCCCTTCAATGCATACGGGGCCAAAGATGACCCGAAGAACTTTCCTCTCAAAACAGCCAAAGGCACTTTCATCTGATTTTGTCAAGGTGCATGCTTCTGCACCATACAGCAGGACTGGGATGATGAGTGTGTTGTACAATTTTACCTTAGTTGCTCAATTACTTTCTTAGCCCAAAGAAACAGCGATTAGCAAGAATTATTCTTCGTCTGATCTCGGCGCTGGTGTTATTGCCCGTGTTTATAGCGGAGCCTAGATAGACAAACTCCTCTACTACCTCGAAATTGTATGCGTCTATTATGACGTTCTGTCCGAGCCGTCGGTGTTGGGTGTCCTTCCCTCATTTACCGCTAAACCCATTTTTGCCGCTTCTGTCTCAATTCTCACAAAGGCGCCATTGACATCACGCTGTGTTCTTCCCATTATATCAATATCATCGGCGTACGCGAAGAGCTGAACAGAGTTTTGGAAGATAGTGCTTCTGGTGTTGACGTTGGAGTTCTGCACTATCCTCTCGCCCTGTCTGAATCCTTTTTTGACGTCG
The DNA here is from genome assembly GCA_920937365.1 of Sphaerophoria rueppellii. NCBI lineage: Eukaryota > Metazoa > Arthropoda > Insecta > Diptera > Syrphidae > Sphaerophoria > Sphaerophoria rueppellii. The sequence continues at coordinate 41,479,768 of CAKKXW010000005.1, read as the reverse complement.
AAAGATTCCGTAAGCTCGTTGCACACCTTGATGGAGCAGCGTGAGTTCTCCATCGCCATTTTGCACAAGCGAATGAGTTTGGCAGGAATGCCAAGACTAGACATAGCTTTATACAGTTCGTCTCTGTTCGTCATACGTGGCCTTAAAATCGATGAAAAGGTGGTGAGTATCGATTTGGAGTTCATAGGTCTTCTCCAGGATCTACCGATGGTTGACTTTCCTGGCCTGACCGCATTGATAAGGACCAATCAGATTGTTGACGAAAGGCTTCAGACGTTCACTTATTATGGCAGAGAGGATCTTGTAGGCGATGTTAAGTAGACTGATTTCTCTGTAGTTGGCGCAGTTTAGAGGATTTCCCTTTTTCAGGATCGGGCAAACAATGCTGAGGTTCCATTCATCGGGCATGCATTCCTCTGACCATATCTTACAGAAGATTTGGTGCATGCTCCTATCTAGCTCGTCCCCTGCTGCTTTGAACAACTCAGCAGCTAGTCCATCTGCTCCAGCGGCTTTATTGGATTTCAGCCGTGATATTGCTGTTTTCACTTCTTCTAGGTCAGGTTCACGGAATTGTTGGCTATCATCGTGTCCGATGAAAGGCTCCTGTCTGACGGCGGTATTTTGTCCGTCGTCGCCGTTATACAGTAGTAGAAGTTATATATACCAAATGAAAATCCAAATGTGCTACTCAGGAAACGCTGTATTTGATCTCTATTTCTTAGACCAATTGCAATTTAGGTCAAACCAATAATATCTTTAACTTCACATACCCTAGAATTAGCAGTGCGAAGACTGTATTTCTCCTCAAGTTTTGATTTTCACTATTTTGAAAAATGAAGGAAATCTCAAAATGTGTTTTGAAATTACCTACAAATTTTGTAAGAAAAATATTTTTGTTTTCTGATCCAAGGGTGGCATTAAAGCAGTGGTTTGGACCGATGTTATACAAGCAACTGTTATGATTTGCTCGATTGCAGTCGTGGCGGTAATTGGAGTACGAGCTGATGGAGGACTTGGCAATGTTTTTGAAAGGGCATACAATGGCGGTCGTTTGGATTTGGAGTATAACATCATGTTTACTGTTTCTTTCCCTTGTAGCATACCTACATGTTCCTTTTTTCTTTTTAGCTGGAGCTTAGACCCGAGAGCTCGGAGTTCGGTTTTTAATTGTTTTCTTGCTGGAATTTGTTTATGGACTAAGAGTATGGGCCTGAATCAAACCTGTGTACAAAGACTTTCCTCATTGCCATCTCTCAGCGATGCCAAAAAGTATTCTTCCTAAATTTTAAACTGAAATCAAGATTTCTAAAAAATAAACGTTTCTTATAGATCGCTGACCATTTTTACATTTTTATTTATTATCGTGGTAAGTATTAATATTTTAACTGGAATACTTGTTTTTTCACACTATTACGATTGCGACCCGATTGCTGCTGGTGTAAGTATTTTAATTCATTTGTTTAGATAAATGCTAAGAAGTTATGTTTTCAAGGTTGTTGCGAAAGCTGACAAAATAGTGCCATACTACGTTCAGGACATTATTGGACACTTGAAGGGAATGCCTGGCATTTTCATTTCCTGTGTGTTTAGTGCTGCTTTGGGGTAAACGTTATGATCCGAAATGCAATGATGTTTTTGCTTAACATGTTTCTATGTAACTCTCAGTTCTATGTCTGCGGTACTGAATTCACTAGCGGGTGTTTGCTACTTCGACTATATTAAACCGTTTATTAACCATACTGAGCGTAAGGCTAACCTCATTATGAAAATGTTTGTATTTTTTACTGGAATGTTTTGTGTGCTTGGAGGGCTAATTGTAGAGAATTCAAATTCAATTCTACAAAATATCATCACTCTAACTGGAGTTTCATACGGTACCATTTTAGGAGTGTTTCTATTGGGACTGCTAGTGCCAAAATCTCACGGAAAGGTAAACGAATTTTCAATCAACTGAATTCTAAAAAAAATCAATTTCAAATTTAAGGCAGCACTAATTGGAATGACTGCAGCAATGGTGTTAATGGTTGCTTTACTAGGTGGTGCCTATTATCGAATCCGGACAGGTCGACTTGTCTACAAACCACTGCCAACGAGAGTAGACGGATGTGATAGTTTCAATGTTACCCAACACAGCTCAATGTACACCTACACAAGCAATGAATGATATTTGAATTTTCAATAATCAATATTTTCTTTGCAGATTTTACAAAAGCTTCACCCAATCGTCCAATGAGTCTGCTTTCAATGAAGAGTTTTCTGTGTTTGACATTTCATTTAATTTATACAAATTTGTTGGTGCTGTTTTGGTTTGGGTTATTGCTATACCTCTGAGCTATATTATTCCCAATGATAAGAAACTTGATCCCAAGCTATTGTCACCTATTATTTCGTCATTTTTAAAATACGAACCTGTAAAGACTGATGAAGTTGAATTAAAAGAGAAAGGATTAAAGCAATAATTTAATGGACAATTTTTGTTTTAATATTTGAAGGACTGAGATTAGAGCCATTGCATTGGTTTGATTGCGAATTCTAGCATTTTTGAAAAGCAAACCTGTAGAGAGTTCTACATTCGTGTAGAACGGCTGCAAAATAATTCTCTATACTTGAGAGTACGTCCGAAGTTGGGCTCGAGGGTAAACTGATGGGCAGGGAGAGACACGCAACGTTACGATGGTTTTAGGTCAGTGATCTCTCTATCACCAATCATTCTTACAGCTCTTTTTTGTATTCCATCCTAGAGGCTTAAGTAAGTAGCTGGAGCATCAACCAAGAAATGTGAATTGTACTTAAGCTTTGGACGGATAAGGGTTTTATAAATAAAAGCCAGATCAGACGGGGAGAAAAATGTCTTTTACCGTCTTAAGAAACCCAGACATCTTGCGGCATTTTTGGCGACAACGCAAATGTGCTCGTTCCACAAGAGGTGGTCAGTGATGCACATACCGAGAATCTCGATTGTACATTGTTTAAGTCAGAGTTTAATGAGCTTATAATATTTTGCCGCTCAAGTTCCACACCTGAAGAGGAAGGATGTGAGTCTGAAAACGAATATGAAAAGCTAAGGGTACTATAGTCAGCGAAACAATTTATTGGATTAGAATTTACGGACAAGAGATCATTAATGAAAATGAGGAAGAGGGTCGGAGACAAAACGGAGCCCTGGGGTACACTAGCATTTACATTGTGGATTTCAGACTTGAAACCGTCCAATACAACTTGTATTGAACGTTTCGAAAGAAAGTTTCTAATCCAATGAAGAAAGGATTCATCGATATCGAAAGCACGCATTTGCGATAAAAGAGCGAAATGCCAGACTTTATCAAATGCCTTTGAAATATCAAGTGCAACACTCTTACTTTCTCCAAAAAGATGTAAAGATTTGTTCCACTGTTCGGTGAGATAATACATCAAATCACCAGTGGACCTGTTGCAGCGAAAACCGTATTGCCGGTCTTCGAGATATTTCTTGAGCTGATAGTTTATCAGCGTTTCCATGACGTTAGAAGGAAGGGACGTAAGTGCAATCAGACGATAATTGGAGGGAGAGGAGGACTCGCCCTTTTTCGGGATTGGCTAGACAAATGCTGTTTTCCGACTGCTCGGAACGAGCCCAGAAGAATAAGATAGATGGAGGAGCTTGCGCAGGGGTTTTGCCAGCGCAGAAGCACACCTTTTCGGAATAATAGCGGGGAAATCATCTTGGCCAGCGGATTTATGTATGTCTCAACACAGCACGAGTGCGTAAGAAGATTTGTCAAATGTAATCATTGACGCGCTCAAGAACAGGCGGATTCATGACACTCACTGGCAGCGAAGAGTTGGAGGCAAACTGCCAAGTATAAATGTGTAAAAAACCAGCATGCAGAAATGCCTTCTTATACTCAAAAAAATTAAGAAAAAAAAAAAAAAAAACAAAACTCACAAAAGTAATAGAACAAAATATCATCAACTTTTCTTTAGTTTTTTTTTTATTTCTCGAGAACAAGAAGACATTTTTACATGTGGTTTTTTGGATCTGATGACTTGGTAAGGAGCATGCACCAACTCATCTGCAGAATATGGTCGGAAGCATGCCCGATGAATGGAACCTAAAGAAAGGAGACCCTCTAAACTGCGCCAACTACAGAGGCTGATAGGTCCATTATCACCTATCTCCGTGGCTTTAGACCAGGAAAGTCCATCATCGATCAAATATTCACATTACAGTAGATCCTGGAAAAAACTCAAGAACTCCAAATTGACACGTACCATCTTTTTATCGATTTTAAGGCCGAGTATGGCAGCATCTATAGAGCAGAACTGTATAAATTCATCTCCAGTTTTGGCACCCCTACAAAATTCATTCGTCTGAGCAGGATGACGATGACAATGGAGAACTCGCGCCGACAACTTGGATGTCAAAAAAGGCTTTAGACAAGGTGATTCACCGTTATGCTACTTCTTAAGCATCATATTGGAACGAATAGTGCAGAACTCCCACGTCAACACTAGGGGCACTATCTTCCAGAAGTCTGTGCGCTGATGACATTGATATCATTGGGAGAACGCAGTGTGATGCAACAGTGTATTTGCGAGTCACCGACGCACGTCTTGGAGTGTGGAGAAGATGGACACCAATACTCCTTCCCGTAAAGTCTTCGAATCAACCCCAGAGGGAAGGCGCAGTAATGGAAGACCAGGCCTCAGGTGGCACTCGCAAGTTGAGGCCCAAGTCCACCCCGGACTGTAGCGCCACCTTAAGTAAGTAAGTACTACGTTCAGGACATTACTGGACACTTGAAGGGAATGCCTGGCATTTTCATTTCATGTGTGTTTAGTGCTGCTTTGGGGTAAACGTTATGATCCGAAATGCAATGATTTTTTCGCTTAACATGTTTCTATGTAACTCTCAGTTCCATGTCTGCGGTACTGAATTCACTAGCGGGTGTGTGCTACATCGACTATATTAAGTCCACCCCGGACTGTAGCGCCACCTTAAGTAAGTAATTAGGTATACACCCGAGTGTACATTTTCATTGCATCCGTAGTAATATACGAAATCTCTGAATATGTATAAATATAAATCGCGAACTTCACACATAATTATGGTCTAGTTGTAATTGAATTCGTTTGTGCTTAATAGACCTTAGAAAACGTTGTGTCGCATAAGGAAAAATCAATCTCGCAAATACAATGTTCATTATTTAACCAACCAACAAAACGTGTTGAATGTATCACACACATGTTTGATTGAATATTTTTCGTCCTAAGCAAACAACAAAAAATTCTGAATACACCACTGATCAGCTATAACAAGATGGGAAAGCTTGCTGTCAAAATGACATTTGTCTATGAACTAAAAAGCAGGTTAGCTGCAAGAGTATGCGTGTATGAAAAATGTAAGTTTTGAGGTATTGGAGGGTAAAACGTACGTAGGTTTCCAATCTTGTTATAACTGATCATCAGTGGAATACACCCATACATGTTCAATTAAATACTTTTCTTGGTTACCCACTACAAAAACTCTTGTTTCAACTGAGCTGTGCTTAATGCTTATCCTCATTCGTTTCAGTTTCTGATCATTAGTCACGTTGTCTTTGATCAGGTCAGTAAACATTTCTTCTATCGTGAAATATATAATGTGAGTAAATATTGGAAAATATATATGTAGAAAGAGAAAAGTGAAAATATTAGCATAAAATACTCAGTGTTGTATTTAGTGAACCTTAATTAGTGTCGCATATCAAATTTCCCGAAGTCTTTGTCTTTGTAACTACAACATTTACCATTTTATAATAAGTCCATACAAACGTACTTCTAAGGATTTGCATGCAGCTGCCAGCTATAAGTTCGAGTTCAAGAATTATATGTAGTGTAAGTGCTTGATTTTTTTTTTTTGTAAATATGATGTGTGCTTAAACGCTTATTTGTTTGTTAATCTTATGTGATTTTACATTCAACAACAAGGTATCCCTATTCCCTAGCTGTTACGGCCCGATTCTCCCTATCATCACTGATACCTCACAAGTCATAAGAGGTAAAATTGATTTTGTGACTTTTTCGTAATCTTCCAAAAATCACAACTCGTGAGAGTCACAAAAACAATCGAAATTGTGATCTCCTTCAAAGCAGGTCATAACTAGCAAATTATTTGAGATTTTACATTTTTATTTTTGAGTAGGTAGTGAAAAAAAAAAGAAGTTGAAATAATTATGGCGCATATTATTGACGAAGTTTCCTCCGTAAATGAAAAGTTAGAATTTTAAAACAGCAAATCATTTGAAAAAAAAAACTAATAAAATTGATAAGATAGCAGCGGAGATGGCTTTAACGAACCCTGAGAAACACCAATGACCAATGAATGGCTGTGGTGAGTTTCGTTGTGACTTTTCTAGTGAGGATTATGGGAGAATCCCACAAATGTTATCGAATCACAGCAATCCTCACAAGAAATAGTCACAAGGGCTTATTACTTCTGATTCATCACAAGAGGGAGAATCAGGCTGTAAAATATGTAATTTTGTTTTTAATGAAATTGGTTGAATAGGAGTACTCGTTGTTGAGAGCACAGAGGAGGTATACTTAGAGTCGCAACTCAAGGAATTTTGCTCTCTTTCGATCTAAAAAATTAAATTTGATAAAATATTCACATCAATGCGAATGTGTAGGTTTCTCAATGCATTTCAAATGGGGTGAACCAATACATAAGCAAATTTTTTGGACGGTGATTTTTAAAATAAGGAGAACGAGTTGCGACTCTAGCTAATACCTCCTCTATGGTTGTGAGGCCATCAAACATACTGTTAAAAGTCTCCGAAAATCATGAATTGTTATTGGCAAGGAGCAAAGCTATTTTTTTTTTTTTACCAAATGTGGACTATTCGTTATTAATAACTTCTGTTTAAGCATCTCATCGACTTTAATTTCTGTATTTCAATTTAAATATATTTTACTCATTAGATCTTTTATTGAATAATGGAGAACCTCGAAGATGTGACGAATTATTTCAATCAAACAGTAACGAATGAAGCCATATTTATTTTGGACCTTACCAATACACAACATATTTTAAATGACGAACAATCAGAACCTGATTAAGAAATGTTCAAACATCTCTCGTCATGGGGGTTTTCTGAATTATTTGAACATTTCCGAGCTTTGAATCTCAATATTGACCGATTAAAAATAATCGACAACTATGATTTGAAGGAAGTTCTTGTGAATAGAAGTCTTGCGAGTGCGAGTAGAATTCAAGCATAAACTATACCAATGGCGAAAGGAAAATCGAAAATGCAATTAAGGGTTTTAAAATAAGGTTGTTAACTTTCTTTATACGATTTTTTTTTTTTTTTAAAGGGAATAATTGTTAATACAGATTTAACTGAGACACTTTTGAATAACATAAAGGCTCGACTGGAACAAAATTTACAGCACAAAAGGGCTACATCAACACAATCAATTTCAAGAACACCGTCACTAACACCGTCAACTTCATCAAATTGGTCAAAACTTTGTAAGATTGTTTAATAACTTTCCCTGTTCACAATTTTTATATTTCTATATTATTCTTTTAAGAAAAAATGATTTTCAACATTGCCATTTTTCCCTAAAATGTTATCCAACAATCAAAAGGACATTGAAGCAATACTCACCAATCATCCATCAGGAAAATTTGTTATAAATAATTTTGACAGGAATGATCGCATTGGTGATTCTTCAAAGTCTAATTTGATTGACATTCTTTCTTCACGGTTGCTAAGGAATATGAAATCTGTTTCTCGGCATGATTTTGAAGACACTTCCGAGAAAATTCAACGTTTAGGCGAAGAAAAGGTTACATCAAACGATTTTTTTTCTTTTAATAGAATATATGTATATTATGTTCCTCCTCCAAAAGCATCAAACGAAAACCCTTCTGGTAGATTGCATAGTAGATATTACAATACCAAAAGAAGATACAGACAAATAGGATTCGACACTTTCAAAAATCTTCCCATGGACGAAGATAGCAGCATTGAGGCAGGAAAAGAACTCGAAACATTTGTCTAGCATAAGGTAATGAGGGTTTTCTGCTGATCGATGAGGTGTTTCCTAATATGTATGTTTCAGAAAATAGTGTTGCAGATACGAATTGGCTTCAGTTAAACACTTATCCGGGACAAAACGACTGTCCGCTCCTTAAATACTCGGCGGGAACTACAATGGTAAATACAAATTAAAACAAAAATAAAATGATAAAGCAACATTTTTTTAGAAAAAAATTAATGTTTTTTTTTATCAAATTCCCAAAAATTTGGATTTTTTCTCAAAAATATTAATTTTTCCAACAACTTGGATTTTCCTCATGAATTAAGATTTTTTTTAAATTCTGATTTGTTAGCAGAAACTTTGATTTTCCTTCAAAAAAGTGTTGGATATTATTTTCAAAAACATTATATTTTTTTCTAAATTTCTCTCCCGTAATATTAGGTTAAACAAGTTTTTTTTGTCTAAATTATTTAATCAATTGTTTGTAAAACTTTAGATGAATTCCGATTTCGAGAGCAAGTTCCAAAAGAAATCCAATTATTTGATCGAGCGGTGGGAAAACTTTAAGCAACTGATTGGACCAATTTTTAATGAAAAAGTCAAAGATAAATTTAGTCTTGACCTAATAGGTTGATTTGAATAAACGAAATGTTTGCAAAGGTAATTGTGATTTTCTAAGTTTCTTACATTTTAACTGCCATATTTTTTAAAAAGTACCGGAAGAAGTTATCGTTAATTTAATTCATTTAATACTACCACCATCAACCAGGCAATCAAAAGCCGGAGAAGCATCAAGAAAACGCAAATATTTCAAGCCGACGATTAAGGATTCACAACAATCTATGATTCTGCTTGTTAACGAGCCGAAGGAATTCAACCCTGCAATGACCGCGCAGCTGCTAAGGTGAGGAGATTTGGGCAAAGTTTGTAGCCCCTTGTAGTATATTGTACTTACAACAATTCCTTTATTGTTTATTGTAATGAAATATTTTAAAAATATCAAAGTTTTCCCTTTAAAATTCTTGTTTGTATTTAATTTTGAATACCCAACAGGTTCTAAATCTGTTTGAGGGTTTATCCAAGTATATTTTTACTTGCCACATATAGAATATATGGCAAGTATTGAATTCGTGCAAAAAAGTTTTTATTATTTTTTTTAAAGATTTAAATTTATGGTCGCCACCATACGATTTTTTTTGGCCAAAAACCAAATCTTTCCATTTTTCAAAAACGGCTCCTACAATTTTTCTTTTAAACTTCCTCGTATTTTTTTTAACACTGATGTCTTTTATATTAAAAATATGTTTGTTTTGCTCCAAGACGGTACCTCCCATAGAACCACTTTTTTTTAATTATAAGATTTTCACGAAAAATAAAAGTTCGATCAGCGTATTTTATAACTTTTTATTTCAAAATTCTGTATCTTGAAAACGGATCAATTTTAAAAATCAAAATTGGAATATAGTATGCATATTTTTATGTTCTTGAAAACTGCATACCCAAACTAATTTTAAGACGTTTTTGAAAAAAATTGTATATAAACAATTAATTGAAAAAAAGGCTACGACGATTTTCAGAAAAAAAAAAAAAGAATTCTATAAATCAAGGATAAGTTTTAAAACTGTTTGACACTTAAATTATAGGAATAGAATGTATTTCCGAGGTACATATTTAAATTTAATTTTTTTTTAGTGAAATCGAATTATTTTTATGTATTGATTTTTTAATGAACTCTTCAGCTAAGAATTATGGTGGATGATGGATAGAAGGGACATAAATATACAAAATTAAAATTCTTTTAAATACATTGGAAAAAGCTTCCTAGCCAAGAAAATAAAATGTTCACATTCCTGAACATCAACAAATAATTTGTTTTGTAGCGAACCATCAATAAAATTATGTAGCGACCCATCAATAAAATTATTATTTTATAATATTATCAAATTCATGTTAATACCCTTCTGGTACAACCTTAACTTTTCGTTTCATACCCTCATTGACTTACTATATATATAGTATGTCAATGAATACCCTTCTGTTTCAATCTTAACATAATAGATAATACCCATCTGGTACTTGGTACTTCCATAATTTTCAAATAAAGACGTTAAAGTCAATGCCTCCTTAATTTTAAATTGTTAAAAACTAGTATATAAGGACAAACAGAATTCAATAAAATTCACTAATCTGTCCAAGACTAATCTGATCGGTAGAGTTACCTCAGCCACAGATATTTATATTATAGACAGTTTTAAAAATAACAAATCGTGTAGTATTTTTATTGATGGTTTTTCCCTAAACTCTGATCTCCAACAACCCTTAAAATCAAAATTCGGTACGGTGGAGCTACCTCCGCCTCTGAAATTTGATCCTCCCTATTAATCCTCGCAAAGCCACATATACCTCTGCTCTCCTACAGTTTTCTAAAGATCAACTAAAAATTAAAGAACAACACTGTTTATCTGCACCTCATTAATATATATTTTTATCCTGTGAAATATTCATCTAAAAAGTTAATAAAGGTAAAAAGCATGAGCAGTAAATTAACGAAAATGTTTCATGAGGAGTGTTTGCTTAGTTGGTATGTACGTACACAGGAATTTCTGCCCCTACAGAGGGAAAAAGGATATATTCTATTTGGTGGGGTGTTGGTTGGTGGATGCAAATATAGAAGAAAGTTTGAGTAAGGTGCTCATAATGAGTCTATAAGTGACTACAAATAGGAGAGATCAAATTAGTTCGATCCTTTTCTTGCGACATATAGAATATATGGATTCGTAAAAAAAGTTGAGATTTTGATCATATATGACATTACGATGATAGAGTCTGTAAACGCACCTGCAGCCACATCTACACTATTCCGATCAGCGTATATGTTGCCGAAATAATATTCTTTAACTTTTTTTCAAAATTTTGTATCTCGAAAACGGATCGATATATTAAATCGAAATTGAAAAAATAATGTGTACATTAACATGCCCTTGAATACTTCATAACCAGATTAATTTAAGGACATTGTTGAAAATTTTTATACAGAAAACAGTAATTAAAAAAAGAAACCAGAAAATCAACAATTTCAGAAATTGTATGGAATTAATTTTTTTTCCGATAAAATTTGGTTTGAATTACATATTTCAATTTACATTTTTGTGTACGAATTTTTAATTATAAAATAAATAAATAAATAGAGTGGCGCGACAGCTCTTGAAGAGCCAAGGCCTAAGTGGCTTACTCTCATCAACAATTCTCTAGGTGCGTGTGAAGAATTGAGGGGACCTACAATTTTACGCCGATTCCGAACGGCAAAGTTGAGAAGCACTTTTTTCATGACAGATGATACTCTTGGAAGTTTTGTCAGTTCTTCGCAAGAGGCAGTGTCCGTGAAAGATGAAATAGTAGGATTCGAACCCACGACGTTCTGCTAAGCAGCCAACGCACGTAACCACTAAGCTACGGACACTACAATTGGAATTTTTAATTACATGCTCTTATTTTTAAATATTTTTTATGAGTTCAGTTTTGGGATACAGGAGCACGTTCGTAAGACCCAGTCGTGCACATTTTTTTTATTATGATTTACAATAATTACAAACTTTTTGTCGTGCTACCGAAAATCAATTTTCTTAACAATTTTGTAATTTTTGAATCACAACTACAATTTTGTAGCTTACAGAATTTTACAAAACACAAAACTTGATTTTTTTTACAAATTTGTGGTAAAAACGTTTGTAATTCACAAATTTGTAAGGTGGTGCAATAGGCCACAGATCAGAAGGGTAAAAACATTTCTCGCACCGTCGTCGTACGTTACACATACATCTTGCGTCATTTTTGCCGACATTGCAAACGTGATCGTCCACAAGAGGTGGTTGGTAAAGTACACAAAATTTCGAGTTTTTCGGTTTTAGTGATGCAAGTGCCACTCATGGGGTTGTATGTCAATGATTAAAGAAAGCATTGGTATTTCGAAGCAATGCTGTTTAAGTTAGGGTTTAAGCTTATCATATTTTGCCGTTGCATTCCCACATACGAAGAGGAGGGATGCGAAGATAATATGAAAAGCTAAGGTTATTTCGTATTAACAGAAACTTAATTCCTTATAATTAAATAAAAGAAAAGCATTACGTTATTTTATTTATAACAATAAACCTTTATATACTTCTTCTAAATAACATTAAAAAAAATTACATCGTTTAATTGATATCCGATACCTGAGACATCTTTATTGTTACAAAACTGAGCTATAAAATTAAAAGCGTCTGTGTTAATTGTTATGGGACATACGACATAGGCCTACTCAGACTTCAGTAAATTATTGTATTCAAAAAAAAGTATATACGACAATTATTTTCAAAGTGTAGTAGTTATGACCACTGTTAAGCATATCTACTTTATACAAATATACTTTACTATAATATATAAGTTGAGTTGCCAGTTTGAAACATGTATATTGAAATATAAAATGAAAATTTCATTCGATTGGAATCAAGAAATAGAATAAGTCGAAATATTTAATGAGTTTTATTTAAAGAAAAACATTTAAACAAGTCAACGCTTTTTTGACACATGACAAAAAATGACTCAAGTCGTTAGTGACCTTGGATATACGACAAAAAGTACACTGATTATCTCCGGAACTAAAATAGACTAGGTTGTAGACAAAAAATCTATTACCCAAAGTGCCAGCATGTTCAAATTAAATATATTAGTGCTTGACGCAAAAACAAGATCATTGTTTGATTTTACCAAGGTTTTTTAGGTGTACGGAACTCACTGCATGCACCATGTTCATCAACAAAGTGTGGGAGTTAGTATACATGTCCACTGATTTGTCTATAAGCTCCATATGCCTCATCTACAAAAAAGGCTATCCTATTTCATGCAAAAACTACCGAGGCATATCCCTGCTTAATGTTGCATACAAAATCCCATCCCAACGTACTGTGTGAACGTCTTAAACCGTTCTGCAACACAATAATCGGCACGTACCAGTGTGGCTTAAAGCCAGGCAGAGCAACAATAGACAAAATATTCAAATTGGCAAGTGGCCATGGCTCAGAGGAATGAGTAGTTGACTGCTAAGCCAAACGCTACGGGTTCAAACCCCAGCTTCGGCAGCATTCTTTTTCTACGAAAATCGCCAGCCTATCTGAGGCCACCTGTGCGATAATATGAGACAATAAAAATCTATGCCTCCTCCTCTACTATGTTTCAGTCCCAGCCGATGGCCTCAGTCGCCAGTGCTACTACTACTATGTCTATGTGTCTGTAGTTCGTTACATTCATGTGCGAAGTACTGCTATGTCAATGTGAATGTCAATCTTCAAATTGAGGCAGGTCCTAGACAAGACCAACGAATTTCAAGTCACTGTCTTTTCATCGACTTCAAAACTGCTTATGATAGCATGCACCGCAAAGAGCGATGTCTGAATTCACGATCCCAAACAAAGTGATTCAACTTTGCCGCATGACGCTAAAGAATACGCAGTGCAGTATGCAAAAGGGTAACAACTCATCTAAGTTCTTTCAAACATGCACAGGGTTTAGATAAGGAGATATGCGCTGTCATGTGACTTCTTCAACATAGTCCTTAAGCAGATAGTGCGTAAGGCAGGTGCGAGCAAGGAAAACACTATCTTCAACAAATACATCCAGCACCTAGGCTAGGCGAACGACTCACGCACGCACTCAAGGGGTTTCATTCCCTTTTAATGCAAAAGCACAGTTCGAGCCTTAGGGAAAATGGGATAGACGGAGAGCGTTTAGGATGAGACGGAGAGGGTTTAGGATGCCTTGGAACAAGTATCTGCTGACTGTTTCGGTTTCGCTACAAAACACTGGTTTCAAAACTCCTCACTCAAAAGACAAAGTGCTTACTATTAAAAAACTTTGATGTTTCCAGTCCTACTCAACGGTACCGAGTGTTGGACAGTAAGTAAAAAAGGGGAATTGATACTGCGCACCTTCGAAAGCAAAATTCTTCGACGAATTTTCCCGCATACGACGATTGCGAATGGAGAAGAAAGTTCAACCACGAACTGTACGAGCTGTACCAAGATACGGATTTAGTCCAGAAAGCCATGAAAAGACGACTACATTGGCTCGGCCACATCGAGCAAATGGACGACAACGGTCCAGCCAAGAAAGTCTTCTCTTTGCAGCCCCCAGGCTTGAGACGACAAGGCAATCCGAACCTCCGGTACAAGGACCAAGTGACTTCGGATAGCAGAGCGCTTGCTCTAGCCGACTTCAGATTGTATGCGAGGGACCGTTTCCAATCCAAATTTGTATTAAGTCCTACTTGGATTGATTTTTGTCACTATTGCTCAACTTGAAGCAAACTTCCACTGTTTAGAAACATTCGCTTGAACATATTTTGAATAGAGTTTTTTTTTTTTTAACAAAACAAGTAAAAGCTAAACACTTCCATACTTTTTGTTTTTATTTCACTTGAACCAACCTTAAAATCATTCTCACATTTTACACAAATTCATTCAAAACATGGATTAACATCCGGCTTTTGTGTCTGGCAATGCGACTTCCAAGCGTACCAGGCCTTAAAACCTTGTTGCTTTTGAATCCTTTTTGCACATGTTACAGCTTCAGTGATATCATCTGATAAAAGTTGGCTACAATTAATTTTGCAGGTGTTATGAGATCGTCGACCATCACCAGGTAGACACCAATAACGGTCGTTGATTTGAAATATTCCCCAATCTTTTGTGCCGTTTTTATTGATATTAGTCGCTGTGGTTTTGTAGTGACTTTCATAACGAGCCAGACACACCCAGTCCGGAAGATCAGATCGTGGTACACCAAGTTCTTGCAGTTTACGAGCAAGTTCACATTTTGAGAACTCCTTACAGTGCGAATAGTCAAACAAAGTGAAAACAATTGAAAGAAGTACAAACAGATTCTTCGACATTTTTGTATTGTAATTTTCAAACAATTCTTCTTTACTGATAATAAAAATGACAGAGTGATAGCTATTTATACAAGAAATGATATTCCAGAGCACTTTAAATCTCAAGTTAAATATTAAAAGAAAAAAAGCATTGATAATGAGGGGAAGTACCATTTATTTTTAGAAAAACCATTGAAAATGTGATAGACCTGTCGCACTCAATTGCTTATGAAATGAAACCTGTTGGAAATTTGTAGAGTTTTTATTTTTTTATTTTTTCGTCTCTCGTACAAAGTTACCTTTAAAAGTTGGCATTTGACAGGTGATGACTGATGATTTTTTCTCATTTAACTTAAGTTTAACTACTTAATTTAATGTTTACATTTTGTGGTAAAAAACAAATTTATTGGTGATGATTTTTCTTTCAATTTGTGATTTCCCACAAAGTGTGAAGCAAAATTATTTTTTGATTTTCTTTATGTTAGAGATATGACTTGTATTTTAAAAAATCGGAATTAAGAAATAAGTAACACAGCAGAGGACATTGACAAAACATCGAAGGAGGCACTCAAAATGCTATTTGGGAAGCAAATGAAGACCTCCAGCAATGCATCAACGAACTCAAAGAAAAATCCTGCGAATTGATGATCTATTCCAGAGTCTCGAAGAAGCCAAATCCAATAAAGAATTCCTCATTGTCATGGACATTGTTGGCAAACTCAAACACCTCAACGACAATCCCACAGACAAGATATTCAATTTCAATCGTCTTGAATGCTTATGCTATCACATCATCAAAGTTAAATTCCATCGATTGCAGTTCTCGAAACAGTGCACGAATTGCACGAATCAACGCTGGTTTAAATTTCCATAAATTTTTAGCCAATTCACTGCTTATCAACGAGGATAGCAGTGTACCCTCACACTGAAATCGTTATTACGGGCGATTTCAATGTACACAATTCTTCGTGGCTTCTCCATTCGGGCCAGACAACACCCGAAGGAATGTGTGCTGAGATCTTTGCTGAGTTTAACCACCTTACTCAGCTTGTCACTAAGCCCACTCGAATATCGGACATTAATGGCCAAGCGGAAAATACTCTTGACTTGTTTCTTACTTCTGACCCTGATAAATACACTATCAATGTATTAACGCCTCTAGGCAGATCAGACCATAGTATTATATCTGCTAATTTCTCGTGTCAAGCTAATCCAGTTAGAGAAAGAGCTCCGATGAGAACCGTGTGGCAATACGAGAAAGCCAACTGGGACGGTCTCAACAACTTTTTCCGGATCTTTAACTGGTCACTATGCTTCCTCGATAGTGACGTAGACTCCAGCGCAGATATGATTACTAATATGATTATTTTGGGAATGAAAACTTTTATCCCGAATAGGTTAAAAGCATCAAACCCAAGGAAAAGTCATGGTTTGATTCTAGCTGTAAAAAGGTTATCAGGGAAAAAGAAGTAAAGTTCCGGTGTTTTAGAGCCAACCCAACTGAGGAAAACCGGAACAAGTTTAAACAAGCCAGGAAGGCCTGCAATGCTTATATTCGTCGGAACAAATTTTTACACGACCAAAAATTAAGGCAAAAAATACTGCAATGTCCCAAAGGCAGTAAGAATTTTTGGTCTTTTGTAAAAAATATGAAGAATTCTTTTTCTTCCTCGGTCCCCACGCTTGTTGACAATGACAATCCAGTTGTTAGCTCTCTCGCGAAAGCTAACCTTTTTGCTAGGCAGTTCGCCTACACTCTTCGCTGCCAGAGATTGTCATGACTCCGCCTGTTATTGAGCGCGTCAATGATTCCATGGGACAAATCTTCTTTCGCACTCGTGCTGTGGCGAGAGTCCTAAAGGATCTCAACATACATAAATCCGCTGGTCCGGATGGTATCCCCGCTATTGTTCTGAAGAGGTGTTCTTCAACGCTGGCAAAACCCTTGCGTAAGCTTTTCCATCTATCCTAATCTTCTGGGCTCGTTCCGAGCAGTTGGAAAACAGCATTTGTCCAGCCAATCCCAAAAAAAGGCGAATCTTCTTCTCCCTCCAATTGTCGTCCGATTGCACTTACGTCCCTTCTTTCTAAGGTCATGGAAACGCTGATAAATTATCAGCTCAAGAAATATCTCGAAGACCGAAAGCTTCTTAATGACCGGCAGTACGTCTTCCGCAGCAACAGGTCCACTGGTGATCTGATGGTCTATCTCACCGAACAGTGGAACAAATCTTAACATCGTTTTGGAGAAAGTAAGATTGTTGCACTTGATATTTCAAAGGCATTTGATAAAGTCTGGCATCTTGCTCTTTTATCGAAAATGCGTGCCTTCGGTATCGATGAATCCCATCTTCGTTGGATTGGAAACTTTCTTTCGAACCGTTCAATACAAGTTGTGTTGTTGTTTCAAGTCTGAAACCCACAATATAAATGCTGGTGTGTCCCAGGGCTCCGTTTTGTCTCCGACCCTCTTTCTCATTTTCATCAATGATCTCTTGTCTGTAACGTCTAGTCCAATCAATTGTTTCGCTGACGATAGCACCCTTAGCTTTTCTTATTCATTTCCAGACTCACACCCCTCTTCTTCGGATGTGGAACTGCAACGGCAAAATATGATAAGCTCATTAAACTCTGACCTAAACAGCATTGTACAATGGGGAATTAAGAACCGCGTAGAGTTTAATTGTTAACTAACCTGATCTGCAATGTCTGTTCTCTAGTAACTACTTTTACTCTTTCTCCCAGCCTCTGTTTTGCCTCGGGACCCTGTGTGGTCGTAAATATAACACCCAAAGTCTGAACTTTGTTGTTGTGTTGAACATAACTTGCCAAGCTTTCTTTCAAAGGTTAGGTTGCTTCTACCCTAAGTAGCTATGGCTT
>CAKKXW010000005.1:41425769-41445280 GCA_920937365.1 Sphaerophoria rueppellii | reverse complement strand
ATGGATCCTTTAATGTAAAGCTGATACGCTCTTGTTGCTATTTTTGGTCAAAGTACAATTTCAGCAAACTTGAATTCACTTTCCGGAGTCTTCTATTTCGATTGCGTTAAACCATTTATAAAACATACTGAGCAGAAAGCCAATTTCATCATGAAGACGTTTGTATTCGCATGCGGATTCTATTGTATTCTGGGTGGATTCGTTGTCGAAGAATCCAAATCGATTCTACAAACAGTTTTGACTATCAGCGGAATGACTCAAGGCAGTATAGTTGGAATTTTTTTCTTGGGATTATTAATCCCAAAAGCAAATGGAAAGGTTGCTATTGGATGGATGCATGAAATGCGTTTTCTTAATTGATGGATAACACAACTTTTCCTTTCTCAAAGGCAGCGCTATCAGGACTCCTAGCCAGTATGTTAATTGTATTGTGCATCATTGTAGGCGCTCAGACACGCATAAAGGCAGGAGAACTCAGTTATCCTCCCTTGGCAACACGGGTTGATGAGTGCAGTAATTTCAACTCAACGTCGACAAGTAGAATGTGAGTTTCAATTGAAATTTATTGATTGCAGAAAAATGTGTCTAAAGCGTTCAATTTCAGATTAACAAACACCATGAAGGATAATATTCGTCCAAGGAACACAGAATTTTCAATTTTTGATGTTTCATTCCACTGGTATAAGTTTATTGGTGTGCTTTTAGTTTGGATTATTGGAATCCCTTTGAGCTTTTTATTCTCTGAAGACAAAACACTCAATCCCAATCTATTGTCACCTTTTGTTAAAATTTATATAGAACAAAAATGGAGGAAAACGGAAGAACACGAGCTAAGAGAATAGCATTATTTTAAAAATTTGATTCATTTGTTTAAATAAATAAAAGTCCTATAAAACTTAGCTTGCGAAATTGTGTATTCGCCGTTTCGCTCAACAAAGGGCTAAAAACATCGCTTTTCATTCAAAATTCTTAAGAATGCGTTCATGGTGCGCAGATTCAAAATTATAAATAGAGTGGCGCGACAGCTCTTGAAGAGCCAAGGCCAAAGTGGTTTATTCTCATCAACAATTCTCTAGGTGCGTGTGAAGAATTGAGGGGACCTACAATTTAACACCGATTCCGAACCGCAAAGTTGAGAAGCACTTTTTTCATGACAGATACTCTTGGAAGTTTTGTCAGTTCCTTGCAAGAGGCAGTGCCCGTGAAAGATGAAATAAAAACTATGGGCACGAGTAGGTCTCGAACCCACGACTTAGCAGCCAACACACCTAACCACTAAGCTACACTACACTACAGAAATTAGGAACAGTTAAATCGGGAGAAAGAGGCACATATAAGTATTATTCATTGACAAACTACTCAAGCCCTAAAGATTAAAATTTAAGACTTATTCATATCAAAACTGAAAAACTAAAACCATCGTCACTAGAGTGTATTCTGCCATATATGAAAAATGTAAATCCAAGTTACAAAACGGCGAATTTGCAACAAATAACAAAAAATACAAATTTCGTGGCAACAGAGTTTTGAAACACCATTCGATTTTGTCACACTTCGCCGGGATTCCCCATACTTGAAGACTGAAAGCTGGAAAGCCGACTCCAAAAGCTTAACAATTGTATTCAAGATTTTCCAATATTCAATCGACAAGCTATGCAACACGAAGCTAGAGGGTGTATTTCATAAACAATGTTGCAAAAAATTAATTATTAAAACATTTCTATATCTATTGTTGTGTCCGTAGCTTAGTGGTTAGGTGCTTTGGCTGCTAAGCCGAACGTCATGGGTTCGAGTCCTACTCGTGCCCATAGTTTTTATTTCATATTTCACGGGCACTGCCTCTTGCGAGGAACTGACAAAACTTCCAAGAGTATCATCTGTCTTGAAAAAGTGCTTCTCAACTTTGCCGTTCGGAATCGGCGTTAAATTGTATGTCCCCTCAATTTTTCACACTTACTTACTTACTTATGGTGGCGCTACAGTGCAGGTTGGACCAGGGCCTCATCCAACAAACGTCTCCAGCCAGCTCGGTCCCTAGCCAGCTGTCATTAGTTTCGCACGCCAAGTTGGTTCAGGTCCTCTACCACCTGTGTGCTTCGCCTGAGAAGCGGTCTTCCTCTTTTGCGACGTCCTTCCGGGTTGGATTGGAAGACTATTAACCGGAGCATTGTTTTCCATTCGCTCAACATGTCCCAACTATCTAGGTCGTTGGACCTTAACTTTTCTAGCTAAGTAAGTGTCGCTCAACAGCTCGTACAGTGCTTGGTTAAATCTTCTTCTCCATTCTCCATTTATGCAGACAGGACCAAAAATCTCGAAACATTTTTCTCTCAAAGCAGCCCAAAGCTTTTTCATCGGATGTCGTCATGCTCCATGTCTCTGAACCATGTATTAGGACCGGGATGATAAGGGAGAGGACTTAACTATTCAATTGCCTTCTAGGTCGGAAGAAGCAACGATTGGCAAGAGTGATTCTTCGTTTGATTTC
This sequence comes from Sphaerophoria rueppellii, assembly GCA_920937365.1. Taxonomy (NCBI): domain Eukaryota; kingdom Metazoa; phylum Arthropoda; class Insecta; order Diptera; family Syrphidae; genus Sphaerophoria; species Sphaerophoria rueppellii. The sequence goes on along the minus strand of CAKKXW010000005.1, from coordinate 41,442,792 downwards.
AGCGCTAGTGTTGTTGTCTGAGTTAATAGCGGATCCTAGGAAGACGAAGTCCTTAACTGCCTCGAAGTTAAATCTGTCTATGTTGACGTTTGCTCGAAGACGTGGATGTTGGTTGTCCTTTCTTGTTGACAGCATTAACTTGGTCTTGCCCTCGTTAACCGCTCCGTCTCAAGACTCACAAACGCTCCTCTGACATCACGCTGTTTTCTTCCAATTATGTCAATGTTGTCTACGTATCCTAGCTGGACGAACTTTTGAAAAATTGTGCCTCTGGTGTTGACATTGTAGCTTTGCACAATCTTTTCAAGAATGATGTTCAAGAAATGGCATGACAACGCATCGCCTTGTCTAAAATATTTTTTGACATCAAAAGCATCCGTTAGGTTTTTTCCGACCATGATGGAACAGCGTGAGTTGTCCATTGTCATCTTCCACAGACGGATGAGTTTTTGTGGGATGGAAAAACTGGACATTGCTCTATATAATTGGTCCCCATAGACGCTATCATACGCGGCCTTGAAATCGATGAAAAGGTGGTAGGTATCGATTTGAAGTTTCTGGGTCTTCTACAAGATCTGCCGTAGGGTGAATATTGATCGATGGTGGACTTTCCGGGTCTGAAGCCACACTGATAAGAACTTATCAGGCTGTTGACGAAGTGCTTCAAACATTCACACAGCACCGCAGACAAGATGTTATTGGCTATGTTTAGAAGACTTAGGTATACCTCTGTAGTTGATGCAGTTCAAGGGATCTCCTTTTTTGAGGAACGGGCATACGATGCTGAGGTTCCATTCATCGGGCATGCTTTCCTCCGACCAAATTTTGCAGATGAGCTTGTGCATGCTCCTAAGCAAATCATCTCCAGCAGCTTTGAACAGTTCGGCGGCAAGCTCGTCTGCTCCAGCGGCTTTGTATGCCTCTTGTTCCGTTCCATGTGCTCGCCGACACTCATCATCAAACCAGGGGTTTCGTTGTGATCGCCGTGTAAACCCTAGCACTTTAGAGGCGGCATCTCTAATGGCTGCTTGGCAGTGCTGCCACTTGTTCTCTACATTTTGTGCTGGCAACAAAGGACTTCTGAGGAGATTTTCGGAGACACGATCGAAAAAGCATCTATCAATCTCTTGCGATTGTATCCGTTTGACGTCGAATTTCCTTATAGCATTTTCGCGTGTAGGCTTGATCGGGATATCCGTATTCGTAGCGTGGCTACAATAAGGTAGTGGTCCGTGTTTATGTTGGCCCCTCGGAATGTTCGGACATCTTGTGATCAATCTGGTTGACGGTTGATTGGTCAGGAGATTTCCATGTTCCCTTGTGGATATCAAGATGTGGGAAGCGCGTACTAGCTACCAATTCGTCTCGCCCCGCAGCGAAGTCGATTATCCTAAATCCGTTATTGGAGGTGGTGTCGTCCGATTATTCCACCAAAGATTTCTTCTCTTCTTAGCTAAGCATTAGAATCTCCAAAGACAATTTTAATGTCATAGCTAGGGCATTGCTCATAGGTCATGTCGAGGAGCTCGTAGAACTTGTCTTTGGTGTCTTCATCCTTTTCCTCAGTGGGGGCGTGAGCGCAGATGAGCCTGATGTTGGTGAGCTTTTCAAATTCAAACTTTAAAAAAATGTTTGAAAAAGTTTAACATTTCTGTTTTGTTCGTTTATCACGAGTTTGATTTTCATTGTAAACTTAAAGAAATGTTGCTTTCAATGACTTTCACCCCTTATTTTTAATATTACGTGATTCGTTAGAGTTTCCAATATTTAAAACTCGCTTCCAGGTTGTAGACTTATTTTTACAGCTGTTGAACTGTCCTGTCAGACAAAGCAAATGTTCAGAATTTTTTAAGTAGATCTTCCGTTTGGAATCACATTACGTTACATTACGTATACGTACGAAACGCTTCATTATGATAGCATGCATTGAATTCCTATGGCTGAATTTTTAAACATCAAGCGAAGCCAAAGCTAAAGCATGTTTGTGTTTCAGCCATAAGAGTATGTTGTTCGACTGTGAAATAGTGTACCAATCGAATTGCAGAAATTAACCTCATCAACTCTGTTCAGGGAAAGGGAGACACTGTTTTTCTCAGCTACTTTAAATTAATTTAAAATAAAACTTTGCTTTTCAAAATTTTGATTTAAAATAAAGTAAATCTAAATTCAATTGTACTATTTTTATTTCAAGTTTTTGTTAAACATGTAAACCTGTTAACTGTTCGTTTCCATGCATCTAAAAGACTCATTATCTTGTTGAATATTATTAAACAGAGTATTCTAAGTACATATACAAATAAATACAAGTCAGGTCAGGAGAGATGCAAATAATAAGATACCAGAAACTGTAAAATTTTACAACTGTACATACCTACTTAATACTTATCTTGTTTCGTGGTAAATAAAACAAGTAAGTGATAAGGACTTGAAGCATCAGCTAATGTGCCTAGAGTATTATTAGTTCAACTTCATCATGGCCAGAGCTCTGTCAAATCTGCTGTAACAGTTTAAGTGATATAATGGTGTCCAACATAACAGATAGTATGACCAATGCAATGACAAATGGATTTGCATTTAGTGTTATTGACTATGTGGTTTTTATTACACTGTTGGGAGTTTCGGCGGCGATTGGATTGTATTTTGGATTTTTTTCCAAAGGTGGTAATACAACAAGTGAATATTTGCATGGCGGGAAGCAAATGAAAACTCTTCCTATTGCCATTTCCCTGGTAGCAAGGTACATAATATTTCGATGCAGTTTAACAGAAAATTTGAATGAAATTGTCTCTTCAGCCAACTTTCTGGGATTGCTATAATGACCATACCAGTGGAAATTTACAGTCATGGAATAAATTATATATTCACGGTGTTATCCATGTTCCTTGTTGTTCCAATGTTGTGTTCCATTGCCATTCCGGTATTTTATGAAAATAATATATCGAACTGTTACGAAGTGAGTAAATTCTGAATCATTTTAAACGTCAGTTAGCAACTTGTTTATTTGCAGTATTTACAAAAGCGATTCAACAAAACCATACGTCAAATTGTTACAATTTTATTCATCCTGACGACTTTCTTATACTTGCCGGTTTTCATGTTTATTCCATCTTTGGCATTTTCTCAAGGTAGGTGGGAGCAATTCAGGCAGCTTTATTTTTATCTCTAAATTGATATTTTTGTACGACAGTAACTGGAAACAATGTTCATTTGATAAATGCTTTGGTCTCATCAATCTGTGTTTTTTACACAATGCTTGTGAGTTGTAATGATTTAAACAAACAAACACAACCTTATAGATTTATTATGATTTAGGGTGGCATCAAGGCTGTGGTGTGGACTGACGTTGTTCAAGCTGTTGTCATGATTGGGTCTATGATATTAATAACTGTAATGGGAGTAATTCGAGTTGGCGGAGTAAACAAAGTTTTAGAAAACGCAAGTCATGGAGGTCGTTTGACTATAAAGTAAGTAAATCCTCTAGCAAATACAAAGCAGGTTATAATTCCAGTTAAAATATTTGTTTTGCTTGAAATATAATCTGTCTCTGATATTGAAGCCCATAAAAGACACAGCAACGCCTGTGCTGATAAGACTACTTCTTATTTTATATTTTGTTTGCATTCTTTAATTTGAAGCTTTGATCTTGATTTTGAAACTCGAGCAACATTTTGGAATGCTTTTTCCGGGTCAATATTTATGTGGGGCTCTTATATTGGTTTTAACCAAAGCTGTGTTCAGAGAATTGTAGCATTGCCGTCACTGTCTCATGCCAAAAGGTTTGTTTAACTTATGCTTATAAATTCTCAAAGGAGCCAATAAAAGCGATCATTGAAATTGAAATCCATCAGGAAAAACTGAAACACGAAGAATCTGATGAAAGTCTTATGTAGCAATCGTTGAAAATGTACGTATTTTACGCTAGAATCTCCATTTTATAAGCCGGACCCGGGGACCATCTGAGAATTTGTTGCTAATTTGTTGCTATTTTGTACCGAAAGAATTGATTTTGTGCCTCTCTTACTTAACGAGAAACGGCTGAGGACCTGACGTTATATTATGCTACAATCTCCCTTTATATATCATGACAAAGAAAGCACCTATCGACTTGAATCCATTTCCATATTTTGTTGCTATTTTGTTGCTGAGAAACAGGCCAGCTACATTTGTCGGAATCGTAACCCTTCATGGGGGTGTACCACCCCTAGCCCTATAAATACGGGATAGAGTGTATATCGTAAACCAGAGCAACTAGGAACACGAGATAAACCGCTAGTAACAAAATATAACCTATGTCTATTTATCAGCAACAAAATAGCAACAAAATACGCCGCTGGTCTCGTGTTCCTAGGTGCTTACGAGATACTCTTTATCTCGTATTTAAACGGTTTTGGATATCAATGAAATTCTTTATTCCTGTGGAAGTACATTTGATGCCATTATGTATGAACTCGACTTCTTTTGCATGGCCACCACGAGCACGCTTGCAGAAGTCCAGACGCTGAACCCAATTTTCGACTGTTTTCAAGCATAAATCGGCCGATACTGCTGCAATTTCACGTTCGATATTCGCACGAAATTCATCGATCGTCGCTGGCTTGTTGGCATAAACCATAGATTTGACGTAGCCCCACAGGAAATAGTCTAACGGCGTTAAATCGCATGAACGAGGCGGCCAATTCACAGGTCCATTTCTGGAGATAATGCGCTCATCGAACTTCGTTCTCTATAATTCGATTGTTTGGCCCGCTGTGTGACATGTGGCACCGTCCTGTTGAAACCACATATCGTCCAAGTCCATATCATCCAATTCATTCCAAAAATAATCGGTTAGCATTGAGCGGTAATGATTCCCATTCACAGTAACGTGCCGGTCTTGATCATCACGGAAGAAGTACGGCCCAATGACACCACCAGCATGTAAACCGCACCAAACTGTGATTTTTTCGGGATGTAATGGTGCCTCGTGAAGCACATGCGGATTGCTGCCTGACCAATAACGCATATTTTGCTTATTGACGAAGCCATCCAGCCAGAAATGAGCCTCATCGCTGAAGATGAGTAGCTCTTAATGTGTTGACCACTGACTCTGAATTTCAGTAGTAAATTTTAATAATTTTGACTCGTTGTTAGATCGTTTACCTTTCCATGATGAAATGGCAAACCTTACTGAAGAGAAATATCAAATATTGGTCTACTTTTGTAGCGTCTAGCGTCCGGTCCCTATTGAAACGCCCTTTATAAAGGGTGATTGTAGCGTAATATTACGTCAGGTCCTCAGCCGTTTCTCGTTAACTAAGAGAGGTACAAAATCAATTCTTTCGGTGCAAGATAACAACAAATTCCCAGATGGTTCCCGAGTCCGGCTTATAAAATGGAGATTCTAGCGTAATAAACGTTGAAAATGTCTGCCTGTGAAACAAATTTCGAATAACACAAAACATTGAAACGAATCGTAAATTTTTTTTGCATAAATCCATCAGATGTTTAGGAAAATGAATATAAATTACGTTTTTTCCTCATTAATGATTTCAGTGATCTCTACAACTTGGCGCAAATATTTTTAATTGAATTTGTGTTTTTTTTTTTTAACTCTAGCTTTTCTTTCGGAACATATTTGTTCAGTTATTATTTTTGAATTTTAATTATTTGTTTTTACTTACTTAGATCACTTTACATATTTGCAATCGGATTTTTGTCTATTATGCTTATAACTGTTTTCACTGGAATTATCATGTATGCGAAATATTATGAATGTGATCCTGTTGCATTGAAGGTAAGTGGTTTTATTTAAACATTTGGTTTATTTTTAAACATAGAAAGAAGTAGGAACATATTGCGACACACCACTAACTTCCCATAATTTCGTTAAAGAAAACTTGAAACTAGGAATACATTTATAAAATTGCAAACATAATTTGCTAAACAAATAAGTTTACCAAAAAATTAATTTAACCGCAAAATATGAATGGAAGAAATTATCAATTTACTAGCTGTACCCTGCCACACTTCGCAGTGGCACATGTGATTGGATGGTTGAGAAATGAGGAACAAAACAAAGATTACATTTCATACAAATTAATTTTTCAATATTTTTTGTTTTTCTGTCTGCGTAGATATAAGGACTATCCGTCGCATCTAAATCTAAGCCACACAATTCTAAAAATTGACCTTGAGCTGCTATCCGTTTCCCGCAAACCCGGTACCTCGTTACTCGCTATCCTACCCTTCACGCTAACTGCTACCCCTATGCCCTCTACACATACTCCTGTTTCCTGTCACTCCGCTACCCCGCTACTCCACTACCCTGCTCATATGTCAATAACGACTTGGTCGATTTTTCACAAAATTCTTAAAAACCCATTCACGCCACTACCAGAACAATCTGTCAAAATTCGATGCAAAACATTCCACTGGTACAAAATAAGTGAGTCGGACTCAATACCACAGAAACAATCAAAATACATGTGCATCAAATAATCCGGTAAAAATTTGAAATAAATTCTACAGAAACAACAATTGAAATTTTCATGATACACGATATGAAATGATATTGAATATTCAGTATGATTATAATTTAATGACATGTATCAAACCAAAGACAGGTTGTTCAATGAAATTGAACATTTTCAGCCATTTTCTTAACAAAAATAAGAATTTTCTGCAAGTAGTTCAACAAATCAAAGAATCTAAAAAATTAGACCTAGCAGACTTCGTACTTCCTCGTTTGATAAAATTAAGACCTTAACTTTTGCACCCGCTATCGAACTACCCACTAAACTCTATCCACAGCCCTACTACCCTCTACCCGTTTATCCGCTACCTGCTTCCTACCACTCGGTACCCCGTTAACCTACTATACGTTACACGCTTCCCGCTACTTCTACACGCTACTCGTCACCCGACTACCTGTTACCCACTACCTTACTACTCCACTACCAGCTTTAAGACCTTAACTTTTGCACGCCGCTATAACACTCCCCGCTAAACTCTATCCAGGGCCCTTCTTCCCTCTACCTGTTATCCGCTACCCGCTATCTGCTCCCCCGCTACCCCATTAACCTACTATACGTTACCCGCTACCCGCTACTTCTAACCTGCTACCCACTACCCGTCACCCCACTACCTCGCTACTCCACTACCAGCTTTCCTGGATATATCTCATAAACGGCTTGGTCGATTTTTATTAAAATACTTAAAACTCATTTACGCTCCACTGGTACAAAAGTAGTGAGTCGAACTCAGCAACAAATCTAAAAAAAGAAAAAAATCGACAACTAAAAATGTGAAGTGTATAGTTTTTTTGAAAAACAATATTTGACAAATAATATTTTTCTTCAACTGACATTTTATTTATTATTATTTTTTTTTTTTTTTTGACTGAAATCTGAAAATAAAATATTTGACGAAATCGAATATTCGTAGCTATATTGATATATTTTGCTGAAGTGAGAAAAGCATTATTTTTTAACATCTGCACCGTTTGTGATTGAAAAGTTTACATTTTGTCTGTTAACAACCTTCTACCCTTATTCCTCTTTAATTTAAAACAAAAATGAAGAAAATCGGTCAAACGGTTGTTGAGTTTTTCGAGCGTACACAAACCAACATTACATTTTTATATATATAGATTTATTATTTATTTATTTTTTATCGAAATGAATTATCTACAAATAATTTTTTTATGATAAAACTAGTTTGTCTGATATCAGGAAATTAAAATTCACATTCGACTTTTGAAATTATATAAAGTCTTAGGTGTTTTATTACTAATAAGGATCCAAATATTAGTTACTTACTTACTTATCCGGCTCACAATCCATAAAGGATTTCAGCCTGAGATACTGCAGACTTCCATTGTGAACGGTCACTCGCATGCACTCTCCAATCGCCAAAACCAAGCGATATGGCATCCGCAGTCACTTGGTCCTTGTACCGTGCGTAGGTTCGGTTTTTCTTGTTGTCTCCAACCTGGGGGCTGGGATGAGAAGACTTTCTTGTCTGGAGCGTTGTCGTCCATTCACTCGATGTGGACAAGCCAACGTAGTCGTCTTTTCTTCGCCTTCTGGACTATATCCACATCTTGGTACAGCTCATACAGTTCTCGGTTGAACCTTCTTCTCCATTCGCCATAGTCGCCACAGGACCGAAAATCCGTCGAAGACTTTTTTTTCTTTCGAAAGTGCCGAGCATCAGTTCCCCTTTTTTATTTATCGTCCAGCACTCGGCGCCGTAGAGTAGGACTGGTAGAATCAAAGTTTTGTATAGCAGACACTTTGTCTTTCGAGTGAGGAGTTTTATATCCAGTTATTTAGCCAACCCGAAGCAATAGCGGTTCGCTAGGGTAATTCTTCTTCGGATCTCCACTATAAGGTGTAGTTTGTGGGATTGATGTTTGAACATCAAGGTGAACTCCCTAACTACCTCGAAATTGCTTCGAACAACAGTGAAGTTTTGTCCTAGGCGGCGGAAAGATGTTGTTTTGTTCGTTTTGTCCTCATTCATTTCAAGACCAACGGCTTTTGCCTGTTCTTCAAACGCTGTGAAGGTCTCAAGCACAGCTCTCTTGGATCAACCGATGATTTCTATGTCGTCCGCATAGCCTAGGAGCTGGGTGAACTTGTTGCATATAGTGTTTTCCGTGCTCACACCTGCTTTGCGCACTATCTGCTCCATCAGGACTATGTTGAAGAAGTCACATGGCAACGCATCTATTTGTCTAAACTCTGAGCATGTTTGGAATAACTCGGATGAGCTGTTACCCATTTGCACACTGCACTGCGTATTGTTGAGCGTCGTGCAGCACAGCTGGATCAGTTTTTTTTTTTTTGGGATCCCGAATTTAGACATCGCCATCATAAGCTCTTGGAGGTGGATGCTATCATACGCAGCTTTAAAATCGATGAAAAGATGGTGGGTTACGAATTGAAATTCGTTGTTCTTTTCTAGGATCTGCCTCAGTGTGAATATTTGGTCTATCGTTGTTCTTCCTGGCCTAAAGCCACTCTGGTACGTGCCGATTATAAATTGTGTTGCAGAACGGTTTAAGACGCTCACGCAGTTTGTTAGATAGGATTTTGTATGCAACATTAAGCAGGGATATGCCGTTGTAGTTTTTGCAGTCAGTGGGCATGCATTCTTCCTCCCACAGCTTGGTGATGGTGATGGTTCATTAAAACACCTCCTCCATATTTAAGGAGCTTTTTAGCTTTTGGATGTCTCTTCTACCTCTTATGTGCTGGGGGCTGGGACTGGGTTGCTTTTCTGTCTTCATTAGCTCACTAGACATTTTGCGCATTCAGCAGCTAATGGAAGTGCTGCCTGAAAACATCTGCAGTTCCCAGTGCTTAGGTGACTAGATTTCCTTCCAGGTGTTGTTCTTTTCCCAAGACTATTTTCCGTTGCAGCGTCTGCAAACGTGCATTTCCGTCTCTCTTCTCAATAACGCGCACTCATCAACATACTACGGGTTCTTTTTCGGGGGTAGCTGGTAACCTACGGTGGTCTCGGCTACACTTTTTATTATTTCACGACATTGGTTCCACAAGGTGTTGACATCTGTGGTATTTGGGGAGACGACGGAATGTCGCTTACGCAAGCGCTCACTGTAGTCTCTTGCATTCTCTGGAGTGCCAAGGCAACCGATGTTGAAATTCTTTCTTGGGGCCGCAATTGCTTTCTTGTCATTTGATAGTCGAGCTCTAAACTTAGCCATTACCAGAAAGTGGTCAGAGTCGACATTTGCTCCTCGGAAAGTGCGCTCGTTCAAGATGTTGGATGCTTCCCCAAAGCCGATTAGCACATGGTCGATTTGGTTGGTACCTAGTGCTACTTATCACCGTATTACGAGCTGTAGCAAAGTCGATTAGTCGGAAGCCCTTATCTGTTGTAACTTCGTAGAGGCTGGGCTTTCCAACTAATTCGCCAAAGAGGTCTTCCTTCCCGATTTTTGCATTGAAATCTACGAGTACGATTTTGACGTTGTAATCTGGATAAAAAAGTTGCCACATTTAGCTAATTTTCTTGATAGTTGGCTGTTGAACCCTTCCAAGGCACTTGTTGTTCGACAAGAGTTCTTATCCACAAACCATACAAATGGAGATACCTAAAATGTATGAAAAGTAAAACATTAGAAATGTGCAATCTTATTTAAAAGACATTTTTTATTCTTCTTCTTTCATTCTAAGTCAAGTCAAGTTTTGAAAAATCGCGCAAAATACAATTCTACACAGTTTTAAAAAGTAAGTTAGGTCCTTTTGAAGCTCAGTTTTTGAGCGTTAAAATTTTTCAAAACTCGACTATGAAGGCCTTGCAAATAATCAAAAAAATCGCGTTTTTCTTCGGGAACATATAGAAAATAGAACAGAACTTCCTCGACTAAAACCCTCACAATGCAATTGAAATAAGACCCGTCGGGTGTTATTTCAATTTCAGCATGGAAATAAAGCCCCATTTTAGAAAGGGCCTTATTTCGCCGGGCAATATTTCACGTCACTGTTTGTTAGTTTTTAAATACAGTATTTCGACCCGCTCGCTCCCTATGTTACTTTTTTTTATATTTTGCACCCACTCAAGGGATTATTATACTCTTTTTATGCCAGAGACACAGTGAGTGCATTAGGAAGAAGGGAAGGGGTTGGAACGGAAGTGTTAGGCCTCGGCCACGCAGCAAGCGGCTGAGCGGAAAAAAAATATAAAACATATGAAATCACATAGAAGCGGCCACGCAATGAGCGAGCGGCGAAACTAAATTTTGAGCGGCTAAGCGGCGCCGCTCAGCAACCAAACCTGTTTTAATTGTTCTGAGCGGCAAGAAGCAAAGATGGCCAAAGGACGCACTTTTTCAAGCAGCAAATCAGAAGATTCGATAGACATACGTAGATATTGCCAGAATCTATCTAGAAATGTTTGTAAATTCAAAAATAACTGGTTGCATTCTCCAAACTCCGATCTTAATTTTTTAATCGAATGAACACCAAATCGTCTTTTTTTGTATACGTTTAAGTAATTTATACACATACAAACGATTTTCCGACAGTAAAATACGGCGAACAGTTCTGGACAACGGCATTTTAACTACTAATCGCTCAAAAGCAGCCGCTCAGTCATCAGTGCCTGGCCATACCTTTGCATATAGAATCTAAGTTATATGCAAAGGCCATACGTCGCTTAGAACTGCCGCTCAGCCGCTAGCCGCTCAGCCGCTAGCCGCTCAGCCGCTAGCCGCTCAGCCGCTTAGCCGCTCAACCGCTTACTGCGTGGCCGAGGCCTTAGTGTACATTAGTCTTAAATTCTTGAAGATTGTAATGACTGGGAAAGACAGAGTGTGGAAGAGAGTTCCACATTAGAATAGTACGGCTAAAAAATGATTTCCTATACTTGAGAGTACGTCCGAACTCCGAAGTTGGGCTCGAGGGTAAATTGATGGGCATTCCTAGCAGTGCGAGAATTACGGGCGAATTGTTTGAGGCGAGGGATGCAACTCGCTATTTCTATAGATATAGAGCAATAACAGTAGAAGTAACGGTAGAACAGGAAGAGACACGCAACTTTACGACGGTTGTCTAAAGGGCTGAATGAGTATGTCATCTCTCTATCACCAATCATTAACTTACAGCTCTTTTATGTGTTCCATGCAAGAGGCTTAAGTAAGTACCTGGAGCACCTCCAAAATAAAGGGTTTTCCAATAAGAGGTGTTATTTTGAACAGCACGCTATTTCGGTAGCTGTCACTTTTGAAGCTGTCATTTTTTGACATTTGACAAGTAGAAACTACGCCATTAATAAAAATGCAACAATTCACGCAAAAACGCATTGAAATTATTAAAATTCACTATAAAATTTTTGTGTGAAGCCCTTGTCGGACCGCAATACAGAAATTGGTGGACAAATTCGAGCTGTTGGGACAAGTTAGTGATGTGAAGAATAAAACCCGTGCACGTCGCTCAAGAACAACTGAGAATATTGCTGTTGCAGCCTAAGTTTGTCCATTCCTTGTCGTTCTTAGGCATTCCACAAACGTCATTACACAGTATTTTGCATAAAGACTTGAGTCTTTAGGTTTATAAAGTTCAGTTAACACAAGAACTCAAGCCGGCTGATCATCAACAACGTCGTTTCTTTGCTGATTGGGTCCTTGAAATGCATGAAAATGATCCGGAATTTCATCAAAATATCATCTTGACTGATGAGGCCCATTTCCATCTCGGAGGCTACGTCAACAAGCAAAACTGTTGCATCTGGGGCTCGGAAAACCCAAGAGATATTGTCAAAAAGCCTCTCCATCCTCAACGCGTGACTGTTTGGTGCGGTTTATGGTCCGACGGGGTCATTGGACCTTACTTTTTCGAAAATGCGGCTGGAGCAACAGTTACGGTCAATGGATTGCGCTATCCAGAGATGATTAATGATATCTTATGGCCGGAATTGGATGGTATTGATCTGGACAACGTTTACTTTCAACAAGACGGCAATAAGTGTTACACAAGTAATGAAACCATCGATCTTTTAAGGGAAAAGTTTCCGGACCGTGTTATCTTTCGAAGAGGTGATTACACCGAGATCTTGTGATTTAACACCTTGCGACTCCTTCCCTTGGGGCCACGTGAAAGATAAGGTCTACGCCAACAGCCCAGCGTCGACTCAAAACCTCAAAGATGGAAGTCATGAGTTATGGAAAATTTCATGTAAAAGATATGGTCCTGTTAGCGTGGTCGTGGCGTCCATTTGGCTGTTGTTGTGTTCCATTATTAACGGCATACCTTCCTCCTTATAATGAAATAAACATCCGATCATTTATCTTAAAAAATGCAACTTTTCTCCGAATATCAAAATAAAACCTCTTATTGGAAAACCCTTTATATGTACAAAGTTTCAGGATAATCGGTTTAGTAGTTCTTACGTTACTAAGTAACAAACAAACTTACATTCACATTTATTATATTACTAGAGAAGTAGGGATGTAGGGATTATAATACACATTTTTTTAATTCATCTATAATTTCATCATACTTTTTACATGTATTCAAACAGATCGTAGATAAGGCTGACAAATTGGTACCATATTTCGTGCAGGACGTTGTTGGTCATATCTATGGTATGCCTGGAGTTTTTATATCATCTGTTTTTAGTGCTTCCTTAAGGTAATTCATGAGTGACGAACCTTCGAGAAATCAAAGTTATTATTTTCTTGTATATTTTCTTTACCTTTAGTACGATTTCAGCAAATCTGAATTCACTATCAGGAATAATCTACTTTGATTGCGTTAAACAATACATCAATCATACTGAGTCGAAAGCCAATTGTTTTATGAAAATATGCGTTGTTGTGATTGGAGCATATTGTGTCATTGGTGGAATTGCTGTTGAACAATTTAATTCTATTTTACAAGTCGCTTACACTATTTCTGGTGTGTCGCTTGGAACAGTGTTTGGAATTTTTTCTATCGGATTATTAGTACCAAAAGTCAATGGCAAGGTATTTATTTAAATTAGTTAACAGTGGTAAATATCAATATACATTTCAAAGTTAATTTCATGCATACATGAATGCCAAGTTCAAAATACATAAGAAGCTTGTAGACTAAAGACACAGAGATTATAAGATTCAAATGAGATTATCATCATTCAATGCTCAATTTTTGATGTTTTTTCTTACATAGGCTGCATTGATAAGTCTAATTATGAGTTTACTTGCCATGATGGTAATTTGCTATGGAGCTCAGAGGGAAATCAATGCTGGAAGATTGTCTTATAAACCCTTACCAAGTCGTACAGATGGATGTGAGGACTTCAATAAAACACTGACACTGCCAATTCAAACGTGAGTTCTTTAAGTAATTTCAATTTACAAGTTGAGATATGTATAACCATATTTTTAAACATTTCAGGAACCATTACCAAGAGAACAAAACCCAGGATGAAACTTTTTCTTTATTTAAAATTTCATTTTATTGGTATGCAGTATTGGGAACTTCGTTTATTTGGATTTCATCGATTATTCTTAGTTTCGTTGTGACGTCAGATGAGAAAGTTGATCCTCAACTGTTATCACCTATTGTTAGACCTTTTTTCACTGTAATTAATCGTGAAATGGAGGAAGTTCCATTAAAACAAAAACTTAATTTGGACACGTGATATGTAATATATGTCGTGTTTTTTTTTTCAATACACATAAGCCAATAGCCAGCACAATAATCAATTGCGAATGAACTCACTTCAACTGACAAATTCAATTTGTATGACAATTGTTACATAAAACGTCGCAAAATGGACCTGAGGGTTGCGCCTCGGATTAATAAAACTTAGCAAATACTTCAACCTAAGCGAGTGCATAACTCAGATAAGCTCAAATCATTAGATTAACCTAGCAAAATAATTCTTCTTAACACCAACAGCGCTGTCTTCATTTCAATAATTGAAAGTTCTATCGCCGGCACAACTGTCATTTTTTTACTGGCCTTTTTATCGACTGCAATCCAAATTGTTGTTGTTTCCCAAGTGAAATTTTGCTGTACTGGCTAATGAGTAGTTAAAAAAACACGACTATTGCTATTTATTTAGTTCTTTAAATAAATGCAATGAGATTTTTGTAACCCTGACTGACAGTCATCATGTTTTATTCTTGCATTACTTTCTTTCATAAATGTATCTGCATTTAGTCATTACTGGATGCATTCATACAACAAATTACTTTTATAAAAGACTGAGTTAAGGAGTTCGATATTTATGATATATAACCAGTAAATAAAAATAATAAGAGTGGCACCATAGGTCTTAAAGAGCCAAGGCCTAAGTGGCTTACTCTAATCAACAATTCTCTGGGTGCGTGTAAAGAATTTAGTGGACCTACAATATAGCGCCGACAAAGTTCAGAAGCACTTTTTCATGACAAATTGATTGGAAGTTTTGTCAGTTCTTCGCAAGAGGCACTGCCCGTGAAAGATGAAATTAAAACTATGGGCACGAGTAGGACTCGAACCCATGACGTTCTGCTAAGCAGCCAATGCACCTAACCACTAGGCCACGGACACTACTAAACCAGTAAAAACTCAATAGAATAGTTGATAACAGTTCGAATTGTTTTAACAATTAGAAATTAGTCTATTTTTGACTAGTTCTATTTTGTATTAATATTAACTAATGCTCAAAGCAGATGTGCAGCAGTTCTGCACGCAGCGCTTTAAGCAAAACACACGTGAAGCAAGTATATGCCAAGTTTTGTCAAAACAAAAACGACACCTGCCAAAATTGTATTGTTTTGGATGTCTAGTAAAAGTTGAAAATAGTGAGCTTGCTAAGAATCATCACACAAATAAGTATGTGAAAGTTTGGATGGATGGATATGTTTGTCGCTAAATAACTGCAGACCGACTGGAGTAGGAGGTAGTGTTAGTTTATGAATCAGGAAAAAATATGTACGGTTCCCGTGAGGTCGCTAATTTTTACCCCGATACATAGAGCAAAGTATCAACTCTGGCAAGTTTTGTCAAGACAAAAACGACACCTGCCAAAATTTTATTGATTTGGTTGTTCTGTGTATCGCGAGCGAGGGTTACCATCCAAACACATATTTGGTATTGCAACGGCAAGGTGGCGAGCAATAATAGGTATTCTTAATGTTGACGCGAAGAACGCCAAAAAAATAGTCAAAGCCGTTGTAGTTTTGCATAATTTTGTAAGATTCCACGACATACCAAACTACTGTCCGAACAATTTTGTCGACTGAAATTCACAAGCGGATGAACTAATTTCAAGAGTACGCTGGCGACAAGAAGTAAGCCCAATGCGTCAAACTAGATTGTTCACAAGATTTAATCCACGTCGGGGTGCTTTTTCAATGAAGGACGAATTAAAAAAATGCTTGTCGCAACAAAGTTAATTAAAAAAATCGAATTAAAT
Organism: Sphaerophoria rueppellii; assembly: GCA_920937365.1. NCBI lineage: Eukaryota > Metazoa > Arthropoda > Insecta > Diptera > Syrphidae > Sphaerophoria > Sphaerophoria rueppellii. Next base: position 41,426,895 of record CAKKXW010000005.1, on the reverse strand, counting down.
CATAATCTAATCAAGTTTTTTTTTTATTATTCAATGTTATGTACAATTTTTTAGAAAATTTTGAGCACTTCCATTTGAAGTTCCATGAACTAAACCGGGCTCACGCTTGCCTCATTTGCTTGTTTGGCTAGGCCTTCAAAGAAATGGTCCTTTGGCGTTTTATGATTTTGGCTTGTTGAAACAATCTCCCCTAGCCATTTCTATTACATCCGACAGCTCGATCCGTGCTTCCAAGAGAATCCAATTTTTTTTCTTTATTTTTTGATTTTTCGACGGAAGCTGATGATGTTGACAAAAATTGGTCATCAACACTCTTGAAAAATTTCCCGAAGTGCTATAAGTAAAGTTTACATACATACATAATATTAAATGTATAACATTGGCTTAAGACTTTTAATGATTTTTTTTGCCTAAAAATACGCATTACTAATCTTGTTCTTGCTTTGAAATTCGTTTTATATTTGAATAAGAACGTTTGGCATTAACGCGTTATAAATGCTAAGAATAATCGAATATTAAAGAATTTCAACTGCTCCTTCCACTTCCAAGATTTTTCCGGAGTCAGATTTATACTCCCACTGGATTGATGTCTTTAGATTTCCCTTAAAAACTTATCCCTCAAGGTTCTCCATCTACTTTTGAGCTAGGTTACTGTAAAATAAAGTACATTAATGAGGATGGGTCTTTGATAAAAATAATATATAATAGTAATAATAATATATAGCATACTTTGAGGAGCTTGTAAAAATGCATGTCTATTCATTGCAAATTGATAAACAATAAAAAGTCTGCAATGGGAAACCAAAACATCAGTGGAGTTGTTAGCGCAGTGCGTAGTGCATTGGCTTCCCAACTGGCTGGTCCTAGGTTCAAATCCCAAATGTGAACTCAAAAAGTTTTTCGATTAAAATGAAAGAACAACTAGACAGCACCACTAATAAAGGAGAGTCTGATGATCGGCTTGGCACCCGTGAAATAGCTAAAACTCCAGCCAAATAAAGGAATTGACGGAAAAAGCCATTGGTGGAAGCACCTCTAAGTTGCTATCGTTGTTCAACACATAAATGGAATTGACGGACGCAGCCTAACTGCAGTGTTAAATAACACAAAAACAAATTACAAAAAA
>CAKKXW010000005.1:41400184-41411817 GCA_920937365.1 Sphaerophoria rueppellii | reverse complement strand
AGGCTTAGGTTAAGCTTTTCTGAGCACACACCACTACCGACACCATAATTAGTCTTGGATCCATCTGTATTAAAATAAATGCAGTTTCTTCCAAAAATTGTTTTTCTTCCCATTCATCTCTGGATGGAATGGAGACCTGGAAGTTTTTCCCAAATTGGGGTTTGGAATGGTGTAGTCTATGTACTTTGGTATAGAACCGCATAAGAAAATAAGAATAAGAGAGGAGGCGTTGAGTCTTCTAGCTGTACTCGCCTCCACTTGTTTATTAAAGATCTCGAGGTGTGTCAGATGGAAGAGAGTATCTGGCGCAGTTGAGAAAAGAGCTACTGTAGCTTTTCTAATTCATTTTTGAATGTTGGGTTTCCAACTTAATTTTTTGTCTAATATCAGACCAAGATATTTGGCTTCATTGGTAAAAATTAGTGGTACACCTTTTATTGAAGAAGGTAGAATTACTCTGGTTTTGTATTTTTGTGCAAAAATGACGAGGTCTATTTTTTGAAGATTAATATTAGTGAGCATATTTAGTGCGTTTTGTAGGAGGTCTCTCAGGGTAATAGGGTGTTTTCCCTCAACGACGATGGCAACATCATCGGCATGTGCAATCACTCTGAAGCCTTCCTTCTCGGGGGAAATTAGCAGTTCGTTAACTACTATGTTGCACAGGAGAGGGAACAGAACACCACCCTGCGGAATGCCTCTGCTGACAGGCTTTCTCGTACAGAAATCTTCCATCCTGCTTTTTTAGCATTAGATTAATCAACTCACAGAGTGAGTTTTCGACATTCAGGGTCGTCATAACGGAAGTGATAGCAGATTTGTCAACGTTGTTGAAAGCGTCCTCAATGTCAGTGGGCATGCATTCTTCCTCCCACACTTATCTAATGACTTGGTGCATGCGTATTTAAAGAGCTCCGCAGGTATGCCATCCGACCCGGCGGACTTGTTATCTTTTAGCTTTTAGATGGCTCTTTCTACTTCTTCTGTGCTGGGGGCTGAGACTGGGTCTTCATTGATTGGTCTTGCTTCTCTTTCGTTATTAGCTCACTAGACATTTTGCGCATTCAGCAGCTAATTGAAGTGCTGCCTGAAAACATCTACAATTCCCTGTGCTTCGGTGACTAGATTTCCTTCACTATTTCGAAGAGCCTGTGTCCCAGTCCTGAATTGTTTCGACCTTTTAAAGAAACGTCGGGTGTTGTTCTTTTCTCAAGACTATTTTCCGTTGCAGCGTCTGCAAACGTGCATTTTCCGTCTTTTTTCAATAACGCGCACTCATCATCATACCATGGATTCTTTTAAAGAGGTGGCTGGCAACCTATGGTGTGGTCTCAGCTACATTTTTCTATTATTTCCCGATTTTGATTCCACAAGGTGTTGACATCTGTGGCATTTGGAAAGACGGCTGAGAGTCGTTCACTCAGGCGCTCATTGTAGTCTTTGGCATTTTCCGGAGTGCAAGGCGACCGATGTAAAACTTCTTTCCTGGGGCCGCACGTGATTTTGTCGTTTGATAGTAGAGCTCTAAACTTAACCACTACCCGAAAGTGTTCAGAGTCGACATTTGCTCCTTGGAGAGTGTGCACGTCCAAGATGTTGGATGCGTGCCTTGCGCCGATTAACACATGGTCGATTTGATTGGTGATTCGACCATCCGGAGATCGTCAGGTTGCTGTGTAGTGTAGATCATTCGTCTTGGAGACCTAGTGCTACTTATCACCGTATTACGAGCTGCAGCAAAGTCGATTATTCGGAAGCCGTTATCTGTTGTAACTTCGTGGAGTCTGTGCTTTCCAACTAATCCGCCAAAGATGGCTTCCTTCCCGATTTTTGCATTAAAATCTCCGAGCACAATTTTGACGTTGTACTCTGGACAGGCTCTGTTGGCTCTATCCAGGAGGTTGTTGTGTGGCCTTTATGCGGACTACAGCCAGGCCATTACTAGTTGGCTTAAACCGATTTCCCACGACGAATCCGCATCCAAATATGTGCATTCTTTGATGACAGCTGTTATAAATGTCGCAATTTTTCCTTGTAATTGTCCCTGATACTATCCATCGTATTTCCTGGATCGCAGTAATGTCTGCCTTATACTGCGAGAGGACAGATTCAAGTTTCATTTTATTTTTTATTTTTATTTATTCATTTTATTCGTGAATGCTTAACAAACTGTAAGATATGGAGTCTTATTAGGTAGTAGTAAGCTAGTTTTACAAATCAGGGTGAATATTACAAATTAATAAAGTTGAAGCTATTTACATAAAATAAAAATTAAGCTAAAAATTATGATGTTTAACAAAATTTGAGTTATAATTACGTTAACAAGTTAGCAGGAAAATGAGATTTTAATACTTTTTTGAAATTTATTGCGTTTAGATGGTCTTTAATATTACGAGGCAATGAGTTCCAGAGACGGACCGAATTAACAAAAAATTGACGTTCGGATGTTAAGAACGAAAAACGAGGAACAATTAATTGACGAGATCTATGCGAAGATGTGGGTGTTATTTTTTCATAGCAGTATTGTGGTTGACGTGAAAACATGATATCAGCAAGCAGAATCAGACTACGAAATTCAACATATTTGTCAAAAGACATATCAAGTAGCTTTGTTGCAAGACCGGAAACCCTATCATATCTACGTAACCCATATACATACCTTACGGTTGAATTGAATGCTACATTAAGCTTTCGCTTACTAATATAATTACAATTACAGTAAATTTCGCAACCATAAATTAAGATAGGAATTATCAAAGTCTTAGCAAGAAGCAATCGCGTTTCAACTGGTGTAAAACTCTGAGTTACCCATAAGGTGCGAAGTACGCCATATACCTTGCCAACGAGTACATTGATATGGAGAGATTTTCTAGATATCACCAAGCATTTAGACTTTTTAGGGTTAAGAATTAGTCCATTAGACTCAGACCAATTTACAACTTTCTCCAAGTCTTCGTTGACACAAATAGCTCCATGTTCAATCAGGCCGAGAGGACAACTAAAGTACAGCTGAACGTCGTCTGCATACATATGGGAGGAACAGTTAGAAATTAGAGTTGCACCTGGAGTGTAGCGTGTTATTACATTCCAGGTACAAACTCTCAATGCATAGTCCGTTGTCGTTCCGGGTCTGGTTACCATAAGTGTTGACAAGCCATTGGTCGCTAGACAGAGTTTGCTACGAGCTATCTTCGACCAAATCTGATAGTGTAAAAAAGGGGGTCATTATCCTAGGCTACTATCTCTCTCAACTCTCATAACTTTCAAACTTTTATTTTTAATGTGGAGGGGTTTTTAGCCCTAAATTTGTAGGGCCGTTGGTAAAGTGCTTCTGTTTCTCCGTTTTGTACTCGCGCTTACAAGTTTCCCAAGTTTTATCTAGAGATTTAACCAGTGCCCGGTGGTTACCATTTGGAGGTAAGGTAAGCACTTGGTGTGTAGGAAAAGATACAGCAAACGGCCCCACATCCTACAACACCCAACCACCAACTGAAAGGACAAATAAAAATTTTTGTTTGAAAAAAAATCTCAGTCTTCACAAACAGGAATTTTCTCTTGGTTTATTTGTTGAAAATCTGTACTTCGACTTATTAACCGATAACCTTAGCTTTAAAAAAAAAAGCAGATGAACAAATTGTTCAAGCCAAGAAAGTCTTCGCTTGTCCTCAGGTTCGATACAATTTAGAGGACTGAAAATCCGAAACAAAAATTAAGGTAACTGGATTACGTATAACGCGGAATGGAAAGTGAGTATTGAACTCTTTTCTTAAGTTGCGAAATACTTTTCTCTGCGAACTTGGTTTCAAGAATTTCCTAGAAATTTTAAACTGTTGGTATTGAGACCTTTAAACCGTGGCTTTATAAGAGTAACTTTTTTTAAACACTTTAGGTACTTAAAAGGAAAAAAAACTGTGTTTAATGAAAATCACTGAAACTTGTTTATTCTCCCATTCGTAGCCTCGACATCGATTACCATCTTCAATAATATATTTCTACGCGAAAGATGGCCACCACATACTTTTGTGTGCACTGTCGTACGCACTAAGTAGACGATGATGGGATCTGCAAAAGTGAAAGGAATTTCTCATGAAATCTTGGTTTATTATTGGTAGTTTCTTCTATATATATTGAAGAATCACAAAGCTAGACGGCGGAGAAGGAGGAAATGACGACTTGAGGCGATTATGAAGGTACATCGAAGCGACTTCACGTTTCGCATCGTCATCGTAGTCGTGTTCATTGTGTGATTGTTAGTAGAAGTAACTAACTTACAGAAAAGTGGGAACGCATATTCTCAAAGAGTTATACAAACTTAAATTGAATGAATGGGAGTTGGATATTATGTAAGATGGCTTTTATGCACACCTCGTAGATACATTATTTGGCCAATTTAAATGATTTAACGTCTTTTTTTATGTTAATTAATTTGATGGGTTTATAGATGGTTGACGGTTGTTATAAAATACAACATCTGATATTTGAAGAAAAAGGAAACAATAATAATCTCTTTAGTCGACAAAAGATTGTTAATCAATTTTTTAATGGAGATTTTGTGTGTGTACCTAAGTGAGTTACCGGGGATTTTATTTAATAGTTCAATTAAGCTTAATGATTACCTAAGATTATCCAAATCGTGCATTTACACAACTTTTAATTTAAGCAAACAATGCGAACAAATTCATATGCAACTGTAGAAATTTAAGAATTATTTGAAGCCCAGGCCATAAAAGGAGCGGTTTTTCCGGCTTTTGCACTTGGAGTCACATCAAGTGCCTGGTACTCCAGGTTGGGGGTTGTACGCCGGGACGACTTCCTGACTACGCAGAAAAGAATCGAGTTGCGAAGCAACAACAGACCTCAGTAACGGACGGATACACTGATGACGACCCAAGCAAATGTATAAAGGACAACGAATTTCAGATATGCACATGGAATGTTAGGTCCCTTAATAGACTGCGTGCTGCCGAACAGTTAGCGGAGACCCTCAAATGCTACAAAGCAGATATTACCGCTATCCAGGAAATGCGATGGGATTGACCGGGCAAAAGGAGGATGAGAAACTGCGACATCTACTATGGTGATTGTTACCGAGAGCAACAACAGCGACTCTTTGGATGCGGATGCGTGAGCGAACGCATCACGACAATCCGAATCAAGGCTAAATTTGGCAACATTAGCCTAATATGTGCGCATGCCCCCACAGAAGAGAAAAATGACGACACCAAAGACGAGTTCTACGAACTCCTCGACAAAACATAGGAGCAATGTCCTAGCTATGACATTAAAATTGTCCTCTGCGATTTTAATGCAAAGCTTGGAAAAGAGGACATCGTTGGTGGAACAGTCGGAAAGCACAGCACGACACCACTTCCGGCAGCGGATTTAGGCTGATCGACTTTGCTGCGGGGCGAAATGTTGTGATAGCAAGCATCTCAACATCCATACAGGAACATGGAGATCCTGATCAATCAACCGTCACCGAGATTGATCTCATTGCGATCGACGGAAGGTACTTGTCCAGCAATCTAGATGTTCGAACTTTCCAAGAAACCAACATTTACTCGGACCATTACCTCGTCGTAGCCAAGGTAGTGCTACGAATATCCCGACAACGGTCAAAAACAAGGAAATGCTCCAAGAAAATTTGACGTCGGAACGCTACAATCGCAAGAGATAAGTTCTTCTCTGATCTAGTGTCAAGTAAAATCTTAAGAAGTCCTATGCCGCCAACAACAAGTATTGAAAACCCTTGTCAACATTGCCAGAAATCAGTTAGAGATGCCGCCTCTAATGTGCTAGGTTTCACACAGGTTTAACGAAACATGCAGGCAAGCCGATGCAGCCAAGCAGGAGGCATACAAATTGCCGCTTCATAGCAGGACAAGAGCTGCTCGTTAGGTCTACGAGCAAAAGAGGAGAGTACAACGACGGCTTCTCAGAAGAAAAAAGAGTGAGCAGGAGTGAGGATGTGGAGAGGGCAACAGCAGAAATGAAGTTCGGAGGCTTTACCGAAAGGTTAAACAGCTGGCTCAAGGTCATCGAGCAAGAACCGATGCCTGCAGAGATCGGGAACAAGGGAATACATCATGGTAGAATCAGAGTCAATGCTGGGGATTTGGAAAGACCACTTCTGTAGATTGTATAACGGCGACGACGAACAAAACCATTCCGTTAGACAGGAGCTTTTAATCAGACACGATGATAGCCAACGATTCCGTCTAACCGACCTAGAAGAATTGAAAACCGCAATATCACGGCTGAAATCCCACAAAGCCGCGGGAGCAGATGGTTTAGCTGCTGAGCTGTTCAAAACAGCAGGCGACGAGCTAGATAGGAGCATGCACCAAATCATCTGTAAGATATGGTCGGAAGAATGCATGCCCGATGAATAGAACCTCAGCATTGTTTGCCCGATCCTGAAAAAGGGAGATCCTCTAAACTGCGCCAACTATAGAGGAATAAGTCTACTAAACATCGCCTACAAGATCCTCTCTGCCGTAATATGTGAACGTCTGAAGCCTTTCGTCAACAATCTGATTGGTCCTTATCAATGTGGCTTCAGGCCAGGAAAGTCAACCATCGTCCATATTTTCACTTTGCGGCAGATCCTGGAAAAGACCTATGAACTCCAAATCGATACCTACCACCTTCTCATCGATTTTAAGGCCGCAAATGACAGCATCTACAGAGACGAACTGTACAAAGCTATGTCTAGTTTTGGCATCTCTGTCAACCTCGTTCTTTTGTGCAAAATGACGATGGAGAACTCACACTGCTCCCTCAAGGTTGGCAAAGAGCTTACGGAATCTTTCGACGTCAAAAAAGGATTCATACAAAGCGTTGCACTGTCGTGCGATTTCCTTAACATCGTTCTTGATAAGATATTGCAGAACTCCACCGTCAACACCAGAGGAACTATCTTCCAAAAATCTGTTCAACTTCTCGCGTACGCCGATGATATTGATATAATGGGAAGAACGCAGCGTGATGTCAATGACACCTTTGTGAGAATTGAGATAGAAGCGGCAAAAATGGGTTTAGCGGTAAATGAGGGAAAAACGAAGTATATGCTGTCTTAGAGGAAGGACACCTAATACCGACGGCTCGGACAGAACGTCACAATAGACGCATACAACTTCGAGGTAGTAGAGGAGTTTGTCTAACCAGGCTCCGCTATAAACACGGGCAATAACACCAGCGCCGAGATCAGATGAAGATTAACTTTTGCTAATCGCTGTTTTTTTGGGCTAAGAAAGCAATTGAGTGATGGAAAAGCCGTCAACAACCTCATCATCCCAGTCCTCCTGTATGGTGCAGAAGCATGGACCTTGACAAAATCGGATGAAGTTACCTTAGGCTGTTTCGAGAGGAAAGTTCTTCGGGTCATCTTTGGTCCCGTGTGCATTGAAGGGGAATGGCAAAGAAGATACAACAGCGAACTTTACGGGTTGTACAACGACATGGACCTAGCCAGAAGAGTCAAGGTTCAGAGATTCAGATGGCTGTCAATTAGAGCGTATGGACACCCATGCTCCGACCCGGAAAGCCTTCGACACAATTCCCGAGGGACGTAGAAGGAGAGTAAGACTGCGACTCAAATGGCACACAGAAGTGGAAGAGGACCTCAATCAACTTGGAGTGCAAAACTGGAGACGACTACCTTGGGACCGAGCTGGCTGACGGTCAACCTGTGTGCTCCTCCTGAGTCGTGTGCTTCCTCTCCTGCGACGTCCGACGTCCTTCCGGATTAGATTCGAAGACTCTAAAGGCCAGAGCATCTAAGTCGTTGGATCTTAACTTTTCTGGCTAGGTCTGTATTGCTGAACAGCTCGTTCAATTAAGACTGCAGACTCGACTAAAAATTAGTCTCTAGAAGTAGTGGTCCATATCACTGCAACATACATTAGGACCGGGATGATAAGAGTTTTGTGCAGTGACACTTTAGTTGATCGAGAGAGGGCTTTACTCCTCAATTGCCTTCTAAATCCAAAGAAGTAGCGGTTGGCAAGATTGCTTCTTCGTTTGATTTCAGCGCTGGTGTTGTTGTCTGTGTTTATAGCGGATCATAGGTAGACAAAGCCCTTAACTACCTCGACGTTGGCTCCGAGACGTGCGTTGATTTTGGATGTGTTCTTCCAATTATGTCAATGTCGTCTGCGTATCCTAGAAGCTGGACGGACTCTTGAACGATTGTGCATCTGGTAATGACGTTGGAGTTTTGTACAATATTTTCAAGAATGATGTTAAACTACAACTACACATTCTTCTAAACATATCGCCGACAACATCGTGTCTGCAATACTTTGTGAACGTTTAAGCCGTTATACAATCCTCTAGGTACATATCAGTGTGGCTTCAGACCTAAAAAAAAAAACGACTAAGATATTTTGGCCGTGTATATGGTCTAGCTCGGGAGCGCGATGGCTGGAGACGCCTGTTGGATGGGGCCCTGATACGATTGGAACTACATGGTGCCAGCTTAAGAAAAAATCATGTCGAGCCACAAATTTAATTGTTTTAATTTTTGTCTGTTGTTACTGAAGTGTTTATGAACACCCACCGACATTGAAATCGTATACTTTAGGTAAGACAGGCCCAGGCCTCCACACGTTAATAATAGTTTTTATTCAAACAGCAAAATAGAGCGAATCTACGACGATTATGGAAAACCCCACACACAGACTTACGACGGACGGTATGACCAAAATAATTTTTTCTAACGTTCTCCATCATCGCTTTGTTCGGTAACATTTCCATCTAGAGATTTCAAAAATCAAATAACGGGTTTTCCAATAAGAGGTGTTATTTTGATATTTTAAAAAAATTGCATTTTTTTGAGATAAATGATCGGATGTTTATTTCATTATAAAGAGGTATGCCGTTAATGATGGATCACAACATCAGCCAAATGGTCGCCACGACCACGCTTACAGGACCATATCCTTTTCATGAAATTTTTCCAGAACTAAATCGTAAAGTGGCTGTCCTATGTCCTCGATATATTCCATCTTTGAGGTCTTGAATAGACGCTGCGCTGTTGGCGTAGACCTTATCTTTCACGTGGCCCCAAAGGTAGAAGTCGCAAGGTGTTAAATCACAAGATCTCGGTGGCTAATTATGATCACCTCTTCGAGAGATAACACTGCCGGAAAAGATCGATGGTTTCATTGCTTGTGTGGCTCTTAGAGCCGTCTTGTTGAAAGTAAACGTTGTCTAGATCAATACCATCCAATTCCGGCCATAAAAAATCATTTATCATCTCTCGATAGCGCAATCCATTGACCGTAACTGTTGCTCCAGCCTCATTTTCGAAAAAGTAAGGTCCAATGACCCCGCCGGACCATAAACCACACCAAACAGTCACGCGTTGAGAATGGAGAGGCTTTTCAACAATAACTCTTGGGTTTTCCGAGCCCCAGATGAGACAGTTTTGCTTGTTGACGTATAGCCTCCGAGGTGGAAATGGGCCTCATCCATCAGTCAAGATGATTTTTCGAAGAAATTCCGGATCATGTTCATGCATTTCAAGGACCCAAACACGACGTTGTTGATGATCAGCCGGCTTGAGTTCTTGTGTTAACTGAACTTTATAAGCCTTAAGACCCAAGTCTTTATGCAAAATAGAGTGTAATGACGTTTGTGGAATGCCTAATTCCAAAGAACGATGACGAATGGACAAACCTGGGTTTTCTTTAACACTTTGGGCTATACAGCAATATTCTCAGTTGTTCTTGAGCGACATGCTCGGATTTTATTTTCACATCACTAACTTGTCCGTGCGTTGTTGAAGCGTGTATCGTTCCATTTTTTATAATGGCGTAGTTTCTACTAGTCAAATGTCAAAAAATGACAGCTTCAAAAGAGACAGTAACCGAAATAGCAAAATAACACCTCTTATTGGAAAACCCTTTACTTGTCATATAATATAGGATATACGCATGCCTATGGCAATAAACGGACTGGGCATAATTTTTGAGTGTTTGACAGTTGCTTCCATAGGTTATCTAACCGTTGCATTCTTGTTGAATTCCTAAATACTAAATATTGGAAATACAAATCCCTGTCAGCTCTTATCAAACAAACTTATTTTATATTAACACATCCTATAATTAAAAGGTACCATCCATCATCTTCTTTCACACGTGTATGGCTTAATCTTCCTATAAAAGAATGTATATAACCTACAAATACAGTATGTATCACGATTCACGATCGCCTTTGTTCGCTAAGATATAATCCAATTAGACATAATAGACACCATTACTTTTCATAACTTAAATCACTGCTTAGGGGCCTGATATTAAGCAAAACCGTAGAAACTGTCTTAACACAGTTTTTCTGCATGGATTTTATACAGCGGCAGGGCAGATACCATGGAAAAAGAGAATTCGAATAGCTATTGTAATTAGCTAAGTCGACTTTTTTTTAATTTCGATTAATTATGTAATCCGCCATCGCTTTCATTAGATGAGCCCACAAAAGTAGACCAAACTGCCTTAAAATGTGGAATAATTTGGAATTTTTAATTTTGAACAAAGGGCAAAAGAAAAGAGTTTTTGTTGAGGCGCAACTTTAACTAAGAGACGAAGGGAGTATGAAGTTAGTGTCAAGATTAGATCCCGATCTGTCTTATTGCCCAAGCCCATGTCATATCCCATAGTGTGTATAGAGTTGCAAGTACAAGTGCAAGTTGAAGGAAAACGAAATAGCCAATGTATTTCTTATTTGACGTTTAGAAGAAGAAGAAGTAAGAATGACATGACTTCACAATATGAAGTTGACAGATGATTTATGAGTTCTAAACACAAGGTCTTAACATTAAAGGCTAAATCACAAAGGCGCTTCAGCTTCAGCTTCTCCTGACGTTTACGAGTTCAGCTATAGGAATTCAATGCTTGCTATCACAATGACGCTTCGACCTCACGTTTCGTACGTAACGTGACTCCAAACGGAAGCTCTAGTTCAAATATGCTAAACTTTTGCTTTGTCTGACAGCTCAACAGCTGTTTAAGAGAAAAGTACACACACAGATTTTGGAGCAGCGTTACCACTTTAAAAAAAAAAGGATTCGAAGTAGATTTGGGAATAAAGCGAAGAAGATTGATAAAAAGCGAAGTAGATTTAAAATGTGTTGTATATATTATATTAGCCTTGGATACATTGACGCACAGAGGGACAAACAGTTTTTATCAAAAGATCATATAGAATTGTATCCGAATTGTGTTAATATTTTCGATTTAATTTTGACACTACATGATGGATAAAATGTGTTAATATTAACAAAATATATTAAATTCAACCAACATTTTAACACAAGTTCTGTATATTTTCTTGAAAATATGATGAAGGCGTGCGAGTTTTCACTGTAAACTGTAGGCATTATGTCTTAATGAGTTAATCGCTGGGGATTTTAGAAATATGAAGTAAAATCGAATTACTTTTTTTCGAGTAAAGCATTATATAAAACAATTATAATTGTGTAAAATAGGTAGTACATCACAGTTTTAATTTAGCTTTTATAATTGTGTTAAGCCTATGTTAAGATATACTAGAAAACTATTTTTGACAAACAGGGAGACACGCAGTTACATAGGTTCCGATTATATTATATATGTTGTGTAAAATTTAGATGA
>CAKKXW010000005.1:41324956-41342754 GCA_920937365.1 Sphaerophoria rueppellii | reverse complement strand
GCCTTCCTGGCTTGTTTAAACTTGTTCCGGTTTTCCTCAGTTGGGTTGGCTCTAAAACACTGGAACTTTACTTCTTTTTCCCTGATAACCTCTTTACAGCTTGAATCAAACCATGACTTTTCCTTGGGTTTGATGCTTTTAACCCTATTCGGGATAAAAGTTTTTATTCCCAAAATAATCATATTAGTAATCATATCTGCGCTGGAGTCTACGTCACTATCGAGGAAGCATAGTGACCAGTTAAAGATTCGGAAAAAGTTGTTGAGACCGTCCCAGTCGGCTTTCTCGTATTGCCACACGGTTCTCTTCGGAGCTCTTTCTCTAACTGGATTAGCTTGACACGAGAAATTTGCAGATATAATACTATGATCTGATCTGCCTAGAGGCGTTAATACACTGATAGTGTATTTATCAGGGTCAGACGTAAGAAACAAGTCAAGAGTGTTTTCAGCTTGGCCATTAATGTCCGATATTCGAGTGGGCTCGGTGACAAGCTGAGTTAGGTGGTTAAACTCAGCAAAGATCTCAGCAAACATTCCTTCGGGTGTTGTCTGGCCCGAATGGAGAAGACACGAAGAATTGTGTACATTGAAATCGCCCGTAATAACGATTTCAGTGTGAGGATACAGGGAAACAATTCTTTGGATGGAGTCAGACAGAGCATCAAATTCACGAGAAGTTGAAGCCCTGTCCAAATTTGGGCTTCGATAAAGAAAACAATAGTGAATGATGTGCTTATTTACGGAATACTTGAACCACAAAAAACTAAAAAAGGGTTGGAGCAGCGTCCATACTGTGGTAAGAATTGATAAGCAACATCATTCCTAATGTAGACGGCGTGACCATGGTGGGAGAAGAATAAAGGCACTAAGCAATACCCATGAATAAAAAATTCAGTAGGGTCGGAATTCTCACCTACTTGGGTTTCACTCAGTGCCAATACAGCTGGCCTGTTCGAAACAGTGTGGATATACGCAGCAAGAATATTAATTCTTAGCCCACGAATATTACAATAATCAACTCTTAAATTATCAGTCATTGCAAGTAAAAAAATAAAAAGACCATGATAGCTTCTACAGGCTTCAGTTCGGTGTGTATAAGCCCTGGATGTTTGTTTCACCTTTTTGTAGAACTTTCGAACCTCGTTCCTGTTGTGACATTTTTCTCTCTGAGAAGTTTATTCTCCTCTCTCCTTTTCTGCTCGCGTCCTTCTTTGCAGCGCCGCTTTGTATGCCTCTTGTTTAGCTACATGTACTCGCCGGCACTCATCGTCAAACCAGGGGTTTCGTTGTGGTGGCCGTGTAAACCCCTTGCACTTCAGAGGCGGCATTTCTGATGGCTGCAGTATTGCCAATGGTTCTCTATATTTTGTGCTGGCAGTAAAGGATTTCTGATGAGATTTTCGGAGACACAATCGGAAGAGGATCTAGCAATGTCTTGCGATTGTAGCCGTTTGACGTCGAATTTTCTCTTAGCATTTTCGCGTGTTGGCCTTGATCGGGGTGCCCGCATTCGTACCTTGGCTACAACAAGGTAGTGTTCCATGTCGATGTTGGCACCTCGGAATGTTCGGACAGCTTTTGATCAATCTGGTTGACGGTTGATTGATCAGGAGATTTCCATGTCCCCTTGTGGATATCGAGATATGGGAATCTCAAATTGAAAATCATTAAACAAATTAAACATTTATCCAAGCCAAACATAGAATATGAAATGTTAAAACTCACAAGTCACAACACCACCAACAAAAAAGTCAATTGATTATTTTTCAAACAAAAAAAGTACTCATACGCCACAGTGTATCATCATCATCATTACATTTCGACAAAATCTATGTGACATTATAATTCTGCAGTTGATCTGAAGTGAGCCGGGATGAGGTTCCGTGCGTCAGCTAGCATATGTATTAGAACGAGATAAACGCAACGTTTTATACAAAGTATAACGAAGTAGTTTGTTAGTTCAATTACTCTCATTGCTTTTAAATATAATTATTCAACCCCAAAAACTCTTTTGATACGAACTTTAAAATGTGTGTTAATCATATCTCAATTGGAAGACAAATGTGATCACTGATCACCTAAAGAAGATTCTTTTTTTTGTGGTCTTAAAACTGATATTTATTTGCTGAACACAAAATAGTATGGCCATGAATCGAGCTACGCAGCTGGACAAATTTAAGTTTATTTCAATTGCATTAAGCAGTAGCACATACTTGCGTCTAATATAATCAATTGGCAAACAGAACGATTTGTAAAATGAAAAATCAATTTGAAGCAAATTAAAACCAAGCGATATATCATGAAGACGACCAATGTTATGACTCTTAAAACTCTTGGGTTTAAGTGTTCTGAATCCAACGCAAGATGAAATGAATTATACATTATGTAATTCGTGTGCCCAACTTCAGGATAAGAATGTGATGTGTTGGATATGTCGTGACTTTACTTAATAATCTGATGAATCCACTGTTAATTTACATTCATACCCCAAATTTTATTCTTCCTGAGAAGTAGTAAGGTAAGGGTATTCAGAGCATGCCAGGCATAAGTTTACTTTTTACCCTTTTAATGATTGCATAGTGTTAAATACGAACGAAGGAGTGTTCCCATCAAGGCACTCCGATCGAGGGACGGCAGCAAATGAATTTCTTTTTTGGAATCAACGGTGGCGTATTCAGTTCCAGTTAAGCCGAACTATTTAGTGAACACCTTTACGTGCTACTTCGACTTATTGTATTGTATTGAATCCTAGGCCGTAAGAGAAGCGGATTTTTTCCGGCTCTTGCACTTGGAGTCCCAGGGTGGGGATTGTACGTCGGGGCCTCGGAAACCGACGTATACACTAAGACGACCCAAGCAAATATTTAAAGGACAACGAATTACGGATATGCACCTGGAATGTGCATCCCAGTCAAGCTCGCTCGCTTGTGCTAAATGACGATGAAGAACTCACGCTGCGCCAAAAAAGGATTCAGACAATGCGATGCACTGTCAAGCGATTTCCTTAACATCGTTCTTGAGAAGGTATTGTAAAACTCCACCGTCAACACCAGAGGCACTATCTTCCAAAAATCTGCTCAACTTCTCGAGCACGCCAATGATACTGCTATAATGTGAAGAACGCAACGTGATGTCAATGGCGCATTTGTGAGAATTGAGATAGCAGCAAAAATGGGTTTAGCGGCAAATGAGGGAAAAACGAAATATATGGTGTCTTCGAGGAAGGACACCCAACACCTACGGCTCGGACAGAACATCATAATAGACGCATACAGCTTCGAAGTAGTTGAGGAGTTTGGCTACCTAGGCTACGCTATTAACACGGGCAATAACCCGTGCGATTAGCAAGAATCGCTGTTTCTTTGAGCTAAGAAAGCAATAGAATGAAAAAGCCCTCTCTCGAGCAACTAAGGTAAAATTATACAACACACTCATCATCCAAGTCCTGCTGTATGGTGCAGAAGCATGGACCTTGACAAAATCGGATGAATGTGCCTTAGGTTTTTTCGAAAGGAAAGTTCTTCGGGTCATCTTTGGCCTCGTGTGCATTGAAGGGAAATGGTGAAGAAGATACAACAGCGAACTTTACGGGTTGTACAACGACATGGACCTAGCCAGAAGGGTCAAGGTCCAGTGATTCAGATGACCCGGTCACTTAGAGCGGATGGACACCAATGCTCCGGCCCGGGTAGCCTTCGACACTATTCCCGAGGGACATAGAAGGAGAGGAAGACTGCGACTCAGGTGGGTCACACAAGTGGAAGAGGACCTCAATCAACTTTGGAATGCAATACTGGAGACAGCTAGCAAATGACCGAGCTGGCTGACGGAGACTGTTGATTGTGGCAAAAGTCCACAACGGACTGTAGGCTACCATAAGTTTGCTTATTTTTGTCTGGCTTTGTCGTTGTCAAAGTTATTCCATACAAATTCATTTTGTTCACTAATATTTCCCATATTTTGATTTAGTAAAGCCAAGAACTTAATAGTGATTGGTGAATAAGACCCAATAATTTATAACTAATATCTTCTTAATTAATTTTATTGTCAAAAGGTTAAACAGATTTGTAAGATGACAATGGAAAACTCACGCTGTTCCATCATGGTCGGAAAAACCTAACGGACTCTTTTGAGGTCAAAAAGAGGTTTAAGACAAGGCGATGCTTTGTCATGCGATTTCTTCAACATCATTCTTGAAAAGATTGTGCAAAACTTCAACGTCAACACCAGAGGCACAATTGACATAATTGGAAGAACACAGCTTCAGTGGAGCCTTTGTGAGTCTTGAGACAGAGGCCAGGAAGATGGGTCTATCGGTAATGAGGGCAAGATCAAGTTAATGTTTTTTTTTTTTTTTTTGATCGACAAGAAAGGACTACCAACATCGATGTCTTGGAGCATACGTCAACATAGACAGATTTAACTTCGAGGTTGTTATGGACTTTGTCTACCTGGGATCAGCTATCAACTCAGACAACAACACCAGCGCTTAAATCAAACGATGAATCACTCTTGCCAACTGCTGCTTCTTTGGACTTAGACAATTGAGTAGTAAAGTCCTCTCCCGAGCAACTAAAGCGACACTCTACAAAATCCTCATCATTCCGGTCCTAATTTATGGTGCAGAGACATGGACCATGACAACATCTGATGATGAGAGAAAAATTCTTCGAGTGATTTTTGGTCCTGTCTGCATTAATGGAGACGAAGATTTAACCAAGAACTGTACGAGCTGTACAGCGACACTGATCTGGCCAGAAAAGTGAAGGTCCAACGACTTAGATCGATGGGTCATGATGAGCGAATGGAAAATAATGCTCTTCCAGTCCAACCCGGAAGGACGTCGCAGAAGAGGAAGACCGCGACTCAAGTGAATTACACAGGTGGTAAAGGACCTGAACCAACTTGGCGTGCGAAACTGGAGACAGCTAGCTAGGGACCGAGCTGGCTGGAGAAGTTTGTTGGGTGAGGCCCTGGTCCGACCTGGACTGTAGCGCCACCATAATTGCCAATTGACAAAATTTCATCTATTTTAAATTGCCACATTGATATGAATAAAGAATGAAAAATAATTATTAAATTATTCAAACTTATAAACTCTATAATTTTGTTGCCATTTCAAGGTTCAACAAAAAACGAGCATACACATAATATGCGCAAAAAGAAAACCAAACTTTGCTTAAAAAACATTGTAATTTGTTAATAGCTGGAAGATAGCAAAAGCGGAAGAAAACCGACGCTGCTCAACATTCAACACTATAAAACAAATATTCAAACAATAATTAATCCATATACTATTTTGACATGCAAATAACAGAAACAATTATCATAAATTATCTCTAAACACATATTTATACCGACGCGTTCAGCATCATCAGCAGCGCTATATTTATTGTTTTCAAACTCTCTATCGTCTGCTTCTACCTTTTTTGAATTTCAGGTAGGAGGACACCAAACCAACACGATAATGAGGGGCAACGCGGTGTCAGAGACTGTCGTTCACGTAACACAACTGTGATGCGCTTCCTCTTCAAGGTATTTTCCCAAAAAATTCATTGCACAAATATACACTGAGAAATTGAGGCTCTTGTATGCATTTTGGTGCAGTTGCCGTGTATATTTACCTTTTTTTGATATTTTTGCACTACCAGTGACCATCTCACGAAGAAGTTTTCAGGTAAAGTATACAAGTTGTTTTTCCAGCTTCGGTTTGAGTAGATATCTATATTAGTATTTGTTGGTTATATGCCTTTTTGTTCCTGCTCTGGTGGATGACTTTTACTTTCCCCAATTGTCATTCCAATCACGACTTGCGGTGTCATCTTGAGGTAAGACTAAGTTTAAAACTATATATAAAAATAAATGTGAAAAAATCACCGAAGAAAATTAAAAAATAAAATACAACACGTTCTTCTTCGATTTATGCCAATGTGTATATGAACATATTTGCTTTTGGTGATTTGTATCTCTTTCTTCAATCTTGGTATCATTTGGAGGGAGTACACTTAAAAAAAATAGTGTCCGTAGCTTAGTGGTTAGGTGGGCCCAAAGTTTTTATTTCATCTTTCACGGACACTGCCTCTTGCGAAGATCTGACAAAACTTCCAAGAGTATCATCTGTCATGAAAAAGTGCTTCTCAACTTTACCGTTCGGAATCGGCGTAAAATTGTAGGTCCCCTCAATTCTTCACACGCACCTAGAGAATTGTTCATGAGAGTAAGACACTTAGGCCTTGGCTCTTCAAGAGCTGTCGCGCCACTCTATTTATTTTACACTTAAAAAAAAAAGATATTAAATATAAATTCTAAACTTGCTTAACACCTCAAAAGCTTGGAAGTATTTACATGGGGCTTACGACTCCTTCACATTTAGAACAAACATGTGTAGCTTGTATGATCTTTATGATGAGTTTGACGTTTATGATTATGAATGTTTGGCGGGTATGGTATGTATGAAATGTATTCCATGATCCATGTATAAACTATGGCGTGTATGGCCCATAAAATGTATGAGCTGTATGGAGTGTATGGACTATGGAGTGTCTGGGATGTATGACGTGTATGGATTGTATGGCGTTTTGGGATGTTCATTAATGCATACCCGTGTATTTTTCACTACTCAGTAGCCAGCACAGCAAAATTTTCCTCTGCAAACAACCACCATTTGGATTGCAGTCGATAAAAAGGCCAGTAAAAAAATTACAGTTGTGCCGGCGATAGAACTTTCAACTATTGAAATGAAGACAGCGCTAATGGCGTTAAGAAGAATTATTTAGCACCGCGAATATAATGATCTGAGTTATGATTTCTCTTAGGTTGATGTATTTGCTATTTTCTTTATCGGAGACGAAACCCTCAGGTCCATTTTACGACGTTTTATGAAACTGTTGCCATATCAATTGAATTTGACAGATAGAGTGAGTTAGAGCGTTTTTATCGCACTTGAATTCTGTGCTGGCTACTGAGTAGCGAACAAAAACTTAGAACACTAATACATACACAGACCATTGGTCGCCAGGTTGTTTGTAGGCAAGAGTGTCCCTACTCATTTTTTTTCCTGACTAATAAACTACCAATACCTCCTTCTCCAACCGTTCTATAGTTATTGAGCGACAAACATACATATATCCATCCAAACTTTCACATACATAAGTGTGATGATTCTTCGCATGCTCGCTATTGTCAAGTTTTACTAGACAACCAAAAGAATACAATTTTGGCAGGTATCGTTTTTGTTTTGAAAAAACTTAGCATATACTTTCTTCACGTGTGTTTTGCTTGAAGCGCTGCGTGCAGAACTGCTGTACATCTGTTGTGATGTGCTTTTTGTTTCCCAGCCGAGATTTCTCTCGTCGGTGCCAAGGTATATTGAAAGAAAAACACGAAACTTCAATGATAGGTCTTTCGAACCTAGTGACAAATTCCTTATTAGAAACACTTAATAACTACAATTATTGATATCAAAATAAATTCAACATATTTTACTTGGTTCTGGTTTTTACTGGAACTAGATCAAGCTTCCGCCTGTAGTGTGCGGCTTCCTTGCTGTTTTGGCCGGCGCGGTGGTAGGGCTTTAACTATTGGGCTTCCTGTTCCTGTTTCCGTTTCCGTTTGAGCGTCTGGCAGTTATTACTCGACCGGTTTATTTCCGGGGGATCAGCAGGTATATTTAAGGCCCCTGGTGGCACTACACGGCATGCAATAGCTCTGGTCGATCAGCAGATTTATTTAAGGCCCCTGGTGGCACTCAGGACAAATTTCCTTCGATGTTTAAAGCCCCTTACCACTGGTGGGGGGAAGCTTCAACAAAGAAATGGCGGTTGTGGCACGGTCGGTATTCAGGACAATTTTCTTCGATATTAAAACCCCTTACCACTGGTGGGGGGAAGCTTTAATAACGAAATTGCGGTCGGCGGCGGAAAAGACCAAAAACACTGAAATCGAAATTCCAAAGTTGAAATGACAACTAATAGTAGTAACGAAAGGTGGTGGTAGTGGTGATTTTAGTACGAAAGTACTCATGCTCATATGAACTTTACTACTCAAACCTAGTGTGAATTGTATGAATGCGAAAGTTAAATTTTTATGTGTTCCGGTTAAATTGCTTGTGTCATGTATCAACACTGTTATTGATGAATGCAAATCACGATATGAGTTAACTTTTCCGTTCGGAATCGGAATAAATTCTAATTCCCCTCAAGTCTTCACATGGCTCTTCAAGAGCTGTCGTACCACTCTTATTATTTCTATTTACTAGTTTAATATCATAAATATCCAACTCCTCAACTCAGATTCTTATTAAAGTAATTTGTTAATTGAGTGAATCCAGTGATGCCTAAATATAGATACATTTATTAAAGAAAGTAATGCAAGTATAAAACATGACGACTATCAGTCAGGGTTTTAAAAATTACATTGCATTTATTTGAAGAACCATATAAATGGCAACAGTCGTATTTTCTTCAATACTCAGTAGCCAGCAAAACAACATTTCACTTGGCAAACAACAAAAATTTGGATTGCAGTCGATAAAAAGGCCAGTAAAAAATGGCAGTTGCGCCGGCGATAGAACTTTCAATTTTTAATATGAAGACAGCTCTGTTGGCGTTAAGAAGAATTATTTATTTACACTTATCTAATGATCTGAGCTTATCTGAGCTATGCACTCGCTTAGGTTGAAGTATTCGCTAGTTTATTAATCCGAGGCGCAACCCTCAGGTCATTTTGCGACGTTTTATGTAACAATTGCCAAACAATTTGAATTTGACAGATAAAGTGAGTTGGAGCGTTTTATTCACACTTAATCACTGTGCTGGCTACTGAATAGTGAAAAAACACGACTTTTGACCCAAAAATTAGTTCTAATCATGGCGGATAGATGACGAGTTTGGGACAAAAAAGAAGTTGATGTAGAAACATTTATTAATATTTGTTGATGGCTTTAATTCACTTTTTTATTTTAGATCGCTTTGATTGTTTCTAATCAAAAAATTGTTTTAAATGCAAAAACACAATTCTTTCACTGCTAAAAAATTACTCACAATCATTTTTGCATTTAAATTTGAAATGCCCTTTACTAAAAGGTATCTCTACTAAATTTTTGCCCAAAAAAATATAATTAGATTTAAAGAAAGTGGAGCCCTTGTTGAGGGTTGGTGATTTTTGAAATTTGAAACAAAGTGGTCTAAGGCCAACGATATTAAACTTGATCTTTTTCTGTGCTCACAGAGCACAGAAAGACCCCGAAAAATGGTAATGCTTTTTCATATTGTAGCTTTCCGGCAAGATGCGTCAAATGGTCCAAAAACTGAAACTTTGGTTGCACCTGGCTTAAATTGTAAGGAAAAATTGATCAAACAACTGGTCGTAATGCCAAATCTAGCTTTTCGATAGTGATGGGCATAATGGAATGATTTCAATAATCGAGAAAAAGTATTCGAATACTAAAAAATCGTAATTCGAGTATTTTCATTCGAATTAAAATAATCGACATTTAACCGAGAATCTACTTTAGAAGTGACAACATTTTAATTTATAAACTTCATCATCGAAACATATATATAACCTCCCCTTATTATCAACATTTTGCACATTTTTCTTTCTAATCGTTGTCTGTTTGTTACTTATGAAGGCGATACATCCTCTTATATCTCTTTCAATTTGGGAGTTCCCCAAAAGGATCAATTCTGGGACCTTTACTTTACATACGACATATACACATATGTTTGCATTGGTATAACCTCAGATACTATTCTGTACGTGGACGACACTATTTTATAAAGTTAACTAACCGGCCCCGCGAAACCTTGTCCAGCCTACCTTGAGATCAACTCAAGAATAATTTCAATATTTCACTTTATCGATGTCGAAAATCACCAAATCATAACATAAAATGCATACTTAATTTTGTAAGAAAAATCAAAAAATTGTCGTTAATAAAACCCCGCAAAATCTCATCTCGCCTCCCTTCGTAGTAATATAAGACAGATATTTATCTAAACGCAATATTTATTTGAATACAATAATTGATGATTATGATGATGATGACACACTGTGGCGTATGAGTACTTTGTTTTTATTTGTTTGCTTATCATTGGTATTGTGATGGGTTTTAAAATTTCATATACTATATTCGATTTGGATAAATGTTTAATTAATTAAGTTGTCCTCAACTCCTGGGTTAAGGTCTTTAGTAAAGATTTTACTTTGATTGTTAAAATGGCTCAGTAACAGTGCCGATCGATTTTAACATATCTCCTTGACAGACAATTACTGTTTTTTGAAGTTTATAGCGTTAACAATGATATTCTTTGCAGTTAAGATAGCTCATATCAACTTTAATCTGGTCAGCTAGTAATGTAAAAAGCAGCCAGTAACCGTCTCCCGCTTCTACGATTACTCCCTATCAATTTTGAGCTAAATCAGTTTAGCCGTTCGTAGAAATTATTTATCTGATAACACAATGTTTAACGGGTAAGCTTGTAGGATAAATAGTATATTAAGGTCATCCCCTGGTTTCAAGCTACCGTCCCATCAAACTGAGCCAAATCGGTTCAGCTGTTCTTAGATATTACGTACATGACAAAGCAACGTTTACCCGATCAGCTAGTAGGATAAACATTATCTTATTGCCGTCCCTGGTTCTAAGCTACCTCCTACCTCCTTATCAATTGTGAGTCAAATTGGTTCTGCACCCTGTAAAAATTATTTATATGATAAAACAAAGTTTTACGGTTCAGCTTGTAAGATAAAAAGAATCCTATAGCTGAAATTACATTTATGACAAAGCAACGTTCACCGAGTCAGGTAGTAGGTAGTAGAAGCATGTTATAGCCGTCTGAAGATTCTAAGCTAACTCCCCTCCAATTTTAAGCAGCCAAATCGGTTCAGCCCTTCTTAGAAATAATTTGTATTGCAAATCAACGTTCACGGGGTCAGCAAATAGAATATCACACGTTAAGGAAAAAATGTGATGTCTGATGTATAAAGAAGATGATGAAAGACCACATTAGACCTGGGTCAAAAACCACCTTAATATGGTCATCCCTTACTACATGGAAATGGAGAATTGATATTACCCTTAACAAATTTGCAATCCGCGAAATTCGTTCCCATTGAACTCTTTAAAGATTCTCTTCCGATTCCTCTGTCTAAAACATCAACAAAGTACTTCGACATGAACTTTCATGAAAGGCTAAAGACGAACCTTATGCGAGAGATGATCTAAAAAATAGTAAGGCTGAAGCAGCAAAGCTAAATTGTATGTCAGCTCCAAAGATCTGAACGATATACAATTATTCATAAATGCATCTACAAATATCGTCATCCCGGAAAAATATAGGATACTTATAAGTCAATCTATGACACCTGCTACCTGCTTGATTTTCTCACATAAGCTGCAATCGAAATTAGGCTTCCCTCCCAATATTGCTTATGCAAAATTTAGATGCATCTGGATTAAGTAACGTTTCGTTTCGTTTCACAAAACTTAAGCGAATCATTAAAGGCTGAATCACAAAGACGCTTCAGCTTCGCCTGCGTTACGATGCACCCGCTTTGAGTTTGCTTTGAATTACAGTTCTCCCTCCATCATATCATCATCCCTCCGAAACAGCTTTGCCACTTAACTCTTTTAGATTTTGTAAAAAATTTGAAAATCTACTACTACTTCCTTCAGCAAAAATTTAAAGCGGAAAACAAAAAGCTGCTTTGCTGTTAGCGTTGAGTGACGTATAAAGTTCAAGCATAGGAATTGCTAACAACCTATCACAAAGCAGCTTTGGAGCTCAAGTTTCAATTTGAAATATTGTGAGAACCCCGTAACGTAAACGTAACGTGTCAGAAGCTGAAGCAAAAGTTGAAATATTTTCTACTTTTTTATTTGTAGATATTTGCTCTGCGACATGTTTTGCTGTTTGTTTGTATGGAAATTTAATTTTAATTTTACTTCCTTGTCCATTTTGTTTTCAAAAAGGGAAAATTAAATTTTTGAGAAATAATTTTTGAAATGCATAAAATAAATTTAGAAAAATGATAGATGTCAGTCAAAGTTCAATACGAAGTATAGAAGCGTAACGGAGTCAGCGCTAACAGCAAAGCGGCTTTGTGTTTTCCGCTAATTTTTCCTAATTTTATGCCTACAGTTTATAGTGAAAAATGACATGTCTTCAGCTTACTTCTCCTATTTTCATCAGGAAAATAGATAAGTGAAATCTGCAATAGAGTTTCTATCGTTATACGTGAATTTTGTTTGTACTTTTTTTTTAATTAGCAGCTGAACTGTCAGAC
The DNA here is from genome assembly GCA_920937365.1 of Sphaerophoria rueppellii. NCBI lineage: Eukaryota > Metazoa > Arthropoda > Insecta > Diptera > Syrphidae > Sphaerophoria > Sphaerophoria rueppellii. The sequence goes on along the minus strand of CAKKXW010000005.1, from coordinate 41,330,464 downwards.
AAAGCAAAAGTTCAGAATATTTGAACAACAGCTTGCGTTTGGAGTCACGTTACGTACGAAACGTGAGGTCGAAGCTTCACTATGATAGCAAGCATTGAATTCCTATAGCTGAACTCGTTAACGTCAGGAGAAGCTGAAGCGTCTTTGTGACTAGCCTTAACTGGCTAAATACAATGGTGTAGCTGTGGTCGTAGTTTGAAGCGCTGTCAAAGTTGAAAGATAGAAAATAAAAGTAGTGCAATACAATGTGCAGCTGAGTCTGTAGCTTGTAGCTTGATGTGTAGTACAAGTTGAGCAAAATCCAACTTTTTGAGCTACCAATTTGACAGCTCATCAGATCTACTGCAATAAATGCAATCCCTTTTCTTCGTTCATCATTTTTAAATTTTTTCAAGCAAACACAATTAAATTTTCAGTTTTGAATTTAATTTTTTTTAAATACTGACAGCTACCTATTTTGTTGCGCTTCGCATTGTATTCCACTGTTGCTACACAATAAGCGATTTTAATGACGTTTTTGGCGACAGCGAATTTTTTGGGCTACAACTACATCTCGTTGTATTCAGCCAGTTAGTGCTACAATCTTAACTGTCGTATGAATGGATGAAAATCTAATCATTCCACGAATCCCAATAATACCTATAGATTTACCATACAATTAAAAATGTTACAACTCCCCATTCAAGTTAAAGTTAAAGTCATTCATTCAACCCAATCGTATCATGGTTTAATTTTTTTCAGTGCATTTCTTAGGGAAGCATTATAAGACTTGCAAAGTTTCTTAACTGCAATTTTTTTTCTTAGGGACAAACACAAAACTTGCTGTAAGTTTTCTTATTCATGGGATTTGAATGCGCGAGGGAACGCCACAGCGCCGATTACACTTATGCCCATCGGACATTATATTGCGATGAGCAGCCGTTTGAGGCGGCCTTTTTGTTTCCTTTTATTTCCGCCGATTTTTTCTTTGGCAATGCCTAAGCGCATTGCGGACAACATTTTAAACTGTTTCGATTGTTTCTGTTTTTTGTTGCATTTTGCGTTATCAAACTTTATTGCGAGCAAACTAACATGGGTTAGGCTCTCTGCGCCTCTGCGGTTTAGTTTACTTCTCTTTTATTTTTTATTTTTTTGTCGAGATTTATTATAGCCCACTCAGAAGTGGGATTGTTTTTTACACCGCATCTTACATTTTTCATTGGTTAAAGTGAGTAATGTGTATATTAATGTGACAAGTCGACAGATTTTTCAAGTTTTTTTGTCACTTTCTGTTCGTACAAGACAATGCAATGTTTCATTTTTTGATGAGATTCATATAATTTTAATTTCATGAAAAAGAAGGTAGATATGTGGCTTCTTCTTGTTGGTTGGACTTGTTCGCAGGCAAAGTCAATTGTATGTAAATTATTCGTCTGGTTATTCAAATTTCCCATGATCCCGAACATTGGGTATAAGGAAATTGGTGTTTTATATAATCAACATTCTCGTTACCGCTTAAAAAAAAAAGCTTATAAGACATAGGAACTAGTTGTTTAAAACGCCATTTGTCCAAGACGTGTGTGTTTTTTCTCTTTGGTTGCACTAACTCATGTCGATATCCAAACAACAGAGCTGTAAAAGAATGCAATCGTTTGGTATGCATTTACATTCCTTATTGCAATACTTTAACTTCGAAGAAAAAAATCGCAGTTAATTTTGAAGTCTTTTGTATAAAAATCATTTGGAGCAGTTAAAAGACTTGAAGTCAAAAGAATGCATTAATATTTACTGCTTGCATTCTTTGAAATCTTTTACAATTCTTTTACATTCATTGCAGCCATTAAGTCTTTTGGTTGCATTCAATGTAATGCAGTCATTTGACTGCTTTTGCAGCCTTTTAACTGCTTGAAGTCTTTTAACTGCTTGAAGCCTTTTAACTGCTTGAAGTCTTTTAACTGCTTGAAGTCTTTTAACTGCTTCGAAGTCTATTAACTGCTTTGAAGTCTTTTAACTGCTTGAAGTCTTTTCTACTATTTTTTCTGCACTACACATTTAAATTAAGTACGACATTGACATTGACATTTCACAGTACTTCGCACATGAATGTAACGGAACTACAGAATCATAGCAGCTCTGGCGACTGAGGCCATCGCTTGGACAGAACAAGACACTATTACCACAGAGAGGGAGACAGATAGATACATAGAAAGGAAGAACACATAACATAAACCTACGTGGCACAGAGGAGGTGACACAGATTTTAATTGCCTCATATCCCAGCACAGGTGGCCTCAGATAAGCTGACGATTTTTGTAGAAAAAAAATTCTGCCAAAGCTGGGGCTTGAACTCGTAGCGTTCGGCCTAGCAATCAACTACTCTTTTCTCGAAGCCATGGCCACCTGCTAAAATTAAATAGTAGCAGTTAAAGGACTTACAGCAGTTAAAAGACTGCAAAGCAGTCAAAAGACTTCAAGCAGTTAAAAGGCTGCAGTCAAATGACTGTATTGCATTGAATGCAACCAAAAGACTTAACGACTGCAAGGAATGTAAAAGACTTTTAAAAGATTTCAAAGAATGCAAGCAGTAAATATTAATGCATTCTTTTGACTTCAAGTCTTTTAGCTGCTCTGAATGATTTTTATACAAAAGACTTCAAAATTGATTGCGAATTTTCCTTAAAAGATAAGTACTGACATGAAGTCAAAATACTCAAAAAATAAGTATTTTTAATCTTTTTACTGCAATAAAAAAATGATTGCATTCTTTTACAGCTCTGCCAAATAATCAAGAAATTGACTGCAGTCCCTACTCTTTTCATTGAAATTCATTTTTGGATTTTTACACTTTTCGACGGCAAATAGTTCAAAAGAATTCAACATTAGTCTTGCTCTTGCCCTCCTTATCCCTTAAACAAATCTTAATTTCTTGGGTTGTTTGTCGGACGAACTTAAGAAATACTGTTCCGCTGGTATTAAAGTATGAGTTTTGCACAATTTTTTTTTTATAATCAACGCGCACTCACTTTTTTCGTTACCCTTTTTATGACAAGAGCACAGTGCGAGTATTAGGGAAAGGATAGAGGATGTAAAAGGAATTCTTGAATATTACAATGACAAGGGGAAGACAGAGTGTGGAAGAGAGTTCCAAATTCGCGTAGTACGGCTGAAGAACGATTCTCTTAACATGACAGTACGTCCCAAGTTGGGCTCAAGGGTGATCTGATGGGAATTCCTGGAGGCGCGAGTATTACGGTTGAATATCTTAAGGGGAGGAATGCAATGGCTATTTCACTTGAGCATATACCGTTGAAGTATCGGTAAAATAGGGTGAGACATGCGACATTACGCCGATGTGCTAAGGATGTAAATGACTCAATGATGGTATCTCACCAATCATTTTTAATGCTCTTTTTGGATACTGTCCAGAAGACTTAAGTACGTGACTGAAGCACCAGCCCAGAAGTGAGAGTTGTACTCAAGCTCAGGACGTATGCTAGTTTTGTAGATGATAGCCAGATCAGAAGGGGAAACACATTTTTTGCATCGTCTTAAGAAACCTAAACATCTTGCGGCATTTTTGGCGACATCGCATATGTGCTCGTTCCACAAGAGGTGGTCAGTGATGCACATACTGAAAATCTCGAGATGCTCGGTCTCATTGATGCAAGTGCCACTCATGGACAGTGGCAGGGGGAATATATCTCGCTTCAACAATACAAGACAGCATTGAGTTTTCAAAGCATTAAACTCTACGCGATTTCGTATTCCCCATTGTACAACGCTGTGTAAGTCAGAGTTTAATCAGCTTATCATATTTTGCCGTTGCAGTTCCACATCCTAAGAGGAAGGATGTGAGTCTGGAAACGAAAATAAAAAGCTATGTGCTATCGTCAGCGAAACAATTTATTGGATTAGAAGTTACAGACAGGAGATCATTGATGAAAATGAGAAAGAAGGTCGGAGTCAAAACGGAGCCCTGGGGCACACCAGCATTTATATTGTGGGTTTCGGACTTGAACCCGTCCAATACAACTTGTATTGAACGGTTCGAAAAAAAAAATCCAAAGAAGAAGGGATTCATCGATACCGAAGGCACGCATATCCGATAAAAGAGCAGGATGCCAAACTTTATCAAATGCCTTTGAAATATCAAGTGCAACAATCATACTGTCTTCAAAACGATGAAAAGATTTGTTCCCCTGTTCGGTGAGGTAGACCATCAGTCTTCGAGATATTTCTTGAGTTGATAGTTTATCAGCGTTTCCATGACCTTAAAAAGAAGGGACGTAAGTGCAATCGGACGATGATTGGAGGGAGAAGAAGATTTGCCTTTTTTTGGGATTGGCTGGACAAATGCTGTTTTCCAACTGCTCGGAACGAGCCCAGAAGAATAGGATGGATGGAAAAGCTTACGCAAGGCGGCAAGGGTTTTGCCAGCATGGAAGAACACCCCTTCAGAACAATAGCGTGGATACCATCCGGACCAGCGGATTTATGTATGTTGAGATAATTTATAGGACTCTCGCCATAGCACGAATGCGGAAGAAGATTTGTCCCATGGAATCATTGACGCGCTCAAGAACTAGAGGAGTCTTGACACTCTCTGGTAGCGAAGAGTTGGCGCCGAACTGCATATAGCAAAAAGGTTAGCTTTCGCGAGAGAGCTAACAACTGGAGTGCCATTGTCAACGAGCGTAGGGACCGAGGAAGACATATTTTTAACAATAAACAAAAATTCTTACTGCGTTTGAGACATCGCAATATTTTTTGCCTTAATTTTTGGTCATGTAAAAATGGCCGACGAATATGGGCATTGCAAGCCCTTTCTGGCTTTTTTAAACTTGTTCCGGTTTTCCTCAGTTGGGTTGGCTCTTAAACACCGGAACTTTACTTCTTTTTCCCTGATAACCTCTTTACAACTTGAATCAAACCATGACTTTTCCTTGGATTTGATGCTTTTAACACTATTCGGGATAAAACTTGTCATTCCCAAAATAATCATATTAGTAATCATATCTAAGAATGATATTGACTCCACATGCATCCATGAGCCTTTTCCTTTCCTTTCTAGCACCTGCATACTAAAATCACCTCAAATACTACTTAGGTCAGGTAAGTTCTATAGTTTTCATCCCCATAATAGCTTTCTAATGAATGAAACACAAACACGCTATATCTTTGGCTTCGCCTGACGTTTCATTCGACCTTACATTTTGTGCGTAACGTTACGTTATGTGACTCGAAACAGAAGCTCTAGTCCAAATATGCTGGGGTGGAATCGTGTAAGGTGATTTGTGATCGGTGATAGTCACAAATCACAAATTTTGTCTGCGTAAGGTGATAGTCACATGTGACAATCACCAAATTGATACTTTTTCTTGTGACAACTATTTTGTTATCACATTCATATAAAATTGTTCGCGCTTTTAAATTATTATGGTTTTTTTCTTAAATTTTCGTACAAAGTGAACGTGTCTGTTCCAGTACAATTATTTAAAAAAAATTAAAATAATGGATAGCGAGAAAATG
>CAKKXW010000005.1:41288698-41316559 GCA_920937365.1 Sphaerophoria rueppellii | reverse complement strand
TAGGTTGTTTCGGTGATACTGTCTACCAGATCAACGGCTGAACAAGTTTCGTCGTCCGGTGTTAGATCAAGAACTATCCTCGTACGTGCTTTAGTAGACATTCTATACCAGTCTCCTTACGTAAGGGCTACTTACCTTGGAGTCGTAACAAATGGACTAGGACTTTTTCCTTCTAGGAGATTTGACGCGGTTGATGTCAGTACAACCATTAGCCAATAAATTTACACAATTCAGGATTTATAATTCGATAGAACTTTAACAAAAAGCAATTAAAAATACGAGCAAATTAAAAACAAATCAGCACAACACAGCGTTGCCGTCATTCCTATCTGTAGTTGGCGCAGTTTAGAGGATCTTCCTTTTTCAGGATCAGGTAAACAATGCTGAGGTTCCATTCATCGGGAATGCATTCCTCTGACCATATCTTACAGATGATTTCGTGCATGCTCCTATCAAGAACTAGATTGTGGCCTGCTGCTTTGAACAAGTCGGCAACTAGACCATCTGTCATAGTGGCTTTGTTGGATTTCAATCGTGATATTATCGTTTTCACTTTGTCTAGGTCGGGATCACGGAATTGTTGTATCTTGGCTATCATCGTGTCCGATGAGTGGCTCCTGCCTGACGGCGGGATTCTGTTCGTCGTCGCGAATATACAGTCTACAGAAGTGGTCTTTCCAAATCCCCAGCATTGACTGTGATTCTACTATGATATTCCCTTGTTTATCTCTGCAGGCGTCGGTTCTTGCTCGATGACCTTGAGCCAGCCGTTTAGCCTTTCGATAAAACCTCTTAACCTCAGCTTTTGTCCTTCTATGCAGCGCCGCTTTGTTTGCCTCCTTCTTGGCTGCATGGGCCCGCCTGCATTCTTCGTAAAACCTGGGGTTTCGTTTTAGTGGCTGTGTGAAACCCACCACATTAGAGGCGGCATCTCTAACTGCTTTCTAGCAATGTTGCCACTGGTCCTCGATACTGGATGTTGGCGGTACAGGACTCCTTTAGAGAAGCGATTGTAGTCGTCCGACGTCGAATTTTCTTGTAGCATTTCCTTGTTTTGGCCGTTGTGGTGTTGGAATATTCGTAGCACTACTTTGCCTACGACGAGGTAGTGGTCCGAGTCGATTTTGGCTCCTCGGAAAGTTCGAACATCTAAAATGCTGGACAAGTGCCTTCCGTCGAACGCAACGTGATCAATCTGGAGATCTCCATGTACCTTTATGGATGTTGAGATGTGGAAACCAGGTGCTTGCTACCACAACATTTCACCCCGTAGCAAAATCGATCAGCCTGAATCCGTTATCGGAAGTGGTGTAGTGTAGGCTGTGCTTTCCGACTGTTCCACCAAAGATATCCTCTTTTCCCAGCTTTGCGTTGAAATCGCCGAGGTCAATTTTAGGGGCCGATTTCCTTTACGGAAACCCCCCTAAAAATTTGATTTGTTTTTACAGTGAGGTAGGCATCTCAGTAGAACAGCTTTAAAATATTACCCCGGGAAATTGATTAAAAATTGTTTTTAATTTTCCGATTTGGGCGTTTTAATTTTTCTTATTTCTACAAAAAATTGTCCATAAACGGATATTTAAACTGTGTTATTCAATTAATACATATTTAAACAAATCAGACAACAAAATTTCCTTTATTTATATTTTTTAACAATTTTTAAAGATCGCGCTTTTCACCGGAAAATGAACAACAAAAAATGTGTTTTTTTTTTCCTTCACTTTCAAACTGTATCATTACTCTACATGCAGTGCTCGGTGGTGGGATTTTTTGCTCCCGACTTATTTTTGCTACATTTCTGTTTGCTGAATTTGCACTTTGCAAATTGTGTAGCAAACAGAAAGTATATGCTGCGGCTTCACGATTTTTTCACTATAAACTTGAATTCTATTCAAAATAAGGTTTATTGTGCAAAAATTGCTCGATTTTTTCACCTCAGTGAAAATTATAATATTACCTCAAGAAATAACATTTTGCCTTAAAAACTTAGCAAAATAACAAAAATTTCCCAAAATATTTCCCAAAAGAACCAGTAATACACTATCCATACGAGCACTCAACAGATGAAAATTATACAGATTGCTATGTGCTTGTGTTTGGATGAACTGTCAAAATACATACACCTTGTTCATTCCCTTGTGTTTTCATATGAAAAATAGAAAGTTTAAAAATTAATTTAAAATAGAAAGGAGTGATTCCTCGCCTCAAATTATTTATATTTTTATTTTTTATTAAAAACATATCTTTCAAATAAAAGTGTTTTTTTGTCAAAATTTAGTTTTCGGTAATGGAAAGTTGAGCCTTCCAGAATCCTTTGGTTCTAAGAAAAACTACAATAGATACGTTGCGGACTTGAAAAATAGATCTGTTAAATCTTTTGCCATCCCTGTTCAAACGGCCAAATTAATTTGATTCTCTCTACCGCCAACTAGCGCCATCAAATTAACTCACGATTTCTGTGCTTACTAAAATTATGAATGGCGTGTGTTGTGTACAAGAACTACTTAAAAGTGAATTTCAAGAAAAATTGACTAAATTATACTCAAAACAATTGCCAATTTACCTCAAATATTAACTTAAACACCCAATCTACAATCTTAATTAATTTCCATTTGCCTAAAACCCTTGAAAATCCATTAAAACCAATTGAAAAATCCAAGTGTTTTTATTACAAGCAGTGTGACAATTAAATAGCGACGACGACGACGGCAACGAAACAGATATATTTTATTTGACAAATGGTCAATAAAAATACACATGAAAAGAAGTAAAAAGAAAGGGAAAGAACACATCTCAAAGTAAAGCAACAAAAAAGAAAATAAAAATTCATAAAAGTGAAGAGAATTTCCCCCCAACACAAAAGCAAAACTAATCAACGAAAAGAAAAAAATGCACGCAATCTTTTGTGCAATTGTTTGTCCTTAAAAAAAATTTAACGCATATTTTCGAGTTGAAGTTTTGAAGGAGCAAATTGAAAAAATACTCCTTCCGCCCGCCTCCATCATACCATCTTCACCATCAATAATGTTAAGGTAAAGTGATTAAAAAAAAAAAAAATTGGAATTCCCTGCTGCTTGATTCCTTTTTTTTCTATTTTTTTTTGTGTTCAAATTGCATGCGTCCTTTTCTGACAACCGCGTTCTATGTTGCGCCATCTCGCGTCCTGTGGTTTGTGATATTTGTGTAAATTCCTTTTTCCTCTGAATTAAATATTCTTTTTTTGTGTTTTTTTTTTTCTTTTTGTACGACCAACAAGGAAGGCTCCAATGGAATGGTAATGTGGCCCTTTAATTTTAAAGTACCCACACCAGGCGGGAGCTAGAAAATGTGTAAATTGTAAATTCCGTATCCCGAAATCATTGCAAAGATGCACTCGGACAATGGTTACAATTAGACACAAAAAAGCGCATCGGGCCGGCAAAAAAGCCTGAACTGCATCCAAGACAGATTACAGTTTTGATTGGGAGTTTGCTACCCCATTAACACCAGATTGTTTCCGCTTTTTGGTTGGCCCTCAAAGAAGTCTTTCCGATGTTAATGATATCTGCCAAGATTCAGCCACAGCTAGAGATTCAAGCGTTCTTCCAATACATTGCTTCAATCGTAACATTATGCCGCTCAAAGAGGTACTAGATCCGGTATTGATATTTGATTTCGCTTAACTTGTGTTCCTATCACTTCAAGAATAATTGATGACAAGTTTTACCCAAATAAATGAAAACTTGGCATGAAAGCAATGAATGAATTTGAGTTTTTGCCAAATTGTCAGGGCTTCAGTTAAATAAAATTGAGGCTATGTTTCTGTTACTAATGGCATTCCCTCCTAGGACTGATCTAGTTAAGAAATCCTTCAGCTTAGAGAATTGAATGTCTTTTTTTGGTATTGGACTTCCAGAAGATGCGGTGCAGCTAGATCCGTGTTATAAGTACCCCGTCGTTCAGGCATCTTCATCAAAAGCAAGGACTTCTTCCATGGCGTTAGTAAACATTTTTATCCCAATCTCTGTAGGATCACAGTTTAAGGCACTAGCGAAGCCAAAAACCAGCTATTTCGCATCCACACTTGGCTCGTGTTTGCCAAAAACATTAGGCTTCCTGGGGTTCTGAACTTGGAACTGGATGGAGCCGTAAAATCGATGAACAGGTGAATCATCTGAAGACATGATCTCATAGGTGATGTTTAGAATAAAATATGCCTTTACTATCAGTTGGGGATTTGGGTCTCATCTAACATGGGCATTCATCTAGCTGTCTTTATCTGAGCACACAGTTTATTCGGGTCCCCTTCTACCTGTGCACGCCACCTAATCTTTTTCTTTTCCTCAGAATGTTCAAATCATTGTAAATAAAAAAAAAAAAAATAAATAGAGTGGCGCGACAGCTCTTGCAGAGCCAAGGCCTAAGTGGCTTACTCTCATCAACAATTCTCTAGGTGCGTGTGATGAATTGAGGGGACCTACAATTTTACGCCGATTCCGAACGGCAAAGTTGAGAAGCGCTTTTTCATGACAGATGATACTCTTGGAAGTTTTGTCAGTTCTTCGCAAGAGGCAGTGTCCGTGAAAGATGAAATAAAAGCTTTGGGCCCGAGTAGGATTCGAACCCACGACGTTCTGCTTAGCAGCCAACGCACCTAACCACTAAGCTACGGACACTACGTTCAAATCATTGTACTGCTAGTTAAATTGGCTGTTGAATCATATTCTCTATTACTTACTTGCTTATGGTGGCGCTACAGTCCAGGGCCTCATCCAACAATCGTCTCCAGCCAGCTCGGTCCCTAGCTTGCTGTCTCCAGTTTCGCACCTCATGTTGGTTCAGCTCCTCTACGGCCTGTGTGTTCTACCAGAGTCGCGGTCTTCCTCTTCTTCGGCGTCCTTCCGGTTTGGATTCGAAGACTATACGGGCCAGAACATTTCTGTTCGCTTTACGTGACCCAGCCATCTAAGTGGTTGGACCTTCACTTTTCTGGCTAGGTCAGTGTCGCTGAACAGCTCGTACAGTTCTGGATTGAATCTTCGTCTCCATTCTCCATTTATGCAGATAGGACCAAAATTCACTCGAAGAATTTTTCTCTCAAAGCAGCCCAAAGCGTTTTCATCCGATGTTGTCATTGTCCATGTGTCTGCATCACACATTAGAACCAGGATGATGAGGGTTTTGCTCAGAGAAACTTTAGTTGTTCGAGAGAACTACTCAATTGCCTTCTAAGTCCAAAGAAGCAGCGATTGGCAAGAGTGATTCTTTTTTATTTCAACGCTGGTGTTGTCGTCTGAGTTTATAGCGGATCCTAAGTAGACAAGGTCCTTAACTACCTCAACGTTTAATCTGTCTATACTGACGTTGGCTCCAAGACGTCGATGTTGGGTGTCCTTTCTTGTTGACAGCATTAACTTAGTCTTGCCCTCTTTTTCTCTATTCGCTGGTTTAATAAAGATTCAAATATCATCCGAAGATCTTCATGCTTCTACACAAAAAGGCTATACTAGGGCGATGAGGGCCTGGAATACTAAAGAGGGCTACGATTGCCTTCCAAAAGTCCAAAGCCACAACGTTTCATTAGGTAAGGTTAGAGTGACTGCCTAGATGTTGTTGACACACTTAGGCCCCAAGGGTCTTTGTGATACTAAAGAAAGTTACTCACGGGAGAGTTATGAACCCCCAACGCATTTCTAGCTATGAGGTAGTGTGCAGTCTCCTGTTTGGCTCCAATTGTTTAGCTTAAACCTTGTCTGCTCAGGGAAATCAAGCCTTTTGACCGCTTCAGGTCTAAGCTTGGCGATATTTGTTTAGTTGCTAGTCAGGTGGTACCCTGTGACGATTAAGCATTTGTTGATTCTTGCATGTAGCAAGTGGTGTTCCTATGTTGTGTCTCTGTTTGACATTTGACAGAAGTGTTCCGTGTGTTTGGAAAGTCTCTGTTGCCCAGTGAATGGTATACTGTTCTGTCATCTCATTCAGAGATGATTGATAGTCGTGCACTGTGAGAGAGTTTGTGGAGACAGATGCGAGGGAATTGATAGCGGCTTGGCTGTCTGAGAAGATACGTATATCCTTGCAAGATACAACGTTTTCTTTATGCCAGGATACTCACTTACTTAAGGTGGCGCTGCAGTCCGTTGTGGACTTGGGCCTCAATCAACAGTCTCCGCCAGCCAACTCGGTCCCTAGCTAGCTGTCTCCAGATTTGCACTCCAGGTTGATTGAGGTCCTCTTCCACTTGAGTGCGCCACCTGAGTCGCGGTCTTCTTCTCCTCCTACGTCCCTCGTGAATAGTGTCGAAGGCTTTTCTGGCCGGAGCATAGTGTCCTTCCGCTCTAAATGACCGAGCCATCTGAATCTCTGGACCTTGAGTCTTCTGGATAGGTCCATGTCGTTGTACAACCCGTAAAGTTCGCTGTTGTATCTTCTTCCATTCCCCTTCAATGCACACGGGGCCAAAGATGACCCGAAGAACTTTCCTCTCGAAACAGCCTTAGGCACTTTCATCCAATTTTGTCAGGGTCCCTGCTTCCGCACCATACAGCAGGACTGGGATGATGAGTTTGTTGTACAATTTTACCTTAGTTGCTCGAGAGAGGGCTTTTCCACTCAATTGCTTTCTTAGCCCAAAGAAACAGCGATTAGCAAGAGTAATTCTTCGTCTGATCTCGGCCTAGGTAGACAAACTCCTCTACTACCTCGAAGTTATATGTGTCTATTGTGACGTGCTGCCCTAGCCGTCGTTGGGTGTCCTTCCTCGAAGACAGCATATACTTCGTTTTTCCCTCATTTACCGCTAGACCGATTTTTGCCGCTTCTGTCTCAATTCTCATAAAGGCGCCATTGACATCACGCTGTGTTCTTCCCATTATATTTATATCATCGGCGTACGAGAGAAGTTGAACAGATTTTTGGACGATAGTGCCTCTGGTGTTGACGTTGGAGTTCTGCACTATCTATTCAAGAACGATATTAAAGAAATCGCAAGACCGTGCGTCGCCTTGTCTGAATCCTTTTTTGACGTCGAAAGATTCCGTAAGCTCGTTGCCAACCTTGATGGAGCAGCGTGAGTTCTCCATCGTCATTTTGCACAAGCGAACGAGCTTGGCAGGGACGCCAAGACATAGCTTTGTACAGTTAATCTCTGTAGATGCTGTCATACGCGGCCTTAAAATCGATGAAAAGGTGGTGGGTATCGATTTGGAGTTCATAGGTCTTTTCCAGGATCTGCCGCAACGTGAAAATTTGGTCGATGGTTGACTTTCCTGGCCTGAAGCCACATTGATGAGGACCAATCAGATTGTTGACGAAAGGTTTCAGACGTTCACATATTACGGCAGAGAGGATCTTGTAGGCGATGTTAAGTAGACTGAATCCTCTGTAGTTGGTGCAGTTTAGAGGATCTCCCTTTTTCAGTATAGTGCCTCTTTTATCGCCATTACTTCCGCCTGGAACACCCTACATTGAATGAGACTGAGATTCAGCTGTCGAATAAATGAATCTTCCAACGGCGTCGTCGCGGTTGGTCATTGCACAGTCTGTTTAGAAGTGTATATCGTGTTCCAGTTTTTATTTCATCTTTCACGGACACTGCCTCTTGCGAAGAACTGACAAAACTTCCAACAGTATCATCTGTCATGAAAAAGTGCTTCTCAACTTTGCCGTTCGGATTCGGCGTAAAATTGTAGGTCCCCTCAATTCTTCAAACGCACCTAGAGAATTGTTGATGAGAGTAAGCCACTTAGGCCTTGGCTCTTCAAGAGCTGTCGCGCCACTCTATTTATTTATTTTTATCGTGTTCCAGAGGTCCTCCTTATTCCACAACGTTTGACGAGAGAAATTCTTCGCTGTCTATCGGCAGAGGATGCACGGTAGACGAAGTTCTAAGACAAATTATGACGTTCTGAACGTACTTTCGAATGATTTTTCCTCTGGTGTGGATCTGAATGTTTTGAAAAATAACTTGAGAGATTTTGAGTTGCTTAACGTTTACTTTCCTTTAACTCAAAAAATAATGAATTTCTTTTTCATTCTTTATTTCAGCCTGCAGCTGACAAGGATCTGGTTAACTGCGGGCCAATTTTGCTTGGCCAGCAAACCAAATCACAAAAGATAAACGGAGTTGCATGAAAACTAAAACTGGCACAAGTCAGTACCCACAAGCAAGCAAAAAAAAGAAAACAATCATAAACACTACTTTAGTTTACTTAATTAAAAAAAAAAAAAACAAAAAAAAAATACAACCTAGCAAATTATAGATGATATTTGATAGAGACCACATAAAGCAATAAGTGAAGAAAACAAATTTCAAATCATAAGCTTTGGAAGAAGAACAGTTTGTGTGAAAATCACATAATCAGCCATTATAGAAAATAGTCTAAAAACAAAGAAACAAAAATTAAGAGAACTAACTTTAAAAATATAATGACACACAATCTCGGAATGGCTCCATATCGACTGCCGGGGCCTGGTATTTGCCCGCCCGATTTTAAGCCACCACCACCCACAGATTCGCTGAATATCATATCGGCGCCGAGCAATCCGAAGAAACGGCGGAAAACATCGAATGCGAATTCGGCAGCGAACGCAGCCAATGCAATGCTATCACAACCCCCGCCCACACCACAAGACCTGTTGCCACCGCCGCCAATGAGCGGTTTTGGTGACACAATTGTAGCATCTAATCCATTTGACGATAGCCCGCCCATGAATAGTCCGTCGTCGATGAGCCATATGGCGATGAATCACTTCAATGCAGCTATGAATCCGCACATGCATCCACATCATCCGCATCATCATATGGGTGGACCTTCGATGCGTGGTATGAGTCCGATGAGTATGGGCGGTCCAATGGGCGGTCTAATGGGTCCTGGTGGTCCGATGGGACCAGGCGGTCCGATGGGACCTGGTGGGCCAATGGGTCCTGGTGGACCAATGGGACCTGGTGGACCAATGGGTCCGGGTGGTCCAATGGGTCCGGGTGGTCCGATGGGCCCCGGTGGTCCAATGGGTCCCGGTGGTCCTATGGGCCCCGGTGGTCCTATGGGCCCCGGTGGCCCAATGGGTCCCGGTGGTCCAATGGGGCCAGGAGGTCCGATGGGTCCAGGTGGTCCCGGAATGCAATGTGGCGGACCGATGCCACCTCATATGGGTAACCGTGGCGGCGGTATGGGCAGTCCCATGGGAATGCGAGACGGAGGAGGAATGGGTGGAATGAGTCCGATGAGCAGTATGGGTCCAAGCATATCACCGATGGGCCCAATGGGAGGCATGTCGCCGATGGGTGGACCTAATAATTCTCATATGGGAATGAATTCGTCGATGGGCCCAAACGGCCCACGATCAATAGGAAGTCCCATGAGTGGTGGCCCAATTGGCAGTCCAATGAATTCGATACCCATGGGATCCCCCATGAGCAATACGATGGGCAGTCCGCTAGGAGCTGGAGGCCACAACGGTCCAAATCAACCACCTCATATGAACAACGGTCAAATGGGTCCACCGATGCACAGTCCCTTAGGCAATGGTCCAGCGAATCACAGTCATATGCAAGGAATGAATAGCGGTGGAAATAGTAGTGGTGGCGGTGGAGGCGGGGGAGGAGGAGGAGGACCGCCACCAAACCATCCAGCATCACGAATGAACGTCCACAATGGTGCAATGCCAACATCCTCTGCGAGCGGACCGATGCCACAGCATCAAATGAATCAAATGTCAGCGGCGGGTTGTCCAACGAGTTTAGGAATGCAACAATCAGCACCGCTTATGACCCAGGCAAATAGTATGAATCCAGGTGGTCCCGGCAGTGGTGGCGGTGTAGTCAATATCGGTGGTATGGGCAGTCATGTGCATCGAGCTAGTCCTTTAGGCGGAGGTGGTGGCGGCGGTATGAATCCAATGAATCACCCGAATGTTCCTATGCACCAGTCAGGCGGCATGAGTGGTGGTCCACCGGGTGGTGGTGGTGGACCACCAGGTCCTCCGTCCGGAATGATGAACCCTAATATGCCGAACATGCCACCTCATATGTCACCGCATATGGGTCACGGTGGACCCAATCACCATCTGATGCATATGGGTCATATGGGAGGGCCAGGAGGCCATCCCGGTAGCCCAGTGAATGGCCCGCCACCAAATTCAATGGTACCGAATTCAATGTTCGGACCAAAACCCATGCCAGTGAGTGCGGGTAAAATGTATCCGCCTGGAACGCCAATGGTCTTCAATCCACAAAATCCGAACGCTCCACCTATTTACCCATGTGGCCTTTGTCACAAGGAGGTCAATGACAACGATGAAGCTCTATTCTGTGAATCTGGTTGTAACTTCTTCTTTCATAGGTAAGTTTTATTACTTATTTTTTTAGTTGAATGACTTGTGTGTAATATAAATCAATTTAATTACGTGTCCAGTTTTAGGAATAAGTTTCTTCTTTAAGTCAAATATTCCTCATTCACAGTTGTTATCTACTTATACCTTACCGGCTCCCAATTCATGAAAGATCTCAGCCTGAGACACTGCAGCCTTCCAACGGGAACGCTTGCGCTCTCCAGTTGTCAAAACCAAGCACTCTGGTATCCACAGTCACTTGTTCATTACACCGTAGGTTCGGTTTTCCTTGTCGTCTCGAACCTGAGGGCTGCGATGAGAAGACTTTCTTAGTGCCAGCGTTGCCGTCCATTCGCTCGATGTGCCCGAGCCAATATAGTGTCTTTTCTTGGCTTTCTGGACTACATTCAAATCTTATTATCCAACAATCGGCGCCGTTGAGTAGACACTTGTTTGTTTCTTTAGTCCAAGTTTGGTGAACTCCTTATCCACCTCGAAATTGCTGCTACCAACAGTGACGTTTTGTCCTAGGTGGTGGACAAATGTTGCTTTGTCTATTGAAAGCATATACTTTCTTTTGTCCTCATTCACTTCAAGACCAACGATTTTCGCCTGCTCTTCAATCGCTGTAAAAGCCTCAATCACAGCTCTCTGTTATCGACCGAGGATGTCAATGTCGCCCGCATAGTATAGGAGCTGGAGTGGATTTGTTGAAGATAGTGTTTTCCGTACTCTAACTGTCTTGCGCACTATCTGCTGCAGGGCTATGTTGAAGAAATCACATGGCAACGCATCTTCTTGTCTAAACCTTGCGCATGTTTGAAACAGCTCGGATAAGCTGTTTCCCATTTGCACCCTGCACTGCGTATTGTTAGGCTTCATGCGGCACAGCTGGATCAGTTTGTTCGGGATCCCGAATTCAGACATAGCCATCATAAGCTCTTGGCGGTGGATGCTATCATACGCAGCTTTGAAGTCGATGAAAAGATGGTGGGTTTCGACTTGAAATTCGTTGGTCTTTTCCAGGATCTGCCTCAGTGTGAATATTTAGTCTACGACTGTTCTGCGTTGCAGACAGAGATGGCAGAGTAGTTTACGTTACGTCATTTTCTACGTTTACTACGCGAAGTTAATCGAATAAACTACACGTCTCATTTGTTTCATTTGCTACCTACATTTGTAACGTTTACTATTACATACAAATCGTTACATTTCAAAAAGATTTAAAAAAAGAAAAAGAAATTAAAAAATAAAGAGTGAAAAACAAAATGAAAAGTGAAAATGAAAACTGAAAATGAAAACTGAAAAACATTTAAGGACTAGGATGAAAATGATTTGCATTTGAATTTGAGCGACGGTGACACAGCGCAACGATTTTAAAAATCATGTCGATTTGAATTAGAATTTCGTCGAACAAAACAAAGGCAACGATTTTAAAAATCATCATAGCAATCCATGACCATTTCGATATGAATTTGAATTTCATCTTGGTTTGCTTTTGCTTGCTACATATAACTACATTCACTACATTTAACTACGTTTACTACCTCATTCGTGTATCGTGTAGCAGACGTAACAAATGTAGTAAATAAAAAAATATTCAATTTCTGCCATCTCTGGTTGCAGAACGGTTTAAGACGCTCACACAGTACGTTGGATAGGATTTTGTATACAACATTAAGTAGGGATATGCCACGGTAGTTTTTGCATGACATCGGATCGCCTTGTAGATGTGGCATATCCATATGGAGCTTATAGACCAGTCAGTGGGCTGGAGCTGGGTCTGCATTGACTGGTCTTGCTTCTCTTTCGTCATAAGCTCGCTCGACACTTTGCGCATTCAGCAGCTTTGGGAAATGCTGCTTGAAAACATCTACAGTTCCCTATGCTTCGGTGACTAGGTTTCCTTCACTGTTGAATTGCTTCGACCTTTTAAAGAAACGCCGGGTGTGTTCTTGGCCCGAGACTGTTCTAAATCTTTGAGCTGAGAAACTTTGGATGCAGTTTTCTTCCTTTGAAGGACCTTTTTCTCATTTCTCCTTTTTGTTCAGTACTCTTCTCTTGCAAGGTGTTGACATCTGTGGTATATGGGAGGACGGCTTAGAGTCCAACACTCAGACGCTCACTTTAGTCTCTGGTATTTTCTGGAGTGCTAAGGCAACCGATGTTGAACTTCTTTCTTTGTGCCACCGTCACATGTTTTTTGTCGTTTGATAGTCGAGCTCTAAACTTAACCACTACCAGAAAGTGGTCAGAGTCGACATTTGTTCCTCGGAAAGTGCGCACGTCCAAGATGTTGGATGCGTGCCTTGCGCCGATTAGCACATGGTCGATTTGGTTTGTGGTTCGACCATCCGGAGATCGCCAGGTTGCTGTGTAGATCTTTCGTCTTGGAAACCTAATACTACTTATCACCGTATTACGAGCTGCAGCAAAGTCGATTAGCCGGAAGCCGTTATCTGTTGTCACTTCGTGGAGGCTGTGCTTACCATCCCAACTAATCCGCCAAAATGTCTTCCTTCCCGATTTTCGCATTGAGTCTCCAAGTACGATTTTGACGTCGTACTCTGGACAGGCTCCGTACTCTCTATCCAAGAGGTCGTAAAAAAAAGGAGGATTCTCGTTGCTAGACTCCTCAGCATCATCGGTAGGGGCGCTTGCACATATTATACTTATGTTTTGTTGTGTGGCCTTGATGCGGATTACAGCCAGGCTTAAAATCCAACTTTCGATCTAAACCGATTTCCCACAACAAATCTGTATCCAAATATGTGCATTCCTTGGTGGCAGCTGTAATAAATGTCACACATTTTTCTTTTGATTATCCCTGATCCTATTTCCTGGATCGCAGTTATGTCTGCCTTATACTGCGAGAGGACAGATTCAAGTTTCTGAGTTGCACCTGGAGTGTAGAGTGTTCTTACATTCCAGGTACAAACTCCAATGCATAGCCCGTTGTCGTTCCGGGTCTGGTTACCATAAGAGAGGGGGTCATTATCCGAGGCTGGTATCTCTCTCATAACTTTCAAATTTTTTTTTTTTTACTGTGGAGGGGTCGAAAGAGAGCAAAATGCCTTGAGTTGCGACTCTAGGTATACTTCCTCTGTATATTCAACCCTTTAAGCAGAAGTTTGGACTGTCTAGTTTATTTGTGCCATGAATTGTATCGCAGTCTTCTCTGAGGCTCACTGGAGTCTTCCAAGATTTATTTTGTTGACATTAACTTCATATTCCTTATGCACAAAGATTCCATCTTATATTTAAATGTTTGGTATTTTATTAAATTTTTTCAGGACATGTAGTGGCATGACGGAAGCTGCATTCCAATTATTAAGTAAGGAAATCTACGCAGAATGGTGCTGTGACAAATGTCTGTCTTCCAAACCGATCCCAATGGTCAAGTTTAAATGTTGAAACAACAAAAAAATGTTAAATCGTAATTAGAACAACAAAAACAACAACCCTTGTACCACCACCGTAACCACGATTAAGTAAAACATAATACACACATTTGCATTGTCAGATAATCAGATAGAGCTGCAATTGGCATCAAATGGTAAACTGAGTTTTATTCATTTGTCTATACATACAAACATTGACAACAACAAATAAATAAGCGAAAAGTAAAAACAAAAAAAATTACGAATAATTGTAAAAATATAATAAATATATAGAAATACATATATTTAGAAATATGTAAATGGTTCACCCGATTGAAAGTCTCCAATTACAATATAAATACAATATAGGACATTTATTATTAAAAGAATTTGTGTGTGTATATACAAAGGCAAAACAATTGATACCCGTGATTAATTTTACTTAAGACTACAACAGCAACAACTTCAAAACAACAACAACACATCATCACTTGAATTTCTCCCTCTCTTAACGTTTCTTTTTTTTCAAATACCAACTCAAAGATTATTCGTGTACATTTTCTTGTGGAAGTTTTGATGTGTGTTTGTGTGAACATTGGACGGGAAGAAAAACAAATACAAGCATATTATTATATACAAATGGAAACTTAGTATAAATAAAAAAAAAAAAAAAATTTAATATAATAAAAAAAAAGTTGTGTAAATCCAAGAATGGGCAAACAAAATAAAATTTAAACAAAAATAAAAAATCAACCAGGACTCTTTTTAAATGTTAACATAAAGAAAGAAAAAAACATTAAAATCAATATAGATTTTAACTAAGTTATTTATAAATACAATTAAATACGAAACAAAAGAAAGTATATATACACATATACATGTATATCCCTTGATAATGCAAAAAGAAAGGAACACAAGCAAACAAACATGAACGATTTTTTTGTTTATTTCCTGCTATTAATTTTATGTTTTTAGTCAATTTTGAAAAAGGCTTATTTGTAGAGTTTATTTTTTTCTTATACAACTTGACGACTTCTAAAGTGTTTTGGCCCTTAGTAATAAACATACGTAAAGTCGGTTTGAAAGTCACTTTTTGTTAGATTTAGAAAAGCTGCTTTTAACATTTCGTAGTAACAGTTCAAATTTAACAAAAGTCTAATTCTTCGCAATCATTGTGACTCTTTCGTTATTGTGAACTGACAGCTTCACTTTTGAAGTTGACAAATTCGCAAAACGTATTATTGTGACCGTCGCGCTTACGTCAGTTCTGGGTCACACGCGAAAAGCTCTATTGTGATTCTATCATTTTAAATTTGACAAAGTTACAGGTGAGCTGCTTCTAAGCATATTTTTAGTTTAGAATTGAGATGTATGTTTTATTACTACTGATTTTTTGTTAAAATCGAATTTTGGATAAATTGGGTTCTATTACTAAGGGCCATTGATTGACAAATATAAAGAGTGTGACGTCTTTTATGTCAATATCCGAAAATTCAACGAACGGCGTATTCACTTTAATTACTTACTTACTTAAGGTGGCGCTACAGCCCGTTGTGGACTTGGGCCTCAATCAACAGTCTCCGCCAGCCAGCTCAGTCCCTAGCTAGCTGTCTACAGTTTTGCACTCCAAGTTGATTGAGGTCCTCTTCCACTTGAGTGCGCCACCTGAGTCGCGGTCTTCCTCACCTCCTACGTCCCTCGGGAATAGTGTCGAAGGCTTTCCGGGCCGGAGCATTGGTGCCCATCCGCTCTAAATGACCGAGCCATCTGAGTCTCTGGACCTTGACCCTTCTGGCTAGGTGCATGTCGTTGTACAACCCAACTTTACGGGTTGTACAACGACATGCACCTAGCCAGAAGGGTCAAGGTTATGTCTTCTTCGCCATTCCCCTCCAATGCACACGGGACCCGAAGACCTTTCCTCTCGAAACGACCTAACTCACACTCATCCGATTTTGTCAAGGTCCATACTTCTGCAACATACAGCAGGACTGGGATGATGAGGGTGTTGTACAGTTTTACCTTAGTTGCTCGAGAGAGGGCTTTTCCACTCAATTGCTTTCTTAGCCCAAAGAAACAGCGATTAGCAAGAGTTATTCTTCGTCTGATCTCGGCGCTGATGTTATTGCCCGTGTTTATAGCGGAGCCTAGGTAGACCTCTACAACCTCGAAGTTATTCTATTGTGACGTTCTGTGCGAGCCGTCGGTGTTGGGTGTCCTTCCTCGTAGACAGCATATATGTACTTCGTTTGTCCCTCATTTACCGCTAAACCCATTTTTTGCCGCTTCTGTCTCAATTCTCACAAAGGCGCCATTGACATCACTTTGCGTTCTTCCCGTTATAGCAATATCATCGGCGTACGCGAAAGTTGAACAGACTTGGAAACTAGTCCCTCTGGTGTTGACAGTGGAGTTCTGCACTATCTTCTCAAGAACAATGTTAAAGAAATCGCATGACAGTGCATCGCCTTGTCTGAATCCTTTTTCGATGTCGAAAGATTCCGTAAGCTCGTTGCCAACCTTGATGGAGCAGCGTGAGTTCTCCATCGTCATTTTGTACGAGCGAACGAGCTTGGCAGGAATGCCAAAACTAGACATAGCTTTATACTTTTAACTTTAATTACCTGTGGCGAATTGTTATGTTGGTCCACCAGTTAGCTACACAGAAGGTATATGTTCGAATCTGACTTTTTAACTTGTAGGATGCTTCAATTCTTAAGGCCCAAATATAATTGCTCAAGCTTATGTCAAAAAACTGGACGAACATTTCCTTGAGCTAGCAAAAATATAAGGCTTGGCCTTCTCTTCTTTATGGTAGCCGACATGTTTTCCGTTCCTTGCTCGTTTGCGTTATTCCCTACACGCAAACACATAATTGGCGAACATCATTTCGTGTTGATTCTTGAAAGTGTGAGATTGTGTCAAAAAAAAGAAGCAAGTCATTGCGCTTATGGTTATCTCATAGAAAAAATGAGATTTGTTCGCGATCATCTCATAGATACAAACAACAAAACGGACGAACATGAGAAAATCGAAAAATGTTTGCCAACAGAGAACAGTTCGCAAACCACCCCCTACACGACGAATTTATAGCGCACACGATCATGTTTGTCGTTTAGGGCTACCTTAACGCTGTCAAATTCACTTAAGGAATGAGCAAATGAAACGGCACTAGTAAAAGTTGAACGAAAATACAACGAACGGAGCTAAATTTACATAATGGTTTGCGCATTACGGTTCCTTTGTATTCGCTGATTGTATGCTTAAGTGAGCAAAATTGTATCAAAGTTGAGCCTTTAAAGTGCGCTGAAGATTTGTTGAAGCCAATAACGGCTCCAGATCAATTAACATGTAAATACACGCTTTTTTTAACTGAACTGAAAACTGATTGGAATTCCATCAGTTTTACCATTTAGACATCAGTTTAACTGTAAGCTTACCTGATAGCTAAACTGAAACTGAAATGATCGCCTAAAAGGGCCTTTATGAAGCAAGAATCGCGTTCGTACAAAAAATTAATTAATTAATTAAATTTTCACCAACATTACATTGGTGAAGATTGTCAAAAAAAGTGCTCAACAACCAAAATTTGCCTTTATGACTTGTTTGAGCTTTTTGCATTAAAGATTATTTTTTTTCAGATTTTTCTGTTCCTTTATTGTTGTATCGCAATATTTGCTCAGGGGAAACGAAAGTGAAACATGAAAATCTGTAGTTTTGAGTCCTCTTTATTTGAACAAGTATAACAAGCTTTAAGACGACAGCTAACAATCGATTATTTTACTTCTTTGTCATTGTGAAAGTTTTACAATAATTTTTCTTCCCTAATAGTAGTGTCCATAGCATAGTGGTCAGGTGCGTTGACTGCTAAGCAGAACGTCGTGGGTTCGAGTCCTACTCGTACCCATAGTTTTTATTTCATCTTTCACGGACACTGCCTCTTGCGAAGAATCGACACAACTTCCAAGAGTATCATCTGTCATGAAAAAGTGCTTCTCAACTTTGCCGTTCGGAATCGAGAGAATTATTGATGAGAGTAAGCCACTTAGGCCTTGGCTCTTCAAGAGCTGAGCGCTACCCTTTTAATTTATAATATTAGGAGAGCCGGCTGCTCGATCCCACTCTACATGTCCCGAAACGAAATGTTGTTGGTGCCTGGGGTAACTCCAAACCGCCGATGTGCCAGATCTTAAATGTAGGGAAATCATAGTACATAATTTAACTAATAAAAATGCACAAATCGACAGAAAAATATGTTGCATATTGTCCCGCAATAAAATTTACTGTTTTTGAAAGCTTTTTATCTGCCCATTCCAGAAGTATGGACTTGCCACCCCTTATTAGGGCCAAAATCCCAAAACCCATGGCAAGTACGCTTTGAATGGGGCGAAATTCATGGAAAATATATCACACACCCTGTCACGTCGTGATAACGTTTGAAAAAAAACATATATATTCTTTGATGAAGGCTAGTAATGTGCTCGTGTCTTCAAAGATTGAAAGATGAAAGTCTCAAAGGCTTACTATAATAAGCGTAAGCAAACGGAAGCTAGTGTGAGAACCGAACTAAACGTTCCCTTCCGAACTGCCAGGAACACTTTACCCGAAATGAATGGATGTGTACGGAAGTTTCTTTCAAATTAAAATATATGTTTTTTATTTCCAATAATTTGTGAATATCGGTTCCCATACAACAAATAAGCAATTTCAAGAAATTAATTATTTGAAATCAACAACAAAGCGAATTCCTCTTCAGAAAAATCAATAAATCCAGTCAGTTGTCAATTTTTCGTCCATAAAAAGCGAAAGGGAGCTCAGTTTACGTCCGTAAGCAAAACTGAACGAAAATTAACGAAACGGAGCAATTCGCTATTTAGGGCACTGATCAGTTATAACAAGATGGGAAAGCTTGCTGTCAAAATGACATTTGCCTACGAACTAAAAAGCAAGTTTGCTGCAAGAGTATGTGTGCATGAAAAAGTTTTGAGGTATTTGGAGGGTAAAACGTAGGTAGTTTTCCAATCTTGTTATAACTGATCAGTGATTTAGGACACAATATAGGAATTTCTTGTTCTCGCTCAAATGCGGACGGCTGCTTCCGCTCCGTTCCGTTCCGTTCATTGTAGTTCTGCCTTTAGGCTGTTTGAATTTTCACGATATAACGTACATAATTTAAAATGTTGTCCCTTTAAATTACCTTTAAAAGCGAACGATAATCAAATAATTGTACTTGGACTAACTGTTAAGTTTATCTTAAATAGGATCACGCATACATACACACACTTGCACATACGTACTCGCCGCCATGTTTGCAAACAAATAGAAAATAAAAACAATGTCCTGTCATCTGCAATTCTTTATATGAGGTTTCACAAATACAAAGGCATTCAACCATTAGAAGCAAACAAATTTCTTTGCTTGTTCTTTTGGTATCCGGAATCGGACAGTTCTATGTACCAATTCCGGATTACCAATAAAACGCTATAAAAGGCTTCGTATATGGAACAACATGTACTACCAAGATTGGTTCTCTGCTGGGAACACACAATACAAACTTATGTAGAAAAAACTGCTTCTGTGAAAAATTGTCAAGATGGCACCACCATCGTTTTCCATCTTGAGACAACTCCCCAAATATATATACAAAGATAAAAGGCTCATTTGTGCATTGTTACGTTTTAATCAAAAAGACATAAAAGACGAACTGTTATCACAAATGTCGATAAAAGTGAGAGTTTATATTTTCTCATGCAGAATACTCACTATTCTAAAAAGTTCACTTAACAGGAGTCCGCAAGATTATTAGAAAAACAGATATTTCTTTCTTCAAGTCATGTTCAAGCTCGTCGTAGAATTAATGTCAGCTTCATTCGTTCATGCTGCACAGGGCGTTCATTATTTCCCTCGCTTTCTCAGAGTTTTTGTTTTTTCTGCTTGAATTTCAACGTCCATTTTTTGTATAAGCTTTATCATATTTTATTTTAAAGAAAGAAGAAAATGTGTGTGTGTTTATATATATTTTTAAATTAATCAGTTTTGATTTTCAAAAACAAAAAAATTATAAAATAAAATCGAAGGACAATTTTAATCATAAAAAAAATGATGAAAATAAAAAATCTTGTAAAAAATTAATAGAAATACCTGAAAAATAATAATAAAAAAAAATTAAATGAATAAAATGCCTTGTTAAAAAAATCAAGAAACACCTGTTTTTTTTTATATGAAAGATGTTATAAGTGCAAAAATGTTTAACCTAGAATGTATCAGCCAAAATTGATTTAAAAGGTGCATCAGAATAGAAACATTGGAGACTTGAAATTCGAATTCGGAAAGCTGTAAGTTGTTATTTATTTCATTCTTGCAATTAGGGTTGAAGTCGTCTCATCAATCACAAGTTATTGCTTACGCTTAAAAGCTAGTTCCGAATAAGACGCTATTCTTCCAAAACCAATTTCAAAATTTGAATTTACATTATTACATATTCCACAACAATTATTGCTTTTTTTATTTATCTTATATGTATCTTTCGTTAATATAAAAAAAAAATATATATATATTATGTACATAAAGGGTGTCCAGCGGGAATTTTCAACTTTCAATTGCAACCATCGAAACTATCGCCAACAGCTCAGCTCACCAACAGCTCAGCTCAACCATCAGCTCAGCTCACTTTTAGCTCAGCTCAGCTCACTTTCAGCTCAGCTCAAATGAGCTGAGCTGAGCTGAAATGTGAGCTTTTTGCAACCCTGACTATCGGTTGAGATAAATAAGCGGCGGCGGTGGATCAATCAAAACGTAGGATTCGCGGAAATTTCTATCGCTATTAGTCACTGGTTAGAAGCTTACCACGTGTTTGTGGTGGAGCAATATTTGAAGTGCGGTGACCGGTGAATCATTGATACATGCGCGTCGCGCTTTTTCTACTCATTTTAACAATCGACGATTAAGTAACGAGTCGAGCACACAACTTATCTTGTCTTGGGTACTGAGCAATAGGAATAGACCCAGTCCGAGACCATCAACGTCAGCAACAACGCCAGAACATGTGGCTCAAGTTCGAAATGAAATTATTCGAAATCCGCGTCAATCGATAAGGAAGATTGCGCCCTCCACAGGAATAAAAAAAATCAACGGTGCATGTTATTTTGAAGAAGAAATTAAAGCTCCACCCTTGCAAAATGCAAGTTGTTAAGTATCTCAACGAGAGTGACTATCCTTTGCGAGAAGGCTTCGCATGAACAATGCTGGAATGGTTTCGGACAGGCATCTACGCTTGGATACATTTTATTCAGTGATGAAGCACATTTTTATATTGATGTATGGATACCCATGTTAACAAACAAAACGGTGCCCCAATAACCCGAGAGAACGCCATCAAAAACGATCACATTTTTTAAACCGACAGTTTGGTGTACCATTTCAGGGAACGGTCAACAGCGTAATTGGCCCTTATTTTTTTTTTTTAACCAAAATGAGACAGTAACTGCTCCGATCTCCGGTGTATTGTAGTATGATTGATGAGTTCCTGTTGCCGTAATTGCAGATGTATTCAGGGCAGAGAATTTTATTTTACCGTTACCTCGTGTATGTGAACAAATGAGAAAAAACAGCAACAAAAATGAGGTGGTTTGCTGAAGTTTATTTTAATAATACTGGTAAAAACACGCATACTCTTGCAGCAAACCTGAACCGTAGCTTCATTGCATATGGACTCAGGTAGTAGTATCAAGAATGGTGTTTTCGATATTTTGTGCTACATCAAACCCAAAAAAAAAATCCCTATAGAAAACTTATGTAAAAAATTAGCACAGTGCCAGCTCTCAAGATGGCACCACAATCTATTGCCAGGTCGCACGTACTAGCTAGATAGAAATACAATGCGTAGCTTGTAGGCACTGTCATTCTGACAGCTTGGTTTCCCATCTCCCTTTTAATCTCATCTGTCAGGGTACAACAACCGAACTCAATTTCAACAGGACGGTGCCACGCCGCACACTGGGGATTTTGCGGAAAAAAGTCTTAAACATAAAATTTTGAAAACAAAATTTGTGATGATATTTTCTGATTCCAGAATAAAATCTGCACCTAAATCAGAAAAAAAATTATTGAAATCGGACCATTAGTTTCGTTTTTATAACTTGTTAGTGATATTGATTATATGGTAAAAAAGCACTAACGCGAAAGTTTTTGTTTTTGTTTTTTGGTTTCGCCCCAATATTTTTCTTTATTTTTTCTTAACGAACTTTATTGTCTCAATATTAAACCGAAGAAAAAAATGATTTTTCAAATTTGGTTTTCATTGTATGATTATTTTAAGAAAGCACTCAAAAATTTGTAATTTTTTTTATATTTTTGGACATACAATTTTAGCTACATTTGCCTACAGTCAGAGACTAGTGTCATCTTAATCCTTTCAAGTTTATCTTTCGAAAGGTACCAAATTTAGGTGCCACCAGGTGCCACTGTATTTTATTGCAGATGGAAAACTGCAATTAGTTACAAAATACGCTAAAAATGGTTATAATTCCAAAAAAAAGTAAAATATTTTTGTATTTTTGACCAAAACTTTGGAAGTACATCAATAGTCAAACAATATTTTAAACAAATTTCACTAAAAATTTGACCGGATGAACCGCCATTTTGTTTTTAATGAATTTAAGAAGCTGCTCAAAGCTGGCTCAATTTTGATGATAGAGAAAAACCACCTTCGACAAAGTTGTAGAAAATTAAATTTCCTATAAAATTCGTGAAGACACTTTTTACTTGCGACACATAGAATATATGGCAAGTATTGAATTCGTAAAAAAAAAAAAATGAGATAAGGATGAGATATGATATTACGATGATAGAGAAGTCGAAAAAAGTGGGTCCTACGATTCCGTCTGTCTGTCTGTCGGAAAGTTTACAGGCATCTACAGGCTTAACTACTGGTCCGATCGACTTCAAATTTGAAAATTAGAGGTTTGAGCAAAAAGTCATATCCCAATTTTTTTTATTTTTGTTTTAAGATCAAAATTTAGGGTAGCCACCATACGAGCCACCAAAAACCAAAATTTTTTTTTTCACAAAAATGGCCCGAACGATTTTTGTTAAACTTCCTCGAGTTTAATTTTTTTAAACATTCATGTGTTTTATGTAAAAACATAATGTTTGTATTGCTCCAAAACGGTACCTCCCATAGAACCGTTTTTTTGTTATTAGATTTTCTCGAAAACTGAAAGTCTGATCAGCGTAAGTTTTTTTTCGAAAGTACGTATATATTGTTCAAATAATATTTTGTTTAAAAAAAAAAAATTCAAATTTTTTTTCGGATTTTTAAAAAATATTTTTAACTTTTTTTTTCAAAATTCTGTATCTCAAAAACGGATCAATTTTAAAAATCCAAATTGGAGTATAATATGTATATTTACATGGTCTTGAAGACTGCATACCCAAATTAATTTTAAGATATTTTTGAAAAATTAATTTAAAAAAAAAAAACGGCTCCGACGATTTAAAAAAAAAAATTCAATAAATCAAAAATAAGGTTTGAATTTGTTCGGCATTTAAATTTTTGGAATGAAATGTATATACGAGGTGCATTTCCAAATTTTAATTTTTTTTAATAAATTCTAATTATTTTTATATACATTTTTTTTTTTTGAGTTAAGTGCAAGCTCTGATTTTACCAATGCCTTTTGCAATTTAAGTAATCATAAATATTTAGTTTTAGCATGCAGGAGCAAGTTCGTACGACCCAGTCGTGCACATTTTTTCTTAAAACTTATCGTTTAAGAGCTATGGTACATCTTTGGCTAACAATCGCATTTTTTTTTTTCTTAAATTCGACGAAAAGCTCTCTTATCTATGCTAATGCATTTGAATATAATACAAAATAAGTAAAAGAGAGTAGATTTGCCAAACAAAAAATTTTTGCATGTAATGTTTCATTTTTATCAAATCTACTACAGAAATTTACTCATGATAATTTGACCTTGGCTCAAAGAAAAAATGGTCCGATATCTTCTGCAAACACAATTATGGAAATCTTTTAAAGTCAATAATTTGTGGAAAAGTGATTTTAAGATTTTCTTGATTAAAAATAATTATTTATCCATAATGGAAAAATGTATTTTCCCTGTTGGAACATTGTCTGAAGAGGCTCAAGAATGTCGGAATAAGGACTATAAAAAATACCGACTTAGACATTCCCGGAAATGTAGCCGCATTGCAACAAATCAGGACGTAATGAACCGATTGATGGTGACATCTGACCCCTTAATCTCAAACCTCACACCTTCTTTTACCATGAAAAATCATGATCAATTAAGTGAAAAAGTTATGGCTCTTCTACAAGACTAAAATTTCAATAAAAGGCAATAAAAGTGGTTTTTTTGTATTTTTCCACTATACTTTCTTGTGTTTCATTTGATATCTGTATTTGCGATTACTAATATTACTACAATAGCATTTTTGTCATTTTTTAATGACAATGTTTAATGTTTTAAATATTAAGAAGCGTGGCAGTGGGCGGTAATTCATTATTTTGATTTCTTACGTGCCAAGTTATCATTCCTGAAAATTTCATCCAAATCCATCAAGTGGTTCAGTTTTGATAGAATTTTTTCCGCACTCCCATACTTATTTCCCCAGTGTGCGCCGCACACAGCAAAGTGTCGATGGAAAGGTTAAGGACGAATAAACTGATCAGCAAGTAAGAAGACATTCCATGGCCACCTCGGTCACCGGACCTGAACCTTGCGATTTCTTTTTATTAAGATACCTCAAATTTAAGGGTTCGACTGCAAGAGTGCATTGAAAAAAAACGGTCATCATTTGGATGATATCGTTTTAAAAAAATTAAATCCACATTGTTATCTGCATTTAATTATTTAACGTTTTCCGCTGGACACCCTTTATGTACATATATCGTTATCAAACACATTGAATACAAACACATTTTTGAAATGATTTTCAGTTTATTGATTTTTTTTAATCGTTGGAATTATGTACATTTCAAACGTAAATGGGTCCCCTCTTATGGTAACCATACCCGGAACGACAACGGACTATGCATTGAGAATTTGTACTTGGAATGTAAGAACACTCTACACCCCAGGTGCAACTCAGAAACTTGAATCTGTCCTCTTGCAGTATAAGGCAGACATTACTGTGATCCAGAAAATACGATAGATAGGATCAGGGACAGTCAAAAGAAAAAATTGCGACATTTATTACAGCTGTCATCAAACAATGCATATATTTGGATGCAGATTCGTCGTGGGAAATCTACTTAGATCGAAAGTCATGGATTTCAAGCCAATTAGTGATCGCCTGGCTGTAATCTTCATCAAGGCCACACTACAAAACATCATTATATTGTGTGCACACGCCCCTACCAATGATGCTGAGGAGTCTAGCAAGTTAGCACTAGGTTTCCAAGACGAAAGATCTACACAGCAACCTAGTGATCTCTGGATGGTCGAACCACCAAGCAATTCGACCATGTACTAATCGGCGCAAGGCATGCATCAAACATCTTGAACGTGCGTACTTTCCGAGGAGTCGACTCTGACCACTTTCTGGTGGTAGCTAAATTCAGAGCTAGACTATATCAAACGACAAAAAAGCACGTGCGGCTCAAAGAAAGAAGTTCAACGTCGGTTGCCTTAGCACTCTGGAGAATGACAGAGACTACAGTGAGCGCCTGATTGAGCGACTCAGAACCAATATTGTGAAATAATAAAAAAATGTAGCCGAGCCCACCATAGATTACCAGCCACCCCCGAAAGAGAACCCGTGGTGAAGGAACAAGTCACCGAAGCACAGAGAATTGTAGATGGTTTCAAGCAGCACTTCCAACAGCTTCTGTTTGCGCAAAATGTCGAGAGAGATAATGAAGACAGAAAAGCAAGACCAGCCAATGAACCAGCAAATAATAAGTCTGCCGGGTCGGATGGCACACCTGCAGAACTCTTTATATATGGAGGAGGAGTGCATCAACAAAGTGCGGGAGGAAGAGTACATGTCCACTGACTGCTCCATAAGCCCCATATGCCACATCTACAAAAAAGGCTATCCTATGTCATGCAAAAACTAACGCGGCATATCCCTGCTTAATGTTGCAAACAAAATCCTATCCAACGTACTGTGTGAGCGTCTTAAACCCTTCTGCAACACAATAAAAGACCAACGAATTTCAAGTCGAAACCTATACCATCTTTTCATCGACTTTAAAGCTGCGTATTACAGCATCCACCGCCAAGAGCTTATGATGGTGATGTCTGAATTCGGGATCCCGAACAAACTGTTCCAGCTGTGCCGCATGTCGCTAAACGATACGAAGTGCAGTGTGCAAATGGGTAACAGCTCATCCGAATTATTCCAAACATGCGCAGGGTTTATACAAGGAGATGCGTTGTCATTTGACTTCTTCAACATAGTCCTGGAGCAGATAGTGCGCAAGGCAGGTGTGAGCATGGAAAACACTATCTTCAATAAGTCCACCCAAAATAACATCTGTCCACAAAACGTCACTGTTGGTAGCAGCAATTTCGGGGTGGTTAAGAAGTTCACCTACCTTGGAACAAACATCAATCCCACAAACGACACCTTAGTGGCGATCCGAAGAATTACCCTAGCGAACCGCTGCTGCTTCGGTTTGGCGAAACAACTGGGTTCAGAACTACTCACTTGAAAGACAAAGTGTCTTCTTTACAAACCTTTGATTTTACCAGCCCTACTCTACGGCACGGCGCCGAGTGCTGGATGATAAGAAAAAAAGGGAAATTGAATTGTACTTGGCACTTAGAAAAATTCTCCGAAGGATTTTCGGTCCCATATGCGACGATGGAGAAGAAGGTTCAACCAAGAACTGTACGAATTGTACCAAGATGTGGATGTAGTCCAGAAGGCCAAGAAAAGACGACTATATTGGCTAGGCCACATCGAGCGAAGGACACCCAACACCGACGGCTCGGGCAGAACGTCACAATAGACACATACAACTTTGAGGTAGTAGAGGAGTTTGTCTACCTAGGCTCCGCTATAAACACGGGCAATAACACCCAGCGCCGAGATCAGACGAAGAATAACTCTTGCTAATCGCTGTTTCTTTGGGCTTAGAAAGCAATTGAGTGGAAAAGCCCTCTCTCGAGCAACTAAGGTAAAACTGTACAACACACTCATCATCCCAGTCCTGCTGTATGGTACAGAAGCATGGACCCTGACAAAATCGGATGAAAGTGCCTTAGACTGTTTCGAGAGGAAAGTTCTTCGGGTCATCTTTGGCCCCGTGTGCATTGAAGGGGAATTGCGAAGAAGATACAACAGCGAACTTTACGGGTTGTACAACGACATGGACCTAGCTAGAAGGGTCAAGGTCCAGAGACTCAGATGGCTCGGTCATTTAGAGCGAATGGACACCAATGCCCCGGCCCGGAAAGCCTTCGACACTATTCCCGAGGGACGTAGGAGGAGAGAAAGACCGCGACTCAGGTGGTGCACTCAAGTGGAAGAGGACCTCAATCAACTTGGAGTGCAAAACTGGAGACGACTAGCCAAGGACCGAGCTAGCTGGCGGAGACTGTTGATTGAGGCCCAAGTCCACAACGGACTGTAGCGCCACCTTAAGTAAGTAACATCGAGCGAATGGACGACAACGCTCCAGCCAAGAAAGTCTTCTCATCCCAGCCCCCAGGTTCCAGACGACAAGGAAGACCGAACCTACGGTACAAGGACCAAGTGACTGCGGATGCCAGAGCGCTTGGTTTCGGCGACTGGAGAGTGCATGCGAGTGACCGTTCACGATGGAAGGCTGCAGTATCTCAGGCTGAGATCCTTCATGGATTGTGAGCCGGATAAGTAAGTAAGTAACGAAAAAACTCAAGGCTCGAAGACATCAATTATGTTTTGAATAAACAAAATAATGATTAACGAATCAAGGTGCCAAAATAAAATATTCTTGACAAAAAAATAATTCAATACAGATTTTCAAAAACTTCATAATGATCGCCAGAAAAAAAATTAACGATAAACGATTTGCAACTGTTAGATCCACCAACCCGTCTATGTTTGTGAATCAAAAGTATTCTGAAAAGGCACGTCTTCAAAATTTCAAATGCTTAAGTGATATTGATGAAAATAACCATGGAGACGGTCAAGTACAACATTTCGAGTGTTAGGTACTTCC
>CAKKXW010000005.1:41247312-41274206 GCA_920937365.1 Sphaerophoria rueppellii | reverse complement strand
CATTGGAGCTTTGCACAATCTTTTAAAGAATGATGTTGAAGAAATCGCATGACAGCGCATCGCCTTGTCTAAAACCTTTTTTGACATCAAAAGCGTCCGTTAGGTTTTTTCCGACCATGATGGAACAGCGTGAATTTTCCATTGTCATCTTACACAGACGGATGAGTTTTTCTGGGATGCCAAAACTAGAGATTGCTCTATATAGTTGGTCTCTATAGACGCTGTCATACGCGGCCTTGAAATCGATGAAAAGATGGTAGGTATCGATTTGAAGTTCCTGGGTCTTCTCCAAGATCTGCCGTAGGGTGAATATTTGATCGATGGTGGACTTTCCGAGTCTGAAGACACACTGATAAGAAACTACCAGGTTGTTGACGAAGGGCTTCAAACGTTCAAACAGTACGGCAGACAAGAAATTGTAGGCGATGTTAGAGACTTTTACCTCTGTAGTTGGTGCAGTTCAGGGGATCTCCTTTTTTGAGGATCGGGCATACGATGCTGAGGTTCCATTCATCGGGCATGCTTTTCTCCGACCAAATTTTGCAGATGAGCTGGTGCATGCTCCTAACCAGATCATCTCCAGCTGCTTTGTACAGTTCGGCGGCTAGCCCGCCTGCTACAGCGGCTTTGTTAGACTTAAGTTTAGATATCGCTATCTTCACTTCGTCCATGTCGGGTGGGTGGAATTGTTGGCCTTCCGCACCCAAATTGAATGGTTCTGTGTTGCTGACGGAATTATGGTCGTCATCTCCATTATACAGCTTGGAAAAGTGGTCTTTCCATATCCTCAGCACTGACTGCGGTTCTACTACGATGTTCCCATGATGGTCTTTACAGGCTTCAGTTCGGGGTGTATAAGCCCTGGAGGTTTGTTTCACCTTTTTGTAGATTTTTCGAACCTCGTTCCTGTTGTGACATCCCTCTATGTTCTCGATCGTGCGCTTCTCATGCTCCCTTTTTTTCTTTCTGAGAAGTTTATGCTCCTCTCTCCTTTGAAAGATTGTGCCTCTGGAGTTGACGTTGGAGCTTTGCACAATCTTATCAAGAATGATCTTGTGATGTTGAAGAAATCGCATGACAACGCATCGCCTTGTCTAAAACCTTTTTTGACATCAAAATCAATCAGATGTGCCAATTAAATTAGAATGTCTTCAATTTCTAATTAGACTGTCATTTGCAATGGCTACCAATAAGTCCCAAAGTACGATTGTAACTTATATTTGTGCATGTTTTTTTTTTCACACGGAAAAATTATACGTGGAATGCTATCGAGTGGGCAAAGCAGGCAATTTGTTTGTGACAATTGATCGGCAATCCCCCCTCATTCAATCGTCCGGCAAGTATCTTCAACACTCCGAAACTCCACATGCTCTTCAAATGTGCTTGATACTACCAGCAAATCATCATATGGTTTCATGATCTTAATTGGATTCCTGCGAGACTTCTTAATCCCTAAGATTAATCGCAAAATGAATTTCTCTTCAGTCAGCATCAGAGGCACTGAAGCAAGCCTAAAAATGTCCAGTGCTCACATTAAAGGTATAATGAACTTGAGAGTACATAATTAAAAACAATTTATCCCAAAACGAAACTTGGTAGGTAGCAGAATATAATATAGCTTCCTTCCCTTAGCAACTGTGTATCCAGATTCACAATGCAAAATTGCAAGATGCAACAAATTGCATTTAACGTTTCGTTTTGAATAGGTTTCTTTCCTGAGAATTATGTATGAATTAATATTCTCTGCACACAAAGCACTCGTGATCATAAAACGTAATATATAATTATGCCTATATTTGAATCGTCTAATTAATTCTCTTGAAAACTATTGGCAGTTTAAAGTTCTGCTTATCAACAATATCACTGTATGATTTTTGTGGTTGCTGGTTTAATCAGATTTGTAGAAAAAGGAATTAAGCGAATTCAATTGTTTATTTTTTCCAAAGATTTGGAAAATTTTTCTTTAAATGTATACAAACTTACCTATACAACAGGATAAATAGTTCAGTGACCGTATGGTTTAAGTCTCCCCACATATTTAACAGTTCGTTCGAGGGCGAACAACCTCTTGTCATAGCCCTTCGAATAGTCTGTAAAATGATAAGGTGTTCTGTGAGCACATAGAAAATTTGCACTACGCTTTTGTTTTACCTGGATATCCGCATTGGAATAATTCATATGTTTTGTTGCTAACGTTGACCAAATTTCCAATTCGTCTAGAATGTCACAGAGATTATTTCGTTCTATGGGTGGTAGGTCGTAAATATAAATTTCCTTCATTTCCGATTTCGAAGAAGATTGCATTTTCGTGGAAACTGATGAGCTCATTGCTAAGTACTTTTTTTTTACTATTATGTTCTCTAATGAGTGTGCATGTATGCATTTATATTTTCTACTTGTTAAAGTTGCTAAATTTTGGAGGTTTATAACTTTTCTTCACTCAAAAAAGTTGTTTATCACATCCCAAAAGGAAAAAAAGAAAATTTTAAAAACAAGTTTAAACGCATACACTTTTCCTTAAACGATCAACAAGTGAAATTCGACGATAACACAAATATACGCATCCACTATTCACTATTGACAATTCTTGACGTTACTTTGAATTCAGTGCTGTCGATCAAAACAATGAAAGTACTTTTGTACATAAGATCGGAAACTTACCGTGATGGCCTATTCACAAAAAAAAAAAACAAGGTATAGCAAAATACAGCAATCTGTAACTTAATGAAGAATATATACATTTCATCTTCAGCCCAACAGCAAGAGTCAGTTTGTTTATTCGTCGGGAAAGGAATTCTAGTTGATACGAACTGCCAAACTTAATTAAAATTCCACACACCATCCACACTCCCAACGAACAAAATGTCCGCGCGCGTATAACCTCAAAAATCATTCCTGCGATGTCTTTTGGTTGTTCCTCCACGACGCATTAAAAACTATCATATGAAAGAAATGTCAAAATTGACGTTTATTCGTTGGTCGTTGTTTGTGCTTATGTGCTTATGTAGTCGGCCAATACTCACTAAAGGCCAAACGATGAATATGCTCGTTTGCGTTATTCATATTTCACGGCGAACAACACATCGTGTTGGTTCTTTAAAGTGTGAGGATGAGTGAAAAAATGCGATAGTTGGGAACAACGCAATCGACGAACACGAGAAAATCAAAATTATTTGGCAACAGCGAAAAATGCGTAACCGTCTCCTATACGACGAATTTATAGCGAGCAGGGGCGGCAGAAGGTATGGGGTGGATGGGGTTTGGACCCCACCTAAAATGTCTGAGCATGAGGTGCACCCCACCTTCTGGCCTTGGAAATAAACCAATATTTTTAAGTTAATTGAGGAAAAAAACTGTTATGAAATTATGAATATTGTTGCAATTATTCTCGATTGACTGACTGAGACTGACGAAGTGATTTGATTTATTTTTCCACCGGTCAAAGGCTCAACATCATGAATTTTATTTTATCTTTTTTTCCTGGTTGAGTTTAGTTAGTGTCCGACCGAACCTTCGGCTTCGGCTTCGATTGAATTCGGCTAAAAAAACCAACATTCGTCCAAATCTTCGGCTTCGGTATAAACTAGGCCGAAGTTTTGGCACCCCACCTAAACAAAAAGTGTTCTGCCGCCCCTGATAGCGAGCACGAACATTTTCGGCGAGCATGTTTATCGTTTACTTTTAACGTAGACTTGAACTCGTCGCGTTCAAGATATACGTCCCACGAACAATAGATCTTGCAAAGATCGATTACGAAGACACGATTCCAGTGGACACTAAAGCTTGTGTGAGTCAAGTGTTACCGTCTCGAAAAGTACAATGCGGTACAATTCATGGTACGGGAAAGCCCGGATGAACAAATTTGATAGATTAGACCAGGAAGCGACCGAAGCGTTGGGATGAGCTTGGATAGCTTCGGTTAAAGGACCGGACGGGATCCCGGTCGTAGTGCAAATGATGGCAAAAACCTAATACGGCAAACCGACGAAAATGATGACCCCGAGAGCATAATATTGCTCTCCAATAGTGAAAATGGATTGATTGCATAATCATAAATCAAAAAGCCCAATTAAAACAACACATAAAATAGTTTTCAGACAGTAAAACCAAAGATTAAATAAGTAACAAGATGGGAAACAAGGCTGTCAAAGTGACAGTTGCCTACAAGCTTCGGACCATAGTTACTGTGAAAGTATGCGTGTTTTTACCAATAAATATGGCCCAACCATCTGAAAATGCGAAAACAAACAAAAGAGAAATGTTGAAAATGCGAAAACAAACAAAAGAGAAATGTTGAAAATGCGAAAACAAACAAAAGAGAATAGAAACATTTCAGCTCATCTCTGTGTTTTTGTAACTCACATACATTTATTTAGATGAAAAGAATAAAGTAAATGAAGGAATATGAAAATTGCGGGATCTAGGGAGTGAAACGTAAGTCAGTTTCCCATCTTGTTACATATTTAATCTTTGGTAAAACTACCGTAACAAATATGAAATTTTATAATTAATTTATTTTTAGAATTACCGTCGTTTTCGCATTCTGTGATCGGCTGCAGTCGCTCAAAACAAAAACGCTCTACAGACAAAACAACAAAAATTTCCAAATGTTTGAAAAGAGCACACTGGCAATACTTTATTTACACTCAATTTTGTTGTTAACCATTGTGAACTAATAAAACAGATCTTATTTCGCATTTGCAAATAGTCACGATCACACGATCTTCTAAACTACCGTAACCTTAACAACTTTGCAAACAAAACAATTGTTGGCCTAATTAATTTTAAACAACGAACAAAGTAATAACATCATATTTATTTTCCTAGTCGCGAAATGAAAATCATTGGTCATAGACAATAGACAATAGTCCTTACTGTATATCACTCTACATTTTGACTTTTGAGGAGGTAAGTGAATAGAAAATAATTTTGTTCGTTGTGTTCTTCTAATCATATCACAGTTATCTTATCGTTTTGTAAATACCAAAACCCACAGCCACAGCATCCCAGAGAACTTTTTTTTAATCTAAAGTAAACTTATTAAACCTACAAGGCAGCTAAGTAAAGTAGTAGTAGTTAATGTCCAAAATTCTCAGAGTTTACAACCATTTGATTTGATCAAAAAGTAAGTAACCCCGTTTTGGAAAAATTCAAACCTAATCAAACAATCATTTCAGATTGACTCATATTTTTTGGGTTTCAAATATCATGAATAATTCTAATGTGACAGACAATTCCTCTGTCGGGCGCGATGGCGCAAAAATACTTGCAATGGCTTCACTTGGATTTGGCAGCTTCTTGTTTGGTATGCTGCCTGCAGCCATATCCGAAAGAAATCGCAGACGATTCCCGTTTAGTACGTCGTTGATGTTATGCTTTGGAGCTGGCATACTTTTAGCTACAGCATTGGTTCATATGCTTCCCGATGTGAGTACATCAAGTTGTGTTATTTTTGAATTCAAATTAAAAAAAGGTTTTAAAGGTCCGCAGAACAATGCCTGACAATGCAGAGGTTTACTTCTGCGCTGGATTCTTTTTTGTGTATTTCATTGATGAATTTATTCATTACTTTTTCGGAGAGGCAATTCAGCATTCTCATAGCGGGACTAGCCATCAACATGAGCATGGTCATTCTCATAGTCACAACAACTATGGGTCTAACAACGAAACGGAGCCACTTGTTCGAGCAAGGTAAGTTGTTTCTTCTTTATGAAAGAATCGGTCGAATGTCCTGAAGCAAAAACCTAGAAACCCAAATTTTTGTTTTCTAATTTCTATTACAGCACGAGTTGTGCACAAATACAAAAGGAAAACGATAGCTGTGAAACAGTTGTCCGACAAGCAAACGAACGCATTTGCCATACAAGCCATCGAGAACCATGTGCCCAGAGTATGACTGGAACGTTTGGTCTGTTCGTCGCTCTATCGCTGCACTCTTTTATTGAGGGTTTGGCAATTGGCGTACAAAGTTCTAGTACAAAGGTATTTTCTTTTTATTTCTAAATTTTCTAAATTTAAATAATGTTCTTTGTCAGGTGCTCTTTCTTCTTGGTGCCGTTTCATGCCATAAGCTAGTGATGGGCTTTTGTTTGGGCCTTGAAATTCGTTCAAATGCTCGTTCCAATGTCCAATCACAACTAATAGCTATTTTGATATTTTCTCTGGGATCAGTTGTGGGGATTGCTGTTGGAATGGCACTTGTTGATATGCCATCGAGCTGGTCAAGTACTGGATTGCCAATTATTCAAGCACTTGCCGGTGGGACGCTTTTATATGTGACTGTTTGTGAAGTAATGCCACGCGAAAAAGCTCGTTGGCATCAGAAAACAGATAGGCGAACTGCAGGGCTTGTCCAATTTATTGCTGTTGGATTAGGATTTAGTGTTATGACGATCATTAATTTTTATATTGGTAGAGTCAAAAAAATTCAATAAACTGTTTAACAATCTCTCACACTTTTTAAATTGTATTTGTTTCGATTGTTTTTTCCAGGTGATGATGATTAGAAGTGATAACGAGACGCAGCTTTGACGAATTACCACTACTATAATTTCTTTTTTTGTATGAATCTGATAGATTTAAGAGACGAAATATGTTGTATTGTGAAAAAGATGCCTAAAAATAAAGTGTTAACAGACTATAGAATTATTTTAAGGGAGTTTCCAATAGTATTAAGTTATTCTTATATTTTCTCAATTCTATTTACTTATAATAATTACCAGAGTCAATGAGAACAAGCTTATAATGTATTTACATTATTTAACAACTAAATGCCTTTTGGCCTATGAACAATATTTTGTTTTTTTTCATTTGTTTGTTACTTATGTACTTAAGGTGGCGCTACAGTCCGTGTTGGACTTGGGCCTAATACAACAGTCTCCGTCAGCCAGCTTGGTCCCTAGATAGCTGTCTCCAGTTTTGCACTCCAAGTTGATTGAGGTCCTCATCCACTTGAGTGCGCCACCTGAGTCGCGGTCTTCCTCTCCTCCTATGTCCCTCGGGAATAGTGTCGAAGGCTTTCCGGGCCGGAGC
Source organism: Sphaerophoria rueppellii (assembly GCA_920937365.1). Classification (NCBI taxonomy): domain Eukaryota; kingdom Metazoa; phylum Arthropoda; class Insecta; order Diptera; family Syrphidae; genus Sphaerophoria; species Sphaerophoria rueppellii. Next base: position 41,267,174 of record CAKKXW010000005.1, on the reverse strand, counting down.
ATTGGTGTCCATCCGGTCTAATTGACCGAGCCTTCTGAGTCTCTGGAACTTGGCCCTTCTGGCCACAGATGAGCTTAAAACGTAGATGGGAAACCAAGCTGTCAAAATGACAATGCCTACAAGCTATGGTTCAAGTTTACTGCAAGAGTATGTGTGTTTTGAGCAAACCACCTCATTTTTATTGCTGTTTTTTCTCATTTATTCACGTAACGGTAAAATAAAATTTGCGGTATCCGGAGGGTAAAACGTAAGTCAGTTTGTCTCTGCTTCTGGCTAGGTCCATGTCGTTGTACAACCGTAAAGTTCGCTATTATATCTTCCTCGAGAAAGAGAGGGCTTTTCCACTCAATTGCTTTTTTAGTCTAAAGAAACAGCGATTAGCAAGAGTTATTCTTCGTCTGATCTCGGCGCTGATGTTATTGCCCGTGTTTATAGCGGAGCCTAGGTAGAAAAACTCCTCTACTACCTCGAAGTTGTATGCGTCTATTGTGACGTTCTGTCCATGCCGTCGTTGGTGTTGGGTGTCCTTCCTCGAAGACAGCATATACTTCGTTTTTCCCTCATTTACCGCTAGACCCATTTTTGCCGCTTCTGTCTCAATTCTCACAAATGCGCCATTGACATCACTTTGAGTTCTTCCCATTATAGCAATATCATCGGCGTACGCCAGTAGTTGAACAGATTTTTCTAATTCATTTTCTAACAAACAAATGAAATGCATTGTCGTGCGATTTCTTTGACATCGTTCTGAGAGATAGTGCAGAACTCCACCGTCAACACCAGAGGCACTATCTTCTCAAGAACGATGTCAAAGAAATCGCACGACAGTGCATTTCATTTGCTTCTTAGAAAATTAAATACAAAAAAAAAACAAGCACCATTAACCTTTTTGATATTCTTGCATGCTTCTTAAATCTAGACCCTTGAAACTTCCGAGCACCTAACCTACTACCTACCTACCTACGGTAACTTACAGTAATCACTGTAAAAAATCTACATATGTTTCAATTTAAATTTAAATGCATACATAGACATACATAAAGAATGTATGTAAACGATTCAGGGGCCGTCCATAAACTACGTCCATGCTGAATTTATCTGTTTTGACCCCCCCCCCCGCTGTCACGCTTTATCATTTACAGCCTGATTCTCCCCCTTGTGATGGAATCACAAGTCATAAGACCTTGTGACTATTTCTTGTGAGGATTGTTGTGATTCGATAAAATTTTTCGGATTCTCACATAATCCTCACAAGAAAAGTCACAACTAAACTCACCACAGCCATTCATTGCTCATTGGTGTTTCTCAGGGTTCGTTGAGGCCATCTCCGCTGCAAATCTTATCAATTTTATTAGTTTTTTTCAAATGATTTGCTGTTGTAAAATTCTTACTTTTCATTTACGTAGGAAACTTCGTCAATAATATGCGCCATAATCATTTCAACTTCCATATTTTTCACTACTCAAAAATCAAAATGTCAACCTGAAGAAGATCACAATTTCGATTGTTTTTGTGACTCTCACAAACTTTGGGGGAGAATACGAAAAAGTCACATATCAATTTCACCTCTTCTTATGACTTGTGAGGAATCAGTAATATAATAATGGCGAGAATCGGGCTGTTACTGTTACCCCCCTAAAATATTACGTCACAAAAACTCCACCCTCCGCCTCACTTAGAACAACTGTAATTGATAGAACACAAATTTTCAAACATAATAATCAGCCTTATTAACGTCCGAATCGCACTTCTTTGTTGTTTTGTGAGTGAAAAAATATTTTTATTTTCGACTCTTTTTTGTTTCGGAAACAATCGGACAAAAAAGTTAAATAAACTAATCGCGATGCATCGCATGCAATCGCTCTCATTTTGGATTTCCGATACAGATTTCAAATTTATTTCGTAGATGTCTAATTGTCTACGATTAACCTGTCAGAAAGGATACGGTGGTAGAAAATTCTTAAATTAAATTGTACGAATTCGGAGAGAATTTTGCTCCGATCGGGTATGGTAATAAGGCTTGATAATCATGAGTAAATTTTCCCTCGAGTTTTTCTGATTTCGGGAGATAATTCAAAAACTCGGGGAGTAAAAATCCGAAGAAGAATTTATTCATGATAAGGCTACCAGACCTTCAAAATGCTTGTAACTTATTTTGACGAATGGAGATCGCGTAGACGTTTCTTTTGATGTATCATTCGATGGGTTTTGGAAAACCATTTAAAAATCGATTTTGTAAGATTCTACATACAAATTTTAAAGTACCCATTTTCCTGAGCCTACCACTGAAGGTTAGGTTAAAGTGGCTGTGGATACAGAATCCACACACTTAGGCCAAAAGAAAAGGCCCATTGTGATACCACATGAACCTAGAGAATTACTTCTTACTAGTCGAACCATTTTGAGCTTTTTATAAAGCGAAGAAGATATTTGATATCCTTATTAGCTAGTTCACTGGGATTATCATAAAAGTACTCTCCCAGATGAAGTTTGCGTCTTAGTGAAAGAGCAGGGCAAGTGCAGAGAAGGTGAGAGATTGTTTCCTCTTCTTCCTCGTCCATACAGCTCCTGCAGAAGTCATTTGAGGCTACACCAAGTCGTGTTGCGTGTCTGCCTATAAGACAGTGTCCCGTAAGGACACCTATTAGGGAGCTAATATGAAGTCTGCTTTGAGATAACAAGTCTTTCGAGCGCTTTAGGTCCAGTGAAGGCCAAATGAGTTTTGTGGCTGCGCACGTTGGTAAATTGTGCCACCTAGAGTTGTTATCTTAAGCTGTTTCTTTAGCAGAAGTTTACATGTAGCATCGGTAACCTATCTTCTCCCTTTCAGGTGAAATAGGTATGACGGTTCCATTTTTAGCGAGTTCATCGGCTCTACAATTTCCCGGCACCCAACAGAGGTGAATGTTAAATTGCTGCGCCATCTCCATAAGAGACGATCGACAATCGAGGGCCGTTTGAGATTTGGTTGAGACACCGTCAAGAGATTTAATAGCAGCCTGACTGTCAGAGAAGATGCGGATATCCGAAGTTGATATCACGTTTTCTCTTAGCCAGGAGAGAACCTCTTCGATCGCTAAAATTTCCGCTTGGAAGACGCTACAATGATTAGGGAGGCGGAATGAGATGCTTAGATTAAGCTTTTCTGAGTACACACCACTACCAACTCCATCACTTGTCCATCTGTATAAAAATGAATGCTTTTTTCATCCAGAAGTTTATTGTCTTCCCATTCATCACTGGATGGAATGGATATATGAAAGTTTTTACCACATTGGGGTTTTGGAATGGTGTAGTCTATGTACTTTGGTATAGAACCGATGAAGTTCAAAATGATGGAATGTCCCACATTATTGTTGGTCGATTGAGATGAGGCGTTGAGCCTTATAGCTGTACTCGCCTACCACTGAAAGTCAAACTTAATTCCGGACCCTGGTTGCAGAGGTATTATAATGCCAAAACAGTCTTTATAATCAATATAGAACATCTTTTGGCCTTTCCAATCCAATTCGAATCTTTGAGACGCTATTACGGCTGTCGAATGATGCCATGAGTTTTCGAATAAGCACATAACACAACACTTAAAGCGAAGTTATCATATTTTTCAATACAAATTTCGACGTTCACTTTCTAGACGATTTCGAGAACGCTCTTTTGGAACGACCAGCTTCACAAATCGTACCAACACTCAAGCACACTGATCACATCAACAAATTTCAATTCGATGATACATATCGTCGGTAAAATAATAATGCCGTTTTCATTCACAAATAAACTTCATCCTTTTTTTAATTCATCAGCAAATGAAATACACATGCGGGCACGATATAAAATAAAAGTTATTATTTTAAGCCTTTTTTCTAAATTAAATTTTACAAGACATTCTCAAGATGAGACGAAGAAAACAAAGTTTATCCGCGAACGAAAAATCTATTTTTTATTTATAAAAAAGAGCGCCGAATCACTTAGTGGGGCTTCCTTCTGAAAGAGCAGCCTTCAGTAAGTTTTGCTCGTCCACCAGTTGGCTGGCAGAGGATTGTTGTACAACCAGCGCATACAACGACTCCTTGGGCATGACTAAAGACAGTTGTGATCTTGTAGCATCCAGGGCATTTCACATCCATGAAGTATGAATTTGGATGCTGTACCAAACGCTTAAGCTTGTGCTTGCGCTTCTCTTCAGCTGGCAATGGGTGAAGTAAATCTTTGGCTAGCTGCAAATTGCAAAGAGAGAAAGGTATCAATATTAGTTTGTTGCTATTGTCGATACTGAAGTGAATTCCGTCGAAAGTACACATCAATTGCAAAGGACATAAATTCAAGCAATTTTATTAATTTATGGATCACAGAAATAACATATTTTCTAATTTTTGCAACCAAGTTGACATTTCTCCTATAAAACACTCCACTGCCATGTGTACTCGTATAGGTTGTCAAAACTTAGGATTCGTTTATTTTCACTTTGCTATCATTTTTAAACACAGTTTTTGGACCCAATCGATGCGCACTATTGTATACTTTCGTTTGGAATTCATTAAATATCAATTTATTGGGGTTTATTATGTTTAAGAGATATTTTTTAATAAATTTTCACCCACCGGCATGTTTCTTCTTTCACAGCTAACACGGAAAAGGAAATAGACATTTTCTGAGCGAAGCTAGCATGAGTTCGAAATTCTTTTTATAGACACACACGACATCTGTAAATGAATTTATGCGTCAGTACTAAAATAAAAAAAATTGTGAAATGAGGTGTGCTTACACCAATTGCAATCTATTGTGAAATCAAATTGCTTTCGTTTTGCACACTTTGGTTTAATCTTCTGCCTTCATTAAGAAATGTATGCCTATGGTTTCGTGCTGAATCATGCATTACACATAAGACATAACTAACAAGTGATAGGTTGATGTTTTGAAGAATATCTACGTTCAAGGGTTAAACAAAAAATTAAAAAGCAAACAAAAATTTTGTGCAACTGATGAACCCTATATCGATCCATTTCCACTTTTGAGTTTTGCAGAACAAATTTGGCATATTGGAACTGTATACAAATACAATTTGTTCAATATCGGAAAATGGAATATACCTCGTACATTTTTCCAATGCAAACGTTGTAATATTTTAAATATTTCCTACAGCTGGATTTTTTTTTTAATGTAGGTATATTTCAACAATTTTTGTTTGCGAGATTGTGATATGATTTTGGAATAATATTCGATTTAAAATTTTCCTCTATTGAATTCTAATTTTACAATCGGTGTTGATGAGGGCTAAGGCCTTAGAACAATTTTAGAACTCAGTCATCGCTCACTGAATGCACTTATTCAGCATGTTGTCACTTTTGACAGCACTGCTTCCATGTCCTACAAATAATTTTTAAAACAAAAATTAAAGGTAAACTTTTGAGCTTGAATAGATATTTAAATCACTCCACAATGCTTGAAAAAAAGCCTGAGAAGAAACAATATGATTCCAAACAACCGAGAGATGATGGAGTTGAATTAGAAAACCAATTTATTTTGAGGATTCCAGAGGTATAAACTTATAAACAAAAGTAACCTACATATCGCTTCACTGTGATGTTTCTTTTTCTGATTTAAGGAACCAGCAAAGGTGCTCCATGAAGCCCTTCTAACTGGTAACCTTAAAGATCGCCTCGCTATTAAAATGGACAGTGATCTGCGCTCTGGTGAGGTTCGTTTCGATCATTGGCTGCTTCATGCAAAAATCCTTGACTTACCAACGATAATAGAATGTCTGAAGAGTATCGACAACAAGAGCTTTTATAAAACCGCTGATATTTGCCAGATAGTAATTATTTTTCAATACAAAGGGCCAAACGAACGACGAATATAACTTAATTTTTTTGTTTTAGATGATTTGCAAAGAAGAACCCGATGCTCCAGTGCCAGAAGAGGAGTCACCAAACAAAGCTAAAAAGAAAGATCCAACCAAGGTAGATAAGAAATTCCTCTGGCCCCATGGCATAACACCACCTTGTAAAAATATACGAAAACGTCGCTTCCGCAAAACATTAAAAAAGAAATATGTTGAAGCTCCGGAGATTGAAAAAGAAGTCAAACGTTTGCTTCGGGTCGATAACGATGCTGTCAATGTAAAATATGAAATAATAAACGAAGACGACGATAAATCCGCTGGAATGCTCAATTCCAAAGATCAGTCGACAGACAATGAGGAAACTCTTCAAGATGATAAATTACTCAACGATTCTAACAAAGACCTCAATGTGGAATCCGATGGTGAGGAAGAAAGGCCGTCATCGTTGCCAAGTAATATGCGTGATGTTGCCGAACATGATATCTTCGGGGAAGAAGTTTCTTCGTCAGACGATGAAGATCGACCCGTTAGACGTGATATTGAAGAAACTTCACGTCTATCGGCCGATGATAGTCGCATGTCTGAAGAATACTCAATGTCTGGCAATCATAATAATACCAAAGACATTGTCACTGAGTTCAATAAGTCGATGTTTGGAAGTCCCAAAGATCCTTCCAAATCCTTCGGAGGCTCCAATTCAAGTCTAGCCGGTCCGAGTGGTTTCTATGAAGAGCAGAAGCGAAACGACTCTGACGACGAGTACTCCAATGATGCCCAAATGTCACGCGAACAAATAACTGCCAAAATAGCCGAGCTTCGTGGCCAATGTGACGATCTTAAGGTTCAACAATCCCAGAAATCCCAAGAGATCTCATCCATTCAGAACCCTACATTGAAGCAACGCCTTCAAGAGAACCTAGAGAATGTGCTAAGCCAAATTGTTGAAAAGGAATTGGAAATTCAAGACTATCAAAACATGCTCTAATCTTGCATTGCACTAATTTTGTTTATTGTTTTTAGCTACACATTATTTGTCGTAATTTGTACATTTAGAAAGAATTTAACGGCGATAAAAAAAATTCTAACAAATAAAAAAAAAATACCATTACTATGATAATAAATTAAGTAACCACCAGGAGTTTGAGTTTCGATATTTTTGGATCACACTTTATCTGAAGTTCCATTGGTGTTGGATTTTCTTGTTGTTTCCCTGAAGAAGTTTGAGTCTTGGAGATATTTATGCTCGGGTTTATCCAGAGCTAAATTTGCTTCATTAATGTCGTTTTTTATTGTTGCCACCAGCGCTTCTAGAGAGTCAAAGTTCTTTTCGGGTCGGAGGTAGCCCACAATAATTACTTTAAGTAAACAGCCATAGAGATCCCTGTTGTATTCGTGCAAAATATGGGTTTCCTGTAAATGAAACGAAAGCTTTATTTTAAATTTGTTTAAAAGCATGAGAACAAAGCGATATTAGAAAGCTGGAAAAAAAGTGATAAGTTAATGTTATATTCTCTGGATGAGTTCATAAGGTGCACGGCAGCCAAAACTGCAATTCGTTTAAAAGAACTGAGTTTTTGGAAGCACAACACTTATGGACACGGATCAATCTTACAAAGATACGACTTGATTCCAGGATTGATGGAGACCACCGATTACATTCCCCCTTTACTAGATTTTGATAGGCAATTTTCTTTTTGCATACCAGAAAGACAGAGTTGGGATCTTAATTCACTTACAAGTAAACAGGGTATCCCTTTCTACACTGACGGTTCAAAAATGGAATCAGGAACAGGTGCTGGAGTGTTTTGCCAATCTCTCAACATCAGAGGGTATAAACTCCAGCTGACTGTAGTGTCTTTCAGGCCGAGATCTATGCCATTGAAAAAGCAGCTGAAATGGCACATCATGAAAAGCTAAGCTCCTCGGAGATTACTTTTTTCGTGGACAGCCAGGCTGCTATCAAAGCCTTAGCCAGTGAGACCATAAGATCAAAGGCAGTTTTAAACTGTAGGAAAGAATTAAATAGAATCTGCCACACTAACCAGGTTAAGCTCTGCTGGGTTCCTGGACACAGCAATATAGAAGGGAACGAAATAGTAGATGAACTAGCCAGGAAAGGGTCAGAAGCAGATACAAGTAGTAGCGACCATTCAGATAGGGGACCACTCGTCCGATTGGGGTACTCAAGAGGAAGATAGACCTTAAATCAAAAGAGATAATCAATAACTCCTGGAAATCCAGGGACGATTGCGTAATCTCTAGAAGTTTATGGCCTAACATTAATGAAAAGGAAACTCGGTATATTTATCGCTGAGTAAAGGAACATTAAAATCCTGATAGGTGTACTAACGGGTCATTGCGCCATTGGCACAATGGCCAACAAGATAGGGGCTTTTGCACCCGATTTCTGTAGGAGCTGTCAGGATGAGGAGGAAATAGAAACCATTAAACACCTGCTCTGTGACTGTCCGAACCTCCAAACTAACCGACTCCGTCATTTCGGGAACAGGTTTGTTGGGGAACTGGATGATCTAGCACAGGTCTCAATGGCAAACATGAGGAAATTTATAGATAGCACAGGCTGGTTCGTTAACGAGCCGGTCTACGTTAATCGGCAACTTTGAATAGCATCGATGCTAACTTTTATTTTTATAGGGGATCACAATGGACCATTAGGCCCTCGTGTATGCAACAGTTCACGCTGTGCATACCCCTTATAACCTAACCTAACCTAATGTTATATTGTTGTCCCAGTTCAGATCCTATTTTCTGAAATATTGTTGACTGTTTACTAAATACTACAAGACATTCAGGGCTTTCGGACATTTCTTACCTCTAGGAATGTTTGCGATTGTTCTGTCGTGTTCAGAAAGGGACTACTTGACAATTTTGAATTTATTTTGTGTTTACTCTTATTTCTCGGTCGTAACTCTCGTAGTAGACAGGCACTAAAAACTTTAGTGCAAAAATTTGAGTCTACATTGTGATGTTGCCATGTCAGTAAGACAAAAGGTTAGTCGCAGTGTTGGAAAATTTTCTTGTGGTTAGCCGTTTTTCAATTCCACTTTACTGCGAATAGCGTCATGGTAACCGATTAGTTTTGTACCGAATTGGAAGATAGGGACTCGGACGACATGTGGTTTCAACAGAATGGCACCACAAGCCACAAAGCAGCCCTTACAATCGATTTATTGAAGTAGTAGTCGATTGACCGCCTAGTTCGTGCAATTTAACGCCTCTAGACTATTTTCTTTGGGATTACGTTAAATCATTGACGATGTTGGAACAGCTCAGAGCCAACCAACATTGGATGCGAAATAGCGTGTCAGAGTCATGGAAAATCCGGTCAAACGAATAAACCGCTGCAAATTTATCCGCGGTGGCTCTAACGAGTCATCATAAATGTTTTGATTTGCACTTTCAAGCCAGATATGCTTGACATCAGTTGCGGAGATTAAAACGAAGAATCACGCTTGCAATCGCTTTTCTTGTGTGCAAGAAGGTACTGAGCAATAAAGCCTTCTCTCAAAAAACCAAGGAAGCCCTTTACTAGACCCTAATCATCCTAGCCCAACTGTATGGGGCGGATGCATGGACATACAAGAGCGGATGAGAACCTTCTGGATTGCTTTGAGAGAAAGATTCTTCGAGTTATGTTTGGTTTAGATAGAAACACGAGCTATACGGGCTTTACAGCGACATCGACCTGATCATGTGGAGCGTATGAACACTAGCCCGTGGAGAGGAAGACCTTATCTTAGGTGGCGCGTTTAATTGTAGAATAACATCAACCAACTAGATGTGCGCAACTTGAGGCAGCTAGCGAGGGACCGAGTTGGCTGGAGAGGCCGAGATCCATCCTGGATTGTGAGCGCCACCGTAAGTAAGTAAGTGCTTTTTATATAAAAGAAAAGAAGCAGTCAAGTCCTTATTGGAAAACCCTTTATAAGAGTTGTATGCCTATAAATAGGTAATCTTCGTAAGGATAAGGTCAAAAGGATAGTCCCAACTCAAGCCAAAACGAAATAGGTATGGTAACGAGAGAAAAGAGCGACTCTCCTTAACAAGACTCTCCGCCGTCCTCCCAAATACCACAGATGTCAACACCTTTTGAACCAATATCGTGAAGTAATAAAAAATGTAACCACCATAGGTTACAAGCCACCCCTGAAAAATAACCCGTGATATGATGATGAGTGCGCGTTATTGAAAATAGAGACGGAAAATGCACGCTTGCGAATACTGCAACGGAAAACAAGATCAGCAAGAGAAGAATACCGACCAAAAAAGAGAAATGAGAAAAAGACCCTGCGAATGGAAGAAGGAGCATTCGCAGTTTCTCAGCTCAAAGATCTAGAAGAGTCACGGGCCAAGAACAACACACGTCGTTTCTTTAAAAGGTCGAAGCAATTAGCTTCTGGTTTCAGAACCGGGACTCAGGCTCTGCGTAACAGTGAAGGAAACCTAGTCACTGAAGCACAGGGAATTGTATATGTTTTCAAGCAGCACTTCCAACAACTGATGAATTCGCAAAATGTCGAGCGAGATTATGACGAAAGAAAAGTAGACCAGTCGATAAGCTCCATATACCCCATCTACAAAAAAGGCGATCCTATGTCATGCAAAAACTACCGTAGCATATCCCTGCTTAACTTTGCATACAAAATCCTATCCAACATACTGTGTGAGCGTCTTAAACCTTTCTGCAAAACAATAATCGACACGTACCAGTGCCAGGCAGAACAAGGACAGACCAAATATTCACATTGAGGCAGATAACGGAAAATACGAACGAATTTCAAGTCCAGACCCACTATCATTTCATCGACTTTAAAGCTGCTTATGATATCATCGACCGCCAAGAGCATATGATGGCGATGTCTGAATTCGGGATCCCGAACAAACTGATCCAGCTGTGCCGCAAGACGCTAAACAATACGTAGTGCAGTGTTCAAATGGGTAACAGCTCATCCGAGTTGTTTCAAACATGCGCAGGGTTTAGACAAGGAGATGCGCTGTCATGCGACTTCTTCAACATAGTCCTGGAGCAGATAGTGCGCAAGGCAGGTGTGAGCACGGAAAACACTATTTTCAATAAATCCACCCAGCTCCTAGGCTATGCGCACGACATAGACATACCTTAGAAAAAAAAAACATCAATCCCACAAACGACATCTTAGTGGAGATCCGAAGAAGAATTACCCTAGCGAACCGCTGCTTGCTTCGGGAAATGAATGATTCGTCTGCGTAAAACCACCGGGCGTAAGTATAGTACTTCATAGAGATATTCGAAGTAGTGAAATCTTTGGAGCCATAGTTAAGGGAGTGGTGTGAAAAGCAAATTGGGATAAGTGTGAGAATTCGTCACAGAGGTCCCTGACCATATCCCGGTTTTTGTGAAGAGGCATTCTATAGGTCCACTAGAATCGATGTTGGATCTACAACCTTTTTCACAGGGTCGATTGGCTTTAAGTTTAGCAATTATTAGAAGTTTGTGGAAATTACCAAAAAACATAGGTTTTTCATTTTCAGACATCAATTCAGTGAAGGTTTTATTCAAATTCAATAAAAACTGCAGTGTTTGAAATTGTCAAAATCGAACAATCAGATCTATTTGTTAAGAAGGTTTAACGGTAATCAGTTTGAGTAGATCTTCATGAATAAGTAAAAAAAATATAAAAACATACAGAAGTTGATTGTATTAATTTTGCATGCGAAAGTCAAATCGACGTACGTATTTATAAGATAAGTGCAAACTATTCCTCTATACCTACTTGTTGCGTGAATGATTATGGCGACGTGATTATTTTCAATAGGTTTGTGGAGAGTCTAGAAAATTAAGTGCCACATGACAATCCACAAAACCACATTACTATCAGATGCTCTTCATTTTCGACCGCAATTCAGGTTCATATTGTTTTTTTTTTATTAAAAACTACACTACTTGCCTGTTTCCAATTACTGCGGTTTTAATTTCTATTGCAATACTACTCATGATTTGAAGAACCTATTTATTTTTGTAGTTTATATTTGATAAGGGCTGAACAAACAATGAGGTTTATTCATTCTTACAAATTTGTAACTCAATACATCACAGTTATATGCAAATGTGTTATGAATGTTCATTTTTTAGATTAATGAAAAGAAATCTTTTAATAATTTGTTGTAGACTTCTGACTTTCATCATTTAAGTGTGTCATAGCATAAATATAGGCAGATTTTTGAATAGAGGCTGTGGTGGAAGTGAAGGCGACCATTGTTCACACGCAATAGTGGTAAATAAATGGCGACTCCATGCACCACTTAATCAGTTATTGAATCAATTTCAATAATTTCAACAGTGGAAAAGACTTTTTAAGTAAAAAATGTTAATAAAAATAAAATATTGGAAAGGATAGAGGACCTTAAAGGAGATGTCGGTGAACATTGGTTTTGAATTCTTGAATATTACAATGGCTGGGGAAGACAGAGTTGAAGGGTGTTCCACATTCGTGTAGTACGGTTAAGGAACCATTCATTCTACATGACAGTACGTCCGAATTTGGCCTCAAGGGTGAACTGATGGGCATTCCTGGAGGCGCGGGTATTACGGCTGAATATCTTAAGGGGAGGAATGCAACTGGCTATTTCACTAGAGCATATACCGATGAAGTATCGGTAAAATAGGGTGAGGCATGTGACATAACGCCGATGTTCGAGCGATGTAAATGACTCAACGATGGTATGATCACCAATCATCTTGAATGCTCGTATGTCACTCGAGCACCAGCCCAGACATGACAGTTATACTCAAGCTTAGGACGTATGTATGTTTTGTAGATGATAGCCAGATCGGAAGGGGAAAAAATATCTTGCATCGTCTTAAGAAACCCAAACATCTTGCGGCATTTTTGGCGACATCGAATATGTGCTCGTTCCACAAGAGGTGGTCAGTGATACACATACCGAGAATCTCGAGATGTTCGGTTTCACTGATGCAAGTGCCACTCATGTACAGTGGCAAGGGGGGATATGTCTCGCTTTAACGAAACAAGACAGCATTGAGTTTTCGAAGCATTAAACTCTACGCGATTTTGTATTCTCCATTGAACAATGCTGTCAGAGTTTAAGGAGCTTATCATATTCTGCCGTTGCAATTCCACATCCGAAGAGGAGGGATGTGAGTCTGCGAACGAATAAGAAAAGCTAAGGGTGATATCTTCAGCGAAACAATTTATTGGATTAGAAGTTACAGAAAAGAGATAATTTATGAAAATGAGAAACAGGGTCAGATACAAAAATTGATCCCTGGGGCACACCAGCATTCATATTGTGTGTTTCAGACTTGAACCCGTCCAATACAACTTGTATAGAACGATTCGAAAGAAAGTTTCTAGTCCAACGAAGGAGGGACTCATCAATACCGAAAGCACGCATTTTTGATAACAGAGAATGATGCCAAACTCTATCAAATGCCTTAGAAATATCAAGTGCAAAAATCTAACTTTCTCCAAAACGATGTAAAATTTGTTCCATTGTTCGGTGAGATAAACCATCAAACCACCAGTGGACTTGTTGCTGCGAAAGCCGTATTGCTGGTCATTAAGGGACTTAAGTTTAATCGGACGATCATTGGAGGGAGAAGCAGATTCGCTTTTTTTTAGAATTGGCCGGACAAATGTTGTTTTCCAACTACTTGGAACGAGCCCAGAAGAATAGGATAGATGGAAAAGGTTTTGCCAGTGTGGAAGAACACCCCTTCAGAATAATAGCGAGGATAATATCCGGACCAGCGGATTTATGTATGTTGAGATATTTTAGGACTTTCGCCACAGCACGAGTGTGGAAGAAAATTTGTCCCATGGAATCATTGACGCGCTCAAGAACTGGAGGAGTCATGACACTCTCTGGCAGCGAACTGCCTAGCAAAAAGGTTAGCTTTCGCGAGAGAGCTAACTGGAGTGTCATTGTCAACGAGCGTAGGTACTGAGGAAGAGGAAGAATTCTTCATACTTTTACTGCCTTTGGACATTGCAGTATTTTTAGCCTTCCTGTCTTGTTTAAACTTGTTCCGGTTTTCTTCAGTTGGATTGGCTCTAAAACACCGAAATTTTACCTCTTTCCCTGATAACCTCTTTACAGCTTGAATTCAACCATGACTTTTCTTTGGGTTTGATGGTTTTAACCCTATTCGGGATAAAAGTTTTCATTCCCAAAAGAATCATATTAGTAATCACATCTGCGCTGGAGTCTACGTCACTATCGAGGAAGCATAGTGACCAATTAAAGATCAGGAAGAAATTATTGAGACCGTCCCAGTGCCATACGCTTCTCTTCGGAGCTCTTTCTCTAATTGGATTAGTTTGACACGATCTGATCTGTCTAGAGACGTCAATACACTGACTTAAGGAACAAGTTAAGAGTATTTTCCGCTTGACCATTAATTAATGTCCGATTGAAGATTCAAAATTAAGTGCAGGAAGAATCTTACTCGTCGAAACTTAGAGATCTGGCATTTGCAATTGCTTGGTCTTTTAAGCAAAAGTTCTTCTGGTCTACTTGAAGTTTAGGGCCGCGAGATCGATGTGGCCGATTTAATTTCATCGCCGCGTTTTGTCTATATAGAATACATTCCTAGTACAGCTCTTACAGTTTTCGATTAAATCTTCTTCATCATTCATACGAAATCGACTGTCCAAGAATTTTCCTTTCGAAAATGTTCGTTATCTTTTATTTACTAATTGCCAGTCACTAAAAACCACGTGTAAGTGTAATCTCGAATTTGCAAATTATAACTCGAATTCTCTGCTAATACGAGATAAGCAATAACCAAGTTTTGTATAAAAAACAGAAATGCTTTAAAAGCATATTTCGAACGAACATACCGCAAACACTTTAGTAGCTATGTATATCAGAGAACAGATACAGAATACAGATTGGTACTATCTGATCACTGATTGTTTGCAAGAACAATCAATAGATTGATGAACAATTGATTCCTCAAAATGACGCAGTCAGTAAATTAAATAAATTGGATGTATGAAGGTCGTTTGGAAACTAATTGATAACAAATACAGAATTTCTGTTGATTCACTTACCATACTTTTCTGTTTATTTTCATAAAACGGATTCCAGCCAACACTCATAACCATTTTATGCACTTCTCCGTTATCTATGTTCGCCCACCCGTAATAAACACCTGTGATGAAATCCGGTGGCAGAGCCTGTACAACGTCCAACGGAAAGTTAGCTATTTCACAAAAGAAATTAATAGAGAGTTATGAATGATAAATCACGAGAGAAAAAAGTAACAAGTCATCTTGACTATTATGCAATCTATTAAATATAAACAACACCTTACCAGTGGGAATGCCAAGTTCTTTGGAGCCTCGTCCAAATCCAGGAACGATTTCACCAAACGCATAATGCGGTAGGCTTGCCATTCTTTTGAATGTTGTGATGGAACGATTGACTTCTATTGATATTGAATGAATGTCTGCACTTCTAGTAAGTTTATTGGCGATTCCAGTCACCGCAATCAAAGGCAAATTGAAACGTCTGAAGGTTAGCACAACACAAATACATTAAGCAAAATTCAGAACAAACACGAAAATGGAAATTTGTGTTTCAGACTTTTTGTGTGTGAATTTTATGAGGCGCTTTCATACCCTAAACAAATCGTCATGCTTTTGAAGCTAAAAAACTACGATAGGCGGATAGTAGGGCCTTTGATGATAACTAGAAATTAATGACTTTGAAATGTGGAAAGTGGATGGAAAATGGAATGTATTTTTTGATCATTTTGTTGTTGTTTTGTTCGGCTGTCAAAATTTTGATAGATTCAACAATGATGACTGCGTTCAAAGTTTTTTTTGTATACTTTTAAGGGTTGGTCACATCATCGACATTGTTCTTCAGTTTGCGAAAATCCCATAGAAGCGTATACTTTGCGGCTCCTGATCGTAATTTCAGTTTTTTTTTTCATGTTTACAAGAGGAATGAAATGAAACCATGCCATATATATCGCATACGTAAACTATCTCTCATTGAATCTCGCATGCGATAGTAGAGTTGTATTCTTCTTTGTATATCTATTGCTGGTATTATCAAGATTGACGAGTTCAATTTTCTCTGCTTCATCGAAAATGTCTGCTCAATACAAACTTATGCTATCTCTGCTTGTAACTAGGTCAAATTTATTGTAATATTCGGCTTGGTCCGAAAAATAAAACTTATTTACTTTGTCAATAAAACACAAATTTACTTTGTTCAAATCATTTACAAAATTATTTATTCAGCACTTTCAAATGTCACTTTTCAAGCACAGTATCTTTCTCTAGTCGTGCTTTTTTCACTACTCAGTAGCCAGCACAGTAATCAAGTGTTAATAAAACTTTCCAACTCACTTTATCTGTCAAATGCAATTTGTATGGCAATTGTTACACACAACGTCGCAAAATGAACCTGATGTGGCTTTTCTTACAACACAAGAATTGATCCGTGACGTAAAAGTGGCAATTTTTTCCCCTTAAATTGAATTCATTTCCCGAAGGATTGATTTCTCTCGAATCTCTTTCTGGAGACGGATTTACACATACTTTTACACGGATTTTACACATATACTACAGCTGAGTTTTCTGTTGTTGTGATTATCATGCACAAAGCGATTTAACAGCTGACACAACTGTAATTTTTTTATTGGAGTTTTTATCGACAGCAATCAATTGTTGTCATTTGCCAAGGGAAATTTTGCTGTGCTGGCTACTAAGTAGTGAAAAAAAACACGACTTTTATCGCAGTTCACAATCAATTGAATTCCTTCGCTTCCAAGTGGCTATTTATATAAGGCCGTGTGCGAATTCGATGAATTGTGGTTAAAAATGGATGCATTTTTAACCACTACTGACAGATCTGTCAAACCAGAGAGGAAAAAAAAAAAACACAAATTGCCAGATGGTTCCCGAGTCCGGCTTATAAAATGAAGATTCTAGCGTAATATACGTCTATCGTCTATCGTTCGGAAAAACTAAAGATCGTAGAAAAGTTCCGATTATTTTGTTCATTGTATCCGTTTCGTAGAGGAAATATTAACGTATAATAACGCATGTCGTTCCGCAAATGTTCCGACACAATTTAGCTGTCGGAACAATCGGAGACACATAAAAAAAAATAATCGCCATGCATCGCATAGCGTTTGTTGAATTTTTGTTTTTCGCCGCATGAAATCGTGATGCGTTACTCTGAGTTTGAAATTTCAACGCAAATTTGAATTTTTTTCTGACGTATGTACGGTTTAACAATCGGTACCGTTAGGACCATATCAAATTCGATCGGATACGACGATAGGGCTGATTAACATTTTTAGGGGCAAAACAACGAATAGAAACCTATTTATGTCGCTAATTTCCGCAATGAAATTATATCCAAACATTGCCAAAAATAATGTTAAAAGACAACCAGAGGACCTTCGAGATTTTTGGAATAATCTTAAAGATAGCGTAAACCTCCTAGGTCTACCATTGAAAGATGTGACTGTGTGGAAGATTTGTTTGTGATTTTTACATGAACAGCTGCTAATTTGTAGTGTCAAATTGGTTTGGATAATGTAGTTCACTTGACGGATAGTTGAATGTAATGACAGTGTTCGTGGGAATAGAAAGTGAATCGAATCTACGTTTGCACGTGGATAGCAGAATAGCGCTGTATGACATTTCAAATCCAAAAAGACGAAAGCGAAAGCAATAATTGAAAAAAAATGTCAAACTAGCTAACAAAACGATTCGTCGCAAATCCCATAACCAGGCCCCATTGTGTCACGCAGTTTCGTACTTCTTTCTCCCCTTCCTTGTTATTCTATTCTAGAATAGAAGAAAACCATTGACATACTATACATGGACTGCCAGTAGCCAACTTCACGATGATTCCACTTGTAACGGTCGAAACAGTAGCGCTCGAAATTAGGCCTATTGTCGATTAGATGAACTAGCTTGTTTGACGTTTGATGTTGACGGTTTTTTTTTTTCTAACTTGGATGTGATACAAAAATACAAGAAATACACAACACCAAATAAAATGAAAAAACTTCGCTGCTTAATACAACTCTGCTCAATTGTTATTTGCAGGTAAGTCGTAAGTAACATTTCATTGAAACAATAAACAAAAATTATTTTGTCTTTTTAAAACAGACCAATGATTCGTTAGTAGCTTCTTTGCTGCATCTGAACAAACAATGTCATTTGGAGGAGTCGGAAAAGACGCAAAAAAAGCATGACGAATTAAGTGAACTCATAATACTTTACCAAACAAATGGTCAACACAAAAAAGCTCTAGAATTACTGCAATCGCAAGCGTCAATGGAAGGTTCTAGCCTGTACGGCCACGAGAGGACAATCAGATATTTACAATCCTTGGGCGCTGACCACGAAGACTGGATTTTTGAATTTTCCAATTGTTCTGCAATTGCTAAGCAAATATGCGGTGAATATTAATCCTGCAAGAGTTTGGCCGGTAAGTTTAATATTTCAATCATTTCACTGATCAGAGCAGTGATAGAATGTTTCATTTTCCAGTACTTGCCTTAAGGTATGCCCTTGCATAGATTAGAAACTACATGGAGACATTCATTCGAACCCAAATGGAACGGAAGCGATACCATCAAATATTAAAAGATGTCCTCACTGCCGAATGCCTGCGATTGCAAGAACAAAGGATGCATCGAGAAAAGAAGTATGTCACCATTACTGGCCTTAGCATTTGTCCAGTTTGCAAGAAAAGATTTACAAACCAAATCGAGAAAGAAATCATTCTTAATACTATTTAGTTAATGCATGTTAACAATTTATTATGTTCATTCTAGATCTTAAGAGTCAGTAATCAAATTTGTAAAAAAAAAACCCAAATAGCAATAATCAATAAAATAATAAATAATATACTCAATAAAGTCATTAATTATTACTACACGTGGCACGCTAGCTATGCTCGGCTGCACTCGTCAGAATAGGGGGGGGGGGGGTATTTCCTTCTCGACAGGACCTCGCCTGTTTAAAAAAAAAAAAACATTTATCGTCCCACGAGCTGGTATCGATCCACTAATCTCTCAGATCAATCTTCGTTGCATCTCCGTCGCTACTGATGTTGGCGTAGTGATGTCTTCACCCACCCTACCTGGAATCCGAAGTTTCACACAAAACAAGACTCTTTTCATCGACTCATGCTTACCTTTAAAGCAGCTTCTACCGCACCCCCTTAATGGTCACCCTCTACCAACTCATTGGACGGATTCACATCCAATGAAAATTAAAAGAAAATTCAATATTCAATTGCCACGGCGTGACTTACACAATCAAATTTATTTGAAACAAAAACGCTTAGGAACATAAATACAAAAACAAAAACAAAATTCAGCTTAACTCTGCACAATACCAACAGAGCGGCCATGGAACCAGTCCTGGCATTTGTCGAAACAGATATAAAATTGAGATTCGTCATAAGGTTGTTTGCATGAGCAATATAGCTCCTGGGTGTGTTTGGCACGGCGACATTCTTCGCAAACGAATTCAGATAATTTTTTCGATGCCTTCTCGGTAATGTCAAAACATTTCCCATGGAACCAATTGCTACATAGTTCACAACCAACAAAACAAAAGTGATTAACAAAACAGCTCCGGCAATCCAAATTCTGATGCTACTTAGTGTCATCGTAAGGTGTCTTGCAAATCCAATACAATTTTTCTCGTTTGTTCAATCCTGGGAATTTCGAACCTCTTTTTGGTTTCCTACTTCTACTGGTTTGCGTTTGATTTTCTTCTACATCATCATCACTTGGTGTGTGGCTATTTAAAAGACAAAAATGCAAATTATAGAATGTAAAGTTGAAGGTCAAACGCAAAAGCAATATACCCTGGTGCTGGTTCTTCCTTTATGAAATTATTCATCCTCCTGGTATGAAGCTTGTTGAGTTCAGGCATGGCACCTTTGATCTCTCGTTGGATTTCAATGAGCAATAGTCGCTCTAAAAGCGTTCGCTTTTCGCCAGAAACTTTAT
>CAKKXW010000005.1:41220929-41246812 GCA_920937365.1 Sphaerophoria rueppellii | reverse complement strand
AAGTGAGGGGGAATTCTCGGAAGGAGGTAATTTTCCACGGCCTCAGAATGAGGGGGATTCTCGGAAGCAGGGAAAATACAATCTATCGCCACGGCCTCGAAGTGAGGGGGATTCTCGGAAGGAGAGAAACTAAACAAATATTCTTTGAGATTATATTGTAATCTCAAAGAATATTTGATACCAAAAAATAGGAACAATACGAGTTGCCCTATGCACGGTAGCGGTAGCGGTGGGAGAACAAAATAAAATGCTTCTGGAATTACATACTATACTCTTACCTTCTACTTGATAACTATT
This sequence comes from Sphaerophoria rueppellii, assembly GCA_920937365.1. Taxonomy (NCBI): domain Eukaryota; kingdom Metazoa; phylum Arthropoda; class Insecta; order Diptera; family Syrphidae; genus Sphaerophoria; species Sphaerophoria rueppellii. The sequence goes on along the minus strand of CAKKXW010000005.1, from coordinate 41,246,515 downwards.
AGGTAAAAACTAGATGTGAATCGTATAATTGCAAAATTACAAGTGAATTGAAAAATACGTAATAGTCTATGGTGCTGTTTATCGATATATTTTATAGTCTGGGCGTTAGGGTTGCTTGTGGTTGTATAGTCAGGGCGGTACGGTTGATTATTTTATTCAATAGACCGGGTGTACAGAGTTACATTTGTTTACGGTTGCTTGTTGTATAGTCCGGACGGTACGGTTGATTATTTTTATAATAGTCTGGGTGTACAGAGTTGTATTTATTCAATTTTTGGTTTATGCTTGGTTGGTCGGAAAGGTGTGAAGTGTGACGCTTCGTTACAATGTTGGCTGGCGAATTGAAATCCGACAGCTTTTTTTTGGCGGACTCACAGGCGAAAGAATGCTTATTCAAATCACTGGAATATTGGTAAAAAAGTCAAGACGAAAGTATCGAATCACAGGAATATTGGAAGAAATATTTTCTCTCCGCCGCGAATTCGTTAATAAGGAAATACGACGCGAGTAGAATTTGAAAACGATCCGCCGCGAATCCCATAATCAGGCCCCTGGAGAAGCTTGTACTCTCTTAACAATCCTTTGGAGGAAAAATCCAATGGAACTAAACAGTGACAACGCGAAATAGTTGTTTTTTTACGCTTTTATTGTTTTTTTCTTTTAATATTTTTAATAACTTTAATACACTGATAATAAAAAGTTTATTAATTATAATAATATATAATCCATGCAACTTTAGGGTTCAAACACTTTTTCACAAGCAATTTTGCCATTGGTGAAAAAGAAAAATTCCAAAAAGTCACCGCTATAAAAAAGAATATGATTATATAAAAAAATATATGTTTAATCGTCAGTTTCGTCATATGTAGGACTGCTTGGTGAGTAAGCAGGACTTGTGGGACTGTATCCCGTTGAAGAGCCCGGAACAGTTGGCGAATACATCGGACTGGTTGGGGAATAGTTCCTTGATGTTGGTGTGTAATTCGGACTGGTAGGCGAATATTTGGGACTGCTTGGTGAATAAATTGACATGTTGGGTGTGTAGCGTGGACTCGTTGTTGAATAATTGCTTCCGGTTGGACTGTATTGATTAGAAGGAGAGTGCTGTGGCGAACTTGGTGAATAAAGAGGTGAAGTCGGTGAATATTTGGGACTTGACGGCGAGTGTTGGGGTGAGCCCGGAGTGTATTGTGGGCTTCCGTCGTACGATGGCGACGGTGGCGAATATGTCGGAGAAGTTGGCGAGTATTTACCGCCTGTTTGTGAGTACGCCGGCGATGCTGGGGAATAGTGCGGGGATGCAGAATAATTCGGCGATGTTGGCGAATATGATGGTGTATTCGGTGTGTAATTGGCCGAGGAAGGCGAATACGATGGCGATGCCGGTGAATAGCACGGCGACGTCGGGGAATATGAGGGGCTTGACGGTGAATAAGAGGGCGATGTCGGAGAATAACTGGGCGAATTGGGTGAATAATTTGTGCTTGTCGGAGAATATGCACTGTTTGGGGAATATGTGTTCGAGCCTCCTCCCGAAAATGATGGCGTCGATGAGGACGGATAGTTTGAAGTTGGAGAATAAATTGGAGATGTTGGTGAATAGCCACTTGAAGTTGGTGAATAACCAGTTGACTGTGGTCCAAAATTGGGATTTGTAGAGGTAAATCGTGGGCTGGCTGATCCATAGGCTGGGCTTGTCGGAGAATAATTAGGACTCGACGGCGAGTATGTGGGGGATGCTGCTCCAGGCGATGAAGCAGTGTAGTGTGGACTTGTTGGCGAGTACGCCGGCGATGCGCTTGGTGAAGGTGGGAAAAATGGCGACATCGGGGGTCCAGGTGAACTTGGTGATGAACCTGGATGGCCAGGTGACCAACTGGGCGACATTCCAGACGCATCTGATTGAGCAGATGGTGAAAAACTTGGTCCTCCTGGCGTCATACCGCTTACTGAAAGAGATAATTATATAAATTTCAATGATTGATACAAGAGCGTTAAATTTGATTAGACTTACTTGTTCCGGATGGTGGCGAGAAGAATCTCGGAGTGCCACATTGCACCCAAGGTGTCATTGGCGGGGTCATGCTCGGTGTGGATGCAGCTCCGAAGAACATTGCACCGACAAGATTGCCAGCACCCAATGTACTCGGAATTTCAATACCAAAGCGACACTTCTCAGCATCCAACAACAAATCGAAGCAACCTAATAAACAATTGCGTGAGACAACAACAATGCAAAAAGAAAAAATGAATGTATCTTACCAGTTCCCATCTTAGGCAGCTGACCCATGATAATGTTTTCAGACACACCCCTCATGGGATCTGTTTCCGCATGAGCCGAGGCATCCATCAATACATCGACTGTTTCCTCAAAGGAACATCTCATAAGGGCACCAGTGTCCTGTCGATTGATACCGTGACGAGTGATGGCCATCAAATGACCCTTTGCAGTCATTACGTCACACAACAAAGCCAAATGTCGATAGTTCACGTACAACCCATAGAACTGCAACACAGCGTTCATTTCCTTTTCCACCGACTTTCGCACAGCCTCGATTCCAAGTACTTGGAAAATTTCACAAATATCATTGGAGAACGTCCTCACCGGGTCGACATCTCGTTCGCTGAGTACTTTCATCATCGATGTACCGTCAGTTTCCAGCAACCATTCTCCAATGGCCTTAAATTCACCCGTTTCGGTGATGACAATTCGCTTCTTACTGTCCGTTTGTGGCAAATGCATATACACTTTGCCAATTGCCTCGATACCCTGCAATGTCATGTCGGACAACATATTTGCCTCGATGCAACGCAAGAACATATCATCTTCCATCTTATCCACGGCATCTTCTTCGTTATCCTGGAATTTGTCTTCTTCATTGTTCATAATACGAATTCGAAGGACTAATTTATCAGCATTGTCGTCATTGAAGATGCAATTCAAATCATCGCCGAAGCCAGCATTGATTTTTTCTGCAATTTGTTCCATGGTCAATTTCTTATCTGTCATACGCTTGCGATCCAATTCGATACGAAGCAGCCATGGCGATATGCGTGTGGGATCGAAATCGGGCATTTCATAGTAGACGTTGACAAACTCTTGATCCTCTGCTATGACTGTGCGCTGTGGATCTGGATCGTAGTAGATTGCGGTATTTGCAGTGACCTTACGCAAAGTTGTGTGTTCCAAACGGCAAAGTACGTTTTTGGCTTTTTCGGCGTCACGAGCAGCACCACCAGTAAGGAATACAGTTAGCGAGGGAGCCTTTGGTTTCTTAGAAATATTGATGATTTCCTTCAAACGGGGCACACCCAAGGTTACGTTCTTCGAGGACACACCAGCAAAATGGAAAGTGTTCAATGTCATCTGAGTGGCAGGCTCTCCGAGTGATTGCGCAGCTAAGGCGCCCACCATCTCACCGGGATTGGCTTGAGCCTGTTGGAAACGTGTTTCGATTTCTCCAATCAACCATTCAAACGCCTCTGTCGAGAGACGGAACTCTTCTGCCACATATTTTGTGCACAGGGTCGAACGAACCAAACACTGAAATAGCAGGGTGGCGTTCTCGTTTGCCTGTTTAGATAGACGATCGTTGCCAACCACTATGACACAACGCTGGAGGAGATCCCTCACACCATGAATCACACGCAATGGACTCAAATCGGTGGGTACGCGTTTATTGATGTGGAAAATCTTCTGAACATTCCAAATCATTCGCTGTAAGTTACACGGCAATACAACCTTCGATTCTCCACTTGGGAAAATCTGTCGCAGAGCTTCACGATCGCGACACAGCTGTTCCCATTCGGTTTCCAATTCCGGTAGAGCATTATTTGACTCGCTCAGGTCTTTGATAACATCATCGGCAAAAACTTTACGCATGTATCGCTCATTGGACCAATCGAATTTGAATCGCTTCTCGAATGACTTGTTCGACAGCTTGACTGTTGGTAGATTCTGAAACTCAACAGTTTCTCCACACAGACCGTCCTCGCCGTAACGCAACTGAATCAGCTGACCAACTGAATTACGCACAGTACCATCATAGTTTACCATGACAGACTCCATAGCCTTTATCAGACGACGCTGAATATAACCGGTTTCAGCTGTTTTCACAGCTGTATCGATCAGACCTTCACGACCTCCCATAGCGTGGAAATAGAATTCGGACGGTGTCAATCCGGCAAGATATGAATTTTCGACGAAACCTCTGGATTCAGGACCGTAATCGTCTTTGATGAAATGTGGTAGAGTACGTTTGCGGAAACCGTATGGAATACGTTTACCTTCGACGTTCTGTTGGCCCACACAGGCAATAACTTGGGAAATATTAATGTTAGAACCTTTGGCACCGGACACCACCATAGCTTTTAAATTGTTGTATTCAGTCAGGGATTTCTTAGCAGAGCCACCAGTTTTGTCACGAGCATCGTTTAGAATACGATTTACTTGATTCTCGAAAGTCTGACGCAACGTGTTACCTGAAAAGATTGAGAATAAGGGGTTTTAGATGTATTCAAACGAGCTCCCAGCAGCTTACAACAGCGTCAGCCAGAAATGAAGGAAAAACTAAGCACATGGATACTCTGTCTACGTGTCAAGGTTGCATAAACTACTCACCTGGTGTTGGTTCCAATTCCATGTTGTGGGCTTTCTGAATAACACAGATGACATCGTCTTTGGCCTTCTTAATGGACATCTGGATCTCATTGTAAGTCTGAGGATCAGCAATTGTATCACCAATACCAATACTATGGCCCTCCAAAAGCAACCAGTTGTTGATGACTGTCTGGATATTACCATAAAACCGACCAGCGATCTCGTGTCCCAATTCAAGAAAAACAATATGCAACAACGATCCAGCTGACGTACCTAGTGTTTTCTTACACAAAATACCCATAATCAGGTCACCATGCTCGACCATGACTTTAGTATCACCGGGCGATATCCATTTGTAGGGTCCGTCATCTTCTTCGTCGGGATGTGTTGAATGTGTACGAATCATGTTCACATTTCCGGGAATAATAAGAGAGAAAATCTGTTTGCCAGTCCATAGAGGACGTGGCTTCAAAATACACGGCTGCGGTACTTTGCCATCCCAAGTTGGCAAGAACATCAATAGATTCATCACTTGTTCGCGATTGATGAATACATCACGTTTGGTCATCTTTCGCACAGCTGTCAGGGTATCCTGCACAATACCCATGACGGGTTTGTTAGCTTGCGGTGTAATAATTTGTCGGGGAGTGATGTGAATGTTCTCGACTTCGGCACGTGTCTCCATGGATTGTGGTACGTGCAGGTTCATCTCATCGCCGTCAAAATCAGCATTGTAGGGTGAAGTACACGACAAGTTCATACGGAATGTCGACCAGGGCAGAACCTTCACACGATGCCCCATCATACTCATTTTGTGCAGAGTTGGCTGACGATTGAAAATAACCAAATCGTCATCGCGCAAATGACGCTCTACTTTGTAGCCGCACTGTAAATGCAAATCACTCGGTTTGGGATGGAAACGCAAATCGATACGCTCGCCATTGTCCCGTACAATGTACTTGGCTCCGGGGTACTGGGAATTACCACGCCGGACGAGTTCCTGCATTCTGTCGATGTTGAAAGGCGTCACGAGTTCGGGGAATGTTAAGTTTTGGGCAATCGATCGTGGTACACCGACCTGATCGATACGCAAGTTGGGATCAGGTGTGATGACAGTACGGGCCGAGAAATCGACACGTTTTCCCATCAAATTACCACGTATACGACCTTCCTTTCCCTTGAGACGTGTTTTGATGGCTTTCAAAGGTTTGCCAGACTTTTGCATGGCCCTGGGCATGCCGGGCATGTCATTGTCCACAAGGGTGGCCACATGGAACTGTAACATTTTTATGTTTTCTTGAATAACGTGAGCTGCGGCTCCAGATGCTTCGTTTTTCTTCAACTCATTGTTGGCCTTTATGATGTCGGCCAGTTTGTGTGTTAAATCGTCCTGATTCTTGGCTGCTCCGAACATCACGACAGCCGGCCGGACTGAAAGTGGAGGAACTGGTAGAACAGTGACTATCATCCAATCGGGACGAGCGTACTTCGGGTCCATGCCGAGAATGAAGCACTCCTCGTCAACGATGTGCTTGAGAATTTCCCAAACCCGCTCGCCAGTAATGGCGATTTTCTTTTCCTATTAAACAGACAAAGCGGAGATGATATTAAAGCAAATGATGAACCTATGCAACAACTAACCTGTGAATCTTCATTGACATGCTTCCATTCGGCAGTCAATTCGAGACCTGTACGACGAATCGAAGGCTGATAATGACCACAACCTCCGTGGCCTTGCTTTTTGCCCGGATCGGCTGGCTGTCCATCTTTGGTCATGTCCATGTCTTCACCACCCTCGCACACAGTCTTGCCCTTGCACAAGTCGTACACATAAGCAAGTCGCTTGCGGGGCTGACCTTTAGATTTCATAACGATTTCTTTGATTTTGGGATTGTTGGGTGAAACCAACATTTTCGAACAATAGAAGCAAACGCATCTCAGAATTTTGATAGTTTTTGTAATGAAACCAATATGAAAAACTGGCTTCGCCAAATCAATGTGACCAAAATGTCCGGGACATTCTGTCATATTGCCGGCACAGGTCTGACAACGGGATGTTCGATCAATGACGCCTTGACGAGGATCCATAAGTCCACCGAGTTTTGGACGGCCGCCTTCCATTGTTTCTGGGAACATAACACCCCCTTCAGTTACAGACATGCGACGCTATTCGAAATGCAAATGGTGATTACTTTCAAGCTGAAATTACGATAGGTACTTACGATTTCATCAGGAGATAAAATACCAAATTGCACTCTGCGAACCTGGCGCACCGGAGCTTTGGAATCGCTCGACGCCATAGCGGTTGCTGGTTGTTAGCTCTCCGATTGGATTAAATTTGCTTACAAAACCCTTTCTTTTGGGTTGTTCACTTTCCAAAAAAAATTATGCGAAGATGAATTTTTTCACTTGTAGACCTATACGTCACATATATGTATGAAAGAAGAAAAATTAAAAGTTAGAAATGCGTTGATAAATGAGGTTTATTGGGACATGGCTTATATCAAAATGTGCGCAAGAATCTCGTTTGTTTATTTATGTTCATGCGGTTAATTAAAAATATCTTAAGCAGTCGATAAAAACAAATTTTCACCTGAGAGTTAACGCAACGACAGCACAATGGCATCAAATTCACTGATTGGTAGACATTTTGGTTTTCTTTTTCGCAGTGTTGAGATACAGTGCTGCCAAAATATTTATTTTTCTTAGAATGTAATAGAATCATTACTGTTGCACCTTAAGGGTTTGTTGATACTAGGTTTTATATAAATTAAGTACTAAATGCATGGAACACGAGTTTGCAAATTTTATATACCTGTTCAAAAAGCGATTGGTAAAAAGTAAAAGAATCTGTATTTATCACTCTCTCACCCACAGGCAACGCAGTCTAGTCGCAACATCAAGACATTAAGTTATTCGAATAAAAAATTAAAGTTGATAAAATATCACATCATGCGCATGTGTAGGTTTCTCAATGCATTTCAAATGTGGTGAACAATATATTAGCATTGATATGAGTTAACAATTCACGGACACAGGAAAAGAGAGTAAAATTGCAAGAGTTTTTGACGTGATTTTTAAAAAAAGAGAACGAGTTGCGACCTAGGTAATACCTCCTCTATGACCCACAGGCAGAGCAGTCTGTCAACATAAAATAAAATTAAGTAGCAACAACGATTCGAATTTTAATGAAGTTCACCTTAAGAATAGCGTAAAAGGGATCCAGGTTATTGCAGTCGAAGGGCTAGTTTATTACTACTACAAACAATTTTCAGTTCCATAGTAATATGACATTTGGCTGAACCTAAATATAGTATTTAACAGGTAAATAGATAACATCCATATAGAAGTGAATTTGTACTTTAATTTTTCCGTGGTTCAGAGTTTGCCCTCGATTGTACATATATAATAGTTTAAGCTGATATGACACCAGAGAAAAATCTAAAATCAGCCTGCACTCTTCCTTTTTCAGCATTTCATCGCCTGAAACTCATCCATTTTAGTACAATGACCAAGCGCCCTCTGCGCTCACAACATTTTATCGTTAAATAACACCGGTTTCGTTGAAAACTTCGTTAAACTGATAACAACTGTCATCCAAGCACCAGCGAAACCAAAACAAGATGTCAAATATTCAACAAAATTTTTTCTCTATCTCTAGCATTTTGTTTTATTGGTTTAAATGCCACCCCAAAACGGCGTGTGTAAAGAAAACTTGACGATTCATTATTTTGTTAACCAAATCCAAAAGGTAAATTCGATTATCCAACAGAATTATTTGATTTTATTTGATAATTTTTCGCAAGTTACAACTACTGATGAATCTGCAGTAGCATCTGCCTGTAAACAAATACTTCGAGGAGCAGAATAAAAGCGTTCTTTACATGCTGGAGAGGGTTCAAGCCCACGGTCACGATTTACGCAATTTTTATTGTTTTGAGAAAAAAAATAAGGTTATAAAAATGAGCAGAGAAAACATGAATGCGACGAAGACCAAGGAAAATGGTTCAATGGCGCCAAAGAAATTTGCAAAACCACTGCATTTACAAAAACTGGAAGCTAGTCTGGATATGGGACCATTTATGGCTTTTGCCCATAAGATGTTATCGCAACCGTTAGCCAGTTCTGAATCGGAAATCGAAGATGACGGATCTGATGGAAATCGTCGAGAAGGTGGACGTTATAAGGGCATTAATGGTTCCAAAGAAGGTAAGTAGCTTAGTCTTTCTAAAGCTTGACTCATTGACGGACTGTTTCTCAGAACGCCAAAGCGACAAGGCGCATGTTTACAATCTTTCGAATGTGACCAGCGAAAGAGAATGGTTGTGCGATGCTCTACTAAGTGACACAGAAACCGAATCGGACATCTCGGACGAAGACGAATATGTCAAGGACATGCTTAGAAACCATCTGCGCGAGCAAAAATTTCGAGAATCTTACTACAAAAAGGAAAAGGTATGTTTTCATGGAATCAGTTTCACTTTTTAGCACAATTGTCTTGAATTCACAGAACACCCAATACGGATACTATGGAACTGGCCTCCTGTCGGCTTATGACATGTTCCCAGAGCACCAGCGATCTATTGTTGGAGTCCGAAAACGCCGTAAAGAACGAGAGAAGAAGGAAAAACCACCAAAGATTCCGAAGCCGAGAAAACAACGCCGCAGCAAACATGGTGATTCGAACGAACCTAAAGACACCAAGGCCGCTAAAAAATGGGCAATGTCCCAAAAATTGCTCCAAATGAAATCAGAAGATGGCCTTGACTCGAAATCCGAAAGTCCGATGGGTTCCATGCGGGTGCCTCACTCCGGTCGTGGTCGAAAGAAGAAATCAGCAATGGCCAAGACCCCAGAACTTATGGCTGCCAGAAGACGCAAAGTCTTCCAATTGATGTCGAAGAAAGAACTGGGCAAGATTCAAAGAGCCAAAGCCAATAATCACAAGGAGATGCTTCAGGGATGCAAACGAGTCGCTACCATGTGCATGAAAGTGACCCGCCAAAAAGCCATGCAGTCGCAAAAGATCATGAAGGAGACGATTTGGCGAGCTAAGCGGCTGACAAGAGAAATGCAAGTCTATTGGAAGCGCTATGACCGTGTCGAGAGGGAAACACGTCGTCGTATGGAAAAAGAAGCAGAGGAACAGCGAAAAATCGATGTTGAGATTATCGAGGCTAAGCGACAGCAGCGAAAACTAAATTTCTTGATAACCCAAACTGAATTGTATGCACATTTTATGTCGAAGAAACTTGGATTCGGAACGGAGGAGGAGCAGTTGAGAATTTTGAATCAACTCGACGAAGAAGTTAATCCTCGGCTGGCGGCTTACGATGACTACGATTCTGAGCTAATGAAACAATTGGCTCAGAGGCATGCTGCCGAGGCTTTTAACACCGATCGTGCTAGGACGCAACAGTTCGACGTTAACATCAAAGAAGAAGTAGAGGAGATAGAAGCCGCCCCATCAACGTCGGCCGAATGCAAACCCGATCTCCCACAGCCAGACATTTTTCGTGGAACCCTCAAGACCTATCAACTCAAAGGAATGACCTGGCTGGCAAATATATACGATCAAGGCATCAGTGGAATTCTAGCCGACGAAATGGGTCTTGGTAAGACCGTCCAATCAATAGCCTTCCTCTGTCACATTGCTGAGAAATACGGAGTCTGGGGTCCATTCTTGGTCATCTCACCAGCATCGACTCTGCACAATTGGCAGCAAGAAATGCAGCGTTTTGTGCCCGATTTCAATGTCGTTCCTTATTGGGGTTCTCCCAACGAACGTAAAATACTCCGACAATTCTGGGAGCAAAAGGATCTCCATACCAAAGACGCCAGTTTCCATGTTGTCATTACCAGCTATCAATTGATCGTCTCCGATTATAAGTATTTCAACAGAATCAAGTGGCAATATATGATTCTGGACGAGGCTCAAGCCATCAAAAGCTCCGCGTCAATGCGATGGAAATTGTTGCTTGGCTTCAATTGTCGCAATCGATTGTTGCTCAGTGGAACACCGATACAAAATAGCATGGCAGAGTTGTGGGCCTTATTGCATTTCATTATGCCAACACTGTTTGATTCCCATGACGAGTTCAACGAATGGTTCTCGAAGGATATCGAGAGTCATGCTGAGAACAAGACAGGAATTGATGAAAAACAGATATCGAGGCTGCATATGATTCTGAAACCGTTTATGTTGCGTCGAATCAAGAAAGACGTCGAAAATGAACTCTCGGACAAAATCGAAATCATGGTTTATTGTCCATTGACAACGCGACAAAAGCTACTCTATATGGCTCTGAAGAAAAAGATACGCATCGAGGATCTTTTGCACTTTACCATCGGAGGCGGAGATGGCCATCATGTAGATCGAAATTTCACATCGAATCTCATGAATTTGGTTATGCAGTTCAGGAAAGTGTGCAATCATCCCGAACTGTTTGAGCGGCGGGATGCTAAAAGTCCATTTTCGATGAAGTGTCAGGAATATGTTTTGCCGAGATTGGTATTCAATGAGGCTTTGCTCAACTGTTCAATTCCAAGTCAGAAACATTTGCTGTACAATAGGTTTGACTGAGAATCACACTTTTCACTTTTTGAGATTAAACGTTTTCTCGCATTTCAGATTAAACATATTCAAAGCTGAACATATCCAACAATGTTTATTTGCCGAGAAAGCACGCAACAAGAAAGAGCAGTATCCGAAGTATGTTGATGTTGGAATGAATTGTGCGTTTAGTTTCAGTCGATTTTGTGATTTGAGTCCCATGGACATTGAAAACATGACTGTTGTTGGTCTAATTGGATTGTAAGTTGACATGAGACAACATTAGCTCAAACTTAACTATTTTTTTTTGTTCTGTATTCCAGTTTAAAACATTATTTGCGGTGTTTGAGGGAATACGCAGATTATGCTTTCCGCTTGGAGTGGTGGGAGAAATATTCGCTTTTGAAGGCAATGCTTTTAGAACCAACGTTACGGAATGTTTTGGATAAAAGATTTATGGACGAAAATAGTGTTCTGAGAGATTTAGTCTTTACGGGAATGGTAAGTTACAAATTTGATTTGAACTCTTTTTAAAGTGGGTGGTTGGGCTCCACAAGTAACCTTTTAAGGAGTCCTATACCGCCAACATCAAGCATCAAAGACCAGTGGCAACATTGCCAGAAAGCAGTTAGAGATGCCGCCTCTAATGTACTGGGTTTCACACAGCCACCAAAACGAAACCCCTGGTTTGACGAAGAGGCATCCAAAGCGGCGCTGCATAGAATGATAAGAGCTGCCTTACGAGCGAAAGAGAATAGAGGAACGCCGGCTTCTCAGGAGAAAAAAGAGAGAGCATGAGAAGCGTAAGATCGAGGATGTTGAGAGAAGACACAGCAGGAATGAAGTTCGGAGGTTTTATCGAAAGGTTAAACAGCTGGCTCAAGGTCATCGAGCAAGAACCGATGCCTGCAGAGATAAACAAGGGACATCATAGTAGAATCGCAGTCAATGCTGGAGATTTGGAAAGACCACTTCTGTAGATTGTATAACGGCGACGACGAACAAAACACCGCCGTCAGACAGAAGCCTTTCATCGGACACGATGATGGTCAACAATTCCGTGAACCTGACCTAGAAGAAGTAAAAACGGCAATATCACGGCTGAAATCAAACAAAGCCGAGCAGATGGTCTAGCTGCTGAGCTGTTCAAAGCAGCAGGCGACGAGCTAGATGGAGCATGCACCAAATAATCTGTAAGATATGGTCAGAGGAATGCATGCCCAATGAATGGAACCTCAGCGTCAGCATTGTTTGTCCGATCCTGAAAAAGGGAGATCCTCTAAACTGCACCAACGTACAGAGGAATAATCTACTTAACGTCGCCTATAAGATCCTCTCTGCCGTAATATTTGAACATCTGAAGCCTTTCGTCAACAATCTGATTGGTCCTTATCAATGTGGCTTCAGGCCAGGAAAGTCAACCATGACCAAATTTTCACGTTGCGGCAGATCCTGGAAAAGACCTATGAACTCCAAATCGATACCCACCACCTTTTCATCGATTTTAAGGCCGCGTATGACAGCATCTACAGAGACGAACTGTACAAAGCGATGTCTAGTTTTGGCGTCCCTGCCAAGCTCGTTCGCTTGTGCAAAATGACGATGGAGAACTCACGCTGCTCCATCAAGGTTGGCAACGAGCTTACGGAATCTTTCGACGTCAAAAAAGGATTCAGACAAGGCGATGCACTGTCATGCGATTTCTTTAACATCGTTCTTGAGAAGATAGTGCAGAACTCCAACGTTTACACCAGAGGCACTATCTTCCAAAAATCTGTTCAACTTCTAGTGTACGCCGATGATATTGATATAATGGGAAGAACACAGCGTGATGTCAATGGCGCCTTTGTGAGAATTGAGACAGAAGCGGCAAAAATGGGTTTAGCGGTAAATGAGGGAAAACGAAGTATACGTCTTCGAGAAGGACACCAACACGACGCTGGCAAACGTCACAATAGACGCATACAACTTCGAGGTAGTAGAGGAGTTTATCTACCTAGGCTCCGCTATAAACACGGCAATAACACCAGCGCCGAGATCAGACGAAGAATAACTCTTGCTAATCGCTGTTTCTTTGGCTAAGAAAGCAATTGAGTGGAAAAGCCCTCTCTCGAGCAACTAAGGTAAAACTGTACAACACACTCATCATCCCAGTCCTGCTGTATGGTGCAGAAGCATGGACCTTGACAGAATCGGATGAAAGTGCCTTAGGCTGTTTCGAGAGGAAAGTTCTTCGGGTCATCTTTGGCCCGTGTGCATTAAGGGGAATGGCGAAGAAGATACAACAGCGAACTTTACGGGTTGTACAACGACATGGACCTAGCCAGAAGGGTCAAGGTCCAGAGACTCAGATGGCTCGGTCATTTAGAGCGGATGGACACCAATGCTCCGGCCCGGAAAGCCTTCGACACTATTCCGAGGGACGTAGGAGGAGAGGAAGACCGCGACTCAGGTGGCGCACTCAAGTGGAAGAGGACCTCAATCAACTTGGAGTGCAAAACTGGAGACAGCTAGCTAGGGACCGAGCTGGCTGGCGGAGAATGTTGATTGAGGCCCAAGTCCAGAAAGGACTGTAGCGCCATCTTAAGTAAGTAAGTAGGTTGGGCTCCACTGCGTGTAGGATCTAGCCTGACACACTGTAGTCTTTCATCGATCACAGTTCCAGAGTTGCGTCTTGCAGTTGTCCAAACCAAGCGCTTTGCAATCTGTGGCTGCAAGGTCCTTATAGCGGTGATTTTATCCTCCTGGTTGTCTTGAATCTCAAAGCAAACAATCATTGGAATGCCTTTAATGCGTTCACATTAATATCCCATAATAAAAGGCTTTGAAACTGAAAGTTTATTTTTTATTTAATTTCAGACATCATCAGAAAGCTCCATCTATACTCATGGTGACTATCAGATAGCCAACATGCAAGAAACAATCGAGCATCGTGTCATTCGAAGTAGAAAACGAAAAATCACCGAAATCCGATCACCAAATCCGATTGATGATAGCATTTTGGTTAAACCAGAAATCGACATTGAAAACGATTTCGCTAAACCAATAGCCATTAAAGAAGAATCCAAAACATTCACATCTCCTCCCAGAGGTCGTCCTCCAAAGAATCCTGATAAAAATGTGAAAGCGTCAACTGTTCTCCTGCCAGAATTCCCTCATTTACCACGAACGCCTAAGAAATTCGTCTGCGAACCAATTGAAATGCCGAGATTTTTGTATGGCTTAGGGCAGAAGGTTCAAGCTGTCAAAAGAAGACTCTAGTAAGTTTCTCTTTTTGTTTTTGTTTCAGCGTTTGAACAATTGTGGAATTGATTGTTGTTTTGTGTTTTTGTTCAATTCAGTTGCGAAAGTCGAGCAGCTGAATGGGCTCACATTCGTCATGTCCAGTGTGATAATTTAGAAGGATACAATTTACTCAACAATAGTCTTGAATTGTGTAAACCCAAATACGGCTGGTCATCAATTGTGATACCTGACAAACAAACGCTCGTTTCTGACGCCGGAAAACTAGCCGTGCTGGATAGTTTGCTCACAAGATTAAAAGCGCAAGGACATAGAGTTTTGATCTATTCCCAAATGACAAAAATGATCGATTTGTTAGAGGTAAGTCAAAGTAGTGATTATATTTTTGAATGAAGACACTTACAAATTCCAATTGATTTCATGCAGGAGTACATGTGGCATCGCAAGCATCGTTATATGAGGTTGGACGGGTCGAGTAAAATATCTGCAAGGCGTGATATGGTTGCCGATTTCCAAAATCGTGCGGATATTTTTGTGTTTCTTCTATCGACGAGAGCAGGTGGTTTGGGTATCAATTTGACGGCAGCTGACACAGTGAGTACTTACTTTTATTGCTTTATTGTCCCTTACATATTACACTATATGAGTAAAAGACCTCGCCATGAAAACGTCATAGGTTTGCAGTCCAGGATTAGCCCTTCTGATCTTAAAACTTAAATTTGGAAGATCTTTTTTCAATCGTTTTTTACCAATTTATTTATTTGTTTATGATTCATGATTCATGATTCATGATTTGTTGACATCTGATGACATTTCTGCTCTAAAAACATAAACGCATATGTCTTTCTGCAACATAGTGCTTCCTACATAAACGGGACAGTTATTATCTATAAGACTTTTCTCTTTTAAGCCGCTAAGATTTCAGGGTACCTTAGGCATCCAAGTTTCGAATAAATAACTGAGTACGAGGTACGACAAAAATATAGGCTAATTTGGATTTTTGGAGCAGTCCTCGTATTTCATCGTTCATATTGTATTCGGATTGGTTATTGCCACGACATAACACGTAACACGTTTTTGTCGCCCGCTCGGGTTGGATAAATTAAGCTTCTAAATCTCATTGGTGCCTCACAAAATTTTTGATTTACTCTGTGTAAAATCGGTTGTGGGTGGTTACGTACAACAATGAAGTTCCTCGGAATATTTTGTTTTCCCAAACGTCCATCCCCTTGTCAAAGTCCATTGAAAATGTTTCCGGACCTGGATAGCAATCCGGATACTCAACCTTGGCTTCAATGATGTTAGGTTTCACTTTTTTTGCTGATGGGAAATCTATCTTCGATGCCCTGTTATAAAATGTGATAGTATTACCCTTTTTTTGTGCTGGTATGAGGACAAAAACATAACCATTGCTTATTTGACAGTTTGTGAAGCTTGTTGTTTGGTAGCCCTAAGCTAAGAAGGGAATAGCCATCACCATATTAGCTGGTTGATCATGATCCGTTTTAAGCAGCCGCCTTGTCGAAATTTTGGCGAAAATAAATGTTCTCCCGAAAACGGATTAGGCTTATCGATTTTTCTGCGGGACGAAATGTTGTGGTAGCAAGTACGTAGTTCCCATTCTCAACATGCATAAAGGAAAATGGAGATCTTCCGATCAATCAAACGTCAACCAGATTGATCACATTGCGATCGACGGAAGGTACTTGTACAGCATTCTAGATGTTCGAACTTTCCGAGGAGCCAACATCGACTCGGACCACTACCTCGTCGTAGCCAAGGTTGTGCTATGAATATCTCGACAACGGCCAAAACAAGGAAATGCTGCAAGAAAATTCGACGCCGGACTGCTACAATCGCAAGAGATCGCCATATCCTTCTCTGATCGATTATCAAGTAATCTCTTGAGGAGTCCCATGTCGTGGAAAAGTAGCAACATTGCCAGAATGCATTTAAAGATGCAGCTTCTAATGTGCTAGGTTCCACACAGCCACCAAATCGAAAACCATGGTTTGACGATGAATGTAGGCTGGCGCATGCAACCAAGCAGGTGGCATACAAAGCGGCGCTGTATAGAAGGACAAGAGTTGAGGGTCAGCCTAGTTAACATCGCCTACAAGATCCTCTCTGCCGTACTATGTGAACGTCTGTAGCCTTTCGTCAACAATGTGATTGGTCCTTATCAATTTGGCTTCAGACCAGGAAAGCCAACCATCGCCTATTGGTGGAAAAATCCCTCTCTCAAGCAACTAAGGTAAAATTGTACAACACCCTCACTATCCCAGTCCTGCTGTATGGATGAATGTGCCCTAGGCTGTTTCGAGAGTAAAGTTCTTCGGGGTCGTCCCGTGTGCTTTGATGGGAAATGGCGAAGAAGATTCAATAGCGAACTGTACGGGTTGTACAACGACACGGACCTAGACAGAAGGGTAAATGTCCGGAGACTAGATGATTCGGCCATTTAGAGCAGAAGGACACCAATGCTCGGGCTCGGATAGCCTTCAATACTATTCCCGAGGGACGAAGAAGTAGAGGAAGCCCGCTACTCCGGTGGGCCACCCAAAGAGGAAGAGGTTGAGGCCCAAGTTCGCAACGGACTGTAGCGCCACCTTAAGTAACCAAGTATCTGGATTCAAGGAGTAAATATCAAGTAAAACGATAGCTGTATATTTCATTTATTTACTCCACTTTTTGGGTGTTCATTATAATTTAAATAAATGATTTCTGGCATTTGGAGTAGGTTCAATTTATCTATGACATTTTTCAATATTTTTGGCATATATGCATGTTGTCCTAAAACTTCAATCGTTTCGGTCTTATCGGCGTAGACTTGCGATTTCACATCCATACATAAAAAAGTCAAAATGCTTTTATTCGTTACCAAGCGTTACTTTCAATAAAACAGTATTATGACACAAGCTTTGTGCCATTTGCCATGTTGCGTCGTCTTGTTGAAACCACAGCTCCTGCACGATGAATAAAAAGTTCAGTAATCGGGGCTCTTTAGCGGTCAGCATTAACTGTAACGTTATGAATAGAACAGAAAAGAATAGAGTGGCACGACAGCTCTTGAAGAGCCAAGGCCTAAGTGGCTTACTCTCATTAACAATTCTCTGAGTGCTTGTGCAGAATTGAGGGGACGTACAATTTAAGGATGACGATGAGGGGTTGATACTGAAGTTTTGTCAGTTCTTCGCAAGAAGCAGTACCCGTGAAAGATGATATAAAAATGTTATGGGCACGAGTAGGACTCGAACCCCCAATGTTCCGCTTAGCAGGCAATGCACATAATCACTAAGCCACGGGCACTTGCATATCGTTATGGCCAGCATTGTTTTTAAAGAAATACAGACCAATAATATCAACTACCCATAAAGGACGTAAATCAGAGTAGAATAGAACCTCGTTAGAATAGAAAGGTGCATAAGAAGATTCCGGTGTCCGAAATAAACAGAGACAGCGCCGAAAACACTGCCTCTCGAACAACCGAATCTTCGTCATTTGACATGGTGCAACGTTGAACCATACCGTACAGCCATAAACGATCATCGGCCGTATGAGGGCCATGTAGCAAATTACCTTCAATCTGGGGTAAAGCCGATTGCTGTAAAACAGCCGTTTCGTCAGAGCGAAGGCTCCTCTGGCCTTAGTCAGAGCAGCGTCTGTATGTCTGCCGAAATACAGAAACTGCTCGAACCAGATAACGAGGAACTTCACTTTGCTCGTTAATCGCTGTCTGTGAGGCCATGATTCTGACCATCTTGCGCCAATTCTTGCGCGTATCCCTCGTGGCCTCAGCCAACTAGGTCCGAAATAGAATTGTTTCACAATTCTGGACATTTATTTTCAGTTTCCAGTTAGTCATCGCAATATCGCTGAATCTTCTCGAAGTCACGTTGCAAGAGAATTCTAATGATTTCGACCTTTGGGGCAGTTGTGTACGCAATGAGGTCGTCGGCATACGCCATTGCCTGGGATAAGGCTACCTATCAGATCGCTGGTGTAAATGCTGAAGAGAATCGGCGAATTAACCGCTCCCTGTTGAAGACCGTTTTTGATTTCAAAGGTGGTGGTAGAAGTTACATTGCCACTTTTGACAACAAACTTTCTCCCGTTGAGCATATAAAAACTTTCTAACCATACGGTGTCGAAGGCCTTCTCTAAATCAACCAGAACAGCACCCGTGCATTGTTTCTTGGACTTATTCCATCAGATATCAGAAACGAGCTTAGACGCGGCATGAATGGTGTCATGTCCCGCCTTGAACCCTAACTGGTTATCCGGAATTATTTTGTTGTTCGCAGAGACCACTTAGTCAGAGTTCTATTGATGATCTTTTCGAATACCTTACTGATGCTTGGTAGAAGACTTATCGGCTGAAGATTTGACGGATTGGAGTTATCCTTTCCCTTTTTCGGAAGAGCATGAACCACAGCTGTCTTCCAACGCTCTGGATAATATGCATTATTTAGCGCGTTGTTGAACAGAGTGGCGTAGATGTCTTTTGCCTCAATCGGTAAGTGCCTTAGTACTATGTTGGATATACCATCGACACCTGCTGACTTCTTATTCTCCATTGAATCGTTGATGGGCTGGAGCTCTACCTTCGTAACTAACAGAGGACTTGCCTCTGTTTGCTCGGTGATTATGGCTATTGCCAAAAAGTCGTCATTGAATCGCGTTTCTCAGATCGCCACTGCACAATATCGTTCCGAAAGTAGAAGTGATGAAGTAAGGCTCTGTTTTCCAGGGCGTGGATCAGGTGAATGCTAACATTCACCTTGTACACTTGCTGAAAAGCTCCTTTACTAGGTGATCGTGTGCCTACCTTCAATTCTTGGAATCGGCATGAATCCCCTGAATTCTATTAGTTTACTCTATTTTTTTCGTTCCCATTTTTGAGCGTTATCTTCGAAACCATAAATACTGCAATTAACTGTTAAATAGATTCACATTTCAAAACACTGTCCCAAAAAGAGCTTTTCATTGTACATTTTTTTTTGTTGGTGCGCATTAGTTGCTAATAAGGGTACTCGCACGTATATCATTTGGAATTTTCAATATCTGCCATTCCTTTTCACAACTTCTTATTAGAAGAAGGAAAATAAAAAACAAATGCACAAAAGCAAGTAACACCAAACCGAAAAAAATCAAATGCAACCTGTTATGAAAATTCCATAAACGAGTCGGTTTGGCAATGAAACAAAAATAAAAGCACTTTAAGCCTACTACAAGCTCTGTAACGGCAACAGCTCCAAGCAGAGTATATACAGTTCAAACCAACCGGTTGACTATCATGCCAACCAACAAGAAGTAGAGCTCAACGTCTGCTCACCAACAAGGTACCTATGCCTCCTTTTATTTCTTTTGTGAAAACGACAAATGTCGCATTCAGTCTTACTTCATAAATCAATTAAACCCTGCCATTTCTTGCAACGCCAACAACAGCTCATCATTTTAGTTGCAGATTCCACTTCTCTTCTTTGATGTAGTTGTATACCAAGGTTTGTTAAGCTTGTTAGGAGCGGAGAGCGGACAGACAAACCGTACAGAGTTTCAAATCCAAATCCGAGAGAAGAGTTTCGTCTTTGAATGCATGTTTCGCTACCGATTAAAGGTGCGATCAATAAGTAATGACAACTACTCCTACAAAGAAAAATAATCGGAAAGGGTATTTTGGAGCATCAAGGAGAAGATCGCTCCGTCATCACATATAAATGATAATCTTTGGTACATCTGTTGCCTCTAGGAATGACGCATGCGCCAAACTCTCACCAAATCTGTAGTCAACCGAAGACAAACTTAAATAGCAGCGAATTACTAAGAATTTATTGTGGGTATTGTGTTTGATTTGTCGATAGTGGGATCATTATCGAGCAGCTCCCTTCGAACTAACACTCACCACAACTACTTGGTATGCCATAGGTATATGCCCCTCATCATTGCTCGTGGTGGGCCTGTGCATAGGAAAAGAACTTACTGCCTGCGCCTGGTTAAAGCCTGATGTGTTCTACCTATCACCCGAGAAGATCTATAATTTGCTTTAGCAATAAATTAACCAATTGTGGGGCATCGATAGCTGTGTTCGTTTTGTGTTGTGATTGGTATTCGAGACGGTTTCTTAAACGCTTCTGAGAAAATACTGGGCCCTTGATGTTTGCAAAAATACACCAAACCCTTCCGAAAAGATTTGGGGTCAAAAAGGTAAGAGGCATCTGGTATTTGGTGTGCCGCGTGTGTCGGTTAAATGTCCATGTCCACACACATTTCATTTCGATTTGGGACATCATGAGTGCTTAGGTTCTGTATTTTTGTCGATATTTTTTTGTTTTTTTTTTATTTGGGTGTTGGGATGAGAAAACGATTTGTATCCACGATTTTCGGGATTAAGTCGATCAGAATTAACTTCTTTCAAACTTCGGGAGCTTGTTGGATGGACTTTTCGTTGAATGGTTCATCGGAATTTTCGGAAACAAGAGAATATGTTTGGAATTTAAATATGTCCTCGGTGCGGTTTAAATGCTGAAAATTTGTCAAGCTTGTTCACGTTCGAAACACTTTTCTTCATTTATATTCGAATAAAATTCACACAAATTCCATGCGAGGCGTAGCAATTTGCCGATATACTAGCTGGCGATGGTTATGTGGGAAATTTACGAGATCGATTTAGGTTCACATCAGAAAACGATTGAAATTTCGAAACGATTTTGGTGACTTGTTTGTTGTTTTCTTTTAATTTATTGACTCTGGCTGACGATTTAGTCGTGTGATGTAGTGCGTTTTTCTGTGACTCGAAATCGAAAAACCATGAATTGTTGATGAAGAATTTTTACGACTTACTCATGAATCATGGTCCGATAGCCATAAGACTTTCATCATGTTCGGTCGATATAAAGGGAATTGGAAACGCTAGGATTTTGTATATTGTCAAACAATTGAATCTAGCAAATATCTGCGAATTTTTGTCTAACTAACTCTTACATGAGGAAGCCCTACATGAAGTATTGCTATCCTTCAACAATCTCAGGTCACACACAATAAGCATTAGCTGCCTAGCTCTACCCTAAGCTACATTGCGGTCTATGAAGCTTATCCAAGTCCATTACTTTCTACAAACGCCACTTAAGCCGTGGTCGTCCTCTAACATGAGGTCAACCTTGATGTCCATTCGCACGACGACGTTGGATTTTGGTACTTGTGTTGTTGTCCGTGTTGAAAGCGAAGCCAATGTAGATGGAATCCTTTACTAGCTCAATTGTGACGCTCTGACCAAGTCGCCGATGTTGGTTGTCGTTTTTGGGTGATAGAATACTACCTACTTACTTACTTATCCGGCTAAAAATCCATGAATGATCTCAGCCTGAGTTGCTGCAACCTTTTATCGTGAACGGCCCTCGCATGCACTCTAGAGTCGCCGAAACTAAGCGCTCTAGCATCCGCAGTCACTTGGTCCTTGTATCGTAGGTTCGGTCTTCTTCTTTCTTTCTTCTTCGCCATCGTCGCATATGGGATCGAAAATCCGTCGAAGAATTTTCCTTTCGGCGCAGTAGCAGACACTTTGTCTTTCTAGTGAGAAGTTTAAACCCAGCTGTTTTTGCCAAACCGAAGCAGCAGCGGTTCGATAAGGTAATTCATCTTCGGGTCTCCACTAAAGTGTCGTTTGTGGGATTGATTTTTGTTCCAAGGTTGGTTGCTTTGTTTGTTGATAGTATGTACTTTGTTTTGTCCTCATTCACTTCAAGACCAACGAGTTTCGTCTGTTCTTCAATCGCTGTGAAGGCCGCAAGCCCAGCTCTCTTGGATCGACCGATGATGTCTATGTCGTCCTCATAGCGTAGGAGCTGGGGTTTGTGGAAGATAGTTTTTTCCGTTCTCGCACCAGCCTTGCGCACTAGCCACTTACACACTGCCATGCGTATTGTTTAGCGTCAAGCGGCACAGCTGGATCAGTTTGTTGGGGATCCCGAATACGAAAATCGCCATGATGGTGGTGGATGCTATTATATAAGCAGCTTTGAAGTCTTTGGTCATCGTTGTTCTGCCGGCCATAAATCCACACTGGTACGTGTCGATAATTGAAGCGCTTAGAAGATGAAGGACTTAAGCGACATTTTCAAACATTTCAGTAAAGCGCATTTAAAGTTTATAGTCTATAAATTTTCTTGTGAAAATATTTAAAATATTGTATGCATAAATTTAAAGTCAATAAAACTCAGGGAATAATAGTTAAGGTATTATTTTTTATTCATCGCAAACAATTTTTCAGATTTTTACATTTTTTTTGCGCATAACACACCTTCATCCAGGAAAATTTTTTATTTTATTTATTTTTTTTTGTAAAAAAGGGTGTTAAGTGGCATTTCGAAAGGCTGTAGTTTATTTGTTTTTTTTTTTTTGTTTTTTCTCTTTACCTTCTCGAGGACCTGCTGAAATTGCATGAGAATAAAACCATTGATGTTCAAGAGGAACAAATTTCATCTGCTCTTGTAAATTTTTAATTTTTTCTGCAGAAAGTATGTTTCCATTTTTCGGTGTCTCTTGGCATAAAATCTTGATTTTTATCAGGACGTTTGCTACTTTTGGCTATAATGACCTTACTAAAAGGAACATCTTCGTCGTAGCATTCTTTGTAAAGGTAAGAACCATACTCCTCTACTCGAATCCATTTGATCGAGTCCCTAAATTGGACCTTGTCATTAGCGACGTTTTTTGTTGAATTTTTTACGTTAGGTTTATGTTGAAGATCACCCAATGAACGAAAATGATTTTGCATGTCAATAACAACCGTTTTTTTAGTACTAGCAGTTCTTATGATGTCTCGGTACTGATCTGCGGTGTAAACTGTCTCGTGTTTTCGCAAAACCTTTTCAATTCTGCCCGAAGTCTCTGTCGCTATCTAAAAACGTGTGTCCTACTTCTGGAAAATTTGTGGTCGATAGTTTTGAAGTATCCTTGGAGTATCAAGGCTTGGTACAGACAGATGATGTTAAAATTTTTGTTTTGCCCAGCACATGAATCAGACCAAATAATAAGATGATCTCTATCCTTGATGTCACTGTTTGATTGAACAAACGTCCATAGGGAGCTCGCCACTTCCGTACTCCCTCTATCGCCCACGTCTTCCGTCCATGTAAACATATAGGGTTTTTCCCCGTTTGACGTTATCGAATGAACTCCAAAGTTGTAGAACCACATCTGTCTCAAATAAAATGCCTTCGATGTTGTGAGTCTCGGCAAGGGCATTGTTTAATGCAAGTCAACAGTTTAAATACACAACGTTCTTCTCATTAAGTGCTTTCTCTCTATCTTTTTTTTGTGATTCAAATGCGGCCTTGTAGCTTAATCGATGCTTTGCAGTGTTGTTTCCCGCATCACAAGTGCTGCACGTATCACTACGAGGCTGCCGAAAAGAAAGATTAAAGTTCGAGACAAAAATATTTCTGTAAAATGCTTCCTTTACAAAAAAACAGTGTTCTTTGTTTATTAAAGTCCACATTTTTCAATATACAGCTTGTGCATTTTTAGACACGCCCAGAAGAGGAGAGAGATATTTTTTAAAACGAGTTCTTATTTCTGGAATAATGCGACTCTTCTGCAGGAAACTCGCCAATATGTTCGCATATGTAGGCCCTCACATTGTCCTGAACTTTATTTGCCCGAACAAGAATGTTTTCCTCTTTTGTCCGGTGAGGGAACTGACTGTCCAGATCTGAGCTTTTGCTGTATTACTCTCAATTTTCTTAAACCTATTTGGAAAAGAGAACAAAGAGCAAACTGACACACCCGAACTGATTTTCCAGCAAGATTAATGTGGTATTCGTAGGTTACGTTTCTTTTGCTTAAGGTTGCCCTTCGTTTTGGAGATTTCATTTGAATGCTCCTAAACAACACTGCATTTTCGCGTTAACATCTAACTTATAAAACCCAGAAAGCATTTCTTTTCTTGCACTCAAATCGATATTTTGGGAACACTGATAGCGACAGTTTTTGATGGGTTCACACAAGTTTCCATTATTGACACTTTTTTCTTTCATAACTACACCTTTTTGAGAAATATATTCTTTACCTTGAGCTCTTAACAAGGCAGCCTTTCGTTTTTTCCATTGGTATGGTCTTTTGGTTTTTTCTTTGCTTTTTTTGGAGATTTTTGAAGAACATCAGATACTATTCCTTCTTCGGGTTCTACTTCTGGTTCAAACATGGTCTCATTTTCCCTAAAATCGGTATCATTGCTACTGCTAGTTTCTGTTTCGGGAATGTACTCATCGTGGTCGTCTACTGAAAAGCCCATCTCACTTTCACTACTATTAAGACTTGTGGGGGCTGTAAGAGCAGCGTTTGATGTCACGGATGGAGCATCATAAGCATCAGCTTCAGTACCTGTGTATTAAATGTACTTATACCTAGGAACTATAATCAGGTATGTTTTTTTTATCTTACTATTGGCATTCATTCTCTTGAGTGGTATTTGAGTATTCACGAATTGGCGATTTTTCTTCAGCACTTTCCATTAAAACTATTGGGTACATGTTTTTATTTTAATAACAAACAACTGAGAATAAGTTTTCTTACCGTTAGCTTCTTGATTCGCTTTAAATACCCTATAAAGCATCTTTCCTCTCTGCAACATTTTAAACGAACACGTTGCACGTTAAGTAAAAGTCAATTAAATTCAGTAATGTTTTTGTGATTTAGTTCGATAAGTTGAATTAAAATTACATCTGTATTCTACAAGGATTTCATAGTAATGAATGATCTATTTATTTCAATTATCAACAAATATTCAGAATTAAATACATCATCATAGCAAGCGCAGGAAAATTTCCGTTATGAATTCACTTGTGCAATAGTAGATGTGTCATGTATGTGAAAAATAACGGTTTCTAATTGTGTAATAAACTATACCAAATATAGAGCATTCATGTAAAGTCATATCCAAATTTGAAGTTGTCTGTATTACTAATATGTGTGATACCAAGATTGTCGCAAACTACAGCGTAATCATAGTTTCGATGAATTTGTTCATGAATGAACGAAAATTAATTTTGGATGAAGGTGTTAAGTGCGCACATAACACCTTTATTCACAAAATTAAATGGCCAGATATCATTATTTTTGTGTAAAAAGGACTTAAACGCATTTAACACATTCATCCACACAGATAAGAACCGAAGTTTATGCATTTCACAC
>CAKKXW010000005.1:41182640-41220429 GCA_920937365.1 Sphaerophoria rueppellii | reverse complement strand
AAATGTGACTAGCTGCGGAGCAGCTTAAAATATGACAGTAGTCAGCCTAAGGCCGTGTTCGAATTGGATGAATTGTGGTTAAAAATGGATGAATTTTTTAACCACAACTGTCATATCTTTTACTTTTTAACACGTTTTATTCAATGCAAAGTGTCAAAATTTAACCAAACGTCAAGTTTTACCCACTTTTTAACCCAATCCAAACACGGCTTAAAGTTCAAATTCGAATTACCAACAAAATCGACCTTAGCCAATAAAGGAGCACTTGACGACCAGGCTCCAACAATCAAATCCGGATACAATCGCTTGAACCAAGTCACCATTGTTGCCGAATACGATCCACCAGTTAAAATGACCTTAGAATTCTCCATGCCTTGAGTTTTTTTAATGGTTGTTATAAAGTTTGCCAAATCGGCTAAAGCTTGTTTGACATGCAAGTACTTAAGGTTTTCAGTTTGAAGGTCACTAAAAAAAGACGGTTAACGATCAATGCTATTTTCGAATTCAAGTGAACGAATGAACGAACCTAGTTGGCTTACTTTGTCCATAAAATCTATGTTCTGTATAATAAAGCGCACCATTGTGTTCCTTGGCCATGTCATACATGTGTCCACCAGTGACGTAGCCACTAGAAATGGCCCATTCTCCGCCGACAAATATAAAAATCGGTCCACCGGGGAGGAAAAATTCGTTATTGGACATGTATCGCTAGAGTGTTATCTCGTTAAGATCGAAAGCACTTCATCGCAACAAAATTTTACAAGAACTTACCATTCGCCATGTTTTTGTTTCTTTAGAATCAAAATTATCCAATTTCTGTTCAATCCAGCTGGTGGTAACAGTTGCACGGGACTTTGCTAATGGCGGTGGCGGTTCCCTGGTGTAAGATTTTGAAATTTCTTTCGAAAATACTTGAACCTGCAACCACGGCTGTGAGGTAGACAGTTGTCAAAAGTAACGCTATTGTTAACTTCATCCTTAATAATTGACTGACTCTAGTTGAATGAGAACAGAGTTTGGAAATTGATATTCAGTTAAACAGGTCTATGGTCTATGAAATGGTTTATGGTCCTGCGATAAATTCTTAAAACAAAATAAATTGATAACATTAGTTGCATTCGATTAAATTTATCAGTTTGAACTGTCAAAATCCTAAAACTAGCATAATTGTAGTTTTTTCTCTTTCAAATCGTTTAATCCTTTGATAAGATTTGACGGATTAATGTAATAAAAAGTATACGATGTTCGCTATGTATTTTGACAGCATTTGAAACTAAATATTTATTGGAAGCAAATAATTCGATTAGTTCTTGTTTTCTCTTGAAGCAAGTCGGATGTACAGGGTTTTCTAATTTACCATTTTTTTTTTTAGGAAATTTTATATGTTAATTTCATTACAAGCAGGAAAGCCGCCAGAAGTAGCACCTTATCGTTTGCACGAAATATTATTGTATGATAGATTGTGGAGTATTGAAACGGCACGGGCCCTATCTCTCATTTAGCCCCAAAATCTGCGAGAAATTACTCGTTCACTTTTTATGGTTGAAATTGTTTTTTTTTTTTTTCAATCAACTGTCTCCGCCAGCCAACTCGGTCCCTAGCTAGCTGTCTCCAGTTTTACTCTCCAAGTTGATTGAGGTCCTCTTCCACTTGAGTGCGCCACCTGAGCGTGGTCTTCTTCTTCTCCTACGTCCCTCGGGAATAGTGTCGAAGACTTTCCGGGCCGGAGCATTGGTGACCATCCGCTTTAAATGACCGAGCCGTCTGAGTATCTGACCCGGAAAGTCCACCATCGATCAAATATTCACCCTACGGCAGATCTCGGAGAAGACCCAGGAACTTCAAATCGATACCTACCATCTTTTCATCGATTTCAAGGCCGCGTATGACAGCGTCTATAGAGACCAACTATATAGAGCAATGTCTAGTTTTGGCATCCCAGAAAAACTCATCCGTCTGTGTAAGATGACAATGGAAAATTCACGCTGTTCCATCGTGGTCGGAAAAAACCTAACGGACGCTTTTGATGTCAAAAAAGGTTTTAGACAAGGCGATGCGCTGTCATGCGATTTCTTCAACATCATCCTTGAAAAGATTGTGCAAAGCTCCAATGTCAACACCAGAGGCACAATCTTTCAAAAGTCCGTCCAGCTACTAGGATACGCAGACGACATTGACATAATTGGAAGAACACAGCGTGATGTCAGTGGAGCGTTTGTGAGCCTTGAGACGGAGGCCAGGAAGATGGGTCTAGCGGTTAACGAGGGCAAGACCAAGTTAATGCTGTCGACAAGAAAGGACAACCAACATCGACGTCTTGGAGCAAACGTCAACATAGACAGATTTAACTTCGAGGTAGTTAAGGACTTTGTCTACCTGGGATCCGCTATCAACTCAGACAACAACACCAGCGCTGAAATCAAACGAAGAATCACTCTTGCCAATCGCTGCTTCTTTGGACTTAGAAGGCAATTGAGTAGTAAAATCTTCTCCCGAGCAACTGAAGTGACACTCTACAAAACCCTCATCATCCCGGTCCTCATGTATGGTGCAGAGACATGGACTGTGACAACATCTGATGAAAACCTTTGGGCTGCTTTGAGAGAAAAATTCTTCGAGTGATTTTTGGTGCTGTCTGCATTAATGGAGAATGGAGGAGAAGATTCAACCAAGAACTGTACGAGCTGTACAGCGACACTGACCTAGCCAGAAAAGTTAAGGTCCAACGACTTAAATGGTTGGGTCATGTTGAGCGAATGGAAAATAATGCTCCGGCTCGTAGAGTCTTCGAATCCAATCCGGAAGGACGTGGCAGAAGAGGAAGACCGCGACTCCGGTGGAGCACACAGGTGGTAGAGGACCTGAACCAACTTGGCGTGCGAAACTGGAGACAGTTAGCCAGGGACCGAGCTGGCTGGAGAAGTTTGTTGGGTGAGGCCCTGGTCCGACCTGGACTGTAGCGCCACCATAAGTAAGTAAGTAAGTCTGAGTATCTGGACCTTGACTCTTTGTGGCTAGGTCCATGTCGTTGTGCAACCCGTAAAGTTCGCTGTTATATCTTTTTCGCCATTTCCCTTCAGTGCACATGGGGCCAAAGATGATTCGAAGAACTTTCCTCTCGAAACAGCCTAAGGCACTTTCATCCATTTTTGTTAGGGTCCATGCGTCCGCACCATGACTGGGATGATGAGTGTGTTGTACAGTTTTACCTTAGTTGCTCGAGAGAGGACTTTTCCACTGAATTGCTTTCTTAGCCCAAAGAAACAGCGATTAGCAATAACTATTGCTTCGTCTGATCTCGCGCTGGTGTTATTTGCCCGTGTTTATAACGGAGCCTAGGTTGACAAACTCCTTCTACACCTCGAAGTTGTATGCGTCTATTGTGACGTTTTGTCCGAGCACTCAGTGTTGGGTGTCCTTCCTCGAAAACAGCATATACTTCGTTTTTCCCTCATTTACCGCTAAACCTGTCTCAATTCTCACAAAGGTGCCATTGACATCACGCTGTGTTCTTTCCATTACATCAATGTCATCGGCGTACGCGAGAAATTGAACAGATTTTGGAAGATAGTGCCTCTGGTGTTGATGGTGGAGTTCTGCACTATCTTCTCAAGAACGATGTTAAAGAAATCGCACGACAGTGCATCGCCTGGTCTGAATCCTTTCTTGACGTCGAAAGATTCCGTTAGCTCGTTGCCAACCTTGATGGAGCAGCGTGAGTTCTGTATCTCTATTTTGCACATGCTAACGAGCTTGGCAGGGATGCCAAAACTAGACATAGCTTTATACATTTCGTCTCTGTGGACGCTGTCATACGCGGCCTTAAAATCGATGAAAAGGTGGTGGGTATCGATTTGGAGTTCATAGATCTTTTCCAGGATCTGCCGATGGTTGACTTTCCTGACCTGAAGCCACATTGATAAGGACCAATCAGATTGTTGGCGAAAAGCTTCAGACGTTCACATATTACGGCAGAGAGGATCTTGTAGGCGACGTTAAAGAGGCTCATTCTTCTGTAGTTGGTGCAGTTTAGAGGATCTCACTTTTTCAGGATCGGGCAAACAATGCTGAGGTTGGATTCATCGGACATGAATTCTTTCGAGCATATCTTACAGATGATTTGGTGCATGCTCGTCGCCTGCTGTTTTGAACAGCTTAACAGCTAGACCATCTGCTCCAGCTAGCGGCTTTGTTGGACTTCAGCCGTAATATTTCCGTTTTTACTTCACGGTGTTTTGTTCGTCGTCGCAGTTATACAGTCTACAGAAGTGGTCTTTCCAAACCCCCAGCATTGACTGCGATTCTACTATGATATACCCTTGTTTATCTCTGCAGGCATCGGTTCTTGCTCGAGCCAACTGTTTAACCTTTCGATAAAACCTCTGAACTACCATTCCTGGTGTTGGCTCTCTCAACATCCTCGATCTGTCGCTTCTCATGCTCCCTCTTTTTTTTTCCTGAGAAGCCGGAGTTCATGTCTTCTCTTTTGCTCGTAGAGCACACGGACAGCTCTTGTCCTTCAATGCAGCGCCGCTTTGTATGCCTCCTGCTTGGCTGCATGGGCCTGTCTGCATTCTTCGTCAAACCAGGGGTTTTGTTTTGATGGCTGTGTGAAACCCAGCATATAAGAGGCGGCATCTCTAACTGCTTTCTGGCAATGTTGCCACTGGTCTTCGATACTTGATGTTAGCGGTATAGGACTCCTTAAGACTCGTCACCGATGTCAAAAACAGCTTTATCCACAACACTTCGCTAAATCGTTCTGCAAAGTCAAAAACTTCTTCTTTCATTTTTTTCAATGAATAGTGTTGAAATAATTTGCACTAAGGCATTTGCTCTTCTAGAGCTGTCCCGCCACTCTATTTTTAATGTGCTTCCTTCTATTCAAATTAATAAAACAAATTTTACATAAAAAAAACTAGCTTCCCCGACTATCGTTGCTTTGCCAGTCAACAAATCTTTCTTCAAAGCTTAAATAAGATTCAAGACAGTATGTTTTTAATTAATTCCGTAGATAATAAAATGTGAACCTATGTACCTACCTGATTTCCTTCATATTTACAAATGTCACTAAACTTTTTAAGCAGTCATGAATTTAACAAAAACAATAAAATTCAATAAAATTCTCTAACTACACAAATGACTACAATGAAAAGATATAAGAAATTGTATAGAACGACCCTTTTTATGCACAAACGAAAATAGAAGACATTGAAAATTCACAAAAAAAAAAAAACAAAACATTTTTTCGCTGACGAAGCAAGGTTTGTCGGGTCGGCTAGTAAAAACAAATAGAAGGTTCTTTCAGAAGAAAATAATTTCTTTTTTATGTAGGAGGAATACAGTTTTGAAACTAAAAAAAAAATTTAATCTTAAAGTTTAACCAAATTTTAATAAATAAATGAACATTACAGGATTTTTATATTAGTTACTATCATTTTTTAACCAAACACGTACGAGCTCTGCAATTTTTTCCTTTGACGCTTTCATTTCCTCCGTGTCGGTTGACTTGACTGAACCAAAATCTTTACAGTGAGAATGTACTGAAAAGATATTAAACAAACAAAAATTATAAAATCTCAATGTGTTACTTCGCTCTCTTACAAGGTATCATGGTAGCTTTGTCTTTATCAGTAATTCCCATAGCATGCCATGGATCCAGTTCACCGTGGGTTATATACACATTTTCGACTTCAGGATTAAGACCGCCAAAGAAATCATTTGTCTTCTTAGCATTTTCATGAATAGTTTTATTATTGAACTGGTCACCATAAATGTCATGACACGCATTAACATATAAATCTAGAGGAAATTGTGTCCCAAAAGGTTGCGCTGTTGAACCGGATGTTTGATACCATCCATATTCGTTGCAAGTTTGATAAAACCATTGTCGATCTGAAATTGAAAAGAAAACAATTTAGGTTTTAGCTGAATGGTTTCATTTTTGTCACTTACACATTTTATTCGGATTGTTATCTGTCTCTGTCATTTCATTGATGAAGTCCTTGTATGACACTTCTGAACAGTTTGAAGATCCACTGAAAGATGTTATAAAATTTGACATTCCTGTCAAATCGTCTTCACCCTCCATTATTGATTTACAAGTTTTTTCAATGTGTTCCTTGCTACAGTAAGATTATAACAGAATTAATCTTCTTTTTAAATATTTTGAATAGGTTACCCATAAGTTTGAACAACTCCAGAAAAAACATCGGAAATTTGACTGAAAAACGTCCAAACGTCTAACTCGTTCTTTTCATCAAAACTATCACATATCTTAAGCTGACGTTTGACCTCACTTGAACGATTTTCAGTCAACATTTTCTCAATAGACGCAATGCCATTTTGGATGCGATTATAACAGTCTTCTCCTCCCACAAGCTTAATTGATTTTCCAGTAACCTCTTTATATTCTGTCATTTTGTTGCGGTTATTAAGATTGAAAATCAACTTTTAGTGTTTGAAACCTTACCAACAAAATCTGGCTTTGCAAAGAGCGGAGCACTCGACGCCCAGGCTCCTACAATCATATCTGGATACAATCGCTTGAACCATGTCACCATTGTAGCTGAATATGAACCGCCTGTCAAAATTACCCTAGACTGTTCCATACCCGGTGTCGTTGATTTGACAGTTCGAATAAAATGTGCTAAATCAGCCAAAGCTTGTTTGACGTTTAAATATTGAAGATTTTCTGTCCGGAGATCGCTTAATGGAAATTAAATCAATCGATCATAAAATGTAATTGGAATTTGTGAAACAATAAAAACGAATACCTTGTTGGTCGACTTTGTCCATAATACCTATGTTCTGTGTAAAATAGATATCCTTTGTGTTCCTTTGCCATGTCATGCATATGACCTCCTGTCAAATAACTACTTGAGATCGTCCATTCGCCGCCAACAAATATGAATAACGGTCCTCCTTCCTCAAAATACTGTTCATTCGCCAAATATCTCTGTTCAAAAAAGATGATGGATGAGTTTAAATGTCAAAGTGCAAATAATAATCCATCTGTCAAACCATTTTCCATGTTCGCGTGTCACTTTCGTTGAACTGATCCAGCTTCTGTTCGATCCAACGTGTAGCGACATTGAAACGACTACTGCTCGATTTCGGTGGCGGAGGTTCCTGATGCAGCAGATTGAATGTTCTTTTGAATAACGATGATCCATGACAACCTGTTAAAAACAATATGGCTGCAATTTGAAAGATTTTAATATCCATTCTAAGTGAGTTTTTTGAAAGTATTACAAATAGTTGGCGCAACAACTGACTTTTATTCAAATGCGAATGAAGGTTTTGTTGCTTTGAGCTATGTTAATTTAAATGTCTAATCTGAACTTGAATGGGGGTTATCTAATGTTCCAGTTGTTAGTACTTAAAAAAGGTGTTAAAAGTGATTTAATAAAATGTGGGTGTTCTGTGTAACGGTGTTGTTATCTATTTTTATAAAGAAATGGGTAGTCCATAGCTCAAGTGGCTTCCTGAATTACTTTGATTTAAATCGTGTAAACATGGTTTTTATGGCTTTTGATTGTTGTTCAAGATCAAATGCTTTAATTTAGTGATGTGCCGAACCGTAAATTTTGTAACTCGAGTTGGTTTTTTGCAAACCGAGTTGCAACTCGGTTTGCCAACTCGGTTTGCAACTCGGTTTGAAAATTCGGTTCGCCAACTCGGTTTGCCATTTCGGTTTGAAACTTAAAAAAAAAAAACGAAAATAACAGGTTTTTAATCCGTCAAAATCTCTGCCATCCGCTGTTGAAAGTTGAATGTCAATGGCTCAATAGAAAGATAAGGCACGAATCTAGGTCGCTAGAGCGATATTTCGTTCTAAATGTTAAAGGATTGTCCCGAAAATCGCTCTAGAAAACATAAAAAAAAGCAGAAAATATCAGGTTTTTAATCCGTCAAAATCTCTGCCATCCGCTGATGAAAGTTGACTGTCAATGGCTCAATAGAAAGATAAGGTACGATTCAAGGTCGCTATATATATATTTCGTTCTGAATAATACCGCCATACCGGATATGCCCGAAAACCGGTCTAGAAAACACATAAAAAATGGAATAACTAGGTTTTTATCAATGCCATCTGCTGACAATTAAATTCTACCACTTGGTAATTAATTGCCCTTATATACAATATGTAAACTCAAAATTAAAAAAACACTTACAAAATTAGAAGCAAGTTAACCAGTTGTTTTTTTTTTATTGGCAAACCGATTTGGCGAACCGAATTTTCAAACCGAGTTGGCAAACCGATTTGGCGAACCGAATTTTCAAACCGAGTTAGCAAACCGAGTTGGCAAACTGAGCTGCAAAACCGAGTTGGCGAACCGAGTTGGCAAACCGAATTGGACCGTTCAACTCGAGTTGGCAAACCGAGTTAGCTAACTCGAGTTAAAAAAAGAACAAACCGATTTAACTCGAGTTAGCAAACCGAGTTGACCCATCACTACTTTAATTTGTCTTAAAAATTAAACTGCAGTTAAAATAAAACATTGTATACGGGCTGTTAGCTCTTAGATGAGATCCATTCGAAATTTGTCAACATTATGCTGCCAGTCTTTTAACACATTATCAGCTTCAAACTTACTAAATAAGAAATGAAGGCACAAAACTTGCATACTTGCAAAGGTATTGAAAAAATATGCCCAATTGGTTCTCACGATCCTAGTATTCCAAAACTTAAATCACAAAAACATAAAGATTATCGCGGGTAAGAGTGTGGATGATGTGGAATGCGAATAGAGTTTGACAGTTCGTATCAACTACAATTCTTTTCGCGAAAAATAAATTTGTTTTCACAAATTTATTAACATTTGAGATTGAAAATGTAATTTATGCATCACAAATCAAACATTAACTTCACTTTTATCGTTTTGTTGACTATTTGTAAAGAAATACGGCTTCTAACGTATCTAAAAACACTTTTCTTCATTCATTCGTCGTTCGTTGGTCGTGCTCATGTGAATAGTGCTTAAAACCGCGCACACAGCTACACTATCGTTCATCTGAATATGTCCATTTTTTTTTCGCACCTTATACTGTTGGACTCTCTTTACATATGTATATTGTAAGGACTCATCCGTGTTATATATTTTTTTTTTTTTTTTTTTTATAATTAGCACACACTCAAGGGGTTTTTTATGCCCTTATTATGCCAGAGACACAGTGAGTGCTTTAAGAAAGAGGAAAGGGGTTGGAGAGGAGGTGCCGGTGAACATTGGTCTTAAATTTCCTGAACATTGCAATGATTGGAAAGACAGAGCGTGGAAGAGAGTTCCACATTCGCGTAGTACGGCTAAAGAAGGATTCTCTATACTTGAGGGTACGACCGAAGTTGGGCTCAAGGGTGAACTGATGGGCATTCCTGGAGGCGCGGGTATTACGGTTGAATATCTTTAGGGGAGGAATGCAACTGGCTATTTCACTAGAGCAAATACCGTTGAAGTAACGGTAGAATAGGGTGAGGCATGAGACATTACGGCCATCATTACCAATTACCAATCATCTTGAATGCTCTTTTTTGGATACTGTCCAGAAGACTTAAGTATGTCACTGGAGCACCAGCCCAGACATGGGAATTATACTCAAGCTTAGGACGTATGTAGGTTTTGTAGATGATAGCCAGATCAGAAGGGGAACAAAATTTCTTGCACCGTCTTAAGAAACCTAAACATCTTGCGGCATTTTTGGCGACATCGCATATGTGCTCGCTCCACAAGAGGTGGTCTGTGATGCACATACCGAGAATCTCGAGATGTTGGGTCTCATTGATGCAAGTGCCACTCATGGACAGTGGCAAGGGGGTATGTCGCGCTTAGACGATACAAGACAGCATTGTGTTTTTGAAGCATTAAACTCTACGCGGTTATTAATCCCCATTGTACAATGCTGTTTAGGTCAGAGTTTAATGAGCTTATCATATTTTGCCGTTGCAGTTCCACATCCGAAGAGGAGGGTGTGAGTCTGGAAACGAATAAGAAAAGCTAAGGGTACTATCGTCAGCGAAACAATTAATTGGATTAGAAGTACAGACAAGAGATCATTGATGAAAATGAGAAGAGGTCGGAGACAAAACGGAGCCCTGGGCACACCAGCATTTATATTGTGGTTTCAGACTTGAATCCGTCCAATACAACTTGTATTGAACGGTTCGAAAGAAAGTTTCTAATCCAACGAAGAAGGGATTCATCGATACCGAAGGCACGCATTTTCGATAAAGAGCAAGATGCCAGACTTTATCAAATGCCTTTGAAATATCAAGTGCAACAATCTTACTTTCTCCAAAACGATGTAAAGATTTGTTCCACTGTTCGGTGAGATAGACCATCAGATCACCAGTGGACCTGTTGCTGCGAAAGCCGTACTGCCGGTCATTAAGAAGCTTTCGGTCTTCGAGATATTTCTTGAGCTGATAATTTATCAGCGTTTCCATGACCTTAGAAAGAAGGGACGTAAGTGCAATCGGACGATAATTGGAGGGAGAAGAAGATTCGCCTTTTTTTGGGATTGGCTGGACAAATGCTGTTTTCCAACTGCTCGGAACGAGCCCAGAAGAATAGGATAGATGGAAAAGCTTACGCAAAGGTTTTGCCAGCGTGGAAGAACACCTCTTCAGAACAATAGCGGGGATGCCATCCGGACCAGCGGATTTATGTATGTTGAGATCTTTTAGGACTCTCGCCACAGCACGAGTGCGGAAGAAGATTTGTCCCATGGAATCATTGAGTAATGAACTTACTTTACTTATCCGGCTCACAATCCAGCCTGACTTATATACTGTAGCCTTCCTTCGTGAACGGTCTTTCGAATGCACTCTCAAGTCGCCGAAACCATGCGCCCTGGCATCCGCAGTCACTTGGTACAGTAGGTTCGGTCTTCCTTATCGTCTCGAACCTGGAGGCTGGGATAAGAAGACTTTCTTAGCTGGAGCGTTGTCATCCATTTGCTCGATGTGGCCGAGCCAATCTAGTCGTCTTTTCTTGGCTTTCTGGACTACATCCACATCTTGGTACAGCTAGTACAGTCGCATACGGGACCGAAAATCCGTCGAAGAATTTTTCCGACGTAAGTGCCTAGTATCAATTCCACTTTTTTACTTATCGTCCGGGACTTGGCGCCGTATAGAGTAGGACTGGTAAAATAAAAGTTTTGTATAGCAGACACTTTGTCTTCCGAATGAGGAGTTTTGAACCCAGTTGCCTTGCCAAATCGAAGTGACAGCGTTTCGCTAGGGTAATTCTTCTTCGGATCTCCACTAAGGTGTCGTTTGTGGGATTGATGTTTGTTCCAAGGTAGGTGACCTCCTTACTACCCCGAAATTGATGCTACCAACAGTGATGTTTTGTGGACAGATATTGTTTTGTTTGTTGATAGCATGTACTTTGTTTTGTCCTCATTCACTTCAAGACCAACGAGTTTCGGCTATTCTTCAATCGCTGTGAAGGCCTCAAGCACAGCTCTCTTGGATCGACCGATGATGTCTATGTCGTCCGCATAGCCTAGGAGCTGGGTGGATTTGTTGAAGATAGTGTTTTCCGTGCTTACATCTGCCTGCGCTCTATCTGCTCTAGAACTGTGTTGAAGAAATCACATGACAGCGCATCTCCTGTGTTCGGTATTCTTCCTCGAAGGCAGCACATTCTTCGCTTTTTCCCTCATTTACCGCTAAACCCATTTTTGCCGCTTCGGTCTCAATTTTTAGAGTCGCTATTGACATCACGCTGTGTTCTTCCTATTTTATCAATATCATCGGCGTACGCGAGAAGTTGAACAGACTTTTGGAAGAAAGTGCCTCTGGTGTTGACGGTGGAGTTCTGCACTATCTTCTCAAAAACGATGTTAAAAAAAATAGCAAGACAGTGTATCGGCTTGTCTGAATTCTTTTTTGACATCGAAAAATTTCGTAAGCTCGTTGCCAACCTTGATGGCACAGCGTGAGTCATTTAGCACAAGCGAACGAGCTTGGCAAGGATGCCAAAACTAAAAATAGCTTTATACAGTTCATCTCTGTAGATGCTGTCATACGCGGCCTTAAAATCGATGAAAAGGTGGTGGGTATCGATTTGGAGCTCATATGTTTTTTCCAGGATCTGCCGCGAATTGAAAATTTGGTCGATGCGGTTGACTTTCCTGGTCTGGAGCCACATTGATAAGGACCAATCAGACGTCCACATATTACAGCAGAGAGGATCTTGTAGGCGACGTTAAGGAGGCTGATTCTTCTGTAGTTGGTGCAGTTTAGAGGATATCCCTTTTTCAGGATCAGGCAAACAATGCTGATGTTCCATTCATTGGGCATGCATTCTTTTGACCATATCTTATAGATGATTTGGTGCATGCTTCTATCTAGATCTTCGCCTGCTGCTTTGAACAACTTGGCAGCTAGACTATCTGCTCCAGCGGCTTTGTTGGATTTCAGCCGTGATAATTTAGTTTTCACTTCTTCTAAGTCGGGTTCACGGAATTGTTGGCTATCATCGTGTCCGATGAAAGGCTCCTGTCTGAGGGTGGTGTCGTCACCGTTATACAGTCTACAGAAGTGGTCTTTCCAAATCCCCAGCATTGACTGCGATTCTACTATGATCTTCCCTTGTTTATCTCTGCAGGCATCGGTTCTTGCTCGATGACCTTGAGCCAGCTGTTTAACCTTTCGATAAAACCTCCGAACTTCATTCCTGCTTTTGGCTCTCTCAACATCCTCGATTTGAGGCTTCTCATGCTCCCTTTTATTCTCCTGAGAAGCCGGAGTTTATCTCTCCTCTATTGCTCGTAGAGCTCACGGGCAGCTCTTGTCCTTCTATGCAGCGCATCTTTGGGTCTGCCTGCATTCTCCGTCAAACCAGAGGTTTCGTTTTGATGGCTGGTAGAAACCTAGCACATTAGATGTGGAATCTCTAACTGCTTGCTGGCAATGTTGCCACTGGTCTTCGATACTTGAAGATTGAGAGGTTAGTTGACACTCGATCAGAGAAGAATCTGGCAAGAACAATTTTTAAATAGTTCTTCACAGGGTCTTAAATAATTTTCATTTTTCTACAGATATACGTATTAACCTTTGAAAAATGATAAGATTTTAACCCGCCTTAGGCCTTGGCCACGCAGTAAGCGGCTGAGCGGAAAAAAAATATAAAACATATGAAATCACATAGAAGTGGCCACGCTATTAGCGACCCGCGAAACAAAATTCTGAGCGGCTATACTACGCCGCTCAGCAACCAAACCTGTTTTATTTGTTCTGAGCGGCAAGAAGTAAAGATGGCCAAAGAATCACGCACTTTTTCAAGCAGCAAATCAAAAGATTCGATAGACATAGATATTGCCAGAATCTATCTATCTATTCGCCAAACTCCGATCTTAATAGGTTAATCGGATGAACAACAAATTTTCTTCTTTTTTTTATACGTTTAAGTAATTTGTAAACATACAAACGATTTTCCCACAGTAAAATTCAGTTTTACTGTTCGCCGGAACTGTTCTTGACAACGGCGTTTTAACAACTAATCGCTCAAAAGCAGTCGCTCAGTTCCTGGCCACACGTCGCTTAGAGCTGCCGCTCAGCCGCTTAGCCGCTTACTGCGTGGCCGAGGCCTTACAGTCATCTGAAAGGAATTTGTTTATTTTTGTACAAAATGACTGGCATTCCCTAATTATAACAATTGAGATGCAGACAAGTTCTTGTTTATAATTTCTTCTTTGAAAAACAATTCCCGCGTCCGCGAATTAGAATCTTAAACTATTTGCAATGAATTCAGCGAGCAACGTTGCTTTTCTTAGCTTCATTCATTTTCAAATTTTCCACAAAACAAGGTCAGTTGCAGTTGCAGTTGCGAATCTTAACAACTGGAACAACAAATAAAATGTATGAAGATTTCTGGACAAGAAAATGCTCTAGAGACAGGACTATTTCCGGTCTCCTTTCACAGACATAAATCCTTTATTAGCAGCTTAAAATCAAATATCCACCGGATGTATCAAACATGATTTTCCCTTTGTAATTGGATTCGGCACAAGAAGACAAGAAAAAATAAAGAAGAAAAAACCTTTTCGGCTCAAACAGTTCAACATTAAAGGATCACGTTTATGCACTTTACGAAAAAGGGATGCATTTTGTTCTCATTTTCATTGTCATTTGCTCATCAATATTGGCGCGTCCTTTTGAAATAATTAAATTTTCTTTGCTTACAATTTTCTTCACGTGCATCAAATGGACGATAAAAGAGACACCCTTCCCACAATTGAAAATAATTTACTCAATGTCTTGAATATCTCTTTGAAAAATAAAACCAAAAAAGCCTTTGTTCATTCAGTGCTGCATACAAATTAATTTTTTTTTCTATTCAACCCCTTTTTTCTAGGTTATCTTCTATGACTCCGATTGGAACCCTACTGTCGATCAACAGGCTATGGATCGTGCACATCGGCTGGGGCAAACTAAACAGGTAACCGTCTACCGGCTGATCTGCAAAGGTACAATCGAAGAAAGGATTCTCCAGAGAGCGCGGGAAAAGAGTGAGGTGTGTATACGTTTTGTTGAAAAAAATTAAATTACCACAATAAAGAGTACTACAACCACCAACCGATTGTACTTGCCCGCATTTGTTGCGCACGTGCTGCATGCGGTGCTCTGATGTTATAATGTGATGGAACATGATCACTTTTAATGCTATCTATGTAAATTTTAACCGGAAGCTTCGTTCCGATACTGAAGCCGAAGCGGGCGGTTGTGTGATCTTCAAAAATTAAAAAAAAAAAAAAAACAGAGAGAAAGAATAGACAAGAGAAATAACAATTACCCATCTTAACTGGGAGTAAATTGGCGCCCGTTTTATGGGATTATTCATATTTTATGTTTTTTTTTCTATGCTTCTCCTCCATTTCGATGGCTGTTGTTTGTTTTCTTTGATTAAAGATAAATATGATGTTTTCTTTTTTTTAGATCCAAAGAATGGTTATAAGTGGTGGAAACTTTAAACCAGATACACTTAAGCCAAAGGAAGTGGTGTCTTTGCTCTTAGATGACGAAGAAATAGAACTTAAGTGTAAGTATTTTTGGAAGCACACACTCAAGTACTAATAAATAGACTGGGATTTTTACCTAATAATTTTGTATTCGGTTGTTAACTCGGCAATAAATTTGTCGAAAATGTTGTATTTTATTTTAAGAACTAGGTTGTATTCATTAGCGTTTTAAATTATCATAAAAATTAAGACAAGATTAACACCATATACAGCTGCGAGCAATGAAATAGTAGTGAATCTTGGTAAAATGAATTTTGCTACACATAATGCATAAAGTGAATCATAGGTCTTTTTTACGCATAAATTAATGAACGATCACATGTGGCAACTCTGATCATGCATTTGAAGTATTCAAAATCTAACCGTTATCTTTTACCACTTATTTCATTTCTTTGTTGCATTTTTTTAAGCGAGCAATAAAATAGTAGCAACAATAGAATAAATATTAACTAAAAATTAATTTAAAGCAAAATATTTGATTTATTGTACAAAAAGTATGTTTTTATTAGTTTTTTATATTTTTGTTTTTGTATTAAACAAAAAAATGTATTACTGTGTAATCCAGTGGGGCGAGGCAAACCGAAGAAAAAGGAATTTTGATCCAAAACCTAATAAAACAAGGAACAACCTACAAATGGAAAAACTTCTCGGATGCTCATCCACGATGATCCGTAATGCCATCATTTGCAAGAGAAAAGAAGAAAAACGGGGTAAAAAGCGGATTCTTTCGGAGGCAACTGTACGATAAGTCACACGGTGCGCTAAAAGTCGACCAACAATGTCAGCTGTTGAAATCCGCGACGAGTTAAACCTAACCTGCGGTATGATACGAAGTCGTCTACGAGAGCACAAACTGAATGCTCGCAGCCCACGTAAGGGGCCGCTTTTGAAAAAAAAAATCATGTGACCCGTGCGTCGCCCGCAATTCGCCAAAGAACATCTGGCTTGGCCTATTGAAAAGTAGCGGTATTTTGTGGACAGATGAGTCCAAAATTCTTCTGTATGGTGGTAAGGTCAGTAAGTAAGGCGTCCCCCTAATACAGAATATGATCCCAAAGGCAGCGCTGCCGGAATTACTACCATGGGAGTATTTGTACTCCCTTTGCGTTCAGTGTACTCCCATACTCCGCTATACTCAAAAATACTCCCCTTAGCGCCTGTTTCACAATATACAAGTAAAGTTCCAGTTAAGCTACTTGGAAGCTAAAGCTAACTAGCAGTTAAAATTCAAAATAACGTTTCACAATATCTGAATAGAGCTAACTAGTAGTTAAAGTGTCAAGTAACTTATAGGGAGGATGAAGTGCCCTATAAAGTAGTTAACTGGCAGTTAACAGAATTAAAAGTCTGAAAAAAAACAAGATTTGTCTTTTTTTCAATTCAAATAGAATTAAATTTCTCAAAAGCATGGATTCGTAAATAATTTTCATTTTTTTCACGTTGTAGAGTCACCACGAAACCGCGTTCTTCAAGTTAGAACGCATGTCATGGAATTCTTGGACAACATAGAATTCCCAAATTAGAAATATTCGCAATATTTTCGGGTTTATTCAAAATAATGCATGGTTCGATCGATTACAATTCCTCATCCTGTGTATTGATTGATTAAAGATATGGGCAACAGTCACAAGTCAAACAAAGAATTATAACTTTCAAAGGCTGGTATTTATTCATTGAAGGCTATTAGGTCATTGCCGTAGATTAGTTCTGATTTCCGAGCACTTTCAAAAAATAATAGGGGTTCGGACCTCTATTCAGTTGAGAGCAAAATCTACAGAAAATTATCCGGAGTAATTTCCGAAACAACAACAAATATCCTTTTGATTTTTGTTATTTTTTTTCTGGCTTTGTCGTTGTCGTTGTTGGAATAACTGGCAATAAGTTACCCAAAACACAAATTTATTAGAAGGATGAATGTGAAACGTAAAACTCATTAACAGGAGGATTTAACTGGCAGCTAATTTAAGTGCTGGTTAACTAAATCAGAACTTTACTTTTACATTGAAAAACAGACGCTTAGAAACTTAAAGGAACATTATATTATATTAACTGCCGGGCTTACATATATCATACCATTATTTGAGCGAACACAACTAGTCTATTGGTGTTAAATTACAGGAACAAGGCGGGCAATAGACTCCCATTTCTTGAGATAACTCGCCCATCAAACCTACTCTTCAATAATGGGATTGTGAGGTGTGCTTTGTGGCTTGTTGAAACTACTTGTGGCCAAAGTCCATATAAATTCAAATGCGAGCCAAAAATAATCGGTTATCATAATACGATAACGCTGGTCATTCAGAACGCCATGGAATTGAATGATTTGGATCATTTGCTACGGATGCCTGAACGGCAGCCATATTTTCGGCACTTCGAAAGGCAGTATTACAGAACGAATATACTGACTCAAATTTTTGGACTCGACTTGTTATTGCCGGATTGAAATAGTGTAAGCTGATAGTTGATAGTTGACACTCAATTATCTCTTCTTTTTTTCCTGAATTTGACTACCAACTATCAAAAATCAGCTTGCACAATTCTACCCCCGGTCTACTAGGGTGAGAAATAAGAATGAATTTGTGATCATCGACTCCGCATTTCGACAGAAAGCCGTTGGTGAATTTTCATGATGAAAATGGTAAGTGATTCATTAGTGAAAATATGCATTCACAAGTTAAATTCAAAGCTGTCAAAACTCGATTTTTCTTCTTCTACCTAATCAAAATGTGTCCCTGTTAAAAAATGTTTGTTTGTGTACTCCCTTCAATAGCAAAATACTCCC
This sequence comes from Sphaerophoria rueppellii, assembly GCA_920937365.1. Taxonomy (NCBI): domain Eukaryota; kingdom Metazoa; phylum Arthropoda; class Insecta; order Diptera; family Syrphidae; genus Sphaerophoria; species Sphaerophoria rueppellii. Next base: position 41,202,617 of record CAKKXW010000005.1, on the reverse strand, counting down.
CTCTAGAACTTGAAAATACTCCTCTGTGAACATTTGAAACGGCAGCCCTGCCCAAAGGTGTCCATAAAATCAATGAAATTATGGACAAGCATGCTTACGTTGAGATTTTGCAAAACACTATGCTGCCCTTTGCTGAGGAGAATATGCCGCTGAAATGGACATTCTAGCAAGTTAACGACCCGAAGCATACAAGCCAGTTGGCAAAAGAATGGTTTCGTTCCAGTGGAATTTAGGTTATGGATTGGCCAGTTCAATCTCCCGACCTCAATCCCATTGAAAACCTGTGGGCAGATATTAAAAAAGCGGTATGGGATGCTAAGCCAAGAGCGAACTTTGGGCTGCAGTTCAGCACGCTTGTCAGACTATACAATTAAAGAGATGTAAAGGCAACGTAGATTCCATGAAAAAGCTATGTGAAGCCGTTATTACAAATCATGTACATGCCACCAAGAACTATGTATATGTATACGGTATGTATACAAATAGTTTTAAAAATACCGTTATTTCGCGAATAATTTACTTTTTAATTAAATATTACTATTTCATTGCTCTTGAAAAAAAAAAAAAGAAAATTGTCTTTCACATTGAAGATCATGGTAAATAACGTTTTTGTTTTAACTAACTCAAAGGTATTCTAAAATTCAGCAACCACTACTATTTTATTGCTCGCAGCTGTATGTATGTATACTAGAATTGCTTACGCGAAAATCTAGTCTTACTTTAGGAATTCAATGCGTGTACTTAAGCAAGTGAACCGCACTGTTATTGAAATGTTATTTATAATAAAAAATGTTTGGAAATCATTCATTAGTTTCAGCTATTCATTTATTATATTTGTTTGACTCAATTTTCTTTTTTATTTTATTTTTAGACCGTCAGAAAACAGAAGAACGTAAATCGGACGAGGCTTTTCCTAAGGATAATAACGATAAAAAACGGAGACTCACTGCAAAAGTAGGTCAACATTTAATTTCTTTAACAGTAATGCTTATAAATATCATTGGCCGAAAACAACGGATTCGACATAATATTTTTTGGCAAGAGGCGGTAAAAACCCTCACAGATCAAGGGGCACTGTAGTGCCCTGCCAAGTTCTCTAGCAACTTTGGCACTACACCCTTATTTATAGGAAACAACTTAGGTCATTTTCCACACCCCTCTAACTACTATACCAAAGAAGTCAAAAGTTTCTAACACATTATTTGGTAAGCTAGTCAAGAAGAAGCACCTCAATAAATTTCAGATATTTAGCATAAGTAGTTTCTAAGATACAATGTTCCAAAAATCACGAAAACCGTAACTGACTGACTGACTGATTCACTTGACAGATAATCGAAATTATGAAGCACTTCCCGTTGCCCTAGAAACTTGGCACAGGATAGGTCATGTGGTACATACAAAGGAAAAAATCGAAAATTTGAAATTTTTCAGTCAGGGGCGTGGTAGCCGCCTACTTTTACATTATTAGTAAAAATTATATGGAGCACTTTGGAGTACAGTAGAATCATGAAATTTGGCATACAAGTACAACAGTGCAATAGAATCAAATAAAATATGAAATTTATGATTTTCAACTGAGGGGGCGTGGTACCCACCCATTTTAAAATATTTTTTTTTAAACATGATCATCGTAACATGGCAAACTAGCAATTCTGCCAGTCAATATAAAAAAATCTTTGCAAAAAGTAATGATACCAAAATCATAAATGTAAAAAAGAGAGCCAAGTTCTCCCGTACAAAAATTCTGCCTAACAAATCAGCCGCGAAATTGAGATCTAAAAGAACGCCAAGTTCTAAGATTCAGCAAGTACTCGTGAAGGTGCATTGCAAATGTTTTAAGTGGACTTACATCGAATCAACTATTAGTTTTGAATGAAAATTGTAAACTAATGTAAATTAGTAAATTTTTTTTACTTTGCAAGTTTTCCAAACTTTTTTAATAGTAGGTTACTAAGAGAAAACCTGCCAAGTAATCAAACAATCCATAATGGATCTCAGCCTAAGATATTGCAGCTCTCCATCATGAACGGACTCTCGCATGCACTTTCCAGTCGCTGAAAGCAAGCGCAGTCATTTGGTCCTTGTACCGTAGGTTCGGTCTTCCTTGCCGTCTCGTACCTGCGGCCTGGGATGAGAAGACTTTCATGGCTGAAGCGTTCTCGTCCGTTCGCTCGATTTGGCCGAGCCAATGTAGTCGTCTTTTCTTGGCCTTCTGAACTACATCCACATCTTCTTCTCCTTTTGCCATGGTCGCATACGGGACCGAAAATCCGTCGAAGAATTTTTCTTTCGAAAGTGCCCAGTATTAATTCCCTTTTTTACTCATCGTCCAGCAATCAGCGCCGTAGAGTAGGACTGATAAAATTAAAGTTTTGTATAGCAGCGTCATGCGTCACAGGTCACAGCTGAATCAGTTTGTTCGGGATCCTGAATTCAGACATAGCCATCATAAGCTCTTGGCGGTGGATGCTATCATAATCAGTTTCAAAGTCAATGAAAAGATGGTGGGTTTCGACTTGAAATTCGTTGGTCTTAGACTGCTCAGTGTGAAATTTGGCTTCGTTTTCTTCAAGGCACTGCGGGATATGCCAGTAGTTTTGCATGACATAGGAGCTTTTGGTCATGGATGCATCTTCTCCCACACTTGTTGACTGGTGCATCGGTTCATAAAACCTCCTCCATTTAAAAGCAATCCGACGCGGCGGACTTGTTATTTTTTAGCTTTTGTTTGGCTCTTCCTACCTCTTCTGCGCTGGGGGCTGGGGCTGGATCTTCATTGACTGGTCTTGCTTCTCTTTCGTAACTAGCTCGCTCGACTTTTTGCGCATTTAGCAGCTGTTGAAGGTGCTGCTTTAAAACATCTTCAATTCCCTGTGCTTCGGTAACTAGGTTTGCTTCACTGTTTCGAAGAGTCTGTGAGAATCTAATTGCTCCGACCCTTTAAAGAAACGCCGGGTGTTGTTCTTGGCCCGAGACTCTTCTAGACCTTTGAGCTGAGAAACTGCGGATGCTTTTTTCTTCCTTCGCAGGGTCTTTTTCCCATTTCTCCTTTTTGTTTGGTACTCTTCTCTCGCTGCTCTTCTTTTCCTTTGCAGCATCTGCAAACGGCCATCTTTCGTCTCTTTTTTCAATAACGCGCACTAATCATCATACCATGGCTTCTTTTTCAAGGATGGCTGGTAATGGTAACTTCAATTCATCAATGTCGGGTAGGTGAGATTGTTGGCCTTCTGCATCCAAATTGATTGGTTCTGTTTTGCTGGCGGAGTTTTGCTCGTCATCGCCATTTAACAGCGTGGAAAAGTGGTCTTTCCATATCCTCAGCATTGACTGTGGTTCCACTACGGTGTTCCCATGATGGTCTCTACAGGCCTCGTTTCGGGGTCTTAAGGCCCTGGAGGTTTGTGTCACCCTTTTGTAAAACTTTCTTACCTCGTTCCTGTTATGACATCCCTCTAGCCCCTCGATCGCGCGCTTCTCATGCTCCCTTTTTTTCTTTCTAAGAAGTATGTGTTCCTCTCTTTTCTGCTCGTAGAGCTCAAGAACTGCTCGCGTCTTTCTCTGCAGTTCCGCTTTGTATGCCTCTTGTGTAGCTGCATGTGCTCACCGGCACTCATCGTCATCGAGGCGGCATCTATGATGGCTGCTTGGCAGTGTTGCCACTGGTTCTCTATATTTGTGCTCGCAGCAAAGGACTTCTGAGGAGATTTTCAGAGACACGATCAGAAAAGGATCTTGCAATCTGTTGCCATTGTATCCGTTTGACGTCGAATTTCCTCCTAGCATTTTCACGTGTTGGCCTTGATCGGGATATCCGCATTCGTACCTTGGCTACAACAAGGTAGTGGTCCGAGTCGAGGTTGGCACCTCGGAATGTGCGGACATCTTGCATGCTAGAGAAGTGTCGTGCGTCGATCGCAATGTGATCAATCTGGTTGACGGTTGATTGGTCAGGAGGTTTCCATGTTCCATTGTTGATATCGAGATGTGGGAATTGCGTACTTGCTACCAGTACGTCTCGCCCCGCAGCGAAGTCGATTAGCCTAAATCCGTTATCGGAGGTGGTGTCTTGTAGGCTATGTCGTCCGATTATTCCACCAAAGATTTCTTTTCTACCCAGCTTAGGATTAAAATCTCCAAGGACGATTTTAATGTCATAGCTAGGGCATTGCTCATAGGTCTTGTCGAGGAGCTCGTAGAACCTGTCTTTGGTGTCTTCATCCTTTTCCTAAGTGGGGGCGTGAGCGCAGATGAGGCTGATGTTGGTGAATTTAGCCTTGATACGGATTGTAGTGATGCGCTCATTCACTGAGTTGAAACTCAAGACCTTCCTCCTGAGTCGAGTCCCAACTACAAATCCACATCCAAATAGACGCTGATTTTGTTCCCGGTAGCAGTCGCCGTAGTAAATATCGCATTTGTTCATTTTACGTAAGCCCGGACCATCCCAACGCATTTCTTGGATGGCAGTTATATCTGCTTTTAAGCAATCAAGGGCTTCCGCTAGTTGTTCGGCTGCACGTGGTCTGTTAAGGGACCTAACATTCCACGTGCAAAACCGAAATTCGTTGTCCTTAAATCGTTTGCGTGGGTCGTCATCATTAATTCCGTGCGTATCCGAGGCTTGTTGGTGGTTCGGAACTATAGTTTCCTTATGTAGCCGGGCAGTCACCCCGGCGCACGACTCCCAACCTGGAGGGCCAGGTCTTTAGTTGACCTCGAAGACGAAGAGCTGGCCAAACCGCTCATTATAGGCCTGGGCTGCGAATATGTCTTAGTAGCCCTATAAGGTGTTCACTAAGTAGTTCATCCTGACTGGAACTGTAGACGCCACCGTTGATTCCATCTTGGGAGTTCTTCCGCTGCCTGTTGAAAAGGAGGCATGCCTTAGTGGACACATACCTCCTACCCCTCTCTCTCTTTGCTGCCGCCAAAAACTTCTCACTGGGGTTGGAACACAATCTTCGGTTGGAGGTACTGGTCCCCGATGTTCACCACGGGGAGGTGGAGAGTAGGAGTTGATAGACAGAGGTTTCTGTGGACGCTTGTGTCCACAGTTGTGATATAACCAGTATCCGGTGGTTACCACTTGGAGGTAAAGTAAGCACTTGGTATTGGTATGTAGGATAAGATACAGCATATGCCTTCAGATCCTACAACACCCAACCACGTCAGCACCTATAGCAATTAAGCCTTATCTGACGGTGGACCTATCCAATCTGTCGGCGGCGTGACAAATTCCAACCGAAGTCAGCTGAGTCACTATGTTATATTAGAGAGGACACTGTACCTCTTCCTGAATGATCCTCCAGAATACAAAGCATCAATTTTCTGAAAAGAAAGAAGCAAGAGTGCCCGCATCCAGATTCACACCAGTACCAATTGAATTAGTGCCAGCTCTTATTCATCTTGGTTTGATTGTAGACTAACTATTCATGTAACATCACGGAAAACCGCAATCAACTTTCAGTCACCGAAAGAAGAGCCGTTGTCCGGCCACGGAAACTGCGCTCAACTTTCAGTTACCGAAAGAAGAGCCGTCAACCGTGATTTACGAATAGCAGCTGAGGCCAAACTCAGACAACCACAACCCCCGCGAAGGTCCATCCCACTAGTGAGGTGGCGAATCCTCACTACCCGCGGTACCCAAACCCTGGGTGAGGTATCACTTTTGTATACTCTTTAAGTTATACTTCCTGTGATATTTGAATAACACTAATTTATTGCATACTTTATAATGTTATGCTTTTATTAGTTTTCGCAGCTTTTCCAGCTGGCGGATGAGGGACACTGCTCACCCTCTGTCAGGTATATCCACATTGATCGAAGGGATGAACCAGCCAATCAAGAACACACCCAACAGGGCGTCTAATTTCATTAACGTTTATCCACATTCGATACTCGTTGATCGTAATTTCCTCTTATCTTTTAAGGATCGCATTAATCTTCATCATACGTCCTGCTTCAATCCGTCAATTCCATTAGACTAAAGCTGCCTACGTCCGCAGGTTCATGCCAATAAATTGACAAGAACCTCTCAGAGGCACCGCAAGAAGGTGTAGGTCAGCACGTTCACTTACTGGGGAATATGTACCCCAAAACATGTTTCCTATCTAAATTTCCAGGTCCATGATTTTACCTCCACATTTGAGAGAACAATTGATTGACTGAACGTGTTACCAGTTTATGCTTCCTTCACAACAAATTTTGCATGTCTAACTTTAATTAATCTCAATTACAATTTTTAGGTTCTCAATTATAGCACTTCCAACTCTAAGCTAATTAATTTTGAACTCTTCAAATAAAACTAAGCGATTGCTTCTCGCGATTCCCCATCATTAAATAATCTTAACGTAGACGTAGTAATTTTATTCCATTCATTGAAAAAAAGGTACACCAGATACACCCTTTTCGCAATAAAAAAAAAGATTGTTAACAACTTACGATCATTCATTCATAGAACGTGGCATCATCCGGTGTGGAAGCAAAAGACACAACCAATGGCAAGGTAACCTACAAAAAAAAAAAGAAAAAAAGTTTAAATCCAACGAAGCAACTGAACACTTAAGAGACCAATAACAAGAGCTACAAAAACACAACCACCGGTCGTCAAAAGCTAAAAGGGAGCCAGATCCAGCGGATAGACAGAAAGTAGTTGTCAATAAGTCTTGTACGGTTTATGATTTCCAAAGCGTTCTTGCATTCATTGTAGGTTTGTTTTTTTTTTCTCTGCAGCAAAGTTAAACTTCTTGTTCTTAAGTGTAGCAAATGTGGACGAACTCTTCATCTTCGTATTGGTCTGATAGCGTTTGCTTATTCATGTGGTGGTATATGAAGCATTTTTTGTTTTTGTGTTCCTTCTTCAGTAATAATAATAATAATAATCAGTCTTCCATTGAATGAACAAAGTCATTCACCGAGACCGATGATGGTGATGCCTGCCAAGAAGAAGCGACGACGACCGACTACGTCCCTGTCTTCCTCTTTTCTTGTCAAGAAAACTTGAAAAAAAAAAATAATAAAAAAACAACAAATCTTCTCCACCTGAAATATGTGTATTACAATGAATGAATAAAAAATTAAACATGCAGCTCGCTGGAACAAGCTTGTTTGTGAGGAATCGTAGTATGGGGACAAACATTGAAAACAATCGGACAAAAAGGACGTACAAGCTTGATACTACAATTTTGTATTGTAATTTTTGCATTACAAGTGAAATGGTGTGGAAAATAACCTTAAAATAATAAAAGGCATCACAAAGCATTGTTTTCTACAATAATTCAAAAAGATTTCATTCAGAAAAATTAGCTTCCAACCATTTAGAAAACGCAGCCTCTATCTCGTAAAGTCTCCTCGAAGCATCTATAGTTCTATGAAGCTATTTCCTAAGGCCTGAGACTTTGAGACTCCCCTTAAAAAGTTGGACAACGAAACGAACCGATTGCAAGTCCAGAATACCACTGATGAAATGGTGACAAACATAGCAGTCAGAATGTTTAGTCATTTGTCAAAAAACAAGAAGAATTCTTGATTAAATACCTTACTTACTTACTTAAGCTGGCGCTACAGTTACAGTCCGTTGTGGACTGTAACTCGGGAATAGTGTCGATGTCAAAGGCTTTCCGGGCCGGAGCATTGGTGTCCATCCGCTCTAAGTGACCGAGCCATCTGAGTCTTTGGACCTTAACTCTTCTGGCTAGGTCCATACAACCCGTAAAGTTCGCTGTTGTATCTTCTTCTCCATTCCCCTTCAATGCACACGGGCCAAAGAGTACCCGAAGAACTTACCTGTCGAAACAGCCTAAGGCACTTTCATCCGATTTTGTCAAGGTCCATGCTTTTGCACCATACAGCAGGAATGGGATGATGAGTGTGTTGTACAATTTTACCTTAGTTGCTCGAGAGAGCGCTTTTACATCAATTCCATTCTTAGCCCAAAGAAACAGCGATTAGCAAGAGTTATTCTTCGTCTGATCTCGGACGTGTTATTGCCCGTGTTTATAGCGGAGCCTAGGTAGACAAACTCCTCTACTACCTCGAAGTTATACGCGTCTATTGTGACGTTCTGCCCGAGCCGTCGGTGTTGGGTGTCCTTCCTCGAAGACAGCATATACTTCGTTTTTCCCTCATTTACCGCTAAACCCATTTTTGCCGCTTCTGTCTCAATTCTCACAAAGGCGCCTTTGACATCACGCTGTGTTCTTCCCATTATATCAATATCATCGGCGTACGCGAGAAGTTGAACAGATTTTTGGAAGATAGTGCCTCTGGTGTTGACGTTGGAGTTCTGCACTATCTTCTCAAGAACGATGTTAAAGAAATCGCATGACAGTGCATCGCCTTGTCTGAATCCTTTTTTGACGTCGAAAGATTCCGTAAGCTCGTTGCCAACCTTTATACAGTTTGTCTCTGTAGATGATGTCATACGTGGGCTTAAAATCGATGAAAAGGTGGTGGTTATCTAATTGGAGTTCATAGGTTTTTTCCATTATCTGCCGTATAGTAAAAGTTTGATCGATGGTTGACTTTCCTGGCCTGAAGCCACATTGATAAGGACCAATCAGATTGTGGACGAAAGGCTTCAGACGATCACATATTACGGCGGAGAAGATCTTGTACAGGCGATGTTAAGTAAACTAATTCCTCTGTAGTTAGAGCAGTTTTTTATTAAATACCACCTTACGCAATATCTCGAGAACCGAAAGTTTCTATATGACCGCCGCTGGTTGGACTTTTGCAGCAACAGGTCCACCGGTGATTTGATGGCTTATCTCACCGAACAGTGGAACCAATCTTTACATCGTTTTGGAGAAAGTAAGATTGTTGCACTTGATATTTCAAAAGCATTTGATAAAGAATGGCATCTTGCTCTTTTATCGAAAATGCGTGCCTTCGGTATAGATGAATCCCTTCTTCGTTGGATTAGAAACTTTCTTTCAAACCTTTCAAAGTCGTTTTGGACGGATTCAAGTCTGAAACCTACAATATAAATGCTGGTGTGCCCCAGGGCTCCCTTTTGTCTCCGACCCTCTTTCTCATTTTTATTAATGATCTCTTGTCTGTTACTTCTAATCCAATAAATTGTTTCGCTGACGATAGCACTCTTAGCTTTTCTTATTCGTTTCCAGACCCACATCCCTCCTCTTCGGATGTGGAACTGCAACGGCAAAGTATGATAAACTCATTAAACTCTGACTTAAACAACATTAAACAATTAAAAAAAACCCGTAGAGTTTAATGCTTCGAAAACCCAATGCTGTCTTATCGTTAAATCGAAAGATACTCCACTGTCTATAGTGAGATCGAATATCTCGAGATGCTCGGTATGTTCATCTTCGACCACATCTGTTGGAACGAGCACATATGCGAAATCGCCAAAAGTATCGCAAGATGTTTTGGTCCCTTAAGTCGGTGCAAGAAATTTGTCCCGCCTAATCTGGCGATCTTGGGATGGTCGAACCACCAACCAACCATCCAACATCTTGAACGTGTGCACTTTCCGAGGAGCAAATGTGGACTCTGACAACTTGCTGGTAGTGGTTTAGTTTAAAGTTCGACTATCAAACAACAAAACAACACGTGCGGCTCAAAGAAAGAAGTGCAACATCGATTGCCTTAGCTCTCCGAATAATGCCAGACAGTATAGTGAGCGCCTAAGTAAGCGGCTCTCCGCCGTCCTCCCAAATACCACAGATATCAACGCCTTGTGCAATCAATAATAAATAATGTGTAGGACACCACGAACACCATAGGTTACCAGCCAACCCGAAAAAGAACTCGTGGTATGATGATGAGTGCGCGATATTGAAATAAGAGACGGAAAATGCACGTTTTGCAGATGCTGCTACAGAAAACAAGAACAGCAAGAGAAGAGTTAAGAGTACCGAACAAAAAAGTGAAATGAGAAAAAGACCCTGGAAAGGAAGAAAAGAGCATCCGCAGTTTCTAAGGCCAGAACAACACCCGGCATTTCTTTAAAAGGTCGAAGCAATTAGCTTCTGATTTCAGAACCGGGACACAGGCTTTTCGAAACGATCGACTTCCGAGGCATATCACTGCTTCATGTTGCATACAAAATCCTATCCAACGTACTGCGTGAGAGCCTTAAACCGTTCTGCAACACAATAATCGGCATGTACCAGTGTGGGTTTAGGCCAGGCAGAACAACGATAGACCAAATATTCTCACTAAGGCAGATCCTGGAAAATACCAACGAATTTCAAGTCGTAACCCACCATCTTTTCATCGACTTCAGAGCTGCTTATGATAGCATCCACCGCCAAGAGCTTATGATGACGATGTCCGAATTCGGGATCCCGAACAAACTGATCCGGCTGTGCCGCATGGCGCACTAGAGGCTAGAGTTGTGTTTGAGGCCTTCACAGCGATTGAAGAACAGGCGAAACTCGTTGGTCTTGAAGTGAATGAGAACAAAACAAAGGACATGCTATCAACAAACAAAGCAACATCTGTCCACCGCCTAGGACAAAACAGCACTGTTGGTAGCATAAATTTTGAGGTAGATAAGGACTTCACCTACATTGGAACAAACATCAATCAAACAAACGACACCTTAGTGGAGATCCGAAGAAGAATTACCCTACCGAATCGCTGCTGCTTTGGTTTGGCAAAACAACTGGGTTCAAAACTCCTCACTCGAAAGACAAAGTGTCTGCTATACAAAACTTTGATCTTACAAGTCCTACTCTATGGCAACGGGTGCTCGATGATAAGTAAAAAAGTGGAATTGATACTGGGCACTCTTGAAAGGAAGATTCTTCGACGGATATTCGGTCCCGTATGCGACGATGACAAATGGAGGAGAAGTTTCAACAGAGAACTGTACGAGCTGTACAAAGATGTGGACGTTGTCCAGAAATCCAAGAACAGACGACTACATTAGCTCGGCTACATCGAGCGAATGGACGACAACGCTCCAGCCAAGAAAGTCTTCTCATCTCAACCCCCAGATTTGAGCCGATAAGGAAGACCGAACCTACTGTCCAGGGGCCGCTTAAGGGTTTTCTAAATCGGTTTTTTGGCAATCCGGTAGCATATAGAACAAAATATCCCTCTGGCAAAGATTGTGACGGATTAAATTTTCAGTGTTTTTTAATCGATTTTCCAGGAATTCCTAGATTCGTATCTTATCTCTCCCTATTGCGCAATTCACTGTCAAGTTGCAACTCGGTTTCCATAAAAGACATTTCGAGACGAAATGTACGGTTCGACACATCACAACTTCTACCCTCCTTCGTTCCCCTAAAAAAAAAAGTCAACGCTATGAACGCAACAGAACCTGAATCCGATAGAAAAACAATTATTCGATGATGCACCTTGACATTAGCCGAAAAATCGACCGTAACGCTTTTACACTCATTAGTAATACCGAATGAACATGAAAATGCCAAACCTTATTATCAAAAAAAAAAAAAAAAAAAATACAAATTACTTTGAAAATCCACCTGTTTCTTGACATCAGAGTCGCGAAGCAGGTTCAAGTCCACCAGCACGATGGACAATGCAATCGTATGTCGTCTACATAAAATCGAAAAATAATTGTATTATGAATTTCCCGAGGGCCATTATTTTCTCCAAAAATTATAATTCATGGGGTAGTGGATACGCTTGTCGTTAATGAATGGATGTTGTTGAATTGATGGTCATGCTGTGAGCGTGATGTGTTGAGGTAGATTCGGTTGCAGTTAAAGGGACATTACAACGGTTGTTTTAGGGTAGAATGTTTTTAATTTGTAGCGGAAGAAGCGCGAGTGATTCGTGCGACGACATACAAGTACAAGGGTATTTTCGGGAGAAAGTTGAAAGTCGTTAAAGTACACTTTGCTGTGTTTATACTCGAATTCTGGCTATTCCTTCACATTTGCATTTGCACTTTTGAAATTCTGAAAATTCTTGGAGAAAAGAAACATAGTTTGAGACTCGTCACTCGGCTTTCATTAAATCTCCTAATGCTTTGTGAAATTTCTCCCATTTGTAGATTCCACCAGCTGATGGTTCAACTAATACACCCGATAACCAGACATCCAAACGCATCAAATTGGACAATGACGATGATTCAAATATTGACGTTGGAGCCAACAGCCCAGTTCCCAGCAACGACCAATCGCACACGGAATCTTTTGTGCCAGGAGCGACGCCAGTTATGCGAAATGATGAATCCAGCAATGAGGCTCTGATTGTCGATTGTGATACACCACTTCGGCGAGCATCACCAAGTAAGTTGTTGTTTTTTTTTTCTTCTTTCAACATGAAATGTGTTTAGGTCTACTGCAATTAGTTTGGAAGCGAATTCTTGCAAATTGAATATTTATTGCCAAACAAATGGCATAGTTAGCTGAGTCTCCAATTGGAAGTAGAAGCTTTCTTTATGTTCAGACTTAAAGGAGAACATCGAACCCAGTAGTTGGTATTAAGTGGTTAAAATTTTATTACATTGCTATTGTATTTGGATAAGTTGATCCTTGCGAGTACACTGGGATGTTTGTCAATAAAAATTAGTCAAGTTTTTCTTAGGTCGAATTTTGTTGAATTTCACTTGAAAGCAATTCTCTTGTTCGTTAGAGGAAGTGGTTGGTTGCCTTCCTGGATATTGAAGGTGCTTTCAACAACGTTGACACATCTGCTATCACTTCTGCTATGACGACCCTAAACGTCGAATACTCACTCTGTGAGTTGATTAATCTAATGCTAAAAAGCAGGATCATCAACTCTAAGATGGGGGATTTTTGTACGAAAAGGTCTGTCAGTAGAGGCACTCCGCAAGGTGGTGTTCTGTCCCCTCTCCTGTGGAACATAGTAGTTAACGAACTGCTAATATCCCTCGAGATTGAAGGCTACAGAGTGATTGCGTATGCCGATGATGTTGCTATCGCCGTCACAGGAAAACATCCTAATACACTGAGAGACCTCCTCCAAAACGCACTTAATATGCTCACTAGATGGGCTGATCAATGTGGACTTAGTATTAATCCCCACAAAAACAGACCTCGTCCTTTTAACACGGAAATACAAGATCCCAATAATTGTGCTACAGTAGCTCTTTTCTCTTGCAAGCCATTGGAAGCAAATGGGGTCTTCAACCACGCATAACCTATTGGCTATACACATCGGTCATTCGACCAATACTCATGTACGGGGTTGCAGTATGGTGGACTGCACTGGAGAAAGTCACTTACTGCGACAAACTCAGCAGAGTCCAACGCACTGCATGTCTCTGCATAAGCGGGGCATTGAGAACCACACCCTCAGCAGCGTTAGACACTCTCCTCCATCTGACACCCCTCGAAATTTTAAGCAAACAAATGGCAGCGAGTACAGCTATAAGGCTCAACGCCTCATCTCAATGGACCAACAATAATGTGGGACATTCCATCATTTTGAACTTCTTCGGTTCTATACCAAAGTACATAGACTACACCATTCCAAAACCCAAATTTGGTAAAAACTTCCACATATCCATTCCATCCAGAGATGAATGGGAAGACAATAAACTTCTGGATGACAAAAGCATTCATTTTTATACAGATGGATCCAAGACAAGTGATAGAGTTGGTAGTGGTGTGTACTCAGAAAAGCTTAATCTAAGCATCTCATTCCGCCTCCCTAATCATTGTAGCGTCTTCCAAGCGGAAATTTTAGCGATCAAAGAGGTTCTCTCCTGGCTAAGAGAAAACGTGATATCAACTTCGGATATCCGCATCTTCTCTGACAGTCAGGCTGCTATTAAATCTCTTGACGGTGTCTCAACCAAATCTCAAACGGCCCTCGATTGTCGATCGTCTCTTATGGAGATGGCGCAGCAATTTAACATTCACCTCTGTTGGGTGCCGGGCCACAGAGACATCACAGGAAATTTTAGAGCCGATGAACTCGCTAATAATGGAACCGTCATACCTATTTCACCTGAAACTCTAGGTCGCAAAATTTACCAACGTGCGCAGCCACAAAACTCATTTGGCCTTCACTGGACCTAAAGCGCTCGAAAGACTTGTTATCTCAAAGCAGACTTCATATTTGCTCCCTAATAGGTGTCCTTACGGGACACTGTCTTATAGGCAGACACGCAACACGACTTGGTGTAGCCTCAAATGACTTCTGCAGGAGCTGTATGGACGAGGAAGAAGAGGAAACAATCTCTCACCTTCTCTGCACTTGCCCTGCTCTTTCACTAAGACGCAAACTTCATCTGGGAGAGTACTTTGATGATAATCCCAGTGAACAAGCTAATAAGGATATCAAATATCTTCTTCGCTTTATAAAAAGCTCAAAATGGTTCGACTTGTTAGAAGTAATTCTCTAGATTCATGTGGTATCACAATGGGCCTAAGTGTGTGGATTCTGTATCCACAGCCACTTTAACCTAACCTAACCTAACCTAGAGGAAGTGCTTAAATTTTCTCAGAAGAAATTTCTCCAAAAGTATCGAGGAGAATAGCGAATAGATTGGTTTTAAATGTTAGTCACTTTTGCTGTAACAACGCTCCCACTTTAATAAACTTAACAAACCAATCGAATTAGTACATCATATGGCTGTCTGGTGCTGTCTTTTATTTCATTTTCAGTTTTTGGGTAGAAAAATTGCAACTCGGCAATTGGGTTGTTTCGAGTGTGTTTTTTGTTTCACGTGGGATGCAACAAGATCAGCAGTAATTAATCTGTACGGCGAATCGTTTGGACAATTAACAAGGAGTTTTTTCTTCTTTTTTCTTGTGATTGTCGAAAAGTTTCTTTTCCGACAGTATTGCGTATAGCGAAATTTTGTTTTCTTGTATCGAAAACATAATTTTGTATGTCTATGTTGCTGGTTATCTTGTCAGTTGGGAGAATAGCAGAAACATGGGAATTTGATTGCGATATGGAGAAGAGAAATGAATATGCACCCAACTAACCGACATTTAGAGACTTAACTTGTATACTTATCGTATTATGTCTGGCCCAAATGTATTTGTTGGTATTGAAGGTAAAAGTTGTTTAGTCTTCGGGAAAAGAAAATCTTGCGAATACTTATAGAGATGTATCATGAAGCGGTTGCTAAAATTCGATGTGCAGATGTATTGTAGGTGCTGAAGATTTCGAAATCACAGTAGGTGTACCTGCACCAGTGAAGATCCGATATCCCCATGAGCACTTGCCCTGGAAAAATGTAGAGACCGCAAAGGCGGTTGTGTCTCAAAAGTATGGAAAGAGTAGATACCTAAAGGCCTGCCGACAAATTAATAAACAAAGAATACCGAAGGATTTACCCTCATTCTGTGGAATAAGTGGAAAATGCTATTAACAAAATAGAATTTATCTTAAGTGACGTTTATAAATAGAGTGGCGCGACAGCTCTTGAAGAGCCAAGGCCTAAGTGGCTTACTCTCATCAACAATTCTCTGGGTGCCTGTGAACGGCAAAGTGGAGAAGTACTTTTTCATGACATATTGATACTCTTGGAAGTTTTGTCAGTTCTTCGCAAGTGGCAGTGCCTGTGAAAGATGAAATAAAAACTGTGGGCACGAGTAGGGCTCGAACCCACGACGTTGTCGCTTAGCAGTCAACGCACCCAACCAGCAAGCCACGGACACTACCTTAACTGACGTTTAGGTACTAATTTATTCCACCGTGGAGGGTGTTTTAGCGAAGGAATACAAAAAATATAAAAACAAAATACTTTTCTGTAAGTTCATTAGATGGCAAAAGACAATAAAAAATCGCTTGTCAAGTATCAACACCAACAAAATTACCAAGAGGAATTTTGGGTAGACGTCACTTTGCTATTCCGGGAACAAAATATTTTTATTTATGAGAAATTTTACCCTTTGGATAAAAACTTAACCCATAACGGGTTGTGTATCGAGTACAAACATCCCTTACCGAATCCTAAATTTGGACAGATCTTCAACTTCTCGCAATTTTGACGCTCTGTCTGACTCCATTCAAAGAATTGTATGATTTCAATGTTCTTCTTTCGTGGTGTCTCCGTTCGGGCCAGACAACACCCGAAGGAATGTGTGCTGAAATCTTTGCTGAGTTTAACCACCTTACTCAGCTTGTCACCGAGCCCACTCGAATATCGGACATTAATGGCCAAGCGGAAAATACTCTTGACTTGTTTCTTACGTCTGACCCTGATAAATACACTATCAGTATATTAACGCCTCTAGGCAGATCAGACCATAGCAGTGGCGTGGCGTGGATATCTTCAAATGGTAAGACGAGAAAAATGAATCACCTACACAAATGAATAAGGAATAAATAGAAGGTACCTTAAATTCCAAACGTGGAATAATCGAAGCCAATTTTTCTATACTTTAAGTCATTTAGGAAAATTCACAATGAGCCTAAAGCATAAAAAAAGCGGCTTCAAAAGAAGCCTATGCGGAAATGCAAGAAAATTAAATAAAATTTTAAGTAACGTAACTAGTATTAAAAAAAAAGAACTTTATTTCAAACGAAACCATCTTTACGCTTATATTCTATTTTCATAGACGGAAAAGAGCGTCCGAGATCAATCACTTTTTTTTTCAATAAAAAATCTAACTTCCTAAATTGATTTTCCTCTTCTAAAAGGAAATCAGTTAAGCAACACTCAACACTTAGCAAAGCCATTTAAAATAATTAAAACAAAACAGTTCCAATGTTCACTTTTAACAATATTCAGAAATTTCAGTTTTTTTTCACAATTTTCACAAATTTACGTTACTTAAACGTTCACTTCAAACTTGCAAATTATCCAAAACAATGATGAGTAGAACAAAACAAAACAGTAAAACAAACCCGAATTCGCCGTACATTGCTCGAAGGCGAAAATTTTATTATTTTTTTCAAGCAGACATTGCCGAAAGACGAAAATTATCGTCTTACTTTTTTCAATAAGAGAACGTGTATTGAAAAGGGAGGCACCTGTGGGGAAGTATACCGTAGGAAAGACAGGGACAAACACAAAATATGTTCTGCTCGGCGATTTTCAATGCTTCGTGTGTGCTTTGTGTATTGTGTGTGTATCTCGCAAATTTAAAAGGCTTGAAGAACATTGTTACACACAATGGGAAAAGATAGGGTGTTGACTGCTTAGTTGTAAACTTATGTTGCTGGTTTTTTCTATGAACAAGAGACTAATTTTAAAAGGTAAGACGATAGGAATCGTGTTATATGGACGCCACGCCACTGGACCATAGTATTATATCTGTAAATTTCTCGTGTCAAGCTAATCCAGTTAGAGAAAGAGCTCCGAAGAGAACCGTGTCGCGGATCTGTAACTGGTCACTATGCTTCCTCGATAGTGACGTAGACTCCAGCGCAGATATGATTACTATTATGATTATTTTGGGAATGAAAACTTTTATCCCGAATAGAGTTTAAAGTATCAGACCCAAGGAAAAGTCATGATTCGATTCAAGCTGTAAAGGAAAAAGAAGTAAAGTTCCGTTGTTTTAGAGACAACCCAACAGAGGAAAACCGGAACAAGTTTAAACAAGCCAGGAAGGCCTGCAATGCCCATATTCGGCGGACCAAATTTTTACATGACCAAAAATTAAGTCAAAAAAATACTGCAATGTCCCAAAGGTAGTAAGAATTTTGTCTCGCGAAAGCTAACCTTTTTGCAAGGCGGTTCGCCACCAAATCCTCGTTGGCAAAGAGTGTCACGACTCCTCCAGTTCTAGAGCGCGTCAATGATTCTATGGGACAAATCTTCTTTCGTACTCGTGCTGTGGCGAGAGTCCCAAAAGACCTCAACATACATAAATCCGCTGGTCCGGATGGTATCCCCGCTATTATTCTGAAGAGGAGTTCTTCCACGCTGGCAAAACCGTTGAGCAAACTTTTCCATCTATCCTATTCTTCTGGGCTCGTTCCGAGCAGTTGGAAAACAGCATTTGTCCAGCCTATTCCAAAAAAAGGCGAATCTTTTTCTCCTCCAAATATCGTCCGATTGCACTTGCGTCCTTTCTTTTTAAGGTCATGAAAACGCTGATAAACCATCAGCTCAAGAAATATCTCGAAGACCGAATGCTTATCAAAAGCAGTACGGCTTTTGCAGCAACAGGTGCACTGTTGATCTGATGGTTTTTCTCACCGAACAGTTGAACAAAGCTTTACATCGTTTTGGAGAAAGCAAGATTGTTGCACTTGATATTTCAAAGGCATTTGATAAAGTTTGGCATCTTGCTCTTTTATCGAAAATGCGTGCTTTCGGAATTGATACATCCTTCCTTCGTTGGATTAGAAACTTTCTTTCAAACCCTTCAAAGTCGTTTTGGACGGATTCAAGTCTGAAACCCACAATATAAATTCTGGTGTGCCACAGGGCTCCGTTTTGTCTCCGACCCTCTTTCTCATTTACATTAATGGTCTCTTGTCTGTAACTTTTAATCCATTAAACTATTTTGATAGTACCCTTAGCTTTTGTTATTCGTTTCGAGGCTCACATCCCTCTTCTTTGGATGTGGAACTGCAACGGCAAAATATGGTAAGCTCGTTAAACTCTAAACAACATTGTATGAAAGTGGCGCGACAGCTCTTGAAGAGCCAAGGCCTAAGTGGCTTACTCTTATCAACAAATCTCTGGGTGTGTGTGAAGAATTGAGTGGACCTACAATTTAACGCCGATTCCGAACGGCAAAGTGGAGAAGCACTAATATGGGGCGCCGGTAGCAGGTAGAGTTTAGTAGGGTAGCAGGGTACAAAAGTACGCTCTAGACTCTGCTTTTACAGTTAGCGAGCTGGAAAAAACGCTTGTGACTCTTTAAGGTGGTAAAGCAGCCGGGTCTAATGGTATTTCAGTGGAATTTTTAGCTTCCCAGAGGAAGTTATTGTAATGGATACGATTTTGTGAATCTCCAATTTTTGCAATTCTCCATGTTTCGAGGTCACTAGAATCCGAATCAAGCGTTTTTATGATGATGTCTGTGTGTATGGATGTGTATGTGCGTATGTGCGGACGTGCGTTAGTTTTTTTCAGCTCAATTATCTCGCGGACCACTCATCGTATTGTCATAAAATTGGTCTCATTCGACGCGGCATTGTGTGGTTAAGACGTTAAGAGCTGATTAGGTTTGAGCGGTTTAATGGCAATAAAAAATCTAAGATAACCCTAATATAATGAAAATTATGATAATTTCTGCAATAATTTCAACAATAATGCAAAAATCTACAGTAAGTGTGAAAAAAAACAATATTCAGTAGTATCATAGACTATATTTGATTATTAGCTGACCCACCAAACGCTGCTTTGCCGTATAAATATTAATTTTCGGAAATACTAATCCGATTAGAAAAATTGCTTCTATAATAGAAAACTACACTATTCAGGAGCAATATAGGCTGTATTTTACTGTGCAAGTAGTTGTGAATAAGTCCACGAAATGGTACGATCAACTTTTGGCAGATGGCACCACTGTTATTCAATAAATTTAATGTTTTTCATAAAGTCATCAGTTTTATGGAATTTGACTTTGACCAACGTGCGTGTTCAACTACAACGGGATGCATCGGCTGAATATTTTGCAAAACAACTAATGTTTTTACTTTTTTTTCTACTCTGGGAAGTTAGTCGTGTGGACTCCATGGGTCGCACTTATATTTTTTAAATATGGAACTGACTTGTTCAAATAGGAACTTTTAATACTTTTTAATAAAGTTTTGGAGGGAGATCTTACTCCAATTGAATTTCGAGATACCATTATATTCCCAATCCACAAGAAAGGATCGTTATTGGCTGTTGCAATTTACAGAGGTATTTCCTTTTTAAATCATATCAAAAGTCGGTGAGATATGTAGAGCTGATTAAATTGTTGAAGCTTCTAGTTCCTTGCACAGAACTATTTACAGCAGACTAAATTATAACCTTTCAGAGAAAAATTACTTGCATGATCTCAATAATGTCCACGTGATTTCTGTGAAGGTCAGACTACGCAGTGAGAAGTTCACTTCGTTGGACAATGTTCATTCTAAAAGAAATAAAAAGAAATATAT
>CAKKXW010000005.1:41161302-41173897 GCA_920937365.1 Sphaerophoria rueppellii | reverse complement strand
ATGAGCTCCAAATCGATACCCACCACCTTTTCATCGATTTTAAGGCCGCGTATGACAGCATCTACAGAGATGAACTGTATAAAGCTATTTTTAGTTTTGGCATCCTTGCCAAGCTCGTTCGCTTGTGCTAAATGACTCACGCTGTGCCATCAAGGTTGGCAACGAGCTTACGAAATTTTTCGATGTCAAAAAAGAATTCAGACAAGCCGATACACAGTCTTGCTATTTTTTTAAACATCGTTTTTGAGAAGATAGTGCAGAACTCCACCGTCAACACCAGAGGCACTTTCTCCCAAAAGTCTGTTCAACTTCTCGCGTACGGCGATGGCATTGATATAACAGGAAGAACACAGCGTGATGTCAATAGCGCCTCTGGCGCAAAAAATGGGTTTACCGGTAAATGAGGGAAAAAGCGATGTATATGCTGTCTTCGAGAAAGGATACCAAACACAATAGATGCGCTGTTATATGATTTCTTCAACACAGTCCTGGAGCAGGCAGGTGTGAGCACCGAAAACACTATCTTCAACAAACTCACCCAGCTCCTAGGCTATGTGGACGACATACACATCATCGGTTGGTCCATGAGAGCTGTACTTGAGGCCTTCACAGCGATTTAAAAACAGGCGAAACTCGTTGGTCTTGAAGTGAATGAGGACAAAACAAAGTACATGCTATCAAATACAAAACAACCTTTGTCCACCGCGAAGGACAAAACGTCACTGTTGGTAGCAACAATTTCGGGGTAGATAAGGAGTTCACCTACCTTGGAACAAACATCAATCCCACAAACGACACCTTAGTGGAGATCCGAAGAAGAATTACCCTTGCGAACTGCTGGTAGCAGCAAAACATCTGGGTTCAAAACTCCTCATTCGGAAGACAAAGTGTCTGCTATACAAAACTTTTATTTTACCAGTCCTACTCTACGGCACCAAGTCCCGGACGATAACTAAAAAAGTGGAATTGATACTAGACACTTACGACAGAAAAATTCTTCGACGGATTTTCGGTCCTGTATGCGACGATGGTGAATGGAGAAGAAGGTTCAACCGCGAACTGTACTAGCTGTACCAAAATGTGGATGTAGTCCAGAAAGCCAAGAAAAAACGACTACATTGGCTCGGCCACATCGAGCAAATGAACGACAACGCTCCAGCTAAGAAAGTCTTCTTATCCCAGCCCCCAGGTTCGAGACGATAAGGAAGACCGGACCTACTGTACAAGGACCAAGTGACTGCGGATGCCAGGGCGCATGCTTTCGGCGATTGGAGAGTGCATTCGAAAGACCGTTCACGAAGGAAGGCTGCAGTATCTAAGTCAGGCTGGATTGTGAGCCGGATAAATAAAGTAAGTTCATTACACATATAACACGGATGTGTCCTTACAATATACATATGTAAAGAGAGTCCAACAGTAAGGTGCGAAAAAAAAATGGACATATTCAGATGAACGACAGTGTAGCTGTGTGCGCGGTGTAAAGCACTATTCACATGAGCACGACCAACGAACGACGAATGAATGAAGAAAAGTGATTTTAGATACTTTTGGAGCCATATTTCTTTACAAATAGTCAACAAAACGATAAAAGTGAAGTTAATATTTGATTTGTTATGCATAAATTACATTTTTAATCTCAAATGTTAATAAATTTGAGAAAACAAATTTATTTTTCGCGAAAAGAATTGTAGTTGATACGAACTGTCAAACTCTATTCGCATTCCACATCATCCACACTCTTACCCGCGATAATCTTTATGTTTTTTGTGATTTAAGTTTTGGAATACTGGAGCAAGATCGTGAGAACCAATCGGGCATATTTTTTCAATACCTTTGCAAGTATGCAAGTTTTCTGCCTTCATTTCTTATTTAGTAAGTTTGTGTTCAAAGACTGGCAGCATAATGTTGACAAATTTCGAATGGATCTTATCTAAGAGCTAACAGGCCGTAGACAATGTTTAATTTTAACTGCAGTTTAATTTTTAAGACAAATTAAAGTAGTGATGGGTCAACTCGGTTTGCTAACTCGAGTCAACTCGGTTTGTTCTTTTTTCAACTCGAGTTAGCTAACTCGGTTTGCCAACTCGAGTTGAACGGTCCAATTCGGTTTGCCAACTCAGTTCGCCAACTCGGTTTGCAACTCAGTTTGCCAACTCGGTTTGCTAACTCGGTTTGAAAATTCGGTTCGCCAACTCAGTTTGCCAACTCGGTTTGAAAATTCGGTTCGCCAAATCGGTTTGCCAACTCGGTTTGTGAAAATTCGGTTCGCCAGCTCGGTTTGCCAACTCGGTTTGAAAATTCGGTTCGCCAAATCGGTTTGCCAAAAAAAAAAAAGCAACTGGTTAACTTGCTTCTAATTTTGTAAGTGTTTTTTTAATTTTGAGTTTACATATTGTATATAAGGGCAATTAATTACCAAGTGGTAGAATTTCATTATCAGCAGATGGCATTGATAAAAACCTAATTATTCAATTTTTTATGTGTTTTCTAGACCGGTTTTCGGGCATATCCGGTATTATTCAGAACGAAATATATATATAGCGACCTTGAATCGTACCTTATCTTTCTACTGAGCCATTGACATTCAACTTTCACCAGCGGATGGCAGAGATTTTGACGGATTAAAAACCTGGTATTTTCGTTTTGTTTTTTTTTCTTAAATGTTTTCTAGAGCGATTTTCCGGGCAATCCGGTAACATTTAGAACGAAATATCCCTCTAGCGACCTAGATTCGTACCTTATCTTTCTATTGAGCCATTGACATTCAACTTTCAACAGCGGATGGCAGATTTTGACGGATTAAAAACCTGGTACTTTCGTTTTTTTTTTTTGTAAGTTTCAAACCGAAATGGCAAACCGAGTTGGCGAACCGAATTTTCAAACCGAGTTGCAAACCGAGTTGCAAACCGAGTTGGCAAACCGAGTTGACTCGTTCAACTCGAGTTGCAACTCGGTTTGCAAAAAACCAACTCGAGTTAACTCGGTTTACAAAATTTACGGTTCGGCACATCACTAAATTAAAGCATTTGATCTTGAAAAACAATCAAAAGCCATAAAAACCATGTTTACACGATTTAAATCAAAGTAATTCAGGAAGCCACTTGAGCTATGGACTACCCATTTCCTTATAAAAATAGATAACAACACCGTTACACAGAACACCCACATTTTATCAAATCAATTTTAACACCTTTTGTAAGTACTAACAACTGGAACATTAGATAACCCCCATTCAAGTTCAGATTAGACATTTAAATTAACATAGCTCAAAAGCAACAAAACCTTCGTTCGCATTTGAATAAAAGTCAGTTGGCGCAACAAACTATTTGTAATTCTTTCAACAATCCGAGTTAGAATGGATATTAAAATCATTCAAATTGCAGCCATATTGTTTTTAACGGGTTGTCATGGATCATCGTTATTCAAAAGAACATTCAATCTACTGCATCAGGAACCTCCGCCACCGAAATCGACCAGTCGTTTCAATGTCGCTACGCGTTGGATCGAACAGAAGCTGGATCAGTTCAACGAAAGTGACACGCGAACATGGAAAATGGTTTGACAGACGGATTATTATTTGCACTTTGACATTTTTAAAGTCATCCATCATCTTTTTTGAACAGAGATATATGGCGAATGAACAGTATTTTGAGGAAGGAGGACCGTTATTCATATTTGTTGGTGGCGAATGGGCGATCTCAAGTAGCTATTTGACAGGAGGTCATATGCATGACATGGCAAAGGAACACAAAGGATATCTATTTTACACAGAACATAGGTATTATGGACAAAGTCGACCAACAAGGTATTCGTTTTTATTGTTTCACAAATTCCAATTACATTTTATGATCGATTGATTGTATTTTCATTAAGCGATCTCCGAACGGAAAATCTTCAATATCTAAACGTCAAACAAGCTTTGGCTGATTTAGCACATTTCATTCGAACTGTCAAATCAACGACACCGGGTATGGAACAGTCTAGGGTAATTTTGACAGGCGGTTCATATTCAGCTGCAATGGTGACATGGTTCAAGCGATTGTATCCGGATTTGATAGTAGGAGCCTGGGCGTCGAGTGCTCCGCTCTTTGCAAAGCCAGATTTTGTTGGTAAGGTTTCAAACACTAGAAGTTGATTTTCAATCTTACTAACCGCAACAAAATGACAGAATATAAAGAGGTTACTGGAAAATCAATTAAGCTGGTGGGAGGAGAAGACTGTTATAATCGCATCCAAAATGGAATTGCGTCTATTGAGAAAATGTTGACTGAAAATCGTTCAAGCGAAATCAAACGTCAACTACAGATCTGTGATAGTTTTGATGAAAAGAACGAGTTAGACGTTTGGACGTTTTTCAGTCAAATTTCCGATGTTTTTTCTGGAGTTGTTCAAACTTATGGGTAACCTATTCAAAATATTTAAAAAGAAGATTAATTCTGTTATAATCTTACTGCAGCAAGGAACACATTGAAAAAACTTGTAAATCAATAATGGAAGGTGAAGACGATTTGACAGGAATGTCAAATTTTATAACATCTTTCAGTGGATCTTCAAACTGTTCAGAAGTGTCATACAAGGACTTCATCAATGAAATGACAGAAACAGATAACAATCCGAATAAAATGTGTAAGTAACAAAAATGAAACCATTCAGCTAAAAACTAAATTGTTTTCTTTACAATTTCAGATCGTCAATGGTTTTATCAAACTTGCAACGAATATGGATGGTATCAAACATCCGGTTCAACAGCGCAACCTTTTGGGACACAATTTCCTCTAGATTTATATGTTAATGCGTGTCATGACATTTATGGTGACCAGTTCAATAATAAAACTATTCATGAAAATGCTAAGAAGACAAATGATTGCTTTGGCGGTCTTAATCCTGAAGTCGAAAATGTGTATATAACCCACGGTGAACTGGATCCATGGCATGCTATGGGAATTACTGATAAAGACAAAGCTACCATGATACCTTGTAAGAGAGCGAAATAACACATTGAGATTTTATAATTTTTGTTTGTTTAATATTTTTTCAGTACATTCTCACTGTAAAGATTTTGGGTCTGTCAAATCAACCGACACGGAGGAAATGAAAGCGTCAAAGGAGAAAATTGCAGAGCTCGTACGTGTTTGGTTAAAAAATGATAAGTAATATAAAAACCCTGTAATGTTCATTTATTTATTAACATTTGGTTAAACAATGTAAAACTTTAAGATTTAATTTTTTTTTTAGTTTCAAAACTGTATTCCCCCTACTCTAAAAAGGAATTATTTTCTTCTGAAAGAACCTTCTATTTTTGTTACTAGCCGACCCGACAAACGTTGCTTCGTCAGCGAAAGAATGTTTTTTTTTTTTTTTTGTGAATTTTCAATGTCTTCTATTTTCGTTTGTGCATAAAAAGGGTAGTTCTATACAATTTCTTATATCTTTTTATTGTGGTCATTTGAGTAGTTTTGAAAAACTCGATGTTCTGACTCAAAGAAATCCCAAGAAATGTGATACCTCCGAAAATCTTTGGTTAATCTGTCATTACCTGTTAATTTGAATATTACTTTGATATATGTAACTACTGTGTTTAGTTCAAGTTATGTGAACATTTTTTTTACTTCTGAATTGAATTGCGAACAATAAAGACGTATTTATTAAATACAATTTGGATATTTGTTCATTCAAGGACTCAGAACAAAAGGTTATAGGCCCAGTTAACGAAAACAACTGAAATCGTACACGATAACGTATCAGATCTAAGGAAAGATATTTTCAATTGCTGTGGAAGAAAATGGAAGTCGACCGAACAAACATTGATAAACTTGAGGGTGGAAGCAATTGGAAGTTTCAGATGCGTCAAATATTAGAAGCAATTGAACTATTCGATGTTGTCGATGGAACCATTTTAAAACCAGCAGCTGGACTTGAAAATTATGGGTCTGCATTTCTGGCATGGAAGAGGTTGGACGCTAAGGCCAGACGTACCATTTCAACATCTTGTCTGAAGCAACCACTAATTCAAATAATGAATTGTGAAACTGCTATGGATATGTGGACAACGCTCAAGAGCACATATGAACAAGCGTCAAAATCCAATATCTTATTTTTGCAACAAAAATATTATAGTCTCGCAAAAGAGCCAGGGGATAATGTTGCAACATTTTTGTCAAAGCTTCCGGAAATAGTTCAGCAACTCAGGGATCAAAAAGAAGAGATTTCCGAGTCCATGGTTATGACAAAAATTTTAATGTCATTGCCGGCTGAATAAAGTCCAGATAGCCATACGATGGCAAACTTGCGAGCTCGCCTGATGGCTGAAGAGTTAAGACTTACAACTCAAGGTCAAGTTGAAGAAGTCGAAGCTCTAATGGCTAAGCGCACTTTTCCCAAGAAAAATATGTCTAAAAATTCGTCCAAAAATAATAGTTTAGTTCGAAAAGGTAAATGTTTTAGGTGTGGACAAAGTGTCATTCATATAAGAAGCAAGACGAGTCATCGGTTGACGCGTTCATGTGCCAAGGGTCAACATCCAATGAGGACAAGGACATCTGGATTCTAGATTCAGGGGCAAGTGACCACATGTCTCATAGACTTGAATGGTTTGAAAAATTTGAAGAAACCTCTACTCATGTAACAATCGGAAACGGTGAAAAAATAATTGCTCAAGGAAAAGGTAACATTAACTTTGTTGCTTTTGATGGAAACGCCTGGATACCAAAATTGATGACCAAGGTTCTCTATGTGCCTGAAGTTAAACTGAATCTTTTATCGTCAGGAAAAGCCATGGATCTTGGTTATCAAATGCAGTCGAATAACAAGCGTTGTGAGATTCTGAAAAATGGAAATATCGTAGCAGTGGGAGTTCGTCGAGATAAGCTCTTCCAGATGTTATTCAAAGTAAAAGATTCATTAAAAACCCATTTGAGTGCAGCAAATGTATCAGTGAAGAAGATATCACTAAGTTCATGGCACGAGCGATTAGGACATTAACATATCGCTCACATCAAGAAAATTTTGAAGAATAGAAACATCGATTTCATTGACGATAACTTTACGTGTGAAGCTTGTATATATGGGAAGCACCATAGAGGTCTACTTCTGAATTGAATTGCGAACAATAAAGACGTATTTATTAAATACAATTTCGATATTTGTTCATTCAAGGACTCAGAACAAAATTACCAAACATCAGTTATCTTTTCCATTAGAATAGTATCTCCATTAACATTGTCACCGGGGTTACTGGTTTTTGTTAAATTCATGACTGCCTACACCATCGTAATTTGAAGGAGCTGTAAAGTTTTATGAAATTTGTAAATATGAAGGAAATCAGGTAGGTACATAGGTTCACATTTTATTTTCTACGGAATTAATTAAAAACATACTGTCTCGAATCTCAGTAGAGCTTTGAAGAAAGATTTGTTCACTGGCAAAGCAACGATAGTCGGGGAAGCTATTTTTTTTTTATGAAAAATTTGTTTTATTAATTTGAATAGAAGGAAGTACATTAAAAATAGAGTGGCGCGACAGCTCTAGAAGAGCAAATGCCTTAGTGGCTTAAGGCTGAACTATAATGCGATTTTGTTCAGGCAAGCACGCTTAAGTGAACCAGCGAATACACAAACTATATGACCACACCAGAATGCACCTCCTTAAGCTACGTTCACTTAAAACTTTGAAAAAAAATAGTTTGAAGTATTTTTTTTTTTTTTGTTATTTATTTTGAGTTTGCAAATTATTTCAACAATATTCCTTGAAACAATATGAAAGAAGAAGTTTTTGACTTTGCAGAACGATTTAGCGAGGTGTTGTGGACAAAGCTGTTTTTGACGTCGTCGGTCGGTGACGAGTCTTAAGGAGTCCTATATCGTCAACATCAAGTATCAAAGACCAGTGGCAACATTACCAGAAAGCAGTTAGAAATGCCGCCTCTAATATGCTGGGTTTCACACAGCCATCAAAACGAAACCCCTGGTTTGACGAAGAATGCAGACAGGCCCATGCAGCCAAGCAGGAGGCATACAAAGCGGCGCTGCATTGAAGCTCTACGAGCAAAAGAAAAGAGATGAACTCCGACTTCTCAGGAGAAAAAAGAGGGAGCATGAGAAGCGACAGATCGAGGATGTTGAGAGAGCCAACAACAGGAATGGTAGTTTATTGGTTTTATCGAAAGGTTAAACAGTTGGCCCGAGCAAGAACTGATGCCTGCAGAGATAAACAAGGGAACATCAAAGTAGAATCGCAGTCAATGCTGGAGATTTGGAAAGACCACTTCTGTAGACTATATAACGGCGACGACGAACAAAACACCGCCGTCAGACAGGAGCCTTTTATTTGACACGATGATAGTCAACAATTCCATAAGCCCGTGAAGTAAAAACGGCAATATCAAAGCTGTAGTCCAACAAAGCCGCTGGAGCAGATGGTCTAGCTGCCAAGCTAGCAACAAGCTAACGGAATCTTTCGACGTCAAGAAAGGATTCAGACAAGGCGATGCACTGTCGTGCGAGTTCTTTAACATCGTTCTTGAGAAGATAGTGCTGAACTCCACCGTCAACACCAGATTCACTAACTTCCAAAAACCTGTTCAACTTTTCGCGTACGCCGATGATATTGATATAATGGGAAGAACACAGCGTGATGTCAATGGCGCCTTTGTGAGAATTGAGACAGATGAGGCAAAAGGTTTAGCGGTAAATGAGGGAAAAACGAAGTATATGCTGTCTTCGAGGAAGGACACCCAACACCGGCGGCTTGGACAGAACCTCACAATAGACGCATACAACTTCGAGGTAGTAGAGGAGTTTGTCTACCTAGGCTCCGCTATTAACACGGCCAATAACACTAGCGCCGAGATTAGACGAAGAATAACTCTTGCTAATCGCTGTTTCTTTGGGCTAAGAAAGCAATTGAGTGGAAAAGCCCTCTCTCGAGCAACTAAGGTAAAATTATACAACACCCTCATCATCCCAGTCCTGCACCTGCTGTATGGTGCAGAAACATGGACCTTGACAAAATCGGATGAATGTGCCTTAGGCTGTTTCGAGAGGAATGTTCTTCGGATCATCTTTGGCCCCATGTGCATTGAAGGGGAATAGCGAAGAAGACATAACAGCGGGTTGTACAACGACATGGACCTAGCCAGAAGGGTCAAGGTCCAGAGACTCAGATGGCTCGGTCATTTAGAGCGGATGGACACCAATGCTCCGGCCCGGAAAGCCTTCGACACTATTTTCGGGGGACGTAGGAGGAGAGGCAGACCGCATTGAAGTGGAAGAGGACCTCAATCAACTTGGAGTGCAAAACTTGAGACAGCTAGCTAGGGACCGAGCTAGCTGGCGGAGATCGTTGATTGAGGCCCAAGTCCACAACGGACGGAAGGCTTCGATACTATTCCCAAGGGACGTAGATGGAGAGGAAAACCGCGACTCAGGTGGCGCACACAAGTGGAAGAGGTCATCAATCAACTTGGAGTGCAAAACTGAAGACGACTAGCTAAGGACCGAGCTAGCTTGCGGAGACTGTTGATTGAGGCCCAAGTCCACAACGGACTGTAGCGCCACCTTAAGTAAGTAAGTACTAACCTGTGAATAAAAGCACACTTAATGGTAAAGTCTAAACTTTATATAATGAAACAAAAATGTCATTGAAAATGTAACGTGGTGTGTGTTTAATTTAGCTTTACTTTCGAAACCGAAAAATGAGTGACCCTTTAATAAGTTTTGACAGTTGACTGGTGAAAATAAATTACTAAACGCATTTAAAATGATGCAATTGAATAAAATACTACAAAAAAAAGTGTCCTGAACGAGTAATTTTTCGCAAATTTTGGGACCAAATGAGAGATAGGGTCTATGCCGTGTCAATACTTCAAAATCTATCACACAGTAATATTTCGTGCAAGGCAAAATTCACCAACATCAGCCTCATTCGCGCTCACGCCCCCACTGAGGAAAAGGATGAAGACACCAAAGACAGGTTCTACGAGCTCATCGACAAGACCTATGAGCAATGCCCTAGCTATGACATTAAAATCGTCCTTGGAGATTTTAATCCTAAGCTGGGTAGAGAAGAAATCTTTGGTGGAATAATCGGACGACATAGACTACACGACACCACCTCCGATAACGGATTTACGGTAGTCGATTTCGCTGCGGGGCGAGACGTAATGGTAGCAAGTACACGATTCCCACATCTCGATATCCACAAGGGAACATGGAAATCTCCTGACCAATCAACCGTCAACCAGATTGATCACATTGCGATCGACGCACGACACTTCTCTAGCTAGATGTCCGCACATTCCGAGGTGCCAACATCGACTCGGACCACTACCTTGTTGTAGCCAAGGTACAATAGCGGATATCCCGATCAAGTCCAACACGCGGAAATGCTAGGAGGAAATTCGACGTCAAACGGCTACAATCACAAGAGATTGCTAGATCCTTTTCCGATCGTGTCTCCGAAAATCTCCTTAGAAGTCCTTTGCTGCCAGCACAAAATATAGAGAACCAGTGGCAATACTGCCAATCAGCCATTAGAGATGCAGCCTCTGAAGTGCTAGGGTTTACACGGCCACCACAACGAAACCCCTGGTAAAGCGGCGCTGCAAAGAAGGACACGAGCAGCTCGTGAGCAGAAAAGGAGAGAGGAGCATAAACTTTTCAGAAAGAAAAAAAGGGAGCGCGCGATCGAGGAGATAGAGGGATGTCACAACAGGAGCGAGGTTCAGTGCTGAGGATATGGAAAGACCACTTTTCCAAGCTAATGGCGATGACGACCAAAACTCCGTCAGCAATACAGAACCATTCAATTAGGGTGCAGAAGGCCAACAATTCCACCCACCCGACATGGACGAAGTGAAGATAGCGATATCTTAACCTAAGTCGAACAAAGCCGCTGGAGCAGACGAGCTAGCAGCCGAACTGTACAAGGCAGCTGGAGATGATTTGGTAAGGAGCATACAACAGCTCATCTGCAAAATTTGGTCGGAGGAAAGCATGCCCGATGAATTGAACCTCAGCATCGTATGCCCGATCCTCAAAAAAGGAGAACCCCTGAACTGCACCAACTACAGAGGTATAAGTCTCCTTAACATCGCCTATAAGATCTTGTCTACCGTGCTGTGTGAACGTCTGAAGCCCTTCGTCAACAACCTAATAGGTCCTTATCAGTGTGGCTTCAGACCCGGAAAGTCCACCATCGATGAAATATTCACCCTACGGCAGATCTTGGAGAAGACCCAGGAACTTCAAATCGATACCTACCACCTTTTCATTGATTCCAAGGCCGCGTATTACAGCGTATATAGAGACCAACTATATAGAGCAATGTCTAGTTTTGGCATCCCAGAAAAACTCATCCGTCTGATGACAATGGAAAACTCACGCTGTTCCATCATGGTCGGAAAAAACCTAACGGACGCTTTTGATGTCAAAAAAGGTTTTAGACAAGGTGATGCGTTGTCTTTGGACTTAGAAGGCAATTGAGTAGTAAAGTCCTCTCCCGAGCAACTAAAGTGACACTTTACAAATCCCTCATCATCCCGGTCCTCATGTATGGTGCAGAGACATGGACTATGGCAGTTTTGGGCTGCTTGGAGAGAAAAATTCTTCGAGTGATTTTTGGTCCTGTCTGCATTAATGGAGAATGGAGACGAAGATTCAACCAAGAACTGTACGAGTTGTACAGCGACACTGACCTAGCCAGAAAAGTTAAGGTCCAACGACAAAGATGGTTGGGTCATGTTGAGCGAATGGAAAATAATGCTCCAGCTCGTAGAGTCTTCGAATCCAACCCGGAAGGACGTCGCAGAAGAGGAAGACCGCGACTCCGGTGGAGCACACAGGTGGTAGAGGACCTGAACCAACTTGGAGTGCGAAACTGGAGACAGTTAGCCAGGGACCGAACTGGCTGGAGAAGTTTGTTGGGTGAGGCCCTGGTCCGACCTGGACTGTAGCGCCACTATAAGTAAGTAAGCAAGGAATATAGTGCTACAACTGCAGCCGTGGCGGCTTTTCTGCTTGTAATGAAATTAACATATAAAATTTCCTTAAAAAAAAAATGGTAAATTAGAAAACCCTGTACATCCGACTTGCTTCAAGAGAAAACAAGAACTAATCGAATTATTTGCTTCCAATAAATATTTAGTTTCAAATGCTGTCAAAATACATAGCGAACATCGTATACTTTTTATTACATTAATCCGTCAAATCTTATCAAAGGATTAAACGATTTGAAAAAGAAAAAACTACAATTATGGTAGTTTTAGGATTTTGACAGTTCAAACTGATAAACTTAATCGAATGCAACTAATGTTATCAATTTATTTTGTTTTAAGAATTTATCGCAGGACCTTTAGGATTTTGATGGTATTAACATCAAAAAAGA
The DNA here is from genome assembly GCA_920937365.1 of Sphaerophoria rueppellii. NCBI lineage: Eukaryota > Metazoa > Arthropoda > Insecta > Diptera > Syrphidae > Sphaerophoria > Sphaerophoria rueppellii. The sequence goes on along the minus strand of CAKKXW010000005.1, from coordinate 41,161,516 downwards.
AAAAGTTTAGCAAATTAGGAAACTATTCTAAACTGCCTAATTACATTATTTTTCATATGCTACAAGCGATACATAAAACTGTCGTAAACTTTGATTTATAAATAACCTTCGTTTATTAAGCTAATCAAGAACAAAAGAGAACTTCGTTCAGCCTACATGTCCCAAAAGATTAAATGGTAAAAAAAAAATTCCTTTAAAATATACAATTAAAGTA
>CAKKXW010000005.1:41129076-41145216 GCA_920937365.1 Sphaerophoria rueppellii | reverse complement strand
GTGAAAAGGAGAGAGAAAACAAAACTCTTCACTTACTTAATTCTTTTTCGTTCACTTAATTTTCCTCTTTCACTATTTATTGAATTCTCTCGTCTTTTATGTAAAATTTAAATTTGTTTATTGTTTCTAACATTCTCTTTTCAATTTATCTTCTTCTCTTTTATGAAAAGACAATTTGATTTCATTAATGAATTATACTTACACCCTCCGCCAAAATTTTGGAACCACTTTAAAACAAAATGTTGATGAAAATCGATTAATTTAATTTGTTTCTTAATTAAGTTAATGATTTTATCTCTATACGAATATATAAGAAAACAATATAAGCAACTTTAATAAAATAGTTAATTGGATCAAAAAATAAAGAAAATTTCCATTTTGTAACTTGGTTTCAAATTTTTGATGGTGGGTGTACACTGTACAATTGTACATGTCATACATTTGATGCAATGTATATTATTTTAAGCGCGGAAAAAAGAAATGTTTCAAAAAATATGTATCATTTCTCTTCGGCTGTCGCTGTTAAGTTTTTCTTAATTACACGTGTTAAAGTTTCTTGTTATTTAAGTGTTTTTGTTTCAAAATGAATAAATCGGTTGTAAAAACGAATAAAGGCAAACAAAAATTATTAAACTGACGGCTATTCATTTTTCTTAGAAAGAATTACTAAAAAAGGAACTTTTAATTGGGCATGTGCCCAAAGAGTTATATACAAGTGCAAATCGCGCGTGGTCACAAGTGGTGATCAAACTATTTTAAAACATACAAGCCTTCATACACATTAACCCACTGCAAATGAAAAAGATATTATTGATGCGAACAATTCATTAAAAGTAAACGCTAGAACAAGTGCCTTAAAACCTAGTCAAATTATTCAAAAATCGGTTTTTGAAACACCATCATCTAGCCGGGACTATCTACCTTCGAGGAGCGCACAAAAATGTAAAATACAAAGAATACGGAGATCTGCACCAAGCCTTAAAGGAGCCGAGACCTTAGAAGAAATAGACATTCCTCTAAATTTATATGTCCTTGAAGGAGAATTGTTTTTGTTGTTGGAGAAAAGTGTTGGCGATGATGATGAACAGATCCTCATTTTCGCAACAAAATCATCCCTGCAGTTGTTACATGAGAGCGATTGCTGTATAATGGACGGAACGTTCGATGTGGTCCCAAAAGTAATGAGGCAGCTTTTTTCCATCCACGGAAGAGTTGAAGGAGAAACCTTAACACTATATGAAGCCTTTTTTATTGAGCTTCTGGAAAAAGCTCTCGACTTTTCTATTCGCTTGAGTCCAAATAGAATTATTTGTGATTTCGAAATCGCAATAATAACCGCAGCAAAAAAGTGCTTTCGTGAAGTGGAAATTAAAGGTTGTCTCTTTCACTTCGGACAAATAATATGGAGAAGAGTACAAAAAGAAAGGTTTGATTTGATCTTTTTACTCCTCTTATCTAAATTTATTATTAAATTTATTAGATATTTAAATTCTAGCTCTTATCGAACATGTATTATTATTTATTATGTATATGAATTTACTTAACACTCTAAAATTTACGAATTACCTTTTTTCAGATTGGTACGAAAATATGGGACGGATGAAAACTTCGCACTGCAAGTGCGAATGATAAAGGGTCTGGCTTTTGTCCCGGCCAATGAAGTCTCTCACTACTACAATTCCCTACGTAGTATTTTCGAAGATGACGACATTTTAAAATTAGCGGACTGGTTTAAAAAAAACTACATTCGTGGCCGTCGGAATCCTCAGTTTTGGTCCGTTTTTGACACAACAAAAACAAACACGGAAGTGTTTCCTAGGATACTAAATAGTGTAGAGGCCTGGCATTGTCGGCTAAAAACTTTGATAGGACGAAAGAAAGCCGGTTTATACACATTAATAAGTAGCTTAAGAAGCGAACTTTTATGTGCAAAATCTCAAATTGAACGGGTAAGGAGTGGGGAACACATTCAAAAAAAGAAAAAAACGATTATGAAAAACAAAAAACTGGCACGGATTCTTAAACCCAAAATGAATTAAACCACGTTGCATACTTAAAACGTATTGCAAAAAATTTAATTTTATACTGATTTCGACACTTTTGTAAAATATATTTTGTAGGTATCTTAAGAAAAATTTGTTTTTTGTTCCAAGAATTTATTTTTACTTCCTTACTTTAATTATAATACTTTAATTATAATTATAAGTACGCCTTTATAAATAGATTGGAGCGACAGCTCTCGAAGAGCCAAGGCCTAAGTGGCTTTATCTCATCAACAATTCTCTAGGTGCGTGTGAAGAATTGAGGGGACCTACAATTTTACGCCGATCCCGAACGGCAAAGTTGAGAAGCACTTTTTCATGACAGATGATACTCTTGGAAGTTTTGTCAGTTCTTCGCAAGAGGCAGTGTCCGTGAAAGATGAAATAAAAGCTTTGGGCCCGGGTAAGATTCGAACCCACGACGTTCTGCTTAGCAGCCAACGCACCTAACCACTAAGCAACGGACACTACGTACTACTAATTACGCCTTTATTGTCAGTAAAAACATCACAATTATATTCAAAACTAGTGTTATGCGTTTTTTTACCAAAGGAAATTTCTTGAAAAATACAGTATTGAAAATACAGTATTTTGCCGTACAGAATTTTACAAAACAGAATTTTGCGTGTCAGTATTTTGTTCATACAGAATGTTGACAAGCAGAATTATGACCCGCTCCCATGGGAAAGCATGGTGTTGTCAACAAAAATGAAAATGGCAAACGATTAAACGATTTCTGTAACACCAATGACTTGTTATTGTCATAAGAGTGCCACAAAGTCAGTTGGTTGTCGACTGACAGACAAGCAACTTCAAACCAAATTAAGTACTTCGAAATCAGCCGGCGTTTTGAAAGCAACCTCCAGGACATCCGTAGCAAAACAGGTGCAGGCCATGGGAATGGAAAGGGACCAATATTTGATGGTTGCTGCCACAAGATTACGCACAGCTGCAGTTCGGAGATCGCAAGGGAATACTCGAATGTCCAAGTTTAAAACAGATAGATTTAATTAATCCAGAGTCCGACAATAGCTTGGGGACCACGTCACACATGGATTGAACCCATTCAGCGGCACAGAACCAACATCCACCAAAAACTATTTGTGTGCTGTAAAAGATGTGTAATTCTCAGGCGCTGAAAGTAGAGTCGGCCGGAGATATGCAAGAAATATTTCTTGGCTTTCCGAAGAAACTTAAAAAGGATTGAGAAAAAAATACTTCAAAACAGCGTAACTACATCAACGCGTTTGCCATAGAAGCACAAGAAGCCACTAGGGGTGTGACAGTAGGACAGTCTTCAGAATTACCAAAGAGTTTACTGGTGTTTAAATGTGTCTATCACATCAACACCCAGCGGATCATCATTGAAAGGTGCGTTGAATATCGATCACCACGTCAACTGCTGTTAATCGATTCCGAAAAGGCGTTCGACAATAGACATTTTATCTGGCTGGCTTTGCCTAAGAGGGGCATGTCAGATAAATTGATTGCTACTATCAAGGCTACATATGATGGATCCAAACGACATGCCTTGCATAAGAAAAGGTTGTTAGAGGAGTTTCAAATTCAGATTGGCGTTCCGCAAGGCTGTATACTATCACCAATACTGTTTCTGTTTGTGATAAGTGACGTCCAATATGCATCCTCTTCAAATGAAAATTACGGAATTCAGTGAACACTGCAATCTCAACTCAAACATAGGGACCCGTAAGATCATGGACTTGCATCAAATGACAACAAAGGTTGAGAGAAAAGTTGAAGTCTAAAGATCAACTCGACAAAAAATTAAAGGATCAGCCTTGGAACATACTCATGAATCAAAGTAAATATTTCTTGACATCCAGTAGAGATGGCAGAGGATTTCCAATATTGTCTCTACGGGTGGTGAAACTGATCTATACGTAAACAGCCGAATGAGAGAAGGTTGGTTTTGAACTGTTGTCAAAAATATGAATAAACAACTCTCTAAGCTTAAAGACCAAGCTAAGTACGTTCCTCCAATGTTGAATTCGTGTTGCTTTAATGGAAGCAGCACATGGAAAGAAACATAAACTGTCGAAAACAGTCGTAAAAAGATGTCTCAGAAACATCTTGAAGATTTTCTGGCCTAAGCGTACTCTGCGAAGAAAAATCGAACAGGAATCAGTACAACTGGTAAAGAGGTGCAGAGAGCTGAAATGCATTTCTAGAAACCGCACACGATTAAGCGTAGAAGTAGCAGAGGCTATATATCCCTTAAGGGAAACACCATGGAAGAAAATTGTCCGAGGACCTAACTAAATATGTAAGTAACTCGTTGGATAAAGTAGGCCAATTGTCTTCCACTTCTTCCGGATCCTTAACTGGTCACTTTGCTTCCCCGATAGTGACGTAGGTAGACTATAGCGCAGATAAGATCACTAATATGATTATTTTGGGAATGAACTCTTTTATCCCGAATAGGATTAAAAGCATCAAACCCAAAGAAAAGTAATGGGTTGATTCTAGCTGTAAAGAGGTTGTGTGGGAAAAAGAAGTAAGGTTCCAGTGTTTTAGAGCCCACCCAACAGAGGAAAACCGAAACAAGTTTAAACAAGCCAGCCCAGCCAACAATGCCCATATTCGTCGGACCAAATTTTTACATGACCAAAACTGAAAGCAAAAATACTGCAATGTCCCAAAAGCAGTAAGAATTTTTGGTAATTTGTAAAAAAATATGAAGAACTCTTCATCTTCCTCGGTCCCTACGCTCGTTAACAATGACACTCCAGTTGTAAGCTCTCTCGCGAAAGCTAACCTTTTCGCTTGGCAGTTCGCCTCCAATTCCACGTTGCCCAACAGTGTCATGTCTCCCACAGTCCATGAGCGCGTCAATGATTCCATGGGGCAAATCTTCTTCCGCACTCGTGCTGTGGCGAGGGTCCTAAAGGATTTCAACATACAAAAGTTCGCTGGTCCGGATGGTATCCCCGCTATTGTTCTGATGAGGTGTTCTTCCTCGCTGGCAAGACCCCTGCGTAAGCTTTTCCATCTATCCTATTCTTCTGGGCTCGTTCCGAGCAGTTGGAACAGCATTTGTTCAGCCAATTTCTGAAAAGGCGAAACTTCTTCTCATTTCAATTATCAAACGATTGCTTCTTCTTCCTTCTTCCTTCTAAGGTCATGGAAACGTTGATAAACTATTAGCTTAAGAATATCTCTTAATGACCAGCAGTACGACTTTCCCAGTCACAAATCCACTGGTAATCTGATGATTTATCTCACCGCATTTGATAAAGTTTGGCAACTTGCTCTTTTATCAAAAATGCGTGTTTTCGGTATTGATTAGTCCCTCCTTTGTTGGATTAGAAACTGTCTTTCGAACCGTTCAATACAAGTTGTATTGGACAGTGGCGCTTGCATCAATGAGACCGAACATCTCGAGATTCTCGGTATGTGCATCACTGACCACCTTTTGTGGAACGAGCACACATGCGATGTCGCCAAAAATGACGCAAGATGTTTAGATTTCTTAAGACTATGCAAGAAATTTGTTTTCCTTTCTGACCGTTAACAAAACTTACATTCGTCCTAAGCTCGAGTACAACTTTCACGTCTAGGCTAGTGCTCCAGTGACGTACTTGAGTCTTCTGGGCAGTATCCAAAAAAGCGCATTCAAAATGATTGGTGCCAATACCACCGTTGAGTCATTCACATCTCTAGAACATAGGCGTAATGTCTCATGCCTCACCCTATTTTACCGATACTTCAACGGTGTATGCTCTAGTGAAATAGCCAGTTGCATTCCTCCCCTTAAGATATTCAACCGTTATACCCGCGCCTTTAGGAATGCCCATCAGTTCACCATTGAGCCCAGCTTCGTGTACAGAGAATCGTTCTTTAGCCGCACTACGCGAATGTTGAACCCTCTTCCACACTCTGTCTTCCCCACTCAGTGTAATATTCAAGTATCCTAAACCAATGTTTTTCCGACGACTCCTCTTACATCCTCTATCCTTTCCCTAATACTCGCACTGTGCGAGGGTAATGAAAAAATCTCTTAAGTGCGCTGAGGATAACGTAAGGATTGTTGATTAGCGGAAAGATCCCGGTTTTGACGCAGATCGAGTCAAAACTTCTTCGCGGACTAGTAAGAGTAGTCAATGATGTAAATAAAAAACCGTTAAATAGTATAACTGTTCAATATGAATATTATATTTTTATTCAAACTGTTAATGTTTCACTTTGGGTTTGGTCCTTAACATTTACCTAACATTTTTCAAGGTTTTTTGGTACATCGGATTCATAAGAATTTTTCATTTAGACTCCATCAAAACGCATTATATTAATATGTGTGTACATAGGTTAGTCTAAAAGAGGAGTCTTTTAAAATTTAAAAATAAAACGTTTGTTCCTCAATATATAATTTTTTTTGGGTAACCACAATTTTCTGTTCAAATGTTGCATTTTTCAAACTTAATATTTTTAACACTCCGAACACCGTATCCTCGGAGTATTTAAGGATAAAAAAAAAAACAGACTATTTCCATTAAATCACTGTCTTTCCTTTTTTTTTAATTTCTACCTACACACAAGAAACGACTTTTAAAAAGGAAAAAATGCATCTGCACATCTGCGCTCAACGGGATGTAATCAACTCTCTAGGATTATGAGGGAGTATCAAATATAAAAAACAAGAGCCTTAGAAAATTCTACTTTTCTGTTACCTAACCTAGACAAAAGTTGGATGCATGTAGGTACAGTTTGCTTTATGGTTTTTGTTAAGCAAGAAAAAAAAAATCAGAAGAAAATTTTTAGAAAACAAAAAAACTTGTGAGAACAGAAGATGATCTTACTGATCAGTTAAAGGATTCTTGAAGTCATTCCAAGGAATAAACTAAAGGTCTACCTAATCCTTGCTGGTTCCCACACATATTTTCCCTCTGGTCCCTCTTGCACATCATATTAGAAATTCTGGCGCGTTTTGGATGTTCGAGTGGAGAATAGGGTCTTATGAAAAGCAAGAGTCAAAAAAACATGGGCTATTTTTTATGGAAAATTCTTACTTAATCCAATCCTTTTTTAAATAACATGACCTAGATGGCGAAGGAGGCAGACAAAAATCGAAGACAAAAAGATATCCCCAGCTTGATGATGGCTGTAGATATTTTTCTTAAGAAGGGACCGTTGATATAGTTTTGCAAAGAAAACAATCTTTTAAATCGTTGCCGTTGCGTTGTTCGGAAATAAAGGGTTTTCACATAATAAAATAGGATTTTCGTAACCGCATGCATGGAGATAAGAGCAAGATTTTCCAAATGAAAAATCATTCACAAAGACGAATGTGGCATTAAATAGCTTTCTTTTTGAACATCTCAGCAACAGCGTGTGTTTCTTTCGACTTGACATTGAGCGGCAGAACGTAGATTTCTGGCGCGCGATTTAATCTTCTATGAAATGCATAACGATAATAATAATTATCAAGCGCTGTCCCAATCTTCTTTTTGACTTAAGAAGTTCCAGAATCTGCTTTTGAATAATTTTAAATATTTGAATGCCAATCCATAATAAAAGGGTTGAAATTATCAGTCAGTTAGCCCTTCGGATAGGTACCTACATATATCTTCATGAAGAATGGTTTTCTCCCTTCTCCACCTTGGTTTTAATTCATTTAGGTATTGATGAAACATAAATAGGATTATTATTAGTACTGCAATATTTGTTTGTAAGCGCTGACATCGTTGGAATACAAGGGACAGACCAAGAGCATCTCATGCATTGATTTTTAAGATTTACATATTTTCAAGTATATAAGGAGCAAATTACCTTAGGTTAAGATATTCCCAAAATGTAAATCATGTATTTGAAAAAAAAACAAAACAAACATTGATTGGTACAGGCGAAGATCAGATCTAAGGACATTAATTGAAAATTGATTAATTTTAATTAAATTTTGTGTGCTCAAAATGTAACATTAGATAGGTACTTTTTTACACCTTTGGAAAACTAGGATTCCTAGTGTTTTCCATAAATTATAGTAGTAGGAGAGCCGCTGAAGACCGACCTATATCAATCTGTTAACCGGATGAAACTCTTTTTATTAAATTTTATTTGAAAACAAATATAAATATGATAGCTTGCCTCTCGAAAGGATTGCCAGGCTATATTAAATTTAACTTTATTTTAATCAATAACTTACTCCTCCTTCACCCATATGTTAAAATAAAACGTTTTTTTCAAACAGGCATAGCGTGTAGGTAGGCTTGAGACAAGAAAAAAATTGTACGGGAAAGGGGGTCTTATTCCCCCCGTTTAGCTAGGAGCGGTAGTTTTCTGAAAAATTAACTTATTTTGTTTTAAAAATTAAAAACAGCATAGAATGTTGAAAAAAAATTAGCACTTAATAACACATAATTTTGGAAAAATTAACTCGAAATTTAAGATTTTTTTTTTCAAAATTTTGAGTTTAAAAATTAATTTTTCTAAAACAATTATTTAAAATAATTAAATTTAGATAAGATATGAAAGCCTGCAGAAAGGTATAACATGGTGTTGTAGATGAAGCCGTTGATTTTTAATAATTTTTTTTTACAATATTAGTCAATTTTTCAGAAAAATACCCCTCCTATAGCTAAACGGGGGGAATAGGCCCCCCTATTCCATACAATTTTTCTCTTGTCTCAAGCCTACCTACACGCTATGGCTATTTGGCACAACGTTTTATTTTATTATTTGGGTGAAGGAGGGAGTTAGTTTTTGATTAAAAAATAAAGCAAAATTTAATATAGCCTGGCCACCCTTTCGATAGGCAAGCTATCATATTCATATTTGTTGACAAATAAAATTTGATAAGAAAAAAGTTTCATCCGGTTAACAGATCGGTGTAGGTTGGTCTTCAGCGGCTCTTAGACTATGGGCATGGATCTTGTTTTGAGTTTAAGGTAGTTAAAAAGATAATTTTGAGCAATTTCATTCTTCCTATTTAACAAGAAATGTTTTTGCTCTGCAATTACATAAATCCTCATACCTTCCCACCTAAACAATACATGAGTCCTGGTTCTGAACGATGTAAAACTGATGTGTATGTTCAAAACATGTTTTTTTTTTTTATTGTTTCCACCAAACAGGTGATTTGTCTTCAAAAACTAGAAAGTAGGTAGACCAGCCGATTTTCGTAGGTATACAAAAATACCTGATTTCACAGCCTCTGACACCTGCGACCAAATTTTCTCAGAGTTATTTGTTCAATGTAACATAATTGAAATGCTTCTTTCTTTTGAACATATATAAAATCTTAGAATTGTATAGAAGAAAAATCTTAACAAAACTGTCGTCATTAGAAACAAGAACTGCCCTTGGTTTACAAATGAAGTGATCAATTCTATCAAAAACCGTCGAAAGCTTTACGCAAAGTGGAAACATAACTTTTCAACTTTGAACTGGGAGATTTTTTGTCGAGGTCGTAATTACTCTACTTATGTAACGCGCAGACCTAAAAAGAGATTTTTTGAATCAAAACTTAGTCCTAACCAATCCTCTAAGAAGTTCTGGAGTAGCTTACTTGCGTTTGGAGTTGGTAGGAAAGAAATAGTTTACGACTATTCTGACCCTAATGAGCTTAGTAGCCAATAAGTTTTGTAGCCAACAACTTGCAAGCATCTAATTTTATGCCTAACAACTTAGCTCTTTGTGAAGTTTCCAGTGAATTCGACTTTGAAGTAATTTCTAAAAATGAATTAGTCATGATATTTCTCTCTTTGAAATCCAATGCTATGTGAAGATGGAATTCCAATTCGGAAAATTTGTAAAACTAATATTACCGCAAATCATACCGATTTTCACCCATATTATTAACTTTTATCGAAAGTCTTTGAAAATGTTTTATCTCGCCAGATTACTGACCACGTACGCCGTCAAAACTTATTATCTCCGTTGCACTCAGGCTTTCGGGCTGAGCATACCTGTTCTACGGCGATGATAAAAGTACTTGACGATATCAGAATCCAGTTTGATCAAGGTATGTTAATGCTACTTTGTCTGCTTGACTTTACTAAGGCATTTGACCGAGTAAATCACAGTATTCTCTGTAAAAAAAAAAACTTAATTTGTATTTTGGTTTCAGTAGAAGGTCTGTCCGTCTAATTGGAGACTACTTGACACATCGTTTTCAAAGAGTTAAAGTTGGTGGCATATGCTATGACTCAATTGAATTGTTTGCTGGCGTTCCTCAGGGTTCAATTTTAGGTCCTATTTTGTTCTGTCCTTCCACTAGTTTGTAAAAATGTTATGTTGCATCTCTATGCAGACGATGTTCAAATGTATCAATCCCGATCATTTAACTTGTTGGAGGATTTAACTTGCCGAATGAATGAAGATTTGGAAGAGATTTATAAATGGACTCTGTATAATGGCTTAACGCTTAACCCAGCAAAATCTCAAATAATTTCTATTTCCAAACCAAAATTTGATACTGCCAATCTTCAACCTGTGTTCGTATCCCGATTCTGTATTGAATTTAAAAATGTTGCTACTAGCCTTGGTTTTAAAATAAATAGTTCCCTTTCAGCCAACGATCATATTAATACTTCTATAGGTCGCATCTACGGTGGTCTCCGAAAATTGAAAAGCTTGATTCTCGTTCAATTCATAAATTGCTTGTTGCTTTCAATAGTATAATTCGGTATATTTTTAATCTGAGTAGGTTTGACCATGTCTCTCAATACTGTATATTCTTGTATAAGATAATTCAAAGAAAAACTCCGCTATATTAATTTGAAAAGCTGCAGTTCTCGCAATCTTTTCGAACTCTGAATCTTATTACACCTTTATGTACGTATTTGAATTCGTCTAGACTATTTTATGTATATACAATCAAACTTTGGAATTTGCCTGTAGGTTTAAAACAAATAGTAGGAATCTTACAATTTAAAAAGCACTACTTGAATATAATAATTCGTCTAACATGCAAACAGTAAATTGAAAATAAAATACTTAATCTCAGTTTAATAAAATAATCGTTCTTGCCTCTTTTTTTTTTTTTTTGTACATATTATAACATTTCTTCTGTTTTTATTTTCTTTTTGCTTTTTCTTTATTTAAATATTGAATGTTCATATGTTATTTTAACTTATTAATACATAACATATATTTATTTTGTCTTGTATTAAAGGTTCTATTAAAAACTCAGTCTTATTTGTACACCATTTGAAATTAATTGAAAATTGAATAGAAATTGAAATTTAACAGTTAATCATGTCTCATGTGAGACATGGCAATGACACATATTAAGTTTAGTTTTCTTTACTAAGAATTAAATTCACAAGTAAGTAAATAGGAAAAGGTCGGGATGATTTGACACGTTAACAAACTTTTCAAAATATCTCAACATTTAATAATTTTAATAATAATTTTTTTAATAATAAAATAATTTACATTTGTTAAAATATCATTTAAGCAAAATAAAAACATCGTTTAAGTATTGATTTAAATATTTTTTATCTATATAATTTTTATCTGAATCTTTTTGCTAAACCCTTCCAAATTGTCAATTTCTCCTTCAGCTAAGGATGATTTGACACTGACATTAGGGCGTTTTGAAATTATGAAAGTTTATTAAAGTTTCTAAGAGAAATAAAAGATGTTCTACCTTTGGAGCATCTCGTACAATCTTCTGAGAGTTTGAAAAAAAGCTGCACTATCGCTTTTCTTAAGCAATAAAACGTACCAAACTCCTATTTTCTGGGCAACTGTTTCGTCTCATAAAACCTACAAGCCAAACTATTCCAGCAAGATTGTTTACATTCCTCCTTTCAATCTACATTTGGACAAAAATCTAAAAGACACTCGAGGGATCTAATTTCAAAACTCTTCTTCTCCCCTTTTTTTTAAAAATGAGTTGTTAAGTATGAGGAATTGTTTCTTAAAAGATTCGGTGTATTTAGCTCAGATTTATCGGAACTTATTCTTACCTATACTTTTTAGCTCCTAAAAAGTGAAGTTTTTTTTTTTCAAAACTACACTATTTCACTTGGTTGTTTAATTCAAAACTCTTTTATTCCCATAAAAACCTATTTCAATACCAAAACTCTTGTTTTCCTTTGCAAAACATAGAAGCCGCAATACCCGCGCCTCCAGGAATGCCCATCAGTTCATACTCGAGCCCAACTTCGGACATACGGTCATGTTCAGAAAATCGTTCTTTAGCCGTACTACGTGAATGTGGAATTTTCATCCACACTCTATCTTCCCCAACAATGCAATATTCAAATATTCAAGACCAATGTTAAACGACACCTCATCCTTAACCGTCTCCGTCTATCTCACTTTCCCTAACACTCGCACTGTGCTTTGGCATAAAAAGGGAATATGAACCCCTTGAATGCGTGCTCATTATAAAAAAAAAACTCGATTAAGAAATTCATCAAACGGTTCCCAATTCACAAAATCCATTATTACCGAGGCAATATTGGCAGGCAATGTTTGAATGGAGATTTATCCATCAATAAAATGTATAAACTCTACCAAGCGGAGGAAACTACACCACTTCATGTAAAGAAGTCATTTTTCCGGAATGTGCTGAACACATTTTTCAATATCGGGTTTAAGGCTCTAACTTCAACTACAAACGTTTGCTCGACCTGAAACAGAATGAAAATTGAGCGGAATGTGGATGCCAAAAACAAACTATTGATCAACTGTTCACAAAAAGCATGGGGCAGCTTTTTTCCAGAGAAGCAAAAGAAGAAAAACCCGAACTCTTCACGATTTATTTTGATTTGCCTTTATTTGCTAAAAACTCATTCCCCAGCAAATATTCATGAATTACAGTTTGTTTTCCCTATTCCCGGGCATTCCCTTCCCCCAGATAGAGTGTTTGGCAATATTGAAAAAGAAGTCAAATTAAAAGAAAATATCATAACTAAAGAAGATTATTTCGAAATATTCAAAACACACGGAAGTCCTGAATGTCCTGTTTGGAATTGGAGAGATGAAGCACTGAACTGTTTGAAACCCCCTGGAGGTTGTGGTGTGTTCACGAAGAAATGTCATTAAGAATTATGTGTGTTCAAAGTGCTTGACTATGAACCCCCTTTAAAGAAGAATCACCGCACTCAAATTTCGAGAGCTGGGTTTACTAGTAGGTCCCTAGATCTACCTACTAATTATTCGGTGAAAATTCCCCAGTATTTTTTTTTTTTACTTCAACTAGTTTTTAAAGGTAAAAATGTAACAAGAACAAAAGAAATTAATAATATATGTAGGAGACAGGACAGGCCTCCATTCGTCATTATGATTTGTTTAATCTATAGGATTACAAGGAAGGTTCATTTCGACTTATTAAGATGAATATAATTTGTAACTTAAAAATCCATAGAGGCCTGATCTAATTTTCGAGATCAAAGAATTTCACATGCGTAATTTGTTTTCCTTTTTTTGTTCTGAATCTGAATCATCTCATAATAATTATAACATAATCATAAAATAAAGCTTAATTGGTCATCAACGTCGCCGGCAACAAGAACAAGTCGTTAAACCCTTTTCTCTCACATGTACGGCCGCGGTTTGTCGTAAGATCTAATAAAATGTATTAAATGTTAAGAATTAACAATAACACTTCTACAAGCACCGTCCGTCATCATTGTTTTCATTGGGCGATTAAAACCCAGCATCCATGCTTCCCGTTTTCATCTTGGGCAATCGCCTTGTCATCTATATGGAAGAAACATTTATGTATGAGATGAGGGTCTTGGAGTCAGGTCAAATGACCGGTGGGATCGCGGTTTGGTTTGAAAACATAATCATGTCTTGATGCTGCCGTTGTACATGTACCAACTTTACGTGTGACTCAGTGCGGTAGAATTGTTATTGTTTTTATTTTATTTTTATTTTTAGATCTTGAACTTGAGTGTTTGACATGTTTAGAAGATTCTTTGTTAGAAAAAGAAGAAGTTGCTGCTCATGGTTTTAATAGATTAATTGTTTCTCATAAAAAGTCTTTAAACTGTTAGCTCCTAAGAGCACGAACTCATAACTCTCTAATTGGGTCGTAAATCTCTAAATTATTAGGCTATTATTGCGTTTGGGTTTCAACGTTGTAGATATGGTGGACTTACCATTTTTGTATCATGACGTATTTTAGCACAATTTTGTTAAATCATTGTTTTTACCCAAAAAGGAGCACATATTATAATCTCCTTTACATTTTTTGGTAGTTTTGATCCAACTAATTACAAGTTATCCAATTCTGATCACATATGTAATGTAATTGGGAATTTGGGACAATGTAAAATGATTCTAAACAAACGTTTTTGTTCCAAATTATAACAAAGAGTTTGAGTCTGAGTAAAAAATAAGTTTAAAATAATTGAATTGATTGTTTTGGCTTTAGTTTCGCTTAATGAGTTTGCATGTCCTCGAATGTCCTCTTCCTCTGGTACTGTTTTCGTCTACTTGACAATGAGAAATTTTTGCGATTTTCCTTGTTACCATCTGGGTCGTCTACTGAGGATTCAGGGTCTACTAAGGTAGGAACAGTAGTAGCAAGTTTTGTTTATTATCTTTATATTTTATTGTACGTGTGTGTGCCAATGAATTCCTCCTTAACGGCTGGACCGCTTTTAATGATTTTTTTTTTCTATGCGCCCTGGATGTTTCAGATTCACAAATGAGCCCGGCAGGTGGCGCTGCAGGCGCTATCTATACCTACTGCGACTACAAAGCTGGATCGACTTGAATAATTTTTTTTTTTGTATGCATTTACTCATTTCAATCCTACTAGCTGACCCAGCCAATATTATTTTGCCATATAAGAAATTTCTAAGAACTACTGTATGTCACACTGAACTAACCCTTTAGGGCTAGACTGATTGTTTTGTTTGTATGTGTTATGGCTTAGACTTTAGAGTAACAGATCAGCCATACTAGCCGCCCAGATAAACGTTGCCTTGCAATATGTGCAAATAATTTCTAGGAACGGGTGTACTAATTTGGCTCATAATTGGTGGGTAGGTAGTGACAAGCAAGAGACGGTTGTACAATACTTTCTTATTATAATAGTTTACCCGGTAAACTTTGCTTGCCATATAGGTTATACCTAAGAACGGCTGAACCGATCTGGCTCAAACTGATGGAAGTAAGCTTGGAACAAGGAGACGGCTTTGGGATACTATTTTTAACTAACTAGCTGATAAAATTTCTACGAACAGCTGAACCGATTTGCCTCAAAATTGATCAGGAGGAAGATTAGAAGCAGGAGATGGCTATAGAATGACTTGTATCCAACTAATTGATTCGGTAAACGTATTTTTATCATATGAATAATTTTTACAAGCAACTTTAGCTGCCAAAAATATGGATGATTATTATAAAAAATAAAAAATAAACGATAAAAATCGATCAATACTGTTACCGAGCCATTTTTTCAAATTCTCGTTCTTCCGGTGTGTTTTGAATATTTCACAAGAATCTATTTCTGAATAATCGTACACCCAGAATTCCATACAGCTTTCGATTGTCCCCTTTATTTTGTTTATTTGTTGACTTTCCTGTATTGTCCCAAAAATTTGTTGTTTTTAATTTTATAAAAATGCATTGAGGATTGATCGGATTAAGATAACTACTGGACATACAAACAAACCAATCCACTCGCAGAGTTTTCCGAATACCCAATAAGACATTTTCCATTTTTCCATATGAAAATATGCGCACCTAAAATTTCATGCACATTTCCCTTTGAAATCAATAACTTCCACGAGTTTTTCCTCAAGAACTTTTTATTTTTAAATTCGAAAACCCATTTGGAAACAAATAATTCCAAACAATAAAATCAAATTTCCGACGTTTATTTGTTTTTTTTTTTTCAGTTTTCCCACTCTTTCATGAGGTTTTTCCAATTTTCTTTTCCCAAAAACCAACAACCAACACCGAAAACAACAATAATAACCATGAAAATTTCAAAAATATCTGTTGGGCCATATCGGAGTCCATAAAGGACATACAAACAAACAAACTAACGTACATACATCTATACAGGGTGATTCACGAGCGTTGTGCCAAAAAGCTAGAGCGTGTAGGTTGAGTTGAGACAAGAAAAAAATCGTATGGGAGGGGGGGGGGGTCTATTCCCCCCCGTTTAGCCGGG